>OY101117.1:263312-863312 GCA_956465555.1 Nitzschia sp. pyKryTriq1
AACAACGGGAGAACAACGGAGTAATAGTCGGAGCCCCTCGCGAAGTCGTCGTGGTAGGATCCTCGCGTCTCGACAGCATAGCAGCAGGAGCGGCAACGTGGAGCCAGCCTCCTCTTCCACACCTTCCGCATCAACAGCACGCGAACCTCGGAGTCGGTCCATGGAACGCAAGGCGGAAAGAAGTAAACAAAGAAGAAGTCGTTCTTCGGATCGAAAGAATAGCAGTCGGAATCTTACTTCTTCTTCTTCTCTAAGTCGTTCCAAGAGTCGAAGGCGACGTTCCAACACGAATTCTCAGCGGGGGTCGACCACGAGCAACGAGTCCTTCGGGGGAAGCGAATAATATTACCTCCGAAACAACAACAAAAACCCGAGCTCGTTCCAAAAGTGCCTCGGCTCGGGGAAGACGCCGGGGCTCGGCACCGACATCCAAGTCCAAGAAAGAGACTAGTACTACTAGTGAAGAAAACTCCCGCCAACTAGTACAACGTGCTGCAACGGGTGTCCCGCAGCGTCGCGATCATCAGTATTTCTCGACCTTCCCGACTGCACTGATATCGCCACCCCGTGAGGAGCAGGGTGTTGTCTTTTCGCAAGGCGATGGATATGTCGTGAACAATGAAGCCTACAAGAGTAAAAAAGAAGAGTCCAAGGCTCGACGATCAGGCATTATGAAATCCTTGAAGGATTTGCTAGTGGAACTTGATTCGGATGATCAAGCCAGTCTCAAGTTCGAAATTCAACCAGATGGTACCAAGCGTCTTGTGATGGATCTGAGCGACCTCAATACTGTCATGGAAGAATTTTCCGCTCTCAGAAGATAAGTTCATTGTCATGATGATTCTATTAGCCTGGTAGTACTACTACTAGCTAGAGAGACGAAGCCTAATGTTAAGCTACTACTACTACTACTAGCTAGAGAGAGCAGCTACTCTACTAGAGTAGAGTAGATAGTAGATTCTATAGTCCACTTCTCAACTCTTCTAGCTAGAAGAGTAGTAGTGGAGAGTACGAGAGAGAAGGGATGCGTACTACAGAGTACAGTGTATCGTATACGCATTCTTTGGGATCGCCTCTCGCTCGATCGGCGCGCGTTCTCTTCGAGTGGTGAGTCGCAACGACATTCTGAGCGGTCATCAGGCCCAAGCTACTTAGGGGGCAACGCGAAGTTGAAGGTTAAAGGTTTTATCAACACTATTTAATTAGATATGGCGGAAAGCTTTGTGGTCTTGCGTTCTCGTCTTCTTCAAACATCCAAGACCCAAGACTCACTTCCTCTCCGAAAGCGCAGATCGAACACAACACCAAAGCCCTCTATTATTTCATGACGACGACAAAGTATATTGTGTTGTCAATCAATCATTCCTGAACCATGTCATTCCAACAAAACAAGGATGAAGAGGCCGAATTCTCCTGGGACACTTCGTTCCCCCCGCCGATCCACGTTGCAGACGCCATTGGAGGAACGCACTCTTTGCTCATGAAAAAATCGCAGTTTTCCGACGTTGAGATCGAACCGAACATCCCAATGGGCGATGTCGTGAATGAGGAAAGGATCCAACGCAACCGCGATCGCCCAGTCTCAGACCTTTCAGACTCCGATCTTTCAAATCCAGAGTGTCACGCCTTGTCCGGCAAGAAGAAATTGACCCCAACGGACAGAGGAGGCTCCTATTCCAGCCCAAAGAAAAAGCCATCGAGCAGTCGCCGCGATCATCTATATAGAAGGCAATCGAGCCGCCCCCGTCGTGTCAAATCTTCTCCCGCCCCAGGCTACAGTGGGAGTACTTCTTCCGGCAGTTCCTCTCCTCCTAATTTGCATTCCTCGTCAAAACGAGGGATCACTTCCCACCAGGACGACGAGCCGTTGGGAATAAGCCCTATTAGCAGTGGATGTCGAGAAAGGACAGAGTTCGATTCGTTGAAGATTCCGGATGGAAAGACCAACCCCGATCCACAAATCTATGCTTCTCGAGACTCGTCTGTTTATAGCACACCACCTCGAGCCACCAGCACCAAGAAGAAGTCTCGAAAACATCATTCGGTAGTAGCAGCACCTCCAACCCCTCCAACCGTCATTCGATCTCCGAGTCCCCGTCTCTCAAGCACGAGCCGCAAATCAATTGGACGATCTAGTAGTAGTAGTGGTGAGGCTCATCCGAGATCTCAACGAAGCCCTATAACCCCACCTCCCCCTCCTCCCGAAGAGGATACTCAGACGCCCAGTCCTCCTCCCCCAGCAACAAATAATAGTGCTCCCCCAAGCAGCACTGCTACTCCTACTCGCAAGTCCTTCTTGTTGGAACCATCCAAAAGCAGCAGTGACGACGCAGCCCTAGAGGACGTATGGTGGAAGCGTAGCGGCGGCACCACAAGCAGCAAGAATAATATCGTGATGACCCCATCCAGATTGGATACACCCCCAGTCAGCAGACGAAAGCTGTTGATCAATAGTAGCAGTCAACCAGTAATACCTTCTTCATCCTCGAGACGCAATCTCTTGCAAACAACAACGCCCACAACATCAACCCCACCAGCAAGTCGTGCTGCTGTTCCTTCCTCATTTCGATGGCGCCGAAACCGGGTGGTTGAACAGCTTCAGCAAACGGGGGCTCCTGTACTCCAAGAGCAGCAGCAGCAGCAGCAGCGTACTAGGCGTCCTCGGCCCACCAAACAGAAAAGTATACCACGACGCAGTTCGTCCGCCAAAGAATACGCATCGGCACAAGAAAAGGAGGATGCCATAGCATTGTTATTGACCGCCCTTGGAACGATTCTGGGAACCACCAGTACGCAGGATCATGAGGAGGGCGGTGATACTACCTTGTTGCCAGAAGCACTACCACCACCACTACCGGATTCCTTCATTCGCGACAGAGTGAACATGAGAAGGAAACTTTTGGCAGAGTTGCAGGAATCCAGAGCAGCAAGACGATCCCATACTCGAAAGTCGTCTTCGTCGAGAGATCTTTCTTCTTCGTTCCAGCAGCAGCAGCAGCAGCGGCAACAACAGCGACAGCGACAGGAGCAAGGCGAAGAAGATCAAGAATCATCCGATGATCTTTCTGGCTCCAATCGTTAAAGAATAATACCCCACGATGATAGCATCGATTTCGCACATCATATTGATATTCGAAGGATACGAAAATATTGTATGCGGCTCGCTTTATTAGAGTCTTCCAAAGGAGGATTTATCTCGTCATCATATATCTCACATCTTCTATGGTGCTCTCCTCGAGGATCGTCCTCCACCACGATTCTTCTTCTTCATTCCATATGTAGACTAATAATTAATAGATCCCCGCATCGATGGAGATATCCAAAGACAACACATCCAACAAACATTCCAGCGATCGATGGTCATCGTAGTACGTACTACCGCGGTACGTGCGCCCATCATTGCTTTGAGAAAACGTTCCCGCAAAAAAATGAGGCTGGCGCACCGCCATCCGTTCTGCGCGCGCGTCCACCTATTCGAGCTCGCAATGCCATATACTCCGACCAAAGCGGAAGCTCGGCAGTTAGCTTTTGATAGCTAAAAAAATACGTACGATTCAATCATTCGCGACCTGAGAAAAAAAGGACAAAGGAAAACCGATTATCGGCTTTTCAACATGCTAGAGCGCAACAACAACATACATGCACATCCTCTTCTCACCATTCCTTTTGGTGTATGTATGTGGATGGGAACTGCATTACTTGCTTGCTCTAAGATTATAGGCTTTATCCTTCATAGTCAGGATCAGCAGCTAAAATGATGCCAACAAAGAAGAATGACACCGGTTCAAGACGAAGTATCTCATGCAGCTCTGGCGCTCCTTTCCCAACATTAGCGCTGCTCTGCTTGATGCTTTCTCTGTTGTTTACTTTGTCCACTTGTTCGGCAGAGGTTGTGGATGTGGTGGCTGCTACTCCCGATGGTGCTAGTAGTGAGCCATTGATTCGTGTCATCGTCGGCTTTGAGTCCTCTCAAGATCAAGATTCCTACGTTCAGGAATCGCCGTTGGTGGTCACAGATCGAGCCTCGACGATTGGTCAGCAGCAGCTTGTGTATCGGTATCAACGAAGTGCCGCCATTGCAATGACGATTCCTGCGAGTCAACTCGAGCAACTCCAACAAGATCCTCGGGTCACTTATGTCAATCCGGATCAACAATTTGTCTTGTTTCAAGCAGATGGAGGTAATGACGGGCAAGGAAATGGAGAAGCCACACCGCCTGTGGTAGACGTGAATTCGGGAGGAGAGGAGATTTTGCCGTATGGGATTCAAGTGGTACAAGGAGCGAGTTCCAAGATTCCTCCTCCACAAGTGACGGACAGTAGTTGTCAGAATCCAGATTCCTTCAAGGTCTGCGTCGTCGATTCGGGCTTGCTGGTCGGTCATACGGATATTCCGTACGCCTCCTCTGTGGCGCAAAATATTCGAGGAGAAGTCTTTGGCCTTCCCAACGATTTGAATTGGTATGAACCCTCGGCCGGTTCCTCTCATGGAACGCACGTGACGGGAACAATTTTGGCACAAGCAAATAATGGATTGGGAGTAGTGGGAGTCGTACCGAATGCCGCCTCCGAAGGGATCTGTCTGCTGGTAGCAAGGACGTTTGATGCAACGGGCTTTCAAGATGCTTCCTTTATTACAGAAGCGGTGGAATGGTGTGCCCAGCAAGGCGCCAAAGTAATCAGTATGAGTTTGGGAAGCAACGCAGGTCTTGATCAGGCCGATGCAGATGTCTACGATCGATTGTGGGGAGACGAAGATGTGTTGATCATTGCGGCTGCTGGAAATGCAGGGAACGACAAGTTGGCCTATCCAGCCTCGTTGGATTCGGTGATGAGTATAGCTGCCACGGATGAGTTCATGAAACGTGCCGATTTCTCGCAATTCAACAACCAAGTCGATTTGACTGCACCCGGTGTCAACATTTTGAGTACGACCAGTTCCAATGCTCTCTTCGTGAGCTCTCTCAATGCGAAGGTGGATGCTGCCTTGATGCAATTCTCTCCCGATGCGCCCGATTCATTCTTGCTGGAATCTCTAGAGCTGGTTGATTGTGGCTTCGGCTTTGCTCCGTGCACCGATGCCAAGGATAAAGCTTGTCTTATCGAACGTGGGACTACCTTCTTTTGGGAAAAGGCATTGAATTGTCAAGCCGGCGATGGAGTCGCCGTCTTTGTTTACAACAACGAGGGAGGAAAGTATGGAGGCAGTCTCACGGATCAAAACCATGGAGTCAAAATTCCTACTTACGCCATGGCACGAAAAGATGGCTTGCTCATCTTGGAACAAGGTTTGCCAACGTCAGTCCTCTTGCAAGCTGCCGCAGCCTCGTATGGCTTTTTGGATGGTACGAGCATGGCCACGCCCCATGTATCCGGAGTCGCGGCCAAGATTTGGGCGGCTCGTCCATCCTGTACGAATCGTCAAATTCGAGAAGCCTTAGTGGGAAGTGCCATTGATTTGGGAGACGCTGGCAGGGACGATGAATTTGGATTTGGATTGGTCCAAGCCGAAGCGGCTTTTGACTACATCCAGACTCAATTCGATCCACCGTGTGGAGGAGTGTTGGAGGTTACGCCGCCACCACCCGCTCGCAATTGTACGGAAAACTTTATAAGCTGTGCTCGAGCAGAAGACTGTTGTTCCGGTCGCTGTGTACCGGTATCCTTTCAAGGACCTTTGACATGTCGGGCAGTGCAGAAAAACACCAAGAATAAGATAAGCGGCGATATACGGGGAGGGTCGGCCTCGGGAGGTCGGCGGTATCTGGGACAAAGTACTGATGTTGGTAGTCTTCAACGGATACGGGGAGCTTCTTCTTCGTCGTCGTCGTCCAAGGGACAACTCAACGAAGAAAGGGAGCCAGAACCCACGGAGCTTGTGAACGACGAAGAATCATCTCACCATCAGGCAAAACTACCCCCATCCCAAGATCGACACCACCACCCTTTGGCTCCTCTTCGAAACCACACGACGCCAGAGTTTCTTGCCTCGTCCTTTCGAAAGAAGAGGTTCGAGGCGTCTGTGACCAAGTAATAAAGAAAAGAAAAGGGGAGGGAGCGATGGCGACTACCACTCGGACTGCTCGAGTAGGGGGTCCGCTGCAAGTCCAAAGTACCATATATTCATAAGCTAAATCGGCTATTGTTGCTACGACGTAGTCGACTACCACTGAATTTATACGAATGCAGCGACAGAAACATATTACTCATCCGACTCATGCGCATACTAGTTCGATAAAAAGATATATTATCTCTAGCTGGACAGAGTAAAAAACATATTCCCTATTGTACATTATCTGCATTATTGGGGGCAGTCGCACTGTATATCCCAATTAATGCCCCATTGTTCTTCTCTCATTAAAGCAAAGCGGCAGCCGCACCCAAAGCGGCCAAAGTCATCGCAGCAACACTCGTTGATGAAGTGGAAGCTCCCGAGTAAGATGCTCGGACAATTGCTCGATTGACATCAAAGGTCAAGTCGAACTCGGCCGCACCGGCTCCTTCCACTTGCAAGTCACGGTCGGCAGCTCGAAGTCGACGACGACTGTTTCCGAATTGCATCGATGCCACACCAGCACCATCCACTGTTCCTACGTCGGCATAGAACTGGGCGAACAAGATCGTCGAGAAACGGCAGGTCTGCTGACCGATGCACGCAGCGGGGTCGAAGCTGGTCAACAAGTTGCCGGCAGCAAGGCCGTCAGCAATCGCAAGTTGGTTGATGCCTCCTGCCTTGGTGAACGTGAAGTCGTCAATCGAACGCATGTAGATACCATCGGCCTTGGCTTCGTCTTCGGGGGTAACACAGACGTGGATGATTTGACCTTGGTTTCGGGGAAGAACACGTGTGGCTTCGTCCAAAGGAGCAAAGGAGTTTTCAGTGCACTCGAATCCACGAACCTCGTAGGCTTGGTTGGCAGTACGGACGAGACGGTTCTTGGGGGCAACGTTGATGGTACCGATCTGGAATCCGTCGGTCAAGTCAACGGTGAGAGTAATGAGAGTCTCAAGAAAATTGACTTCGACAGGAGTGGAGATGCCCAACCTGGTATCGGTCCACAATCCGAATCGAACGCAGAAACGGACTTCGGCAATCAATTGGTTGTCGATGGTAGTTTCGTTGTAGATATCGCTTGTTTGCTGCGAGATGGTTTGGGGGTCGAATTCAGCGACAATGGTGGCTTCACGACCATTGAAAGCACCACTATTCAGCATGGTGGCGCTGGGGTTGGCGAAGTCGGCGGCAGCTGCAAGCAGCGCGCTTTCGACAAGGAAGGGCCCGGGAGCAGCCCACATGGAACTGCTGTCGAGCGAGGCGGTCGGATTGGCAACAGTGTCCACCTGACAGTCCGGTGCTTTCCACAAAGTAAACTTCGGCATGCCCGAGTTGATGTAGTCAGTGACTGGGAAGGTGAGATTAAAAGTATTCGAGTCGAATTTGAAGAGCGGCTCTTGCAGAGCCCATTTCTCAGCGAGTGTAGCACCTTGAGCAGAGGCAACAGCGGCAATGGAGGCGGCGATGAGGGCGGTGAGCTGCATTCTTGATGATATGATACTGATTGAAAAGCAAAGTAAAAGACGAAGAAGAATTGTGCTTCTCGTTGATGTTGTTGTTTGGTTGTCGTCTTCGTCGGATTGTGAGAAAAGAAGTTGCAGGGATTGCACAGGATGATTCGAGGTTTTTCGGTTCGAGGCATGACGACCCAAACGCCCCTGTTCCAGTGGGGTCATGATGGGAATAAGCCATTCTGGACATTGATTGATTTTAGATATGCCTTCTGGTCATTCCACTCAGTCATTCCGCGAAATAGATTCGCCGATTATCCGACCTTGCGACAATGACGGCGAACCAACATTCGTCACGGACGACTGACCGACTGATCTTGCACCAAACTTCGCCTCCGAACTGGGATCTGCTGACTCAGGTTTGCTTATTGCCGACAACCCGGATGGGGACCGATTAAACTTAATGACCAAGTTGGAAGATGACCTCATGAATAAGCCTATGACATTTCAGTTTTATCAGGCCCAAAGAATCTTGACGTGGTTGGACGCTGAATCTTGAGATGGGCGTGGTAATTATTCATGCTGTTTATTGGAAAATAATCCCCAAAGAGAATTGGCGGCGAAGAGGACAAAGATTGCGTGAAGTTGAACTGAAAAAACCAATGGTTTCATAACATCATCACGATGTGTCATAAAAGTCTAAACCAAAAGCACAAGTCGAACAAGATGGACATCGTCAAATCCAGTGGCCAAGAGAAAGAAGAACGAACGGTACAATGGGGTGCGACATGCCAAATTCGGTTTGTTTCTAGTCCCTCGACGACTAAAGAAAGAAAAGCCGTTTGGTATGATTCCACTGATTTCAGTCTTTTCCGTGACCTCGAGGCAGAGTCCGGTGCGTGTGGTGCAGAGTGTCTCGAGGGATCTAAACAAGAGAAGAAACGGAGAAGGCGTCGTCAGCATACGGCTCGTTTTGCTGTATTTGAAGAGCAACGGTATCAGCAGACAGTAGGGAGGAATCGCCCAGAAATGATCGCACGCTCCTATCACCACGCATCACGGGCCGCTCAAGATGAAGCACATGAACGTGCTCAGAGCATTGCTTTGCTTCTTGACCAAGAAAGCTCTTGAGACGATTTCTAGTCTCCCTACAAGAGGGAACGGGGGGAGGAAGATGACGAAGAAGAACAGCCCAAGACTGGGCTTTCGCGCAGTATAAAGAAGCTTCATCTTCATCCGTTCACCCCATGAGCGTGGCTTACTGCTTCAGATCGAAACCACAAGTTGATCAGATCAAGCATCCGTCGTCAAGAAGCAGTAGCAAGTGGAAGAATAACATGGGTACTACCGTCCACGTCCCTGCACCAGCACTACAATCATCGGAAGTAGGATAGACAACTGCTACAAGTGTCGATCGCAAGACTTCGTCTATCCCTACCACCAGGTACATCATGCAATGTGACGAATGCCCCCATGCTCAAGGGGAAACGCTTCGACAAGTCACCTCCAGCATCAGCAGAATAGCTTAACATAGCTTGCTTCTCCATAGGAGTACCACCAATACTCCGTCACATAGTGAAGAAAGTAGCATGATGATTAGCTAAGCAGTATTATGAAAATGAGTTATTGTGTCGATTGAGTCTGTGTTTCAGGAATTTGCTGCTGCTGCGGTGATTGAATTCGATATAGTTTCGTCCTCAATTCTTTCATTGGAATCGGCTTGGGAAGCCAGTCATCGAAACCCAACTCGGCAAAATCAGAACGGGCAACGCTAGCCGTCAATCCAAAGATGGGTAGATGTGCATGTCCCATACTTCGTATTCTTCGTGTCGCTTCCAAGCCGTCCATGACGGGCATTTGAATATCCATGAGTACGACATCGTAGTGGCATGGATTATTTTGCTCCAACATTTCGATCGCCTGCTTCCCATTCATGGCAATTTCACAGGTGTGGCCCATCCGTTTTAGCATGTTGGCGAGTAGCTTTTGATTGACCTTGTTGTCTTCGGCCACCAAAATATGAAGGACGGCCTCATCGCGAAACGAGGCGTCCAATTCGTCTCTCCCGATATAGCCCTCCGAGGGTGCCTCTGCCGGTAGGGTGAACCAAAAGCTGGACCCATTCCCCTGCAGACTATACACCCCAATCGAACCACCCATGTTTTGAACTAGGAGCTTGCAAATCGATAGACCAAGACCTGTGCCTCCAAAGTTCCGAGCTACGGACGCAGATCCTTGTTGATATTGATTGAAAATGAGTCTCTTGTGTTCATCTGTAATACCCCGTCCTGTGTCGGTGACTACAAATTTGATCATGCAGCGACACGATGATGATAACGACGATGATGATGCAGTTATGATAGGATCCGACTTCCATGGATAGGCTTTGATTTGAATCCCCCCTTGGTTGGTGAATTTGACCGCATTCGACAATAGATTGAGTAATATTTGACGCACACGGTTGGGATCACCCATGACTTTGAATGGAATGTCCTTGTCCCAGTCCATCTTGAGGTATAGCTTCTTTTCTTCACAACTACCTCGCACAGCTGCCATGGACCCCTCCAGGACACTCCGCGGCTCATAGGGTATCGTCTCTAGCTTCATTTTTCCAGCCTCCAACTTGCTGTAATCCAAGACGTCATTAATGACGGTCATGAGTCCTTGAGCGCTGGATTTTAGCAACTTGACAAAAGATCGTTGTTCCGTGTCTAGTTCCGTTTGATCTAAAAGATCAATAAAGCCAGTGACTTGGTGAAGAGGCGTACGAATCTCATGTGCCATAATCGCCAGAAACTCGGACTTTTTGATACTTGCTTCTCGATCTTTTTGGGCTTGAATGGCATCCGACAGGTCTCGAGAACTATACAATATGACAGGCTTTCCCGTCACGGGATCCGAGGTTTGCCGTAACTGCACCGCGGACCATCGATGGCCATTCCGCGTTCTCATATTCGCTTGAATATTCAATGTATGGCTGCTGCCGCTATTATGATTGCTGGTGTCCAGGCTGCTGCTGCTGTTGTTGCTGTTGTTGCTGTTGTTGCTGTTGTTGCTGTCACTTATAAGCTCTCGCCCTTGCTGCATCTTCAAAAGCACTTCTTCTCCCAATTTGGGGTCGACAAAGCGAGACACAAAATCATCCCTATCCGAGGAGGTCGAGGACGACGACGGCGATGCTGTTTCTATTTCGGTTTTGGGTGATGATGTTGAAGAGTGTTTTGACGAAGAGGAGCCAGTCGCAGTAGTACTCGTAGTAGTAGTACCGGTAGCACCATTACCCAGCAGCAGGGTACCTTCGGGATTCTTGAACATGATGTTCCCATCCATATCAAATTGACAGACTGGGACCGGCAAGTGGCGTAGCATCTCCACACCGCGGAGGGTTTCAGGATGCAATTCTTCGTTCATGACCGTGACCCCTTCACACAGCATGCTCGGATTCGGTTCGCCGGCCGAAAGCCGAATGCCACTGAACGACATTCGTGCCGTTTTCGCTTCTCCCTTGGGATAAAACGTCCACTGGTCCGTCACCCGTTGACCTTGATTGAACTTGCTTTGATAGACTTGTAATCGAGTCACTGTCGACTCCGTCATGTCACTGAAATCTCGATCCAACAAGTCCTCGAGGCTGCTCGCGTTCCAGAGTTCGACTGCGGCGGTATTGGCCCATCGCATGCACTGATGATCGATATCAAAGACCCACACGGGATGTACCAAAATGTTCAGAACGTCCAATTGTTGCTTGGAAAAGACTCGATTGGGTGGATACAACGGCGTCGGCGGCGGCAACAACGATTCGTTGTCAGCCATGGTGTGCTGCGGCTGCTGCGGCTGCTGCTGCCCCGTTCCCTCCTGGATGGTGGACATGCTGCTGCCCGGAGAGGAAGGCTCGTTCTTCTGGTTGGAGGAGGAGGATGCCCTTTGACTATTGATGCTCGGACACATAACAAAACAACTACTGGAATCAGTGATGACAATAACTCTCTCCCTCTCTTGCTTTCTCCTGGCTCTACTAGCTAGTAGCGATTAATCGATATTATTATGGTGTAAATAATAAGCGGACAGTCTTAATCGCAGTGTGATGCGGTGCGGCTCGACGACGACACAAGTACTGTACTGTAGTGACAAAAAGGTATTCATGTGCCCGGCACTTCTTCGTAACTTATTTTACATTCTGTGATAGCGTTCGGACGCACGGAGTAATTAAAATGCCGGAACCGGGAGAAGACTATAGGGCATATGTGCGAGCGCTTATTCTTTGTTACGGCGTACTATATAGTTTCGCAACAACAACTATATGTAAAAACTGCATATCGCCACAGATAGCGGATGATCCAATTGTCCATTATTGTGAAGTTCAAGGCCAGCATAGAGGGACCGTCGGGTCCGAAAAAAGTACATACAGGTACAGTACTTATTGTACTGCAGTAGACGCCATTACAGAGGCCGAAATCTATTAGCAATTTTAAACTGCTTTACATAGCTCTTCGCGCGCTACGAGTATGGACCCCTGTTGACGTCAGCCCGGTGCTCACAGCAACTACTACAGCAACAACAACTGTCTACGCGGTTCGGGTTTACAGAGTCCACTGAGTCAATCTATGGACTGTCGTCTATCTGGGGTCGGTGTCTGCTGGTGATGTGGCCGTTGTCGTTGCGGCGCAAGCGAGAGCGTCAAGGTACCTGGTAGTATCATGTTTAAAAATTAGACGAGCACTCCTGTTTCGCAGCTTTACGATATTCTACTACTAGTAGTAGTTCGGTCGTCGGAAGAATCATCTGAAGATACAGTAGCGTCGCTACAGTACTTTTAGTACCGTCCGGTACCCCTATCTACTATATTAGTATTGTGAAGAATCGATGCAATGAAATGATAATAGTCTACGTGGCTCTACTATTGATTGGTATGAGTATGCTCCTTGATTAGGAACCACCTTATCGTATTCTACAGTAGTACGTATCTGCGAAGCGCAGAGGACGAGAGAGCTCAAGTCGATAGCTATACCGGGGCTATGTGATGTCTGCCATCGGTCCGAGTGTTGGTCCATGGCAGTGCAGGAGCTAGTAGTAGTAGTACTACAAGGAGTCCTCGGGCTATTGTTTCTCTTGGATTGGCAAAGGCGGATGGAGAACATGCTGCTGCTGCTGCTGCTGCTGTTCTTTATGCTGGATTCGATAAAGTTTCGTTCTCAGTTCCTTCATGGGAATTGGTTTCGGTAACCAGTCGTTGAAACCCAGCTCTGTAAAATCAGACCGAGCCACACTCGCCGTCAGACCTAGAATCGGCAGGTCGGTGTATCCCATACTCCGAATTCTTCGAGTGGCCTCGAGACCATCCATGACTGGCATTTGAATATCCATGAGTACGGCATTGTAGTCATTCGGCTTTTCCTCCAACATTTTAATCGCAATCTTCCCATTTAGAGCAATCTCACAGGTATGACCCATACGTTTCAACATACTCGTGAGAAGCTTCTGGTTGACTTTGTTGTCTTCAGCCACCAATATATGAAGTGCGGCCTCATCTCGAAATGATGCCTCCAAAGGCACTTTTTCGATGACTTCGCATTCCGTGGGAACTTCTGCTGGTAAAGTGAACCAAAAGCTAGATCCTTTCCCTTCTTGACTTTCCATTCCAATCGAACCGCCCATGTTTTGAACTAGGAGCTTGCAAATGGAGAGTCCAAGCCCCGTTCCTCCAAAGTTCCTTGCCACAGTGACAGATCCCTGCTGATACTGGTCAAAAATAATGTCCTTATGTGCCGGGTTGATTCCCCGCCCGGTATCATCCACAATAAATTTGACCATGGAACCATCGACCAACCCGGGAGAACTGGATTTCCATGGAACGGCCTGGACGTGAATACCCCCCTGCTTGGTGAATTTGACTGCGTTCGACAAGAGATTCAGTAATATCTGTCTAAGTCGATTCGGATCGCCCATTACTTTGAAAGGAATGTCTTTATCCCAACTCATCTTGAGGTAGAGTTTCTTTTCTTCACAGCTACCTTGCACAGCTGCCATGGTGCCTTCTAGAACACTACGCGGTTCGTACGGTATCGTCTCCAACTTCATCTTTCCTGCTTCGAGCTTGCTGTAGTCCAGGACGTCGTTGATGACGGTCATCAGACCTTGAGCACTCGATTTCATCAGTTTGACAAATGATCGTTGTTCCGTGTCTAATTCCGTTTGATCCAAAAGATCAATAAAACCAGTTACTTGATGCAATGGCGTGCGAATCTCATGGGCCATGATAGCTAGGAATTCGGACTTTTTGATCCGCGCTTCTCGTTCCTTTTGGGCTTGGATAGCATCCGACATGTCTCGAGAACTGTACAATATGGCGGGCTTTCCCGTCAATGGGTCGAAGGTTCTTCTTAGCTGAATCGCGGACCATCGGGGCCCCACGCGAGTTCGGACGTTGGCTTGAAGGTTGAGCGTCGGTTCGGCATGATCGGTAGTAGTAGTAGTATCAAGGATATTTCTCATCTTTTCAAGAGCTTCTTGCCCCACTTTTCGATCGACAAATCGACTCACAAAATCTTCGTGATGGGTGTCTGTGGAAGGTGTGCTAGTAGTTCTTTCGTTTGCTGTTGCGGCTTGGCCTTCTCCACCACCCTGTGTGGGTCTTGGTGTAATATGAGGTAGAGTTCCTTCGGGGTTCTTGTATATTAGCTTTCCATTCATATCGAACTGACAAACCGGCACAGGCAAGTGGCGTAACATCTCGACTCCTCGCAGTGTTTCGGGTTGTATTTTATCGCTCAAAACAGGCCGGCCTTCACACAACATACTCGGATTGGGTTCCCCCGCGGAGAGTCGTATGCCACTAATGGTAATATGTACAGTTTTGGCTTCTCCCTTGGGGTACAATGTCGATTGATCAAAGATTCGCTGACCTTGATTGAATTCAGGTTGGTAGCTTTTTAACCGTGTGAAAGTCGCGTCCGTCATGTCGCCGTAGTTTCGATCCAACAATTCTTGTAGGGAGCTGGCGTTCCATAGCTCGACGGCAGCTTCGTTGGCCCATTTCATACATTTGTTATCGATATCAAAGATCCAAACGGGCTGCACTAGCACGTTCAAGACCTCCAGTTGCTCCTGAGAAAAGACTCGATTCGGGGGATACAAAGGCGTCGGTGGTGACAATTCCGTATCTGGCGGTTGTTCTTGTTGTTCTTCGACTGATCTTTTACTATTGGACTGTGACGCTGCAGTACTACGATCCTGGTGCTCCTCCGTAGCAGTCTTAACTTCGCCGTCATTGTTGTTGTTAGCTACCATTGTTCCTTTTGTATCGTTAGTAGGAGTGGTAAAGCACATTGCTGACATACTCTAGAGGGGAGAGGAAGGCGGTGTATGCGAGAAGACGCACCTCCTCGTTGTCATACCGCGTGTTTTTACGCATACATCGTAGATGCGTCGGCCAAAAAAGAAGCCACCACCACGCACCTGCGAATACGTGTGCGGTCGGAGTGGAGAAAAAATAATGTCTTGACATTGCATCACAAGATTGAAGAAGGGGGTTCTCTTTATCAATTTCCACCCCCGCCCCTAGGCGACCCAGTGCTCGCCAGTGTTCTTCGCCAGGACGGTCCATGCTAGATGCCAACTCTCGAATTGAGTTGCCGCACTCTCGATGTCGTTCCGAGTATCCAGACTGCTACCGGTACGTGGACCTCGATCACGAGCTGTCGACACATTCGATTCGTTACGTCTGGCCTTCTGTCCAGCACGATTTCCGACAGAAGTACGGTACAGTACAGGAGGGCTTCAGACACGAGTTAGGCAAGAACGCGCCGTCAAAGTCAGAATGAATGTGAACCTTCTGTAATACAAATCTGGAGGCAATGTATGTTACTATTCCCGACCTATCCACCCTGGCCTTTCAATGGCAATGCGTAAGTTGGGGAATTTCCAGCTGGCCCGCCGAATGAATGGACTTCCCTGCACTACATCGAATCCGTGTATGACTAGTTTATGCCCCTGACTAAAAAGTCAGAGTATTTCTATTATTGTTGTTGTCGTTTATTCATTGAGGACCAACCACATCGGTAACAGGATGAGGCGTCACGCCTCGCTCCATCGTCCTCGGCTACTGTCTGTGCCTAGTCTACAGTAGAGCTACTACAAGGCCTGTCTGTCGTTCTTGGTGTCATTTTTTCTAGTAATGTTTGGTTTAGAAACGTTGGCGCCTCCAAGACGCTGTTTCGTTTCAGTATTGGAGCTCGCTTCTTTATTAGTTTAGTACCGAACAGATTTTCTTAATGGCCTTGTCCACTGATTCCATGGTATCCATTGGAAACTTTTCCACAAAGCTATCCGGAACGGACCCAGCGGCTGCACCCATGATGGCACCAATCATAATAGCACGGAGACAAGTTTCACCACCGGCATTCATGTTGCTTCGGAGAGCCTTAATATAGGCCGCTTCGTCCACATCTCCATCTGCCATGGATTTGTAAAAGAGATACATGGGGATCTCAAAGACCGATGGGAACCGTGCGGAATTTCCTCCGTGTTCTTCGTCTTCTTCTTTCATGCCTTCCACCAACGAAGGTAAGTCCTTCATTTTGGCTTCCATGAGAGCATACAAACAGGCATCTCCAATGTCGTGATCGTCGGTGGAATAGTTGGTCGTGCCGCTCATTGCATGATTGACCAGTTCTTCCATGGATTCTTTGAGGGATTTGCCCAAGAGAATGTTCTGCAATATGGATGCGGCAGCGCAACAGAATCGAACGGCCTTTGGGTTCCTTTGGTAAATCATGACCGTCTCCTTGACACGTTCAATCATGTCGACTTCGCCGGCATACAAGCAGACAGTAGGGATTATCCTTGCCAAAGCGCAAGCTAATAGTACGAGTAGGATAGGATACAACATATTCGCAAAGTAGAGGAAGAAGTGATTGAGAAAATGAATGAGAACAACAAGATCAAACAATAACAATCCGAAAGCAAATACTTAAAAAGCAGTCGAGGCATCGACTTTCCTCTTCCACAAACCGCCATGATTTGATGCGATCTTTGAGTTACAGTACATACCTCGGTCATCGGCCTCGCCGCAAATCTCCACACTGCGATCGCCCGCCTTCATGCACGTCAAAAATTCTTCGACGCCCTTATCTTGGTATCCACCGTTGGTCTCGGCCCATTTCATCAAGGCCACACTCATGCCTCCCGCAGTGACCAGTTGCTCCTTGCCCACGTATTCCGTCGCAAAGAGCAGTTGTTCGCCCCACGGACTCAACATGCCGGCTCTTTCGTAGTGACCGGGATAGTCGGCGGAAGAGTACCCGACGGGAGCGGGAGGATCTTGAAATTCCGGGGCCTCGGGGTTGGCGGGCGTTCCATTGTGACATCCCATACTCGCAGCATCGGCAAGAAGGGCACCTTTGATGGCGGCGGCCACGCGAGATTCATCCACTTTGCCTGGCATTTTGATAACGATTCAGGGAATAATCCTATTTTTTGTTGAGGCGGGCGACTCCAAAATTGCACTTTTATGGATGAATCGGAAAATGAAACAAATACTTTCGACGACTGATCGAAATTTATAATCAAACCAGGTCGAGAGAAAGAGCAAACTATCTCAGAGCGAGGTCTGGGATACGCTTTAGATGCCACTTCCGACAACAAAATTATAAGATGTGTTGTAACCGTTGCTGATGACGCGCGAGACCCGAGATGAGAAAGCGGCAAAAGATCGGGCCTTTCCCTCTTCTTGTGACCAAAAGAGATACTCCTCTTACCCCCAATGAATAATGGGAACATTATAGTACCGAGTGAGGGAGCAGCATCCTCGGGGGTAACCAAATCCCTGACCATGGGCAGGCAGGCATAAGCGACAGGTCATAGCGCTAACTAAGTACTTTTGGGAGATAAAAAAGCTCGCTCGCGCTCGCGTCACCAAGATTTTGTGCGTGACCGAAGAATCGTGACCCAAATTACCCGCGAAAAATCGTTTGAGCGGCACTCGCGGGATATAAAACGCACATATCATTCATCTCGCATCATCGCATCAAGACACAAACTTTCCTTTCAAAACTCTCTCCACTAGTAATAGTAGAGTCACTAATACCACCGAGGTGCAATGACAGTTTATAGTCAAGACAAATCAAGAAGAATCATATGTACATAATGAATGAATTCCGCCGGCGGTAAACGACGAGGAGGATGAGACGACGGTCGCTGCTGTACCGAATCTTTGTCGCGATAACGGGGATCTTTTTGATTCTTCAGATTTCATTGCTAGCCTGGCATCCAGCCGGCGAGGACTTACAGCTCCCTCATTTGGGGACAACTGGACGATTGACCCATGAAGCTTTCTATACGACGTTCAAGAAAAACAAGGAAGAGCAGAAACGAAATAATGACGACGAGAATCGGACGACTACTGTTAGTATTTGTTCGAGATTTGAAAGAGGCACGTTGGCCGCCACGATATGGCGTCAGCTTCGTCCCCAACTTTTGGAGGTCTTGCGTCATCCTCGCGATACTCAAGGCCTTCATGACCACTGGACACGGGATCTTCTCGATTTATTGACGCCCCATGTCTTGGAATATTCCATCGAGGGACACCCTCATTTGGACATTCTTCGTTCGCTGATGGACAAACTATCCAAACGAATTCATCGGCTATTGCGGTCATCATCATCATCATCCTCATCCTCATCATCTTCAACTCCATTCAAAATTGTCGTTTTCGGAGGCAGTATTGTGGAAGGTACGGGATGTATGCGATCACCAATACCCGGTGGAAAACTCGAATTCGAGTCGCTTCAAGAATGTGCCTGGCCCTTTCGATTGGAACAAGCTTTGAATCAATTGATGGATTATCTACTTCTTGGACCCTCCTCGCCATCATCACAACAACAACAACAACAACAACAACAACAACACAAACACAAACGGCGCTGGATTGAAATTCACAACTTAGCTGCGGGTGGTACCAATAGTGAAGCTGCGATACCCATGCTCCGATATTGGTTAAGTCCCGTCCTGTATCCCAAGGGTGCCGATGTGATTGTCAATGCCTACTCGGCCAACGACAACTTGGCTCCGGCCTTTCACGCCACTACCAACACGACCGTGGACAGCTTTCATCTGGCAAGGATTTGGCAGCGAAATCTACAATTTGTACAAGAGGCACGATTTCACAAGAATCATCATCACGACGACGACCATGTTGGCGACGACGAGGCATGTCAGGAAAGAGAACAACCCATGATTCTTTATGTCAATGATTATTTGGGGAATCAGCAGCAATCTATTGTAGGAGAAGGACAGCTCGATCAAGCTATTCAGTGGATAGCCGACTTTGAGTCAACCATGGGATATGTTTCGGTATCGCATGCGGTACGACGGTGGGTCTTGGCGGATACCTCGGAAGACTTCTTTTCGGGGCAGTGGATCGATCGAAAAGGACGCCCTGCGATCAATGTCCATTATGGCATGGCGGGCCATGTCACTACTACCATTGCTCTTCTGTACTACTTTTTAAAAGTCATTCTGAACTTTTGTGACGACTTGGCGTTTGTGCAAGACGATGTCAATACTGCTTTTGATGATACGACCAATACTGTCAGGAGGAGGAGGAGGAGGAGGAGGAGAATGTTATATCCAGAAGATTACGTTGCAATCGAGATCCCCACCAAGGAATGGGTCCAGCACCATCAACCAGCAATCATTCTTCCGAACCTTACGGAATACTGGATACAACATTCTACACTGCTTTCCGACCAGTCCCATCAGCAATCATCATCATCAGCAGCAGCAGCAGCAGCAGCATCATCATCAAATGCCAACCATCATACGAATTGCAAGGACAGGACGATGGCCCAACTGTCCTCGCCTTGCGCCTTTGCCTTTTTGGCAGCACCCTTGGGCACCCACCAACAACAAGATTTGCTGGCCGCCTTTTTGGCACCCTTTACACTTCCAGCACCAGCAGAAAATAATAATGATGATGATAATCGTGGAGGATGGTCAGTACAAAATGATTTTCGTCAAGGTGGTTTTCAGAACAAGTTGGGATTGGTAGCTCACAAGCCTGGAGCGACCATGACACTCCAAGTAGGAGGAGGAGGAGGAGTGACTAACAACGCGTCTTCGATCCGAGTGGTGACGATTCAGTACCTGAAATCCTACGGAGATCTTTGGAAGGATAGTCGGGTCGAGTTTCGAGCTCAAATCTTGTCAAACAACAACAGCAACAACAACACCAACCAAGTTGTAGTTCTTCATGAACAAGTCTGGGAGTTGGAGGGATTTCATGAGCAATCTGTCAGCATTTCTTATTTTCATCATGTCGAACTGACGTATCGACGAGTCCCAGCAGCAGCAGCAGCAGCAGCAGCAGTACCGCCGGAGGATCATGGCGGTGGATCGTCGTCGTCGTCGTCGTCGTCGTTGTCCTTTCAATTACAAATGAAACTCGTGGGAGGCCAAATGTTCAAGATAAATGCGCTCATGTTTTGTAGTCGATGATGATAGTAGATGATGAGCTCCTCTATGGTAGTATATGAATAATCATCACGACTCTTTCCCTCGCTCGCTCCACCACCTGCTAGTCGACATTCTTCCGTCGTCTCGCCGCTAGTATGTACGTGTAGTACTAGTAGTACTAGGCTACTAGTACGTGTAGTAGTTCTATCATATCTCTTTTAAAATCCTCCTTTCAAAAGGTTATCAGCATCATCATCATCATCAACATCATCATTGCAACCGCATACAGGATTAGATACTAGCTAGTATACCCTCTCGTAGCTACGTATAGAGTAGTAGAGCAGGCTGATGCTTCTGAGGAGGACGAGGAGGAGTCTTTTGACGAGGACGGTACAGGAGGTACCGTTACGGTCCTACTACACTAGTAGTAGGAGGGACGGACACAACATGACTCGAGGTAGTCAAACTTGAATCCTGCGTCAGCCACAATATAGTGACTCCTCCACTCACACGTGACGCGTCAGCAAGAATTCGAAAAACAGCTGTCAAAAAAATGAGAACCTCGCCTTTTTTCGAATGCAGCGGAAGCGAAGATCTGCGAGACGAAGAAGAATATAAGCATCTGCTCTACAGTAGTATGCAACCATGGACGACTGCTGCGGTGTGCTATCATACACATAATATATGCTGTGAACACATCCAAGTTCCCGCACTCATTCCCCACATCACACAGTAACGGTACCATACACCACAATCCAAACCAAAGCAACAATCGCAATAACGACTACGATGACGACTACGATGACGACACCCTTTGCTTGTTACTTGGAGACATCAACAAGTGCAAGCACTACCAGTACAAATCTAATAGTAGTGTGCCCGATTCGATCCCAAGTCCAAGTGCCGATGCTGCTGGCTGAGGATGCTGCTGCTGATAATGATGATGATGACGATCCATTCGTATTCACAATGATGACCTTGGAGGGCCGGCTGTCTTGTCCAGTGCCAATGTCGACATCCCCACTCACCCGCCATGGAGAGGAGGAGGAGGAGGAGGAGTCGTCAACAGCAGCGGCAGCAGCAGCAACAACACATCAGGGTTGTTCCTGTGAGGGAGGAGTAATATCCCCATTATCCTCGTCCAAAAGAAAAAGACAGCAGCAGCAGCAGCAGCCGCAAGAAGAAGAAGGAGAAGGAAAAGGAGAAGAAGCCACAAAAAACAGCAACAGCAACAGCAACAGCAACCTTTTCTGTCAATGTTCCGCTTGTCCCGCCCCATCGTCGTCGTCGTCATCATCGTCATCGTCGTCGTCGTCGTCGTATCCCTTCTTTTCATGGGAATGCAACCATCCTATTGCGGGAGGACAATGCTGGGGCTTTGATTGCCAAGGAAACTGTCTCCTCAAGAAGGAGGAGTCGCTAGAAATAGTAGCAGCAGCAACAGCAGCAGCAGCAGCACCTGTACTGGAACTACTACTAGCGAGAGAGAAAGAGGAGAAGGAACAAGAAAAAGCACAAGAAAGAGGAGAAGAAGCACTTGGAATAGTGGACGACGATCGATGGAACGATCATGATGATTCGGAATATCCGCATTGCCATCCTCTTCATTGTTCATCCGGTGCGGAAGGATCGCCGACCATGGTGCCAACCATGTACTATGCTGATACAACAAAGTCGTCATCATCATCACCATCATCATCATCAGACAACAACAACAAGACAGTCCTAGTCGCCCAATCGGCGTCCTTGATGTGGATGTTAGGCTTTTTGGCAGTCACGCGAAATGACACGGACATTTGGTCTGTATCGTCGTCATCGGACCCTTATACTCTAGTAATCTAATGTAATCGTAGAAGAAGTGGGCGGGTGTGCAGGGTGGATTGGGGGTGAGTCTAATCTAATCTAAAATGCTGACAAAAAGGTGGAAAAAGCTACACTACTAGTGCGTCTACTAGCATTCATCTTTTACTTTGACGAGACGTATCATAATAATATGTAAAAGGATACATGGTGGAATGCCACGTGAGTATAATAGTAAGTTTCAATGCTCCACTCAACACCACAACATTACTCTTCCTTCTTGTGGACCGCGGTACTTGTACTGGCCCCTGCTCGTTCTTGTTCTTGTTCTTGTTCCATGGTTTCTACCATTCGATCCATAACTCGAAATTGTCTTGGCCATTTGGTATTGTACAAGAATTGACGCAAATCAAATCGATTGTCATCGGGAGAATATCCTTCGGCATGATAACTCGGCGTCAAGGTACACATCTTGTGCCGATTCACACTGTAATAAAAGAAAAAGCGCTGGACATTTTGCGCAATTTCACGGGGCGAATAGGGTTGATCGGCCCAGGCGACAGTCAGCTTGCGAAACATGCTCACGGGACCACAACGACTCAATTTTCGCAATCGTCCAAACCAACCCAATTCTTCATACGTCATGCCCATTTCCTCTTCATCCAATTGAGAATGTTCGGCCGACATCGTCTTGTCCGTATTTTTATCGTCACCACCGCCTATTGCTCGTAATACTGCTTGAGGACGCAATTCGGCCGTGGGTGGAGCACCGGCTATTTCTTTCAAGACACTATCCAATTCTCCTCCATACCGATCCGAAGCCCACAGAAGCATGCGTTTCAAATCTCCTTTGGAAATGGCACCAATGGGATTCAAATCGGCACTGCTACAATCATACTTTGTCATGTATCCGCGTAATCCTTCATCAACATTGGCCGATCCCAACACCAGCAGAAATCCGGTCCGATCTCGGACCCATGGCAAGAGTTGAGCAAACAAATAGGCCGTGACCATACGAAGCCGAGCTTGAATGTTTTGCAAGGCCAAATCTTCCGCCATGGTACCCCCACGGGATTCAAATCGGGGTGTTTTGCCGCCCGTCGCCAAGGAAAAGACACGAATGACTGATCGGACCATGAGATCAATAGGAACAGTCAAATGATACGATCCAATGGCTTGGCCCAAGCGTTTGGCTCTGGATGTCGTAATATCCGACGAGTTCTCGGTCCCCATAAAGACAGTATGCAAGACATGAGAGGCAATTTCTTGGGGTGAGCTGGGCAACCAACAGGGCGCGTCATCAGTGTTATTGTTGTTGCTATCTTCGGCGTTGGGAGCAAGGGCCTCCTTGCGACAGACGCGTCGCAGATCGGCCGCCACTTGAGGATCTTTCAAGGCTGCGTCGTGGACCAAATGACACATGGCACCGACAATAGTGGCCACACTAGAAGAATCGGCTCCACCGCTCAAGGGAAGCAAGAAACCTGCTGCGCCACTTCGACGCAAATAGTCCCACAACCAACAAGCGGGGCCCAAACAACATTCTTCTTCCGGACTGGAAAACTGGAGTTGACAGGTCGGAGTCGTTTTCACAAAGGCATCTCCTGGCAACAAGATGTGAGCCTGGGGACAATCAATCATGATATCGCTCGAATGTTCTTGGAGTGGATTATGGACGGCTTGAATCCCAAACGAGGGAAGGGATGCCCGGTAACTTCGCACATCGTCCAAATCCACCGTGGCAGTAATGACTTGGACGTCTTGAATTTGAAACTGGGGCGCTTGCGCCAACAACTGCCCATTCGACACAATGATTGCACCTCCATCATAATACAACCGTCCGCCATCACACCCTCGTTGATTGGCATACAAATAAATGCCTCCACATTTCCGCGTCGCACTCATCATCAATTCCAATCGTTGATCCAATTTGCGCAACTCATGATGCGATCCACTTCCGTTGCCAATAATTTCAACACCCCTGAGTGCCAAGTCAATATGGGACGATTGGGGCGTCCACAATTCCTCGCACGATTCGCATCCCAATCGTACTCCGTCATTCGTCTGGACAAATCCCAAACCAAAGGGAACGGTACGTTGTCCCAACGCTTCTTGAACAAAGGGAGGCAGCAGCAGTTCATCACCTCGAGGCTTGTTGGGATTGCGTCGATAGGCGGTAAAGTATCGGGATTCTCGGTAATTTCCATTGTCGGCCAGTGCAATCTTGGGTCTCACCAGCAAGATTTGGCGCTCATAACACAAAATCCGACAATTGTATCGAATCCCGCCGTATAACACGGGCATTCCCAAATCACACAACAATCCATCGTCGGAAATCCCACGTTCGACCAACAATTCGACGAGGGATTCCCAACAATGCGCAAACGTATCGGCTTCTAAAAAGTGATCTTCGCACCCATATCCCGACACTTCCAGTTCGGGACCCAATCGGTACGTGGCGCCAGCGCGTTTGGCCAGGGCACAACTTTCGGCAATCCGATCGACGTTGCCGTCAAAATCCAACGCCCATTGATTGAGCGTACAAGTCGCGACTGTCATCAAAGACGCACTTCCGTTCGGGCCTGTCATGATTATTGTGACTATTGTGACTATGCTGATGAATAGCAGAGAGCAGAATAATAAGGAGCAGGACTTCTACAAATAAAGTACAATATAGCGCATCCCGGTAGTAAAAATTAGATGATGCGACGCCGCACATAAAGAAACACGACAAAATGAATGTGCGCGAAAACCCCCCCATTCTCGCCCTTTTTTGGCCCGCATTCGCGCACCTGCGCAAATGCCATCCCATTCTCGCACTTCATTCTCGCACTTTTTTATATTCATTCGCGCCCCTCTTGAGAAGGCGCGAATCCCCCCCCATTCTCGCCAACCTTTCGCGCCCGGTCGCGAATCCCCCACCATTCTCGCCTCACATCCTCGCCCTCACCAAAGTACGCGAATGCCATCCCATTCTCGCCCGTTTTCACACTCATTCTCGCCCTCCATCCGCGCCCCGGATCCTCTCTCATATTCCATTATTGCGATGCTCTTCATTATAATAATAATACAACCGTTGCATTCACATCGCATTATTATATCTCTACTCTAACACCGCGTCGCTTGCGTATTACCGGTAACAATAATATTTTCCGTTACAATCATCGCAAACGGACGACACATTCATCGCACAGCGCTATAATAAAATACAACGCCAATCACCGCTCATATCGCATCCAACAATAAACCGTTTGATTCCTTATCGCATCACCCGTTTCCGAAACCGCTATATCGTCCCAACGGTTCTTACGATTGTTGTCGGCAAATAAACCGTTTGATTCCTTATCGCACCACCCGTTTCCGAAACCGCTATATCGTCCCAACGGTTCTTATGATTGTTGTCGGCAAGTCTCGCTCTAATCATTATTTCACTGCTCATTTTCTTCCTCGAGAATAATTTTTAATCATGTCACTCACCATGTACCTCACCTCCACCGATCTTGCGCCCATCGACTCCGTCTTCTCGCTACTCTGCCGCCCCGGCTGCCACTGCGACGAAGACTACGCCGTCGATCATTCTGAACACATCATTCAGAAAATCGACTTTTATTTTGCTACTCTTTCCTCCCATCTTGTTGCCCAGCGTGCCGTCGACGACGAAGACGGTACCCTTATCCGGTGTCTCCAAGACATTCCCGACTGGGAATTCAAAAAAAACCATGCCCCCGCCCATCTCTCAGCCGGACCCCCTCCATATCACACCCGGCAAACGCATCCCATATCCCATTCTTCACAACTCTGTTTTACAAAAACTCTTGCCCTCTTCTTCCAAACACAACCAATCCATCCTTCTCAACCCATACTACTATTATCTCTCCAGCAGCAGCCGCGCGTCATCTAATGCTTCCAACATGCCTCCTGGTAGACCCAAAAAAATCTCACTACCCACAACGCCGCTCACCCACCGTTACCCACTCCGCCCGCAACAATCTTCCCAACCCGACCTTTCCCACCATCCCACAGAACCCTCCCCACGTACAATGGATTCGGTTAGACTAAACGGGTTGTGTGCTACACTCGAAGAAGAAGAATCTCATCAAACAGATGACTCTACCGGTAACATCGTCTTCCCCCAAAATCTTGTTGTTCCAACCCAACCACCCAGAATGAACGAACAGGCCTTTCAAGCCTACAACTCCTTTCCCAGAGACTATTGCAAAAGTGCGCAAATGACAGGTGAAGTTTGGAATTTGAGTACCGTTGAGACATTTTTTGTGACACGGGGTGATCCGCGGAGGGTTCCGCCCCGGTGAAAGAGATTTAAAATGTTTCGTTAAGTAGAAGGGCGCGAATGCGGGCGGCAGATGGGGGGGGATTCGCGCACATTCATTTTGTCGTGAAGGCGCGAAACAGCACGAAAAAGATCCGCCGAACGCGCGTATTATGTATGTACTGTATCTCTTCAGACATGCGTACAGTACAAACTAATAAAGGGGGCGTTGAACATCATAAAAATAATTGCAATAGCAAAATATGAATAAGGTCGAGATATCGCGTATCGTGGAACTGTTCTCCTCTACTAATTCCCCCTTAGTTATCCGTTAAAAGAGCTGTTTTGCAAGAAACTATAGAAGCCTACCCCTCACCCCGGTGACTCAATGAAATGTCGACTGGCTCGAATAAGAGCATGATGGTAAAAGGGGATACCCCCCAACTCTAGCCCCCCCCAAGGCATTAACACCCATAATTGCTCTGCGCTATACCGGTAGTACTTGTACTGTAAGTACTACTGGTACCCTACCAGGTACGTTACCCACGCATCCACCATACTACAAGTATTATCCCAGGAAACCAAAAGAATGTGCTGCTATGTTGTTGTTTCGTAAAATACACGTGAATGGAAGTATTTATTATTCTTATACTTTGTCTTTTACTTTATCTCTCTAGAGTAGAGTCAAAATGTATTTATGTCAAATAATATGCATGTAGTGCTGTACTCGATACAACGATACACAGATACACCGATGACCGATGCAACCGCACGTGGTGATGGCCGCAGCATCTTTTTGGGAATGGTGAATGCTGCGCTGAACAACAACTTCTTAGATGAGAAGAGCGGCTCCAGCAGCCAAAGCCGCGGTGGCGGAAACAATCGAATACGAGGATACGTAGACGCAACCAGAGTCGTCCGTGGCAAACGTAACCTTGGCAACAAGCTCGGAGGTACCTGGTTCGCTGCTTCCGTTTTGTTCAAGTTCTTGAGTGTTTTGGAGTCCACGAAGTGCGCGAAGAGCTCCAAAATCGTTGCTGGCATCACGATGGTGGACAGTGATTTTGACATAGATTGTTGCATAGTCGAAGATGACGACGGGGACGGATTTCAAAGTGATGGTCACGGACGTAGTCTTGGGTCCAGCTGGAACGGAGGAGGTATCAGATTCTTGGGTGGACTCGACAGCTAAGTTGGGCCATTCGTATTGGTCAGCGACGAAAGTCGCATCCGAAGAG
Organism: Nitzschia sp. pyKryTriq1; assembly: GCA_956465555.1. NCBI lineage: Eukaryota > Bacillariophyta > Bacillariophyceae > Bacillariales > Bacillariaceae > Nitzschia > Nitzschia sp. pyKryTriq1. The sequence goes on from OY101117.1 coordinate 290,577, forward strand.
GCAATGATGTTATCGGTCGTTACCACCCAAATGGAGTGGTCTCCCCCACTGACAGTGGCAGAAAGAACAATATCTGCACCAAAGGCAACGTTCGATGAAGTTGCGGCAAGTGTGATAGTAGGATTAGCAGATGTAACAGAACCATTTCCCTCGGAATCATCTTGTTGTGCACCAGCTTGAAAACTGCCAGCGGAAGTGGCAGCGTCACCGTTTGCTGTCGAGATTTCCACGGAGGATGCGATACCTGCGACATTCACCTTGAAGGTGTAGTTCACTTCGTCCATTTTCACGTCAGTGCCTGAATTTCGGTACCACAAGATACATTTGACGACCACGTTGTAATCTTGGACGCTTGGGACGTCGGTATCTCTGGGAAGCGCGATAGTGAAGTGAGTAGCGTCGGTAACCGTGATGTCGTTGGTTGCATCTGTTGCGCCGTAGAAGGCGTCTCCGTTAGCTCCACTCGCAATCGAATAGTCAAGCCAAGCCGTGTTATCGGCTGGAGCGTTTACAGCGTTACCAAAGTCCGAGACGTATTGTATGCCGATATCGAGTGGCATCCCGTACTCATCGGCATCGTTGATGGTGATCTCACTAAGGGTTTCAGTAAGCTAAGGAACAGAAGAAGATGACGCGATTGTTGTTAGGGACACCGCTGTTTGGGTTTATTCAAAGGACAACGAAAGATTGTTGATCGATGGGCTTACGTACCTGAGTTGCTCCAAGAGCTTCATGAATGGCACCGAGGCACATGGCCAGTAGGAACAAAGGCTGAGAAGTGAAAAGCTTCATGTTCTTTGTTTGAGACGAGGCGGGGTTTTGTGGGTGTAAAGGAAGTACTGTAGTATTGAAGACTGATGCGGTTGCTGTTTTGCAATCTGTAGATTTTGATTTTATGAGAAGATTGATCGGGTTGGGTTTTGATTTTTTGCACTTTGGACGAGGACGGGCCCTGCCGGAAATCAGGTGTCGAGGAACAACAACAAACCCCCGAACGGAGATCCTCTCAAAGACCTCTGTGGTTCGCCTTTCCTGATCCACGTACATAGGGACAATAGAAATTGAGACTACAAGTACTACTACAGTACTAACTGGAGAATCCAGAAGGGGGTTAGTTGTTAGACTACTAGCGGTAGTTTCAAGGCTCGCCGCAGGTTGGGTTCGGTTTTTTGAATGGGCTCCTTTTCAGGGCGGAATGACCTTCGATTTTGCTGCTACTATACTACCGCAGTACTCGTAAACCTTGTTGGTTTTTCGAATCAGAACAGGATGGAGTTCATGACCTCGAGTCGAAAGATTATAGCCCCTTGATAGCTATGAATACCGAGGAAGGGCCTTATGCAAATTGAGATCTCCGGATCTCCAAATTAAAGCTCCACACGCTTTGGGACCTGTGCGCGTAGTAATAATTATTATTATTGTACTCTTATTACTGGTCATAGCGCATAATATGACGAGAGCATTGAGATCTCCGGTTCTCCCGATTTGAGAACTATCGTGATATATATTATTGTACTACTTCTAATAGAAAGAGTCATGGTCTTTGCGATCCTCCTCGATACGGTAGGTGCTCTGAGATCCCTGGTTCTCCAGAGGTGACATTTCCAAAGAACAACTGATCATGGACGATAAAGATTGCGATCATGATGATTCCAAACGGTTCGTCGAAGTAGGTCTACTAGTAGTAGTAGATCTCTGGGTCGCCTACTAAGTTCTACTCCGTGACAATTTCTCCGCAGATCTCTTTCTTTCCCAAATAATTATTGTACTCGTCTAAGCATGGATACCGTAGCAGCTGCATGGGCCTTTTGCAATCCGAAGCCATTATGGGATCGATTCAGTGCGCTGAGATTTCTGGTTCTCCACCAGATAGAGTTGACATATATATATTTTCGAAAGAATGATATTCGCAGATGATAAAGTGGGGATTCCAAATCATTCCTCATCAGAATAGGAAGATCTCGGGATCGCCGCCTATTCGTATTGTTTTCCTTGGAATTTATACGAATGCCGGTCCTGTATTCCTGCTGCTCCAGCAATGACCCCGTGGAATAAGAAGGTAAACAAGATAGGGCCTTTGCAAGACAAGAACCATGTCCATGTCAGTTCGAGGAGAAGGACGGCTTCCTCGCCCCCCTCTAACATGCCCCCACTTGGGGAAGAACGACCTTCACAGTACTAGTAGTCAAGGTGGTGGTATTAGTTTGCCTTACCTAGTAGTACTAGCTAGACTAAGAATACTAAGAATGCACCCTCTAGTAGTAGGACTACTACTAGTTGATCTCTGGATCGCCTACTAAGTTAATGTTCTTTTTCTTTCTAATTGACCAGCACCAATACCAATACCGCCAAGGCGTCCATCTCTAGTAAAGTGGTGATCGTAACTCGACGACTTCTTGTAGCAGATACTAGTAGGCACTAGTCCTGGTGCGCTGCCGCGAAGATGATGAGCAGCAGCAGCAGCAGCACCAGCATTCGCAAAAATTTATCTTCTTAGTAGTGTAGTATGAGGAGGTCGTCGTCGACCTCGGGCTGTCGCTACTCTAGAGTACGACTACTAGCAAATGGATATTTTTATATTGAAGAGGTAGTACCTATCCAAAGCACGATAACTGTCACCTATAGTAGACTACTACTAGTAAACGGATATGGCGGAGGCGAAAGAGAGGCCACCAGCTTCGTCGCAAGGGCCCCCAAGAAAGCTAGTATACTAAGCTTCACTTCATTTCTTTACATTCTCCACTCGTCCTCTCTCAAGTAGTAGAGTATACTAGTAGAGAGCAGGAGCAGTAAAGTAATATATCATGAGTTCGTAGTTCTCTAAATTAATTGATTTTTTATATTCGGACAATGATTGTTATCAAAAGAGGGAACATGATGTCTCTATTCGAATGTGATGCTGCTCTATCTGTCCGTGTTATGGAGCCCCTGGTAGAGATATTCCTTGTATATCGGATGTGTAATAGTCTATTGGATGGTTGTGCTGGGACGTCGTCGGGGGATGTCCTGGTTGCTTGTTTATGCTTGTTGTTTCTTTATTAGATGAGAAGAGCAGCAGCAGCTCCAGCAGCCAATGTGGTTGAGGAAACTATCATAAAGGATGAAACTGTGACGCAGCCAGAATCATCCGTAGCAAAAGTAACCTTGGCAATCAAATCGGCGGCTCCAGCTGCGGTGACCTCTTCTTGAGGGATGCTGCCGACTTCTTGTTGTTGGAGTCCTCGAAGGACGCGGCGGGTCGGCATGTCGTTTCTGACATCTCTAAAGTGGACGGTCAATCGGACATAGATAACTCCCCAATTAAAAATATAGACGGGGACAGATTTCAAATGAATTGTGACGAGAGTGGTGATGGCCGTCTCGGTGGTAATATCCGCGCTGACCGCAGCGTTGGGCCATTCGTAGTCCTCTGGGTCGGTAAAGGACAGGGAATCCTGAGAGGCAATGATATCCTCGTCGGTGTCTACCCACAGGGTATCGGTGGTTCCCTCGACACTTGCCTGCAGAACAATGTCGGCGCCAAAAGGAATGTCACTTCCTAATTGGGAAATAATAAGAGAGCCGGGCTTCTGCGACACAACACCTCCGGCACTAATTTCATCTTCTTCTTGTGCACCAGCTTGAAAACTGCCAGCAGAAGAGGCACCGTCACCGTTTGCTGTCGAGACTTCCACGGAGGATGCGGTACCTGCGACATTCACCTTGAAGGTGTAGCTCACTTCGTCCATTTTCACGTTAGTGCCTGAATTTCGGTACCACAAGATACATTTGACGACCACGTCGTAATCTTGGACGCTTGGGACGTCGGCATCTCTGGGAAGCGCGATAGTGAAGTGAGTAGCGTCGGTAACCGTGATATGGGTTCCTGTAGTCGAACCGTAGAAGGCGGCTCCGTTAGCTCCACTGTCAATCGAATACTCAAGCCAAGCCTTGTTATCGGTTTCAACGTTTACAGCGTCACCAAAGTCCGAGACGTATTTTAGTTCGATCTTGGTTGGCATCCCGTACTCATCGGCAGTGACGATGTTAATATCAGTAAGGGTTTCGGTGAGCTATACGTAGAGAAAAATCATTATCGGACAAGGGTTTAGAAGAAATTAATCAATCTGGCTGGTAGGACCATCGACACCTGCACGGCTGGTCGTGATCCATCATGCGTATTACGTACTTGCGTCTCTCCAAGACTTTCGTGCACAGTGCAGAGGCAGATTGCCAATAAGAGGGCTGGCCAGCAGGACTTGTTCAAAGTGAAAATCTTCATTGTTGTTTTAGAGGATGAGTGCTCCACAAGTCGGCGCAAGGAGGATCATAAATTTTCGTTTTGTTTTCAAATGCTTTGATCGCGGATATTGTGTTTCGTTTTTATGGATACTACACTGGCGAGTGGCGAGGCGAGCGGTGACGCCATGAGGCCCTGCACATTCTCACTACTCGCGTAACCCGAACGCGGTCGCACCGCACCGGTACATCGACTTCTCATTTTTATTCTACGAGTTAGGTTGCGTGCTCGCGAGTGGGGGTTGACGTAGAATTCTACACGTGCAGTACCAGGACGCACAATCGAATTGGTCAATCGCGCCGAACGCCCGCCATTCGCCTCATGACGACATTGAGAGAAGCGCGGCAACAAAACACAACACATGCATCATCCATTCAGTCATTCAGAACCTCAAATAATGGGTGCTTTTTCTCGTGCTTCATGATATAGTAATAATGCGTGCTTTTTCTCGTGCTTCACGACATCATAAAAATAATAGCAATAGCAATATCAATAAGGTCGAGATGGTTCTAAGCGCTATCGCGTATTATTGTTGATGATACTAATATTTCTGACCACTACGGTAGAAGCACGCGTTATTTTCATCATGACTCTACTAGCGCTATCGCATACTATTATTATTATTATTATTATTCTACTAGCGCTATCGCGTATCGTGGAACTGTTCTCCTCTACTAATTCCCCCTTAGTTATGCGTTAAAAGAGCTGTTTTGCAAGAAACTATAGAAGCCTACCCCTCACCCCGGTGACTCAATGAAATGTCGACTGACTCGAATAAGAGCATGATGGTAAAAGGGGATACCCCCAACTCTAGCCCCCCCAAGGCATTTACACCCAATTGCTCTGCGCTATACCGGTAGTACGTGTACTGTAAGCACTACCCTACCATAGGTACGTTACGCACGCATCCACCATACTACAAGTATTATCCCAGGAAACCAAAAGAATGTGCTGCTATGTTGTTGTTTCGTAAAATACACGTGAATGGAAGTATTTATTATTCTTATACTTTGTCTTTTACTTTATCTCTCTAGAGTAGAGTCAAAATGTATTTATGTCAAATAATATGCATGTAGTGCTGTACTCGATACAACGATACACAGATACACCGATGACCGATGCAACCGCACGTGGTGATGGCCGCAGCATCTTTTTGGGAATGGTGAATGCTGCGCTGAACAACAACTTCTTAGATGAGAAGAGCGGCTCCAGCAGCCAAAGCCGCGGTGGCGGAAACAATCGAATACGAGGATACGTAGACGCAACCAGAGTCGTCCGTGGCAAACGTAACCTTGGCAACAAGCTCGGAGGTACCTGGTTCGCTGCTTCCGTTTTGTTCAAGTTCTTGAGTGTTTTGGAGTCCACGAAGTGCGCGAAGAGCTCCAAAATCGTTGCTGGCATCACGATGGTGGACAGTGATTTTGACATAGATTGTTGCATAGTCGAAGATGACGACGGGGACGGATTTCAAAGTGATGGTCACGGACGTAGTCTTGGGTCCAGCTGGAACGGAGGAGGTATCAGATTCTTGGGTGGACTCGACAGCTAAGTTGGGCCATTCGTATTGGTCAGCGACGAAAGTCGCATCCGAAGAGGCAATGATGTTATCGGTCGTTACCACCCAAATGGAGTGGTCTCCCCCACTGACAGTGGCAGAAAGAACAATATCTGCACCAAAGGCAACGTTCGATGAAGTTGCGGCAAGTGTGATAGTAGGATTAGCAGATGTAACAGAACCATTTCCCTCGGAATCATCTTGTTGTGCACCAGCTTGAAAACTGCCAGCGGAAGTGGCAGCGTCACCGTTTGCTGTCGAGATTTCCACGGAGGATGCGATACCTGCGACATTCACCTTGAAGGTGTAGTTCACTTCGTCCATTTTCACGTCAGTGCCTGAATTTCGGTACCACAAGATACATTTGACGACCACGTTGTAATCTTGGACGCTTGGGACGTCGGTATCTCTGGGAAGCGCGATAGTGAAGTGAGTAGCGTCGGTAACCGTGATGTCGTTGGTTGCATCTGTTGCGCCGTAGAAGGCGTCTCCGTTAGCTCCACTCGCAATCGAATAGTCAAGCCAAGCCGTGTTATCGGCTGGAGCGTTTACAGCGTTACCAAAGTCCGAGACGTATTGTATGCCGATATCGAGTGGCATCCCGTACTCATCGGCATCGTTGATGGTGATCTCACTAAGGGTTTCAGTAAGCTAAGGAACAGAAGAAGATGACGCGATTGTTGTTAGGGACACCGCTGTTTGGGTTTATTCAAAGGACAACGAAAGATTGTTGATCGATGGGCTTACGTACCTGAGTTGCTCCAAGAGCTTCATGAATGGCACCGAGGCACATGGCCAGTAGGAACAAAGGCTGAGAAGTGAAAAGCTTCATGTTCTTTGTTTGAGACGAGGCGGGGTTTTGTGGGTGTAAAGGAAGTACTGTAGTATTGAAGACTGATGCGGTTGCTGTTTTGCAATCTGTAGATTTTGATTTTATGAGAAGATTGATCGGGTTGGGTTTTGATTTTTTGCACTTTGGACGAGGACGGGCCCTGCCGGAAATCAGGTGTCGAGGAACAACAACAAACCCCCGAACGGAGATCCTCTCAAAGACCTCTGTGGTTCGCCTTTCCTGATCCACGTACATAGGGACAATAGAAATTGAGACTACAAGTACTACTACAGTACTAACTGGAGAATCCAGAAGGGGGTTAGTTGTTAGACTACTAGCGGTAGTTTCAAGGCTCGCCGCAGGTTGGGTTCGGTTTTTTGAATGGGCTCCTTTTCAGGGCGGAATGACCTTCGATTTTGCTGCTACTATACTACCGCAGTACTCGTAAACCTTGTTGGTTTTTCGAATCAGAACAGGATGGAGTTCATGACCTCGAGTCGAAAGATTATAGCCCCTTGATAGCTATGAATACCGAGGAAGGGCCTTATGCAAATTGAGATCTCCGGATCTCCAAATTAAAGCTCCACACGCTTTGGGACCTGTGCGCGTAGTAATAATTATTATAATTGTACTCTTATTACTGGTCATAGCGCATAATATGACGAGAGCATTGAGATCTCCGGTTCTCCCGATTTGAGAACTATCGTGATATATATTATTGTACTACTTCTAATAGAAAGAGTCATGGTCTTTGCGATCCTCCTCGATACGGTAGGTGCTCTGAGATCCCTGGTTCTCCAGAGGTGACATTTCCAAAGAACAACTGATCATGGACGATAAAGATTGCGATCATGATGATTCCAAACGGTTCGTCGAAGTAGGTCTACTAGTAGTAGTAGATCTCTGGGTCGCCTACTAAGTTCTACTCCGTGACAATTTCTCCGCAGATCTCTTTCTTTCCCAAATAATTATTGTACTCGTCTAAGCATGGATACCGTAGCAGCTGCATGGGCCTTTTGCAATCCGAAGCCATTATGGGATCGATTCAGTGCGCTGAGATTTCTGGTTCTCCACCAGATAGAGTTGACATATATATATTTTCGAAAGAATGATATTCGCAGATGATAAAGTGGGGATTCCAAATCATTCCTCATCAGAATAGGAAGATCTCGGGATCGCCGCCTATTCGTATTGTTTTCCTTGGAATTTATACGAATGCCGGTCCTGTATTCCTGCTGCTCCAGCAATGACCCCGTGGAATAAGAAGGTAAACAAGATAGGGCCTTTGCAAGACAAGAACCATGTCCATGTCAGTTCGAGGAGAAGGACGGCTTCCTCGCCCCCCTCTAACATGCCCCCACTTGGGGAAGAACGACCTTCACAGTACTAGTAGTCAAGGTGGTGGTATTAGTTTGCCTTACCTAGTAGTACTAGCTAGACTAAGAATACTAAGAATGCACCCTCTAGTAGTAGGACTACTACTAGTTGATCTCTGGATCGCCTACTAAGTTAATGTTCTTTTTCTTTCTAATTGACCAGCACCAATACCAATACCGCCAAGGCGTCCATCTCTAGTAAAGTGGTGATCGTAACTCGACGACTTCTTGTAGCAGATACTAGTAGGCACTAGTCCTGGTGCGCTGCCGCGAAGATGATGAGCAGCAGCAGCAGCAGCACCAGCATTCGCAAAAATTTATCTTCTTAGTAGTGTAGTATGAGGAGGTCGTCGTCGACCTCGGGCTGTCGCTACTCTAGAGTACGACTACTAGCAAATGGATATTTTTATATTGAAGAGGTAGTACCTATCCAAAGCACGATAACTGTCACCTATAGTAGACTACTACTAGTAAACGGATATGGCGGAGGCGAAAGAGAGGCCACCAGCTTCGTCGCAAGGGCCCCCAAGAAAGCTAGTATACTAAGCTTCACTTCATTTCTTTACATTCTCCACTCGTCCTCTCTCAAGTAGTAGAGTATACTAGTAGAGAGCAGGAGCAGTAAAGTAATATATCATGAGTTCGTAGTTCTCTAAATTAATTGATTTTTTATATTCGGACAATGATTGTTATCAAAAGAGGGAACATGATGTCTCTATTCGAATGTGATGCTGCTCTATCTGTCCGTGTTATGGAGCCCCTGGTAGAGATATTCCTTGTATATCGGATGTGTAATAGTCTATTGGATGGTTGTGCTGGGACGTCGTCGGGGGATGTCCTGGTTGCTTGTTTATGCTTGTTGTTTCTTTATTAGATGAGAAGAGCAGCAGCAGCTCCAGCAGCCAATGTGGTTGAGGAAACTATCATAAAGGATGAAACTGTGACGCAGCCAGAATCATCCGTAGCAAAAGTAACCTTGGCAATCAAATCGGCGGCTCCAGCTGCGGTGACCTCTTCTTGAGGGATGCTGCCGACTTCTTGTTGTTGGAGTCCTCGAAGGACGCGGCGGGTCGGCATGTCGTTTCTGACATCTCTAAAGTGGACGGTCAATCGGACATAGATAACTCCCCAATTAAAAATATAGACGGGGACAGATTTCAAATGAATTGTGACGAGAGTGGTGATGGCCGTCTCGGTGGTAATATCCGCGCTGACCGCAGCGTTGGGCCATTCGTAGTCCTCTGGGTCGGTAAAGGACAGGGAATCCTGAGAGGCAATGATATCCTCGTCGGTGTCTACCCACAGGGTATCGGTGGTTCCCTCGACACTTGCCTGCAGAACAATGTCGGCGCCAAAAGGAATGTCACTTCCTAATTGGGAAATAATAAGAGAGCCGGGCTTCTGCGACACAACACCTCCGGCACTAATTTCATCTTCTTCTTGTGCACCAGCTTGAAAACTGCCAGCAGAAGAGGCACCGTCACCGTTTGCTGTCGAGACTTCCACGGAGGATGCGGTACCTGCGACATTCACCTTGAAGGTGTAGCTCACTTCGTCCATTTTCACGTTAGTGCCTGAATTTCGGTACCACAAGATACATTTGACGACCACGTCGTAATCTTGGACGCTTGGGACGTCGGCATCTCTGGGAAGCGCGATAGTGAAGTGAGTAGCGTCGGTAACCGTGATATGGGTTCCTGTAGTCGAACCGTAGAAGGCGGCTCCGTTAGCTCCACTGTCAATCGAATACTCAAGCCAAGCCTTGTTATCGGTTTCAACGTTTACAGCGTCACCAAAGTCCGAGACGTATTTTAGTTCGATCTTGGTTGGCATCCCGTACTCATCGGCAGTGACGATGTTAATATCAGTAAGGGTTTCGGTGAGCTATACGTAGAGAAAAATCATTATCGGACAAGGGTTTAGAAGAAATTAATCAATCTGGCTGGTAGGACCATCGACACCTGCACGGCTGGTCGTGATCCATCATGCGTATTACGTACTTGCGTCTCTCCAAGACTTTCGTGCACAGTGCAGAGGCAGATTGCCAATAAGAGGGCTGGCCAGCAGGACTTGTTCAAAGTGAAAATCTTCATTGTTGTTTTAGAGGATGAGTGCTCCACAAGTCGGCGCAAGGAGGATCATAAATTTTCGTTTTGTTTTCAAATGCTTTGATCGCGGATATTGTGTTTCGTTTTTATGGATACTACACTGGCGACGAGTGGCGAGGCGAGCGGTGACGCCATGAGGCCCTGCACATTCTCACTACTCGCGTAACCCGAACGCGGTCGCACCGCACCGGTACATCGACTTCTCATTTTTATTCTACGAGTTAGGTTGCGTGCTCGCGAGTGGGGGTTGACGTAGAATTCTACACGTGCAGTACCAGGACGCACAATCGAATTGGTCAATCGCGCCGAACGCCCGCCATTCGCCTCATGACGACATTGAGAGAAGCGCGGCAACAAAACACAACACATGCATCATCCATTCAGTCATTCAGAACCTCAAATAATGGGTGCTTTTTCTCGTGCTTCATGATATAGTAATAATGCGTGCTTTTTCTCGTGCTTCACGACATCATAAAAATAATAGCAATAGCAATATCAATAAGGTCGAGATGGTTCTAAGCGCTATCGCGTATTATTGTTGATGATACTAATATTTCTGACCACTACGGTAGAAGCACGCGTTATTTTCATCATGACTCTACTAGCGCTATCGCATACTATTATTATTATTATTATTATTCTACTAGCGCTATCGCGTATCGTGGAACTGTTCTCCTCTACTAATTCCCCCTTAGTTATGCGTTAAAAGAGCTGTTTTGCAAGAAACTATAGAAGCCTACCCCTCACCCCGGTGACTCAATGAAATGTCGACTGACTCGAATAAGAGCATGATGGTAAAAGGGGATACCCCCAACTCTAGCCCCCCCAAGGCATTTACACCCAATTGCTCTGCGCTATACCGGTAGTACGTGTACTGTAAGCACTACCCTACCATAGGTACGTTACGCACGCATCCACCATACTACAAGTATTATCCCAGGAAACCAAAAGAATGTGCTGCTATGTTGTTGTTTCGTAAAATACACGTGAATGGAAGTATTTATTATTCTTATACTTTGTCTTTTACTTTATCTCTCTAGAGTAGAGTCAAAATGTATTTATGTCAAATAATATGCATGTAGTGCTGTACTCGATACAACGATACACAGATACACCGATGACCGATGCAACCGCACGTGGTGATGGCCGCAGCATCTTTTTGGGAATGGTGAATGCTGCGCTGAACAACAACTTCTTAGATGAGAAGAGCGGCTCCAGCAGCCAAAGCCGCGGTGGCGGAAACAATCGAATACGAGGATACGTAGACGCAACCAGAGTCGTCCGTGGCAAACGTAACCTTGGCAACAAGCTCGGAGGTACCTGGTTCGCTGCTTCCGTTTTGTTCAAGTTCTTGAGTGTTTTGGAGTCCACGAAGTGCGCGAAGAGCTCCAAAATCGTTGCTGGCATCACGATGGTGGACAGTGATTTTGACATAGATTGTTGCATAGTCGAAGATGACGACGGGGACGGATTTCAAAGTGATGGTCACGGACGTAGTCTTGGGTCCAGCTGGAACGGAGGAGGTATCAGATTCTTGGGTGGACTCGACAGCTAAGTTGGGCCATTCGTATTGGTCAGCGACGAAAGTCGCATCCGAAGAGGCAATGATGTTATCGGTCGTTACCACCCAAATGGAGTGGTCTCCCCCACTGACAGTGGCAGAAAGAACAATATCTGCACCAAAGGCAACGTTCGATGAAGTTGCGGCAAGTGTGATAGTAGGATTAGCAGATGTAACAGAACCATTTCCCTCGGAATCATCTTGTTGTGCACCAGCTTGAAAACTGCCAGCGGAAGTGGCAGCGTCACCGTTTGCTGTCGAGATTTCCACGGAGGATGCGATACCTGCGACATTCACCTTGAAGGTGTAGTTCACTTCGTCCATTTTCACGTCAGTGCCTGAATTTCGGTACCACAAGATACATTTGACGACCACGTTGTAATCTTGGACGCTTGGGACGTCGGTATCTCTGGGAAGCGCGATAGTGAAGTGAGTAGCGTCGGTAACCGTGATGTCGTTGGTTGCATCTGTTGCGCCGTAGAAGGCGTCTCCGTTAGCTCCACTCGCAATCGAATAGTCAAGCCAAGCCGTGTTATCGGCTGGAGCGTTTACAGCGTTACCAAAGTCCGAGACGTATTGTATGCCGATATCGAGTGGCATCCCGTACTCATCGGCATCGTTGATGGTGATCTCACTAAGGGTTTCAGTAAGCTAAGGAACAGAAGAAGATGACGCGATTGTTGTTAGGGACACCGCTGTTTGGGTTTATTCAAAGGACAACGAAAGATTGTTGATCGATGGGCTTACGTACCTGAGTTGCTCCAAGAGCTTCATGAATGGCACCGAGGCACATGGCCAGTAGGAACAAAGGCTGAGAAGTGAAAAGCTTCATGTTCTTTGTTTGAGACGAGGCGGGGTTTTGTGGGTGTAAAGGAAGTACTGTAGTATTGAAGACTGATGCGGTTGCTGTTTTGCAATCTGTAGATTTTGATTTTATGAGAAGATTGATCGGGTTGGGTTTTGATTTTTTGCACTTTGGACGAGGACGGGCCCTGCCGGAAATCAGGTGTCGAGGAACAACAACAAACCCCCGAACGGAGATCCTCTCAAAGACCTCTGTGGTTCGCCTTTCCTGATCCACGTACATAGGGACAATAGAAATTGAGACTACAAGTACTACTACAGTACTAACTGGAGAATCCAGAAGGGGGTTAGTTGTTAGACTACTAGCGGTAGTTTCAAGGCTCGCCGCAGGTTGGGTTCGGTTTTTTGAATGGGCTCCTTTTCAGGGCGGAATGACCTTCGATTTTGCTGCTACTATACTACCGCAGTACTCGTAAACCTTGTTGGTTTTTCGAATCAGAACAGGATGGAGTTCATGACCTCGAGTCGAAAGATTATAGCCCCTTGATAGCTATGAATACCGAGGAAGGGCCTTATGCAAATTGAGATCTCCGGATCTCCAAATTAAAGCTCCACACGCTTTGGGACCTGTGCGCGTAGTAATAATTATTATTATTGTACTCTTATTACTGGTCATAGCGCATAATATGACGAGAGCATTGAGATCTCCGGTTCTTCCGATTTGAGAACTATCGTGATATATATTATTGTACTACTTCTAATAGAAAGAGTCATGGTCTTTGCGATCCTCCCCGATACGGTAGGTGCTCTGAGATCCCTGGTTCTCCAGAGGTGACATTTCCAAAGAACAACTGATCATGGACGATAAAGATTGCGATCATGATGATTCCAAACGGTTCGTCGAAGTAGGTCTACTAGTAGTAGTAGATCTCTGGATCGCCTACTAAGTTCAACTCCGTGACAATTTCTCCGCAGGTCTCTTTCTTTCCCAAATAATTATTGTACTCGTCTAAGCATGGATACCGTAGCAGCTGCATGGGCCTTTTGCAATCCGAAGCCATTATGGGATCGATTCAGTGCGCTGAGATTTCTGGTTCTCCACCACCAGGTAGAGTTGACATATATATATTTTCGAAAGAATGATATTCGCAGATGATAAAGTGGGGATTCCAAATCATTCCTCATCAGAATAGGAAGATCTCGGGATCGCCGCCTATTCGTATTGTTTTCCTTGGAATTTATACGAATGCCGGTCCTGTATTCCTGCTGCTCCAGCAATGACCCCGTGGAATAAGAAGGTAAACAAGATAGGGCCTTTGCAAGACAAGAACCATGTCCATGTCAGTTCGAGGAGAAGGACGGCTTCCTCGCCCCCCTCTAACATACCCCCACTTGGGGAAGAACGACCTTCACAGTACTAGTAGTAAAGGTGGTGGTATTAGTTTGCCCTACCTAGTAGTAGTACTAGACTAAGAATGCACCATGGAATTGGTGCTCCATGCACCAAGCTTTGCTACTCCTTACGTTGACCGGCAAGAAGACTCCGGAACTATCCCTCTTGAGTACTAGACAATGCTAATTGTAGTGTCGACAGCTTAATCTTCGCCTTCTAGAGTAGTAGAAAACCAATTTCCACGAATTCATTCGAAAAGAAATGGCGATGTTTGGTCTTGGATCAAGCTTTCTAGAGGACGTAGTTTTGTATCTCGGTTAGGCCTGGCGCCCGAGTTTTTTTGATTCAATCTATTGTGTTCGTTCTCAATCAAGAGAGGAGTCTTCGATGTGCTAGCCACAGCTGGGGGAGTTTGATCCTTTTGCTTCGAGGAGCGCCCGCAAGCAGATCGCTAACGATTTTATATACCAACTTTCCTGGGCCTTTAGAGAAGGAAAAGTGCTCCAGTAGCTAATATCGAGGTAGAAGCTAGCATGGACGATGATATCGAAACGGACCCAGAATTATCCGTAGCAAAAGTGACCTTTGCAAAAAGTTGGGCTGACCCTTCTTCTCCACCAGCAGACGAGCCGGATGAGCTACTATCGTCTTGAAGTCCGCGGCGGAGGGTACGGACACGACGCAAATCGTTCGTGATGTCTCTAAAGTGCACCGGCACTTGGATGTAGATAGTCCCCAGATCAAAGAGAATAATGGGAACAGCTTTCAAAGTAATGGTGACGGTTGTTGTTTTTGTCGGACTGGTATCAGTAGATACCGACGAAGTAGCCGTAGTGTCCGGCCACTCGTAATCACCACCTCCAACATCAAAGTCTGTATCGCTAGAAGCTATGATGGTCTCCGTGGGAATGACCCAAATAGTATGCGAATTGCCACTCACGGTTGCTTCAAGAATAATATCGGCACCTGCAGCGATGTTGCTGCCACTCTGTGACAGTGAGACACTAGGTGTTGCCGAAAGGATGGATCCGTCTCCCAGGGTATTTTCAGTGATTTCGGCAGCAGTTATACTACCTCCATTGGTAGCGGATCCAACTGCTGTGTCAACAGTTGTCTCCGCTCCACCGACATGTATATTGAATGTGTATACGATATTGCTGACGATAAATTCCGTCCCGTCGTTGTTGTAGGTTAATACAATATCAAATTCCAAAGTGTAGTCACCAGCTGAAGGCTCGTTAGTATCTCGGGTAAGGGCAATGCTGAATATCGTAGTACTATCGACCGTCAACGTTCCACCGGTGTAGTAGTCAGCTCCGTTAGTGGACGACATCGACCATGATAACCACGCCTTGTCGTTTGAAGAAGAATCTACAGCTTGACCCAAATCTGATTCATAGACGATGGAGATACTTGTCGGCATCCCAAAAATATCTTCAGTATTTATGGTCACATCGTTTGGATCCTCAGTGAGCTGCAAGGAAACGAACGAAGAGGAACGGGCAGTTTGAGCACATCACGTAAATACGCGGCAGATCGTCACAAGCATGAATAATATTGATCTCTCGCACCTTGGTGGCTCCATAACTCCCTTGGAGGCACCCAAGTAGGCAGATACCCAGTGCTAGTAGTTTCCGACGTCTTGATGGGGCAGGGGGGTTCATCGTGAAAACGTAACGAGATATTCAGAGTCTTTGGGCGATTGATGATGGAGCCAATCCGCGGGCATTCGTATATTAATGTACGAATATGATGAGAGAGGGTGCATTGTATGCTGGGGAGATATGCGCTACTACGACGAGAACTTCGTGCTACTGTATAAATTTGCGAACCCCGCGCTTCGCCCGACGACTTGCGGATATTCCACGGACACGCGTTTAATAGCGTCACGCGTACCGGTATGCGTTTTGGTACCATTGAAACATGAGGCGACGTCACGGCAAAAAAGCAAGATCTTCCATCTCGCGGCATCTATTCTAGTGACCGCAATACAATATCCTTGCTACAACATTGCGATCATATTATTATGACATGTCAACAATGACAACCCCTCGAATCATCATCATCATCGTAGTTACGCGTTTTCAATGCACCGTATTGAACTTATTTGTTCGAAGGAAGAAGGAGCGGGCGGAAAAGATTTTGCCTCTTGTTTGCCTGGCGATGAAATATCACGCGTAAAGAAACCTTCTGCTTGGCATCTGCTCGTACCATACCGGAAGAAGATCTGGGGTCTCCTCCTACAAGATTGGCTGCCACATGGATAGTATGCCACTGATGACTGCCCTTCACCGCGGTGCGATGTGTTCCCGAACGAGACTGTAAGTGCTACTATGGTGGCGGTGTCGACTGTCAAGGAATCTAGCAGCCTCAAATAATACTCGGTCCGCAGCATCAGGTGCTGTTTTTCTCGCTCCATCTTTACAGCATCATCATTATTCTCTTGACCGTGTCTATCGGGGGCTCGAACGATCTTATTTCTCATACTAGCCTCCGACCACCAGCACAATGTCTTGAAGCTTCTCGTTCCCGGATGAGTCGCTGTGGATAGTATGAAGAAAGATGGACGACAAATTGGGCAAAGAAGCCAATCAATCAACTTTCGTTTTAATCTAGTTGGTCTACCATAGATGAAAAAACCAACAATATGATACTACACAATCACTGAATTTATGTTTTAACGCAGTGCGAACATGATGCATGATGGAGAAAATCGGAAAGAGCAGCCATCGAAACGACAACTCACCATACAAGATCTGGCTGACAGTCGACTTTATTATTTTCCTTGGTTACTGACTGCCCCTCTCCTCTAAATTAAAAGGGCCGCCCCCGCACCTACTGCTGTGGTTGATATTATCGTAAAGACGGATGTCGCAACGGAGCCTGAATCGACAGCACGACCAAAAGTAACCTTGCCGACAATGTCTACGGCGCCCCCCTCCCTGGCAAGCACGGCAGTATGCCCACCCTCCAAACTGCGACGAAGAGCACGGCGGGTGCCAAAATCATGGCTGATATCTCGATAGTGGACCGTCAATCGGATGTAGATAGTTTGCAAATCGAAAACTTCCACTGGGACGGATTTCAAATGGATTGTGACAGTACTTTGGGTGCCCGTCTCACTGGTGACATCGGAGGCGACCGCCGGCTTGGGCCACTCGTAGTCACTTTCGTCGAAGGTCGTATCACCAGAGGCAATGACGGGATCGGTAGGAACTACCCAAAGGGTGTGCGTACCACTTGCAGTTGTTGCAAGAAGGATAACATCCGAACCAACGGCGACATTGCTACCCGATTGTGCAAGCGATATGCTCGGTGCGGCAGAAACAACAGATCCGTTGCCTACCGAGTTCTCGGTTATACTTGGAGCGTTGAAGCTTCCCCCCGTAGTTGCTCCGCTTCCCGTGGAGACTATCGTGGACGAAGCGGCACCAGCAATTTTCACGTTGAACGTGTAGTCAACCTCGTCCATCTTGAAATCGGTTTCAGCAGTATGGTACCACAGCTTGATATTCAGCACAATGGCATAGTCGCCCACTACTGGAGCTGCGCCACTTCGGGTGAGAGCAATGCTGAATTGGGTTGTACTGTCGACAGTCAATGCGCCTGGAGGGGAGCCAGTGTAATACGCGTTGCCATTGGTCATGGACCACTCAACCCAAACTTTGCCGGAGGCTGACGATGTTACAGCCTGGCCAAAGTCACATATATATTGTATGCTGATATCGGTCGGCATCGCAAAACTATCCTCCGCAGTAACGGATATCTCCCCAGTATCTTTTGTGAGCTTTAAACAAGAACGATTTGGAAAACAAAACACAATGAAAACATCACAAGCACGTTAGAATACAGCCGAGAAGAGAACTATAAAAGAGTTTGGGTTGTCGAGTATCGAGGCCACCGAAATAATGTCGATTGATTCCTATTACCTACCTGTGTTGCTCCAAGACTATCGCGGATAGCGACGAGGCAGATAACCAGCCAAAGCATATTGATAATAAGAAACGCCATCATGAAAATTTGGTGATGGAGGTACGTTGTTAGGAGTCGGCCGATGCAACAAGTTTCATTTGAAGAAATTCGTCTGATGAGAATTGTGAGAACCACTTCTTTTTTTAAAAATAAAAAAGGATTGTGAGATTTGCGGTTCGCCTATCAGTAGCGCAACCAGTCCCATCAACTGTGGTTCTTCCATCAACAATGAGAAACCGCTGCACTCTCAAGAAGGCCAAAGGGCTTATGCGACGCGAATTCTAAACTTAATAGAGTAGTTCTTTGCAAGCTAATACTCCGAACATCCAACATCTGGGCAGATAAAAATAAGAGTTGGTCCAAGCAAGCAGCCAAGAAAGTAGTCCCAAAGACTAAAAACTGTATTAATACGTTCGTCGAAGCTTCGATTTTGTTCCTGCGCTGGCACATCGGTTTTGTTCTTTCTCATCCAACAAGAAAGGGCTTGTATTTTGCTGGTCCATCATACCGCATATTTAGGAAGGTTCTTTCGACGCCCTTCGCGATCATCATGGGTCTTGGTTCGGGCGAATTGGCGATGCGATCCTTCAATCTCAACGTTCGCCGCGCACCTGGTGGTGGTCTTGCTCTCTACTACTAGCTAGAGTAGCTCTAGCAGTAGCTGGTAGTACGAATAGAGGTACAACGCTACTACTAGCTCTTAGTAGTAGAGACTAGTATATCGTAGAGCAGCGAAACTCTTAGAACGGTAGCTACTAGTAGAGGCGAAGAGCAGTTTCGCGTACTACTAGTAGTAATGGAGTAGCGAGGTCGTGCTGTTTCCACGACTGCCACAAAGAAATTTTCTATGCGAAAGCTTCTGTTCTGGTGGTTCGGAATTATTTTAATTGACGAGGAGATTTTTATGAGAAGTCTCGTCGATCTTATGTATCGAAGCGCCATGCCGACTACTCTCTCCTCATTCATGATCCTCAGCATGAAAGAATCATGATAAGTTGTTGAAACTATCATATTTGAAGTCGCATGAAGCAGCGGGTTTAGTCGTCAAACGCCGTAGCGGCCTTCCGCTAGTTGACTGAGTGAGAAGTAGTCTTTGACTACCCATGGTGGTTGCTGTCGCAGTAAAGACGTTCTTTACTAGATCAGTAGAGCAGCGCCAGCCGCCAATGCTGTCGTAGCGGAGACGACCATGAAGGACGAAACAATAGTAGAACCAGAATCATCAGTAGCAAAAGTAACTTTGGCGACAAATCGAGCGGAACCGTCTTCCATCTCGTTCCCGGTAGTTTCTTGGGATCCGGTGGAATCATCACCCGTACGAGTACCGACATCGCGGAATATGCTACCGTCTTCAAGTCCACGAAGGAAGCGACGGGTGCGGCGCGCATCGTTGCTGTTGTCTCTAAAGTGCACGGTCAGTTGGACATAGATAGTTCCGAGTTCAAAAATTGCCACAGGGATAGATTTCAAATTGACTGTGACGGTGGTTGTTGTCGTTGGACTTGAATCGGCAGAAACCGAGGAAGTAACCGCAGTATTAGGCCATTCGTAGTCCAATTCGTCGGCGAAATTCAAATTCGCGGAGGCAATGATATTTTCAGTGGGATCCACCCAAAGCGTGTGAGAACTGCTTCCAGTAGTCGCCTCGAGGACAATGTCAGTACCAAACGCAACATTGCTTCCCGTTTGAGCAAGTGTGATAGTTGGAGTGGGCGAAGTTATCTCCCCGATTCCGACATCAGTTTCTTCGACAGTGGGAACGCTGAATGACCCACTTGTAGTGGCTCCGGTTGTCGTATGAACCAAGGTGGAGCCGGGGGCACCAGCAATATTCACAATGAATGTGTAGTCAACCTCGTCCATCTGGAATTCTTGGCCACCATTGTTATACCATAATTTGACTTTGATACCGATCATATAGTCTCCAACCCCAGTGGGATCTACGCCACTTCGGGCCAAGGTCAGGGTGAATTGTGTTGCGCTCTGTACCGTCAAGGTACCTGGAGTGGCCTCGTAGTATGTGTCCCCATTTATCATGGACCACTCAAGCCAAGCCTTGCCTTGGGATGTTGCCGTTTCGGCTTGCCCAAAATCTGACACATAGTCGATTGTGATAGTTGTCGGCATGCCGAAAGAACCATCCGTTGCGGTGACCGCAACCTCGTTGGCAGCATCTTTCGTAAGCTAAAAGAAGACGACAATAAAAACGGTGAGACAGGTAAAATGCCGCTCGTTAAAGATCTGCAGTTGGCGTTGTTCTTTCAAACGCACCGAAAGAACGTGCTCGTCCGTACCTGTGTTGCTCCAAGGGTCTCGTCAAACAAAGCTCCGAAAAAGAGAGCAAGTACTAGGATTATGCAATGGCGAGAAGTTGGAAAATTCATCATTGTCATATTAGTGTCTCTGTTGTGGTACTATCGTCTTAGAGTTTACTTTATTATACTGTTGTGGGATGATTGTGTCGTCGCGGATGGAGTGATTTTATGTGATGTGGTCTTGTGATGACTTCGGAGAAAAAAGAAGCTGCGACTCCAGGTTCGCTTCCGTTTTGTTGGTGTAGAGCGTGCCCCCTGCCTTCTTTGCCAACGTATAGGGCCTGTTCGCGCAAAGAACAATGGAAATGTTATTGTTGATGCATACTATGTCATATTAACGCCATGTGTAGAACATCTCTTGGTTGATCCTTTTGCAGGAGGACCGGGTTTGGCACCGGTGCAGGAGAATGCCTTACACACGGGGCAAGTGCGCTTCTTACGCGGTTGCTTGTCTTTCTTGCGTGGCGGGCGACTGGTTGGAGGAGCCGGTTGCTTCTGGATGTTGTTCATCGAATGGCCAGCCACAACCGTATTCAACAAATAAACCGGCTGGAACATCGCTGGTGATATTGTGGGCAGGCAGCTTGCCATGGCTGGTACTTGCTCGGTCACCGGGCCGAAATGAGCCGTTGCCACGGCAGCCAGCGCTGGCTCGTTGGCGCTCCCTTGACCTGTAAGTAAATTCACAAACTCACAGTTCTTTGTCAAAGTCAGGGTCGTCATCATCTCCATTACCCCCCCCAGTCTCCTGAAAAGAGATATGAGCGATCTTCTTTTCTTTCACGGTGATTCATATCCCGATTACGGATAGAATCCCATGGAACTGTAAGCGTCCGTTTGATAGCACTAGCGCTAGTAGCAAGCACCTCGTTGACAGTAGTAACGCCCGTGGTTACAGCATCCGCTGCAGTCGAGAAAAGACGAGTCATGAGACTGGCTTGGCGGCGCCGCTCCATCTCAATTGCTTTGCCGTCTGCTGCAATTTGAGCATTTGTGCGCCTCACTCGTTTTCTTGGCGCCAAAGGCGGTACCATCGTCATCCAATGAGTTTCTTGTACTTGAATGAGCTATTTGCACTTGAACGAGTCCAATCTGTTCGTTTTTTTCTTTTTCTTTTTGCTGCTTTCGTTGTTGTTTGCGTAAGCAGTCCGCAGTCGATGCATGCACGTTTTGTTCGTTTATTCTTTTCGTTTGTGGCGGCGCGCGCCAGTTGTGTCCCTCCACTGGGGGGGGAGATGATTGGCCAGGAACGTTCTCACCATTTATCTTTTAGATAGCAACGAGACATGGCATTTTAACTATTTATTTAAGTACAAGACACGACTGTGAACTACCTCTTTTAACTATTTAGCTCAACGCAGCCTGACGATTGGTTCAGAGCCTTGACTCTTTTAACTATTTACTTAACGATTTTGAGTTAAAAGGGTCCACCACCATCGCACCATAGCCAATCTCGCTGGTATGGTCTGTCACTGACCGCCCCCCCTTTGTCATCATTCCCGCAGCGTCGCAGTAGCGATTAGCCAGTGTACGTACGCAAGACAGGCCGACATGTTCTGTACAGTTCTGTAATCCCAAAGGGCTTCCACCTGGAACCCTTGCAGAACATTCAGTCGTCGCCGTTAGTTATACTGTACACGTACCTGGTACGTTATTGTTGCGCAGCTTGCAACGCAAGCAAGGCGGCCACCTCGACAGCACATCCACGACGTCGTCGTTGCTTGGTCGTTGTGGGGTGAAAACTGAAAACGTCGTTTCTTTCGTCTTCTTCGATCGCGATCGATCGATGGTTCTTGTGCAGTACCTGGCCTGGTATGGTTCTTCATGTTTGATGCACATCAGCATGTTGAATCATTAGTTTCAACAAATCAGTACAAGTCCTTCGTTCGAACCACTACAGTGCTCGTAGGTAGTAAAAGTAGCAACAACTTCCATCTAATGAATCCCTTCCGGTGATCCGTCTCCCAACGCGACAGTCACAGTATGGCAATCCGTCTGTTCAAGATTGTGTTATTTCTCGGGATACTCGTGGTCTACGGGCTCTGCTGGCATCAACAACATCGCGTCATTGTGCATCCTCATCATCATCATCATCATCACCACCATCATCCCCATCCTCACCATCACCATCACCATCACCATCCTGCGAATTCTGATGTTGGTAAATTGTTCATGGCCAGCAGAAATCAGCATCAGCATCGTCATCATCGGGGACAAGCCACGAGTAGCAGGCACTTTGTGACGTCGACACGTCTATTCGATAGTGATGGTTTCTTGGAGGACGCGGCGTCCAAACTTTCCGACTTGTTGGGGAAAGGTGCCTCGTCCTCCTCCTCTTCGTCTTCTCCTTCTTCGAACAAGAATGACGATGGTAACGAATATTATCGGGTTCCGTTAGAGTTGGAAATGGAGCGTCAGCTGAATCTACGGGGTGAGCCTCCTATTGCGACCTTAACGTGGTTTGAACTGCAGGACGATCAAACCTCTCAAATGGTCGTCGAGTACTTGCAAGAGCGGGCCAATCAAATAGTCCTGGCGAATCCGTGGCTGCAGTCCGGTCGCATCGAACGAAAAGTTGGCGTCGAAGGAGAGGCCGAACGTCTTTACGTACACCTTGGACGATTATCCCAAAATTGAACTCGCCTCTGTCCAAGATTCGCAGCGGCTCGAGTTGCACGGCAACGAGCTTCCTTTGCAAGGCGAGGACTACCAAACGACTGTCAAATACACGTCCTTGAAGGAGCGAAAAGGCCCACTATGGCGCATTACGGTCGTCCCTGCTTACGGATCTTTTGGATTGATCTTTTCCGTCTCGCATCTGGTCGCCGATATTCATGTCTATTATAAATTATACGACATGTTGATTTGTCCCAACCAAGAAATTGGGTCATTCGATCTGGACATTCCCTATGTCGAAACCGAAGATGGATATTACTCGTCCTCCGATGACATGGCACAATTTTATCTAGGAGGACCTCGGGTGTGGAAACTGATCCATAGTCCCTGGTTGCTCGCCAAGGGAGCTTTGGGAATTTTGGAACGCAAGCTCTGGAGACGCCTGGCCGATACGCCCACAAAAAGCTACACGGAACTCGACGAGTATGGCAATTTGATAGCCACCGAGACGCTCCAACGACGCAATCAGGGAGCGGAATATTGGTTTGAATTGGATCAATATGAACTGAATCGCGTCAAGCAAACTCTGATTTGGGAGGAGGAAAAGAAAGTGGATCTGCTGCTGAATGATGACGAAGATGATCATCATCATCTGGACGAGATGGAAGAATTCCTTGATTTGAACGAAACGATAGAGATCACAACGGCGGAGTATGAGCTTTCTCCCCGGGTTGTGATTTCCCCCTCCGCACGGGCAAGAAGTCCAAACTACACTACCCGCGGCGATACCCAATCTGAACAACAACGCGCTCCTCTATACATCTCCACCAACGATGTTCTAAGTGCCTGGTTCTTTCAAATGACAAAATGCCGGATGGGGTTGATCTGTTGCAACTATCGTGGGAAATTGGAAAAGCATCACGAAAATCTGGGACGCAACTATTGGGGAACTTATGCTTTGTCGCCCGATCAAGTATCCTCTCCCTTTGACGTTCGAGAACAGATCCAGCGACCCGTTGCCAGTCCCAACCAATTTCCAGTCTTGGCCGCCGAATTGTTAAAACCTCAACCAATTGCCATTGTTTCCAGTTGGACGCTCCCCACTTCTGCTAACAACAAAAACCAACAACAACAACAACAACAACAGACTTTTGTTCCTGTACAATCCCACTGGCCTCTCTATGATTTTGCGACGTACTGCCCCGCCAATTTCGTTGTCATGCGAACGTGGTGGATTCAACGCCCTACATCTAATCAACCACGGGGCCGGATTGGAGTCTACATAGCGGGCGATGCCACTTGGCTGGTGGAACCTATGGAATTCTGGAGAATGACACCCTCCTTTCTGGAGGAGTTTCTCTGAGCATGACAGGATGCTGCATGAACGATGGTGGAAGTAAGGCTAGTACAGTATGATTCCGCCACCATTCTCAAACTTCTAGAGTACTCTAGTCCAGTTGATTACATTTTCTCTCGCTCTTGAAGTCACACGACAAAAGGAAGCGAAAGCCATGGCGGTGGCGGCAAACAATGGCTCTCCTACTACCTATAGTAGAGGGCCCAAGGTACAAGGCCCAGAAAAATAGCTACAATAGTACTGATACAGATCTAGTAGAAAGGACTGGGGTGTGCATAAAGCCACGAGCAACAGTTAAAACCTGCCACATTGCAGATACAAGGGCGAACTTTGGCCCAGAGTTTGCTGATTGCTGATCGACAAACCTAAAGTAGGATGGTACCTTACCACCGTGGGCATAAGCGGTGCCTCTGGCTGCGTTGGTGATGATAATCTCTCTACTAGTAGCTAGTATGTCCTCAGCACTGATTCATTCATGAATTCGTCATTTCGCGCCGTGTCGTTGCAAAAACTCTGTACTGTACTACTAGAGCAAAAAGAACAAGATCCACAACCAAAGGTCATTGCAGCAGCAGGGACCTACATTATATTCCCTACTCTAGTACTACTAGCTACTACAGCTACTACCGGCCGGTAGTAGTATCATAGAGAGTATGTACATACAGTAGATCCCTGTGATCCCTCTGCTGTCTCGCGGGGGGAGGGGGACGTTCGTGAAAGAAGAAACACCAGTAGAAAAGAACGAGTACTGTACGTACGAATAGTTCCCTCCCCCCCCCCAACTCAGCCCCCTCGTCGCACGCGGTGCGATTTCGGAGAATTCCCAAAAATTCAAAAAACCCTACTAGTAGTTCAAAGAAAATAATGGCGAAGCTCAATTTGTCCATTCTTTTCAGCATCCTGATGATTCAAACTATGTAGGATTGATTGATTTGATCGATTGCCATTGATTCACTCCATCATTAATTCCAATCGCCATCACCCCACCACATCTTTGCTATGGCATCATCCTTTACTCGAAGCATCGGCCCCAAAGCCGATGTAGCAGAGCTGGAGTATGTCGCGGCGTTGCATCAAACATGTGCCGTTTCCACGCGACCGACTGGAACGATCAGCTCGTTGGACATTCTCCGATATCTCAAGAGTCGACACGCTCTCGAAATCTCCCATGCACTTGCGAGGGATATTGTGTTGGCACTGGGAGGGGGTCGGACTTGCCAAGAAGTTCGAGTCAATTTGGCTGCGGCTGCGGCAGAGAAATTACGAGCCCAAGTACAGGCGGAAAAGACCGTGACTCGTCGCGAACAATGGCGAGGCCTTGGAAGTAGCTTGAATCGACATTCGCCCAAAGCCGCAGGCAGCAGTCCCTGCGATGAAGAAGCTCAGCATGACAAAGCAGCAGCGGACGACGCTCGTCAGCAGCAGCAGCAGGAAAAGGCACAAATGTTGGTCACAGAATTACTCAGTCCCAAACTCTTGTACCTGGATATAGTCCAAATGACAAGTGTCATTTTCATTCCCACGCTGGCTCGTATGGCGAAACAGTGGTACTCCCAACAGGGACTGGTACCTCCCACGTATGCAGCCGAATTAAAACGTTTCCAAGAACGGAATGACATTGTCATTTTGGAACAGCAAAAGGAAAAGGAAAACGACAAGAAGAATGGGTCAACAACACTTCCGAATAAAGAAAAGGAACAACCAGAAGGAGTTATATCATTATTGTCGCAAATCTTCTTTTCAAATATCAGTAGTCGAGACGAGAATGTATCCAAAGAGGTGGAGGAGTCTCCGGAGGAACCATCCAAGGAAAATAAGGAAGAGCAGGACCTCCAAGATCAAACCGATGAATCGGAACATGTCCAAAGCGATCCTGAGCAATCAATTCCATCGGATACTTCCGAGGGGCTAACGTCGCAGCGTCACGAGGGCAATGCTTGCCTATCGCCTCAGCCCGAAGGACTGTTGGAGCTAGTGTTGCAGAGCATGTGGTCAGTTGTACGAGAGCAAAGAAAGATGGACGGGGAGGAAACCAGCACAGGTAGTACTACCCCGGCAACCAGTACTCAGCAGCAACAGGACCTGGATTCTTTGGATGCCCAGAAGTCGGAAGGACCACCTCTTGTGACACGGCAAATGATTCGAACACTGCTGGTGGACAATGGAGAAATGGAACGAGCCCATGATTCCTATCTTATCGAACGAATGGTAGAGGTCGCAGCATCGGCAGAAAACCCAGGCCGTTTTGACGAGAGTGCTTTTGTTCGCGCCTTGACTGCCGATCTGCAAGATTGGGACGTGGGATGCGAAGATCGACAAACTACGTATGTCTACGATATATTTGGAGATGTGGATTTGGTGTCGTTTGTTCGACTTGGCAGAGACTACAACAAAGCGGCCAACAAAAAATCGCCAATTATGAAGCCGGTTACGACTAGTAATAGTAGTTTGGACAAGCTTCATGAATTTTCACCAGAAACAAAGAAAGATGAGGATGTCCACGAGGAACAGAAAGAATCAATAGAAGTACAATTGACTGAAAACTTCATGCAGGACGATGATGACAAAGGCGAGGACTTTGTCGCGCTGGGAAAGAAAGCTTCGTACAAAATGCTAGATACTGTTGTGGACTCGTCGGGATCCAACTTTATTCTCCTGTTGGCATGGATGACCTTCATAGGCAGTACCGGAACATACGCATCACTAGTTCTTCAAATGGATGCATTCACCTATGAGTGCGATGAAACCTTTGGGTGTATTCTTGGGAGGACAATTGTTAGCTGGTACGTACCAAATGAAGAAATCTCGTCAGCTTTTCAACGCAAACTTTGGTATCTCATTTCACTCTGCAATGCTGTTAAGGACTGTGATTGCACTTCTAATGACAATATTTGGCTTTTTTGGTAAGAACCATGTGGAAGTACCAGCGCTCATCGACTCCTATCGCTCTGTGTCGTATTCATGTATATGGTGTTTGCTTTTTTAGTTCTCCTTCCGTTATTATATGGCAACCATCCGACCAAGCGAGGCCAAGGAAGGATGTTTGTGGCGTCGATCTTAGCAGGCATTGTTACGATGTAAGTTTTGGTCGAGGCTTAGCTTTACTCGGATGTATCATGTAAAACATTTCCTGATTTCTGTTCCCTCTTGGTTACTCGTTTTCGATTGCAGCACCCCCTTTGCCACTATGAAATGGGGTGTGTCGGACGTCGATCCAGACCTCGAAGAGCTGGCCACGTCTTGGGGATTCGCCGGAGTGGTATACTTGACGACCTGCTTGGGCCTCTTGATCATGCTGCAATACTTTGTTCACTTCTTGATTGCCTTTGGAAGGAACAATGGTTATAACCTGCCACACCAACCATGGATAGACCTATTCACGACTACCTCCGATGTCGTTGGTACAGCTCGGAACAAGCAAGCAGGTACTAGAAAGGTCAACGACCTCTTGACAAATGCTCGAGCGATGCATGGCACGACAGCGGCATTGTCAAAAAAATCTAATGGGGCTCCCGTGAGCACATTCACAAAATCGGAAAGTGACGCCGTATTTCAAAATTATACCCTTCGAGGCGAGAGTTTTGTTGAAGCAGCGTCTTTGTTTTGGGTTTGGGAGCGAATCATCTCAGGAGAACTCTTTGATACAGAGGGTATCTGGCTGCCAGCCCGTCTCATCATCTTTCACTTCGGCCAAATGATAGTTGCCATGATGATCTTGTTCCTGTTATTCTTTTTCGTCGAGAAAGCATCGAAAGCCGCCGATGAGACCACGTCAACGCTTCCAGAGGGTCTTCCTCTATGGATATACGAGCTCGTCCCGACTGGAGCGCAAGTTCGGTGGGCTCTGATTCCAGCGGCTTCGGTTTCCGTGGCTATGTGTGTGGTTCTCATTGTCATTTACATTCCAAGGTAAGACGAGAAAGCATCTGAGCTACATCAGGGTGCTCAAGACAGAAAGACTCATGGCGCGTCTCCATTTCTTTTGCACATTCGAATCTATTTCTTCAGCACGGTAAAAACAGTTCTGAGATACCGGTGTGGTCAACTTGCCGCACTGGGGGATGAAACATTCAAATTGGCACGCGATGGCCCCGATGCGGCCTACATGAACACCGCAAATGCAATCTATGGCATGGTGGCCACGGCCGCGCTGTTTTTCTTTCTGATAGGGCTGCTCCTGTTCCTCTTCATCTGGGATTTTTCACGGTCTATAGTATTGTTGCTTTTGGCGTGGGGCATTGGATTGGCTATCACTATTGGTATCAAAGTAATCATTACATCATTTTGCCGAAAACGTTTCTTTCGGGCGTTCTATCGAGTTCATCCAGGTAAAGCGAATCTTTCGTCTTTGGCCCTGGAGTGTTGGTTCATTGGTTTGGGTGGAGGAGTGCTTGTGGGGCGTATCACTCAATTCTTGCTGGCCTCGGCCTTTTGGATAGGTCGTATCGACGAGCCTTTTCTAGCCGACAATGTGTCGTTGTTGGGCTACAAATTCGATTACGTGCCTTTGAACTACATCAAGGAGATCCTGGTCCACGAAGCTCACCGCCATCCTTACATCGAAAGACTTGGCGCGATGTATTTGACGCGATTACGGTACCGGTCCTTTGCTAGCAGTGATGCTTGTGCCTGTTGGCGTCAGCTCTTTGTGTTGACTCTGATGCCCTGGTTGATGAAGTATCGAGTGTTCCACGAGCAGCGCTGTTTGGAATCTCTCGCCGACCAAGCTTCCGAAAAGGAAGTTCAGGTGGAAGAGGATCGAGAACCATTAGGTCCAATGACCGACGAAATCCTGGCTGCCACGTTCAATTTGGCTGGCGTGGTTGATCAAGGGGGCAGAAAAGCCGGCGAGGTTGGATTTGGCGCTTTAGATATGGCCGGCCAGGTTGGATTTGGCGCTGTAGATATGGTCGATCAAGGGACGCGAAAAGTTGGCCAGGCTAGTTTCGACGTAGTAGATGGTTTGTTCTCTCCGATCGTCAAGAATTGGACAAACTGTGAGGAAGAGTAATAGGAGAGTCCACCAATCCGAACGAGAAAAACGCATGGCAACGCTCCTTTTTACGCTTCGTTTCATTGTACGCAAGTACAAAATAAGTACTGTATATGGACAAACCGGTAGACTACCAGGTACAGTAGTCGCACTCTACCCTCTCTATCTATCTACTACTCGCACTCATACTCTTCTCTACTAGCTAGCTAGAGAGTAGACGTCTGCGCGAGTACACAATAAAATCTTTATTTCTGCCTTTACTTGGGGCCGGCTCTCGTATCTTTTCAAAATTCGTAAGCACGCGACTGATGCGAGATTATTATTACCTTCATAGTCCTCATTCCGCGCGCACGATACAGTATTATGAGAACTCAAGCGTCTCATCACATCACCAGGAACAATTTTTTCTATCCTCAACTTCACCACCGTAAGCACCCGCATCAAACAACAACGACAACAACGACAACGACAGCAACATGCCACGATCCTTTACTCGAAGCATCGGCCCCAAAGCCGATGTAGCAGAGCTGGAGTATGTCGCGGCGTTGCATCAAACATGTGCCGTTTCCACGCGACCAACAGGAACGATCAGCTCGTTGGACATTGTGAGATTTCTCCGAAGCCGACATACACTCGACATCTCCCATGAACAAGCGAGGGATATTGTGTTGGCACTGGGAGGGGGTCAGACTTGCAAAGAAGTTCGAGCCAATGTGGCTGCGAATTTGGCAGACCATTTAGTTCAGGAGGCAGCTGCAGCGCTGAGGGGGAAAAATGAAAAGGATTCTGTTCCTCACCATGTGCGATGGAAAACCCTTGGGAATAGCTTAAAACATCGTTCTCGAGCGGAAGGGACAGCTCGCGAATCCCTGATAAAGGAGACTTCCCCCAGTAGTAATATTTCCAAGGCCGCGCCGGATGAGAAGGACAACGCGCAAACGTTACTAGAGGAGGTTCTCAGTCCCAAACTCTTGTACCTGGATATTGTCCAAATGACAAGTGTCATTTTCATCCCCACACTGGCTCGTATGGCGAAACAGTGGTACTCCCAACAAGGACTGGTACCTCCCACGTATGCAGCCGAATTAAAACGTTTCCAAGAACGGAATGACATTGTCATTTTGGAAGAGCAAAAGGAAAAGGAAAACGACAAGAAGAATGGGTCAACAACATCCCTCGAAATCGGTCTTGCCGAGCCACCCCTTCGAGATGAAGAGAAGGGCCAACCAGAAGGAATTATGTCCGTAATTACCCATTTCTTGTCTTCAAATAATACAAGTCGAGAAGCGTACTATGTATCCAAAGAGGAGGAGCCTCAGAAGACGAAAGTATCCGAAGTGGACGAAGAGCAGGATCTTCAAGATCAAACCAAAGACCTGGATCGCCTAGACCAAAACGAAGAATCGGAACACGTCCGAATAAATACTTCGGAAAGCCTTTCGTCGCATCAAGACGGGGATACGTCGTTATCGCCTCTGCCAGGAGGATTGTTGGAGCTAGTGCTACAGAGCATGTGGTCGGTCATTGGAGAAAAGAGCCTGGCGACGGAAGACAAGTCCTTGGAAGATGGTCCACCTCTTGTCACAAAAGAAATGGTACAAGCGCTTCTTTTTCATAATGGAGAAATGGAGCGAGGCAATGATCCCATTCTTATCCAACATATGGTCGAGGTGGCGGCTTCTGCAGAAAATCCGGGCCGCTTTGACGAAAGTGCTTTTGTCCACGCCTTGACTTCCGATTTAGAAGACTGGGATGTAGGATGCGAAGATCGAGAAACGACATTTGTCTATGATGTATTTGGAAATAGCATGTGGGAATCGTTTAATCGACTTGGAGCACAAGAGTACCGATTGCCAAATCCATCAACGAAAAAGAAAAATAGCTTTGAAAAAGTCGAAGAAACTCGGGACAACGAGAAGGACGAACAGGCGCAAGAAGCATTTCCAGGAGCTACGAGTGAGACCGAGAGTAAGAAGTGTGAAAAAGAAGAAGCAGGGGCGGACTTTGTGAAGCTGGTATCAATAGAATCGCACAAGATATTCGACACAGTGGTGGACTCTTATGGATCCACTCTTACTCTTTTGTTAGCATGGATGACCTATATCGGTCACACCGGAACCTACGCTACACTCATTCTTCAACTGGATGTTTTCAATGTGGAATGCCAAGATGAGACGTTTGGATGCATACTTGTAGCAAAAATCGTCAGTTGGTACGTATACCAGTCGAGCATGAGCCGCCGCACTTCCTTTGGCTTCTCACGTTATTAGTCATTCTATCGCTTTAGGCTTTTGGTAGCCGCTTTGTTGGCAATCTTCGGATTTTTTGGTAAGAAACAACATGCTGAAATTCCATAGCGTTCAGTAGTTCCAAATCGTTCTTGCTTGTTGTACTCATTCGCACTCTAGTTCTTGTTCCATTGTTGTACGGCAACCATCCGACCAAGCGAGGTCCGCTACGGATGCTTGCGGCGTCAATCCTGGCGCGCGTTGTCACCATGTAAGTTTTACAAGCCCTCTTGTTCTGAAAGGTTTGGAACCGTTTCTCGTTTCTTGGCTCATTCCATCGTCGAAAATTGCAGGGCACCTTTTGCAATTTTAGAATGGTATGCTATAGACAGGGCCCTACAGGCCGAGCAAACTGTGCAACAAGAGGCTACGTCGGAGGGATTCGCTGGAACGGTATACTTGACGACCAGTTTGGGAATTTTTCTGATGTTCAATTATTTTTTACATTTTTTGATTGTTTTTGGTCGGAACAATGGTTATAACCTGCCGCACCAACGATGGATTGACCTATTCACGACTACCTCCGATGTCGTTGGTACAGCTCGGAACAAACAAGCAGGTACTAGAAAGGTCAACAACCTCTTGATGAATGCTCGAGCAATGCATGGCACGACCGCGGCATTGGCAAATAAATCTGATGGGGCTGAGGTGAATACATTCACAAAATCGGAAAGTGACGCCGTATTTCAAAATTATACCCTTCGAGGCGAGAATTTCGTTGAAGCAGCTTCTTTCTTTTGGGTGTGGAAGCGAATCATCTCAGCAGAACTCTTTGATACAGAGGGTATCTGGCTGCCAAGTAGGCTCATCATCTTTCAGTTCGGACAAATCGCAGTTGCTCTGCTGACGTTGTTCCTGTTATTCTTGTTTGTCGAAAAGGCAGCCAAAGCCGCTGATGAGACCAAGTCAACGCTACCGGAGGGTCTTCCTCAATGGGTATACGATATCGTCCCTACGGGAGCGCAAGTCCGTTGGGCCTTGAGACCAGCTGCCTGGGTCTCTGGCTCTGCATGTGCCGCTCTCATTGTCATTTACATTCCAAGGTAAGAGACAAACACATCACTAGGCAGCGTGGTGGTGAGATCAAGCCTCATGATGCGTCTGATTTTGTTTTGACACCCGACTGGGTAGTACGGTGAGGACGGTATTGAAATATCGATGTGGTCAGTTTGCCGCTTTGGGGGACGGGACCTTCAAATTTGCACGCGATGGTCCCGATACTGCCTACATGAATACGGCGAATGCAGTCTATGGGATGTTGGCAGCGGCAGCATTGTTTTTCGTTCTGGTAGGGCTGATCCTGTTCCTCTTCATCTGGGATTTCTCGAGAGACATCATGCTGCTGATCGTCGCTTGGGGCATGGGACTGGCTATCACTCTTGGAATCAAAGTAATCATGACATCATTTTGCCGCAAGCGCTTCTTTCGGGCGTTCTATCGAATTCACGCTGGCCAAGCGAATCTTTCGTCCTTGGCGTTGGAATGTTGGTTCATTGGTTTGGGTGGAGGAGTGCTCATCGGAAGGATCGCCCAATTCTTGATGGCGTCCGCCTTCTGGATTGGTCGTATCGACGAACCCTTTCTAGCCGACAATGTGTCGTTGTTGGGATACAAATTCGATTACGTGCCTTTGAATTACATCAAGGAGCTCCTGGTACACGAAGCTCACCGCCATCCCTATATCGAAAGACTTGGAGCGATGTATTTGATGAGAATACGATACCGATCATTTGCTAGCAGCAACGCGTGCGCGTGTTGGCGTCAGCTCTTTGTGTTGACTCTGATGCCATGGTTGATGAAGTATCGAGTGTTCCACGAGCAGCGCTGTTTGGAATCTCTCTCCGACCAAGCTTCCGAAAAGAATGTCCAGGTGGAAGAGGATCGAGAACCATTAGCTGAAATGGCCGGCGAAATACTGGGTACTACGATTAATTTGGCTGGCGTGGTTGATCAAGGGGCCAGAAAAGTCGGCCAGGTTGGATTTGGCGCTGTAGATATGGTCGATCAAGGGGCGCGAAAAGCTGGCCAGGTTGGTTTGGACGCAGTCGATTTAGTTGATCAAGGTGCTCAAGTTGCTGCTCGCCGGCTAAGTTTGGACGCAGTAGTCGACATGATCGACCAAGGCACAAGGAAAGTGGGACTTCGTTGGTGGAAATAATAGACCATGCTAGGTAGTAGCCATCCAAAAGCACATGTCAGTTTTGGTTTCTTTATTTTTATGTATGGATATCTATTTTCGTAGTAGTATTTGCATTCATTCATTCATTCATTCTTGCCTCAAGGAAGTTGAAGCGCCGTCCGAGCCCCTCCGGCATCCAAGAGACTGAGAATCTTTTTCTTTTTATCGTCTGGCATGTCTACCGCATCCAATGACTCCATGAGTGCGGCCACTTCCTTCTCCTTTTGAATGTATCGCAAGGCCATATCGGCCAACTTGTGCTTAGGCTGAGCTTCAATGAATTTGGTTCCTTCCTTGTAGACCATTTTGGAGGCCAGTGTCGAACTTATGGCATTCTTGATGTACTGGTCCGGAACTCGTTCATGGACATGATCGAAGGACAAGTCGGCCAAGGTCTTGGGGAGATGGGCACGGAAGAGTGGGAGAAGCTGTTCGCGATCCTCATCGGAGAGAGTATCCAAGGCGGCGGAAAGCGCATCCGTTGCAGCATTGATGCAGTTCGAAATGATCTGGCTGACTTCTGGTAGAGCACCGTCATATGATTCGCCTTCCCGGAAAAGTAGTTCCGCTTCCAGTTTCGCTAGTCCTCGCAACTTTGCCAATACCTCCTCGACGATGGCGTCCTTGTGTGCAAAGAATTCGTCTTCACTGAGCAACATGGCCGCACAAATCTCATACGAGGAAGTAATGACACCACCTTTATTGGCAGACGAATCCTTGACAATGACGACCCCAGCCTCGTCATGCAAAGCCTTGCGGGCCTCGGCAGTGACAAAGAGATTCGCTCCCTCCACAATCAAGGGCGCGGATGGAGTTCCGTCCGCGTTGATGAATTGCTTGTAATTGTTAATATCGATCGTGTTGGGTCGACCACCACAAGGAACAAAAGCATCTGCCTGTAGTCGGTTATGCATGCTGTTGCGTGCCTTGACTCCCTCTTCGGTGTCGACGGTATGCAAGACACCGGTCGAACCCAACTTGGAAGCATCGAAATTCGAGATACAAAGCCCGGCATGGAACAAACGTAAAAGTTCATCGTGATTCAAGCCTTTTGGATCTTCGGCGCATCCCGAATGATCGGCAATACCGACAATTTTGGCATTGTCTCCATATTCACGAATCAAGATCTTGATTTCATTCCCACCGACATCCCCATCCGGCCCACCGGTCATTTTGACCGTGAAAGGCTCCTTGGTAGGATCCTTGCCGAGGATGCGTCTCAATGCGACATCCAGATACACATTGACTCCCTCACTGGTAACTCCATAGACCTTGTGATTGATTCCCGCACGCGGTTTGCTACTCATAAAGGCCGCCGGTGTGGTGTAGCCTCGACGCGTCGCCTGTTGAATGATCCAATTGATATCTTCAGGAATGACTTGTTCATCCGGTCCCAAATACAAGACTTCCTTTTTGCCCAAATAATCCACAATCCCTTCTCTTGTTTCCGGAGTATCGACTACCAGATCCAAAATAGTATCCGTAAAGGCCTTGACGGCCTTGCGCATGACATAGTCCCGACTGGCACGCGTCAAGTCATTGGTATCAATCAAATTGACGGCCTTGCTTCCTCCTTCGGGAATATCCTTGTTTTTGAGTTGTTGAGCAAAGGCCAGGCCGTAACATTCATCGTAATGCCGTGCCGATTCCAGAGCGTATTGTTCCACCGTGGCAGGTGTGACCAATCGCATCCCCCCACGGGAAATATCTCGGAATCGGACATGATATCCATTGAAACGCCGTCCATGGGCAAAGAGAATCCCATACGGCAATTCCTTGTAGGAATCTCCCATGATGCGAGGATCCAATCGCATACCCAGTGCATATCGATTAGGCAGATAAATATTGGTCTTGAGAGTATGCGAGACGATGTCGAGCATCTTGTTCAAAATGTCCGTCGTGACGGAGTCTTCGACATCGGATTTGATGGCGGTTTGAATCTCGCGCTGACGCTCCGCAAAGACCGTTTCGTCCTTCAAAGGATTCTCGGGATTGAAACGTTCCAAGAAAAGATCCGCAATCTTGGCGGCATGGGGAATCATACGGGGCTGGGTGACCATGTGCAAAATGTTCGCCTTGCTATAGACGAGGGGATTGATCTTGGCCAATACGGGATGCATGAGAGAACACATGGCGGTAATGATTTCTCCCCGTCGCACGCCCAACCAGGGATACTTGTCAAAGACCAAATCCATTGTGGTATTATCGAGCCATTTGCTTCGTTTGATTTCTTGCATCAACAATTCAAATGTCGCTTCTTCGACAACGGCTCCCTCCAAGGGTTTGGCGAGAACACGAAGAAGTGTGACACTTCCGTTGTCGCCATCGTCAATGACATCTAGGCGAGCACGGGCGACATCAAACTTTTGTAAAAATAAGATACGGCACAAGTGCTCGAGACTGACTTGGGGTACCGAATTGGCGACGGCGACATCAATCCAATAATGTCCCGCTTGATCGGCATAATCTTCATCATCAATGGCTGCCATTTCACATCGGACTTCACATCCTTCCGTTCCACTGACGGAATCAAACAATAATCGTTGATGCAAGAATCGTTCGGGTTTCCGACTGACAATATTGAGATAATTGTCGGAACATTTCTGGAGGAATTCCAACAAGGCCTGTTTTTCAAACAAGGGATTGGGAGGAATCCTTGGGTGATTGCCCTTTTGGACCTGTTCGGCCAATCTCATAATGACTTGGACTGGTTCACTGTCAATGGGACGTGCCGTGAAGTTCTTGTGACCATAGACAAACATGTTGAGACTCATGGAATGATCCAAACTCGAAAAGACATGAAGTCTCGTCAAGGGAATATCGTCCAAATAGGGAAGTTCTTCGACCATACTCAACAATGTGCCAGGTTCTGTACCTGGTCGAATAAAGGTATAAATGAGTCTTCCGTCATGAGTATGCGATTTCAAATTCAAATACAAATCCATATTGGCATCTTTGATAGCCGCAATCGCTTTGATGTGATCCATTCGAAAATGATCGG
The DNA here is from genome assembly GCA_956465555.1 of Nitzschia sp. pyKryTriq1. NCBI lineage: Eukaryota > Bacillariophyta > Bacillariophyceae > Bacillariales > Bacillariaceae > Nitzschia > Nitzschia sp. pyKryTriq1. The sequence goes on from OY101117.1 coordinate 327,206, forward strand.
GAACTTGTCGAAAATACGAGGCGGGCATGTTGCCCAAAAACCACGGCACGACATCCTCAATCGTCCGCGACTGCTGTTGCGTCAATTCATAAATCATGGCATTTTGAGTCACCCGTTGGACATCGGCATTGTGTTCGGCTTGCCAAGCGACCGGAGAGGCCGCCTGCGTCGGTTCTCCCAAACTTCCAAACGGACTGGCCGAACTGGCGCCCGGAATGATCGTCTGCGTTCGGGTCGTGGTCGGATCGGCATAACTCGGATAGTCCTTATCTTTCTTGTTATTGCCAGGAGGAAAGTTAAAATGACGAGTTTGAATACTACTGGTACCTGCAGTAGCTATAGAGGGGAAGAAGTGATGCTTCTTTTGGGCAGCAGAAGCAGCAGCAGCAGCAGTCCTAGTCATCATGGCTCGACCACGAGCGAGGACGGCTGATGTGGATGTTGGGACTTTTGGACGAAGCAACAGCATCGTGATGGAACAGTGAATGGATGCTTTACGATAGGAGTGGTGAGTGTTGTCAATCAATACAGATTGAAATATTTATTTTGTAAGACAAGAAATCGAAATGTTTTTGTGTCGGTGTCACAAGAAAAGCACAAGATAGATTTGAGATTTGACACTGGTCGGAGAAGCAAAAGAGTGAATCGATCTTGTGTTCCTTGACTTGCTTGCTTTCTGTTGGCGATCTTCTGACTTGATGGCTAAGATGCCAATGCTAGCTTCTTTGGTTGATGGTCGATTTTGTCAAATGATTGCTGATTGATGCCTGATTTGATGTCGTCGTTCGTCGTCGTCGCGGTGATACTCGCGTACGCGATGCATGTGCGGAAGAAAAGCAATATGGTGCGTGATGTCTCGCTCGATCGATGATGTCGTTCTCATCATCGCGCTTCTCATCCGCGTGATGTGGCAGGATGCCCTTCGCCAATCAGAGGACTCGGTTGAGTCGACCATCGGAAAGTGGCGAACATTGCTATCGCCTGCGCGGGTGTACCGGTACCAGGTACAGTACCAGTATGGTTACAGGTACCCTGGTACCGGTAGTCTACCTGTACACCAGGTACTGGTACTGTACGAAGTACTAGTATGCGGGAGGCTCATCCCATACTCAAAACACACAACTCGATCGAGCGGGAGCAAAAATACAATGGTAGTATGTAGTACCACCATTTCTACTATCTCTACCATCTCTACGTACCTGCACCAGTACGGAACAATCCATGTCCTACTCTACTAGTACCCTCTCTACTCTCTACTACTAGAGCTAGTAGTAGTAGAGCTCTACTACTAGTAGTAGAGAGCTATTAGCTAGCGCCGTACGATAGCAGCGGAGTAGTAGATACATTGCTACCGGTACTACCGCGCTCTCGACAGTAGAACTACTACTAGCCAGTAGTACTAGAGCGACCTCGTTTTGCTGGACTGCTTCTTTGCTGTTCTGAAGATAAAGAAGAAACGGCAATGGTGGTGCTGAGAGGCAGCATGGTGGGTGATTGTCCTGCTTCTCGCCTTGCTTGTGAGTTCGCCGTGCATAGTATAGTACTACGGGTATGTACTGTACGTATTCCTCGTACTGCTTTGTTTTTTTTTAAAACAACGATTGGGTGCGGCTGACAAGTGGCTACTCTAGCATACTGCTACTACTAGTAGTAGTCCTATTTACTGTATGCTCCTACATAGCATCGTACTATGGCTGATAATATTGAGTTGTGCGAGCACGAGGAGGAGGCTTGAGTACTCATCATGACGAGACGCCAACCATCACCGGGTTTCCTCTGCATGGCTAATACTACTAGCAGTCATTATCTGCGCAGGTAGCTCTCTCTACTAGAGTAGAGCAAGATTTTACTTAGTTTCATGATGATTTTGGACTTAAGAATAGTGGCTGTTTGTAATATTGCGCTTATTGATGCATTTGCGCCAAAGCATCTTTGATCAGTCGCAATAATACTTCAATGACAGTTTGGAACATTTCCGGATCCTTTGCTTGTGGTTGTCGCAAGGAAATTCCCAACAATACCACCATGGCCGCAGTATTACCTCCTCCTCCTCCAATCATCAAGCGCTGCCGAATGATTCGTTCCGTAGTTTGACGCGCATACACTCCCACCATGGCATCATTCCGATCCCCCAAAACTGTGGAAATATCGAATTCAATCGCTTTCGGATCAATCGCACTTTGCGTCGCCTGACACAAACACCACGTTCCGATTTTGCTGGATCCTCCCTCCGTGAGTTGGGAAACGCCGACGACTATGCGATCGGAGAATATTTGAACATAGGCGTCTGTGGGAATATTTCCCATGAGCTTGTAGGATCGAGTGATGGTGGTGGGAAGAGTCGACGGCAAGGCTGCCAGTACTGGTGGTGACGCAATACGTGTATCGGCGAGCGACTGACTCGAGGCAGCAGCATTGCTGCTGCCGCTGTCGTGATGGTTGGAAGAGGAGGATGCGGCATCGGCATCGGCATCGGTGTTCGGACTACTCATACTCTTCATCTCCTTACAGTGCGTGTACTGGCTGAGATTATGTTTGGAACAGATAGCGCTGGACTCTAGACTACTTGGAGATGGAATGGAGGTAGACTAAGATAATGCTGCACCTAGCTAGGAGTGTATGATGGTGCGCTGCGCAGGTGCGGCGCCATGGTCAAGCCCCCAAAGTCAAAATCGCATCTTATTCTCTCTCTCTCTGGCACTCTCTCCCTCGCACCTGTTTCCACGCCACCATACCGTGAATCGTGAACCGTGAACCGTGCCGGTAGGTTCGTACCGAATGTCTGTCTGGTGTACGTTTATAGTCATTCATTGAGCTCCACGTGTACTCGTATCTTCTCTCGTTTCTTCTCCTCTGTGATATGATAATACCTGCGCAGTACGTGCCTGTACTCTTCTCTAATAGAGAGAGACATGAGACATCATCACAGCTTTTGTTGCACCTAATCGTATATAGACTATATCTTGCATTGACACTACACACCACCATGAGTTTCCTCTTCTCTTATTCCTTCTTGTTCCGCAGAAGAAGAAAGAATGCCAAGCTCTTCCAACTATGTGATTCTATTCTGGCGGTCGGCGGCTTGTTTCATTTTTCGTCCGCTGCCCAACACCCCGCAGCAGCATTAGCATGGAGGAATATCCAAACAACATCACCCATTAGCGGAAGCAATCACCACCCCCACCACCACCATCATCATCATCATCATCAGCAGCAGCAGCACCAGACACCCAACCAGCAGCAGCACCGATTACTCAAGAATCAAGGTCGTCATCGACGGATCGAGGTGTTGTTGGGGTCATCTTTGTTGACAGGCAATGAACGGCGAGAGCTAGAGAGTCTGCAATCACTCGGTGATCCCTACGATTCCAGTTTGTTTCCAGACGCCCACATGTCGTTTAAGGAACAGCACAATCAAGCCTTTTGTGATTTACTCAAATTCATACAGCAAGAACAACAGCAGCAATCATCGACATCATCGACATCATCCTCATCATCAGTAGGAGGAGGAGGAGGAATAGGAGGGCCCATCATTTATTTGGATGGAGCCGATGGTGCTACGACACGAGCGTTACTGGACGCCGGGATCCATGCGGACCGGTTGCATGTGGCCAACGAGTGGCCCGACACGGTTCAGGCGCTCCAAAACAACGACTATGGCGTTAGGAACGACAACGACAACAACGACAACAACAACATGATCCATGTCCACTTGGGAAAGCTACAAGATATGGATTGTACTAAACTTTCCTTTGTGGGTGCCTATCTCGACGGATGTGGGGGTGCAACCCAACCCATCATGGACATGGTGATGGCTATTTTTCAAGGAGAAGAAAAAATAATAGCCGCCAAGACACAAACAAAAATGATGGTGTTGGGCTTTACTCTTACCAACGCCGAACCGACAGGACGGCCCGTATTGGATCGCATTCAAGATGTGACGAGATTTATTCGTACCACGACATCAGCGGCCGGCTTATTTCAGCAGATGTATCATGTCGGGGACGATCCGGAGCGGTTTGGTGTCGATCCGGATTTAAGGCGGCAACATGAAACGACCACGACAACCTGGTTGATGCTGATACAAGAATAGATGAGGGAGATGAATTCATGAATAGACTATACTACTTTAGAGTGCCTTTCGATAAAAGTCGTTCATACTGTATCAAAGTATTCAAGTTCGCTTCTTGGAAGCATCCTTTTTCTCTTCCCTTGCCAGGATATACTCTAGGACTAACGTTCGAATCTTGGGCGGCAATCGCTCTACCATTCGCTGACCAAGTCGTTTCCCCTTGCCCTTGGCCCATTGTTTGGACAATCCCGCGACTTGTCGGAATCGAATCTTACCACCATCAGTGCTGGTGGCACTACTAGCAGTACTACCAGCATCGGTGTGCAGGACGAACGCATTTCCCGAGATATAAGTATCGCGTCGACCCCAAAGAGGAAGCGATGGTTGGGCCGCTGTTTCCAGCGTCGCCTGGCATTGCTCACCCCATCGATCCACTAGAGACAAGGGTACCTCCAATTTTTTGGCAATGCCCTTGAGTAGAACGGTGGCCCGTCCCAACAAAATCAATTCTTGGGGAAAAGAAGTCAAGAGACGAATCGGTGAATCGTCCGACAATTCGTTGGACGAATAATTGCCCGGCAAAGCGACGCCAGTATCACTAAACAATACCAAGGCAATCGCACAGGCCAAATCGTCTTCGGATTCTCGCCCATCGACACATTGAATCCCAAACCCTCGCGCACAGTCCGCCAATCCCTTTTTCGCGGCTGCCACCCCCTCCAAGTCGCCAGTGCCATTGTCATTATTGTTATTAGTAGTAGAAGTAATGGCCTTTTGATATTGATCCACGGCCAAGACCAGTTCCGCAAATTGAAGTCGACGCGATCGTGAAAGTGATTTAAATTGACCACAATCAATCAAACTCACTTTGCCTCCTTCCCCAATAAAGATATTTCCTGGATGAGGATCCCTGATGATATTTCGTACGTACGTACGTGCGTACATCACGAGCATCAAAGAATTAGCAACAAATAAAAATGTTGAGGATCGACCTTCAGCTCCACACAAACAAGCAGCAGAGCGAGCCAAACGAATAATAATAGTATTTAAACTTCGTTCGTATTACGTACCCATGCAAAAAGCCAGCTCCAAAAATCATGCGCCCAAAGGCGACAGCCAAGGAATCCAAAATACGTCGACCGGCCAATTTCGATTCAGGTGATCCCGGTACAATCCCCTTTTCCTTCATGATTTCCGACAATCGATTCAAGGGAACTCCCGGAACAAAGTCCATGACCAAGACCCGTTTGGTAACCAATTCGCCCACTGGCAAGGGAATTGTCACTGGCGGCGGTGTTTGCCCCCCTGCTCCACCATTATTATTGTGGGAAATGGCCAAATGGATCTTTTTCATGGCTTGTGCTTCGGCCAAGAAATCCAATTCATTCTCCAAGGCATCTCCCAGTTCACAAAAGACGGCATAATAATCGACCGGCAAAGACTTTCGCAAGGCCTTGCTGATGCGTTTGAGATTGGCAATATCGCCCCGTAATTTCGGTTCCACATTCGGACGTTGTAATTTGACCGCCACGACCCTTCCATCCAGCAAGGTCGCCTTGTGAACTTGGGCAATCGAAGCACTGCCCAAGGGCGTTTCGTCAAAGGTCGCAAATAATTCACTCAAGGGGGCTCCGTCCAACAATTCTTGTTCCACGACTTGTCGGACTAATGCAAAGGGCATGGCTTCAATCCCATCTTGCAACTGTTGCAATTTTGACGTATACGCCTCCGGAAAGAGATCGACTCGAGTTGAAATGACTTGTCCCGTCTTGACATAAAATCCTTTCATTTCTTGAATCGTTTCGGCAATCCGAGTCGACCCCCATTCGTCCAATTCCTTCCACACTTGTTCTTCTTGTTCCGGCGTCAGCTTGGGCTGTCCCAAGAATTTTGGGACCGAGTTCGAGTTGAAGTTCCTTGGCCTTGTAAGCAGCCAAGATGGGCAAGGCGCGTTTGTAAAACTCGACAGCACGTGTGGCGCGTTGAATAGGAGTCAAAGGTGGGGGGAAGTCCACCGCCACCGGCGTATTCTCCTCTTCTTCTTGTGGCTGCGATGATGATGATGATGATGATGATGATGATGATGAGGAGGAGGAGGAGGAGTCTACAGTGCTGGCTGCCAATAGGCGAAAGGGTGAATCGTCATTATCATTCTTCTTCCGAGCAACGACCAATCCTCCTGTCCTTCTTGCTGCAGAAAAAGAAGAAACTCCAAAGGCCGATGCCGAAGAAGACAGGACTACTACGAGGAGTGCTCCTGCGGAAGAGAATCTCATGTTGTTACTATATAACTAGTACCGTCCCCCTTGTTTATCGGTGGTAATAGCTTTTGATGTGCTTGTAAAGAAGGAAGTCTTATGAATACAGTATCATACCGGTACAGTACCAGTACAGTACATCATCATCATTGCAGCGAGCGGCGATGACAGCATCAGCAGGATGCGGTCGCGTGGTCTCGCCTTCGATGATCCATCATGGTGATGATGATGATGTGAGAATGATCCAAGCACCACGTCACGGGGTTGGCACGATGTTTCAACCAATAAAAAATTTTGTGCAAGCGTGCGGACGCACCCGCGCGTTTCGCGCCAGGTCGCCTGCGTAAGGGTATCCCTTATCCATCCGTTGAACGGCAGGCCGGCGTGCCAACGGTATCTCCGACCTTGTTCCGTCCGAGACGAGACCGCAGAATTTCCCGGAGGCTATCGTGCTTTCTGATTGATAGTACAGCAATAGTATTAGTAGCGGTGCTTTTGTTCTTTTTTTTGCACTCCTGCTTCTCGCTCGAACCTCTCATTGTATTGTATTGTATCGTATTGTATTGTTTCATCCATCTTCATCACTCACTCTCCTTATTGCAGCCATACTCTACTCTACGTATAGCGTAGAGTTGGAAGTGATCCGGACGAGAATATACTAAGAATACTAGTACACGTATGACCTTGGGGCGCCTCCGCCTGGCGTTGGTGGTGTCTTGCGCCATCACGCTGTTGTGCATGTTGGATGGGATTCCCGAGATTTCTACGTACTACGATAATATCAACGAAGATGATTACTATACTGGCAGCAGTGCTGATGGGGATAATGATTATGGTTCCATGATGACTCGGTCGACCATTCGTTCCAACCTTGACCAGCAACAAGCAGCATCAGCAGCAGCATCAGCAGCTGCAACAGCAGCTGCAACAGCATCCGATGACTTTGATGGTAGTATTCATCCACCTCAAGCTTCCGCCGCCTCCTCCTCCTCCTCCTCCTCCTCTTCCGCGACATTGATTTGGAGCCCCACCGCTACGAGCACGAATACAACTAATACTGCCACTCAACCACAACCATCCTCTTCCCTGTTACCACCGATTTATTGGATCAATCTCGATACTTCTCTCGATCGAAGAGAGGCCATGCAAGCCATGCTGACGGATATGGGAATACCTCACGATCAACACCAGCGGATACCGGCCATCACTGTAGAAGAAGCCAAGGAACTGTGGGAATTGAAGGAATTACGATTGCATCCCAAAGTTAAATTGACGGAAAAAGATGGGACCTTGTCGTATCTCAAACACGCCAAGAATATTTATGAATTTCCCGAAGCGGCCTGTTTACTCTCCCATTTTCAGGCAATATTGGCAGCCTATCAAGACGGTCATGAAATGGCACTGATTCTAGAAGATGATGCCCTACTCTCCCACGACTTTATCCAAGGCTGGAAGAACTTGTACCTGGAAAAGGCGCCGTTGGATTGGAAAATTTTGCAGTTTGCCACCAATAATCACAATGTGATCCGACAGGGGGCAACCATCGCCCTATTGGAAGATTATTTTGTAACTTGGCAACCCTACCATTGGTCGACACGAGCGTATCTGATCAATCGAAATGGGATGGAACGGATCTTGAAAGCCACCCATTCTATATCCAAGAACAAGAACAACAGTCCTTCTACTCCGGCGGATGGTCGAACCATTTGGAGTGTGCGACAAATACCCATGGTGGTGGCCGATGAAGTATTGTATTATTTGGTGGGAAACAGTTACACTTCTATGGGGCTGTGGGTCGATTCAGCCAATTTTGGATCGACGATTCAATCGAACAACGCCCATCAAAATCTGTCGGCAGTACTCTTGCTACAGCAGGGCGACGACAAGACTACGAATGCGAATACGAATACGAATACTTCATCCATAATAAATGACGGCAGCAACGCACTACCTTCCACCAGTACTTCCGATAATGAGAACAATGTGACAGTCGCGACGACGATAAACGCGATGGAGAGGAGGACCAAGACTGCCGTGTCGTGGATGAACTCTTCCTCGGTATTGGTGCTCATGAATCTACGAATACGGACCCGTATTGAGATTCAGACGGAACTCGATTGGATACAAAAAGATCACGCAACCATTTGTCCATTTTTTCCTACAACAAAAGGAGGATGTGTATGGGAGATTCATGCCGTTCTAGCAAGCTCTTCGTTGGTAGAACTATTCCAAAAAGCAATCAAAGCCTTATTTTCATCCGCGACCAAACATGAGATTCGGTTTCATATCCAGGTGGGACGTGGTCCTTTCAACAAGTTTGCGTACTTGAGAACTTTAGTGGATAAAATGAAAGACTACGATCGCGTGCTCTTCAAGGACAATGACCAACGACTCAACGGATTTGCTTGGAAGACCTTTTGGGATCGCACTGGCAATGCGACCGTTTCGGGCCCACTACGACAAAATGTCGATGAAGCCTTATTGCATCAACTTGGAGCACCCCAGCGTCAATATTTTCAATTTCACTCAGCCCGTGCGTGGACCTCAGATTGGCATACGAAATGGAGTGCCAACTATTATGCCAAAGTTGTACCGATCGAGGTTCCCATGTTGGAAATGTACTTTGTATTGATGGATGGTCGCTTCGCTCATTGGTTTTTCGATCTGATCTTGACGCCCGAGTTTTTGAATCAAACCAGTGCCTGGGGCCCCGACTTTTTATGGTGTTCGGCGGCAAAGGAATGGGATCCAAATCGTCCGAGTTGTCTGTTGATCCCAGTGACGTCGATCCATGAAGACACGCGACAGATTGCCAAAAATAATGCGGAGCATTCCCTGTCTGGTTTTCGTATGATGGCAAAGTTCCGAGAGAATCCCGTCTTTGACCAGTGGATGAGACCCGCCGCAAATTGGACGAAAATGATTGGCGAAAAGCAACTGTTTCAGATTGAAAAGGCTTGTCGTGAGTTGCTGAAAATGGACGATGGAGCTCCGTTTGACTTGGTGCGTTGTACTGATAAGATGTATCATTTGTTGGAAGAGGATGTTTCGGCAATCACTGGGGCGGAAAAGGCAGGAACAGGTATGGCACCACCCTCATCACGCGCTACAACTAGTCAGGGACGATCAAGGGAGCGTAGAGGACGCAAGCAACAAAAGTCTATACCTGTGACGCGTGCAATCCTCATTACTTTCTATCTGACGGCGTCGGCAACATATCTTGTGCACTACATGTTCAATGGAAACGCGGCTCCAACTTTACCACCTACTCGAACTTCACGCTTTACACGGGAGCGTCTTCGGCATATGACAAGGTAGAAGAAGATAGGCTTCTCCATCAGGTTGGTAGCACGATGTTTGGCATTCGGCCAATGGCTACTGTTCGCGCCTGTTAACATCTGATCCGATTCGAGTTACTGTAAGGTTGCTAGAATTTTGAGTGGTCATGGAAGTCAATCAAATTCCGGCAGGGCCGCGGCGTCGCGCAATCTGCCCTTGCGCTGCGCGCCTGCCTGCCGCGTCTCGCATCCGCCGGCCACGCATCGCGTGGGGATGTTTTGAGTTTGCTGCTGTTGTAATGACACATATACCGGTACCAGGGTACTGTCAATGCACTCGTATTCGTATCATACGAATTTACATTGTTACAACAACACAACTCTCATCATATAATCATCATCATCATGTTTAGTCGTCTCCTTCGTTCCATTACTACCACGGCACCGCCCGGTAATAATGCTAATGGTATTACACCGTGGTTGGCTGATTATTGCGTCGCTCAACTACAGGTAGGAGTCTCGCAGCAGCAGCAGCAGCAACAGCAACAGCAGCAATCCCAACCACCGCCACCCCCTAAATTGGTACAGATATTGTCTCGCGGCGGTGCCTTTTGGACGTTACAGGCCGTCGAAGAGGATGCTTGGCTATGGGTGACGGATGGTGCGCATTCAATTCGGGTACAATTGACCCGAGCCTGCCGGCAAGCGATTCTGCAACAATGTGGCTGCTTGGTGACGGACACAGGTACTGGTACAAGTGCGTCTGCTCGTACTAGTACTACTCATCGTACTTCTTCTAAGTCTTCTTCTCAAACGGTCTTTTTGAATTATGCACGAGAATGTGTCGGTCTGTTGCAAGACTATGAACTGACAGTAGTGGAACCTACTGCTACCGGCACTACCGGGGGTTACCATCCGGCCCCATCTCTTTCCTTGACGGTCCGTCAGTGGCAAGCCAAACCGGGATTGCAAAGTATCATTACATCCTCAACTTCCGCTGGTGGTGGTGATGGTACTAATAATGCCGTTATTCAACCGATCTCGGAACACATTCCGATTCGAAGGGCCTTGCAACAGCGTCAACAGCAACAGCAGCAAAATCGAGCTGTCGTCTTGGGAAATGCTCAAGAAGCCTTGGAAAACGAGGATTTGATGGAAGAAATTTTACAAATGGCAGCAGCCGCTGCGGCCGCTCAAGAAGGAATGAGCGACGAGGACGAGGATTCAGAAGATGATTCAGAAGAAGAAGAAGATATTTCTCCTCACAACCAGAAGAAGAAAGCTCCCAAGTCATCGTCCTCGAGCGATGAAGAAGGTGAAGGTGATGATGATGATGATGACAACATGATGAATCTCAAGGATATGCTCATGACACAAGAGACTAAAACTAGTAGTTCGCATCATCAGCATCCAGGATCTACTCAAGATTCACTTGGAGTCGAAGAGGCAGAAAGTCAAGAACAAGCCATGCATAATCTTCTCACTCAACCTCTCATTGAAGACACGACTATTCATCATCCCGACGAGGAGGAAGACGATGATGCTGTGGGGCTCTTGACGCAACCTCCCACATCATCCAATATGCCGGCACCACCGCGCTCCGTGGGCAGAAAGCGACAACAACAACAACTTGCACCCATTCCTTCCTTTCATACGCTTGTCCATGTGAGTACACAAACCACACCCCAACGACAACCTATTACCGAGCGGGAGATTACTACTCATATGAGCAATGTTTCATCAACTACTCCTGCTGCTGCTGCTGCTGCTACAGCCAAGCCACTTCGGGCTCCTATAACCGAGCGGGAGGTTACTGCTCATACAAGCAATATCTCCTCAAGAACTACGCCTGCCGCCGCAGCCAGTGGCAGCAAGAAGAAGCGAAAGGCAACCACCTTTCAGAATATTCTCCCCCCAAGTCCTTCCGGTTCCGCCAGCCATCATAAGAAACAACGTGGCCGTGGTGGTGGGGTGACGTCAACTGCAGCAGCAGCAGTAGCAGCAGACGAAGATTCTTCCATCCTGTCACTTTCGACAGCCAATACTACGACGCACTACTATCCAGCACAATATTATTCGTCCTCCGCATCTCCTAGAACGGGCGCGTCATCAAGTAAAACGGCGCATTGGGATCATTTGCGGGAACAGCTTTTTGCTATACCCACGGTGGAAAAGATAACCTTTCAGGCGGATCCTAGACCACGACAATTGTTGCGCAAAGGAGGTTTGTCACGATGGCTTCATAAGAATCTTGTGCGGGGATAAATCAACTGTCAAAAAATATACGTACATTGTATGAGTAATGGTTATGTTTATCATGTTGGGTGAATGAGTGAGTGAGGAACACATCACTTCTCGAAAGTAGAGTTTTGAAGGGCTCCTCAAACTACTATGTATGAGCTCGGCTCTGAAGCCTGCGACCCGACGAATCATCATCATCATCGTTGTGTATGATAGTATCGTATCTGGCAGTAGTGCTTGTAGTAGTAGAGCAAGCAACGTCTGCAGTACCAGTACTGGTACTGTAGTACGGTAGAACAAGTCGAGCGAGTCAGCACCGTAGACTAACTACTCGTACCGGTACTTGTACAGTCCCTGCTGGGGTACTGGTACTCGACACTCGTACCGGTACCAGTAGTTTTAGTACTGCGTAGAGGGCTTTCTGCGTAAAAAATGCGCGCAAATTCAATTTTGACGATGACGCGCCGGCCACATAGAATACTGTACACACAGTACATAGCCCCCGGCGGCGCGGCGTCCACATAGCCATCAACGCATTTTACTACAGCAGCACATGATCCTTTTCACTTTGTTTGTTTGACATCTTGTGACAGGTGACAGGCGGTGACAAGGCTATCCTGCAAAGGATGATAATAATAATATGAGGAGCCAAGCAATAATAATGGAGGTAGTGAAATCACTGCTGGTACGACGACACGAGCAGGCTGGTTCGTCGACGAGGAGGACGGGGACGATAATAAAACGAGATTTTGGTTACAGCCGCAGCAGCAGCAGCAGCAGCAGCAGCAACGACATGAAGCATTTCATCCCGAAACCATCAGCCCATCGCATTCAGAAGCGACCCTCCTTGAAGCCACGCGAACGACTGCCTACCAAGAAGGATCGCTTGCGATCTCGGATTCCTCCCCATCACACTCAAAATCCACAACATGTGAAACGACTGGATGAAGAATTGATTGCCGAACGAGTCACGACGCGACTAGAATGGGCGCGAGAAAGTTTGACAGCCTTTTGGCGAGACGGCAATAGCAGCAGCAGCAGGAGCTCCAAGTCATCATCATCATTTCAAGAGGGACAACGACCTCTTCGCTACGATTTGAAAATGGATGCCAATTGGTGGTTTTGGAACTTATTGTTGGCAGCGTCCCCGAGCTTGCTCATTGCTGGATATTGTGAGTGGGTCGCCAAACCTGAAATGCAACGACAAGCACAAGCATCATCATCATCATCATCGCCACCACCACCACCAGCATCGTCCACGACATCAATGACGATCATGGATGCTTGGGCCTTGCTTGTAGATTGGTGGCTAGTAGGTCGGAATGGGGGTGCTGTTGTTCCAGAGGATGATGATCCTACAACTAGCAACAATACTGATACATCCAAAGATCACAATCCTCCTCTGCCCCAACCGATAATTCCATCATCATCATCATCCCAGCAGCCAAAGAACAATAATCCTCAGCTTCAAAAGTTACAAGACCTTAAACAACAAATTGAAGCTTTGGAATCTGAAATAATATTGATGCAAAATGTACGATCCAACGTGCCAACAGCAGTGCAACAAAAAGAGGAGCCATCGTCATCATCGTCGTCGTCTTCAAAACAACAGCTATCGCCGATACAACAGAGACGGATGGAACGAGAACAAGCACAACAAGAAGCCTCCAACAACAAAGATGAGAATGCTACCAACGACGACGACGACGACGGAATCTTACCATCCCAAGTATCTCGTGGCTGGAATACCCTTGTCCATACAGCACAATCCGTGTACGCCAACTCGATCAAAGTACTCTTCGCTAGTAGCAGTAGAAACGACAATGACCAAGAGCAGAATGCGAATTCTCAGCAGCTACCCAAAGAAACGAAAAGCCCTAGTAGGAGCTAGCTCAGACTAGAGACTAGAAACTAGACTAGACTAGACTAGACTAGACTAGACTAGACTAGACTAGACTAGACTAGACGACAAAGAGCTTCTATACTAGCCCGGTACTATTGTTATGTAAACAAAAGTACCGGTAGACATTAATCCATGACGCACCCGCGTCATCACCATTCATCTAACTAAAAGTAAATGAAGCTCACTCGCCCATACCACCCATCCAACATAAGAACCATCACCATTTGGGGGAGGGGGAGGGCCTCCTCCGTCCTCCCGACGTGACATGGGGTTTGATTGGCTGTCGAACGTCATCATTCCTCCGACTTCTCATCGCGGGACTCGACTCGCCGAAATAAAGAAGACCCGCCTCGCTCTCCGCTGTGCGTTGAAATTCTGCCGGCAAGTACCGTTACATGCAGGTACCTATACGGTACCGGTACGTGTACTGCTGTACCGCTGCGGTACCGCGGTACAAGTACCAGTACTGTAGACTACAAGTACTGCAGTGCTCGCATCATCCACCGGCTTCTCGCTTTTTCTTCGCGATGCGATCATGATGGCTGCGATACGCGATACGCAGGCACGACCATGATGACCACATGGTGACCAGTGCCGTTTCAATCTTGCAACATTCTCTCGCCATTAGGACCATAGACATTGAACAGATTACAACGCATCTGCAAGGTATGAAGTGTCGAGGCAACCCTGAAGAGGACGTGTTCCTCATCAATGAAAGTTTTCAACCGCCAATATGATTGAGTAATCGTGTTCTCACACTGACTGTCTTTCGTTCGTCTTGTGCTTTTCGATGGCTTGGTTCTGGTTTATTTTCCGTTTTGTTGATTGATATGGCATCCTTATTCTCGCTAGTTCAGACCGCAGTTCTCGTAAAACTATACACACGAACAAGACCAACCTACAACAACATGACTGTCAAAGACGACCCCAAGAAGGAAGAAGAACCTGATATTGTCATTTCGGATGCCGTTCCTGCCGGAGGTCCTCCACAACAAACGGGTGGGCCACCAGTCCCAGCCGGCCACAATCGATTTTATTGTGAAAAGTGCCGTACGGTACGTACGTTTATTGCAAACGTTGAGATAGATTAGTCCATCTTCGTCTGCGGGGGTGGTGCCCTCTTTCCTCTTCCTCACATCCATTGGTGTTCCTGCTTGCTCGTTGTTTCTTCTTGTATATTTTAGCCATATGATTTGCCACAAAATGCAACCTCGTGGCGATGTGCAAATTGCTCCACTTTCAATTCAATTACCCCCGCAGAATGTCCCATGTGCACTATTTTGTAAAAGGGAATACGATATGATAGGAGCTGGAAACGAAATCCCAAATCGGCGGGTGCAATACTTGACTCGACAACGGGCGAAATGAATGAATAGCCGGGTGTCTATCATGAAACAACTCTCTACTCTAGAACCGATATCATATACAGAGTTCGGGAGTTGTGTATAGCTTGATGTCATTTCTTGTACTTGTTCTCCTTTACTTCGTACGGAATCTTGAATTGTGTCTACGAGTATTGTAGTCACTCTGATTGTAGAGTTAGTTACTTTGCCGTTCCCTTTCTCTTTTGCTTATTCCGCTTCTTGGTTTTCTGTTCATCAACTGCCCGAGTCGATAAATAGTTCCGAAAGTTATCATCTTGCGATAAGAGCTCCGTCACATTGACATGACAAAACTTCTTTTGGGCCAAGGCTTCCTGAAAGGCGTCGTCATGACTTCGAGGGAATTGCAAGTCACGGCCTACGTCCAGTTGCAATAGCTCTTGTTCGAATCGATACGAGGTCTCTCGAAGGACTTGTAATACCTCTGGAGACGGACATACCCATGGAAGAGATGAGTCAGTCGTCGAGGTGCTGATGCGACCACTGCTGGTCGTAGTCATGTTCTGCTCATGATACAGTCTCACATGATGTTTCGCGGCACTCCGTGACACATTCCAGGGCAGAATCCCCAATCGATGGGCCTCCACCGCTATGCGGTCGTATTGAACCTTCATCAGATCCGACTGACGCGAGGTTTGTCGTGCCTTGATCTCTTGTCGTTTGATCTTCTTGGATGGCGCCGCGTGTTGCTCAAGTTGCTGTGGCTGAGGTCGTAGTAATTCGTCACCGTCTTGTTCTTCCTGTTGCTGTTGCTTCGTGGCCAAAACAGTCCGTCGGGCCTCTTGACAAGCC
The DNA here is from genome assembly GCA_956465555.1 of Nitzschia sp. pyKryTriq1. Classification (NCBI taxonomy): domain Eukaryota; phylum Bacillariophyta; class Bacillariophyceae; order Bacillariales; family Bacillariaceae; genus Nitzschia; species Nitzschia sp. pyKryTriq1. The sequence goes on from OY101117.1 coordinate 343,132, forward strand.
CTACTAACAGCACCAGCATGATCAGTATCAGCAGGCGTTGTAGAGTTGTTGTTCATCCTACTCATCCTACTATTAACAAGAGGAATCGATTTGCAAAAGAAGGCTTCCAACAAGTCCTCGCTCTCACTGTGAAAATTGAGAACCTGGACAGATAACAACAAGTCCTTGTCCTTCCTTTTTTGCTGGAGCAGCAGGAGTGGGCGTATCATTTCCAACAAGGGATGTGCCGCTTCCACTCTTCCAGTATCAGGATTGGTACGTATTCGATTCGCAAAATAGTTTTGACAATCTCTATGTCCTTTGCCCCTCGCATCGGGACAGGTTCCCGTCTGATCTTGTTGAAAGTAGCTTTCAAAGGTCGGAATGAAAATCCCCGTATCTTCCTTGGGATCGTCTGGCCATCGCAACAAGGCCGTTCCTGAATACTCCGTTCCCGAATAATCCTCATTGTACCGACTAGCGATCCAATCAAAGTACCGTCGATATACCACCACGATTCGAATCGGACGTTGAAAGTGCGGTCGGATCCGTCCTAGAAACCAAGGCCAATCCGAATTGTTCGCAAAATTCGCCCATCGAAAGGCTTCGGTCGACCATAAAATACTATTCGGTGGCTGCTGCTGAGTTGGTGATGATGAGGCTTGTTGATGAATAGTAGGAATAACAAAAGAGTCCACTTGTTTCTGGAATGCTTCTTTGAAATTGTCTCGGGTATGACACGGATGCTTTTGGTATTTGAAAGAGATGAAACAATTCAAAACTTCTCTGATTGCCAGGCGACGGGATCGTTCGGGGTTTCCTTTACTAAAGGAAGCATCATAACCGTCTTGCTCGAGCAGTTGTTTATTCTTGGCCTGTTTCATGAAACTTTGAATCGCAGTCGTTCCCGTCTTATCGGGGCCCATGTGAATGACAAAGTAGGGAAGAACACTACTCGGACTTTGCAGCGGCGAAGACGAAGTCAAAGATGGGCTGCTGATGGTGTTGTTTGGAAAAGTTGTTGGATTCAAGGAGGTAGTCGGAGGAACATCACGATGATCGATGGATCTAGAAGCATCGAGTGGATCTTCCTGTGATTTGATGTCTGGAGCAACATGATGGGACAACTTTGTGGCTGTGCCAACAACAACCTGAGTCCTGATCTCAGATGGAGATGATGATGACGACCCTGTTTCGAACCAAAAGCCGCTCACGCCAGTAGTAGTACCAGTACGCGCATCAGGTCCAGCGTCACGAGATCCATGAGCCACATCGATGTTGGTCAAGAAGAACGGAATAATTGTCGCAATCGAAACCAGTACCATCAAGATACCAACAAGAAGTGCCCCACCCTTCTTCGTATTCTTGTTTGCGGGAACGAGAACGAGCTGATGGTGCTGCCGCGACGGCAGTGCGGGCCGTTGGATATTCAGTTTGAACCTTGGCATCGACGAGTACTCTGCTACTAGGTTAGCTAGCTCGCTTCTTTCATTCCGCGCCCAAACATAAACATCTTTCTTTGGCCGTGGTGCTGGGTTGGGTCATAATATATGCCGTTATGCGGTACGGTATGCAATCTTTCGACATTCGGACCGCAGTGCCTTTTTGACTCGTACAGTGTACCAGGTACGAGTATGCGTAATATTAATACGATGATGAGGACCGCGATGAGCCATGGTCAATGTCCGATTTTTTGTGTGGTTTCAAAAAGAAGCTATCGCCACTCTGGTCGGACAAGTCGTTTCAATCGAATGGCCACAAGCCACAATAAGACGACACGCGACGACGACGACGCCTCCTCGGACGACCAGCACATCTCAATATAACAAGAAGCACAAACGGACACGAGAGACGAACTTCTTATTGTCAATAGTCTACCTACTAGTAGTAGGTCCAGCGATTGTATTGGCATGGCTGGGTGATCTTGCTAGCTACTATTAGACTGATCACTGCCCACCAGAGTAGTGTAGACAACTCGTCGTCCTCGTCCATTTTTTCTGTTCTGCTGCTGCTCCTTCATGGTGTGCTTGTTCCACCGGCAGCAACAGAACAGCACCACCATGACGATGGCGACGACTGACAAGAACATGTATGCAGCAGAATTTGCTCCTAGTTTCTCGTTTATAAAAATGGTATCTCTAGAAGAATACTGCCGCTTGAGTACTAGTCGTTTCAATTCGAGTAACACCACCGGCGCCAAAGAATTGTAAAAGCACCAGTCCCCTGCTGCTCCTGGTGATGCTGCTGCATCCTCTCCTCCTGCTCTTTCAACCGCCTATATTGCCCCCAGGACACATTCGACGGACCCTTCGGCACCATACCAGACATCCGTATCCTCTACACCAAAGCTGCTGATGCTTTCGTCGTCGTAGTCATCGCGACTGTCAGATGATGATGCTCCTCCTTTCTCCTTCGGCATTCGTCGTTGGGGGCGGACGCCGGCGGACGCCGCAACAGTACTAGTACTAGTACCAGCAGCGGCAGTAGGCTTGTTGTTCTTTTTGAGATGATTCTTCATTTTGGTAGGCATAGTCGTAGTCGAACCGCCAGTTGCCATCTCCGATGAATTCGATGAATGGCGATGGCCGAGTGTCTTGGAGGCATGCCGGGTCGTGCCTTGTTTCTCTGGCGATGGCGACAGTGCTGTTGCTGTTGCTGCTGCTGGGAATCCTGCTCGTCGAGGAGGGACGAGGTATTTCTTCATGTTGCTTGGACCTACTTCTTCACTTGTTGTTGTTGTTGTTTCCTCTCTTCATGGGTGTTCAGCAGAGCACCGAATAATAAAAATAATCGCTTCTTGTCGTACGTGTAGGGAAGTAGACTACCGTGATGATGATTCAAGTTCGTTCTTTTATGCCGAAACAATATTCACAACAAACTCCGACGACAATGAAGAATTTTTGTGAGACCCAACAATCGATAAAAGGATGTCCCGCATGCTCGCGGCCACGACAGACGTCTTCCACATGAAAATATTTAGAAAGACCGAGCGCCTGCACGCTTTGAACGGGCGCGAAATCGGCCTTCCCCGTGCAATGAAGAGGGGACAGGGGACTATCAAAAATCAATAAAGGACCTCCCTCCAAGAAGCAAGAATCAATCTTCTTCGGAGTCGTCTCTACAACCTTTACTACTAGCCGTTGTGAATCTTTTGACATCAAGTCCGATCGGAGCACTGGCTGGGGATGATCTTGCAGCAAGAATTCAGCAGTACAAGTACTGTACAAGTAGTCTACATTGTTGTGGTCGGCACTCTCGTGGCGAGGGCTCGAGCGGCGAGCTCAATCCACGAGCTCCCCAGGTTTCCCCGCGCGTTCTCGGGACAAAACACTATCAGTCCTCTCGCTCCTCCTCCTCGCACTCAACTCTCCAAATTCTTCCCGGCAGAAGCTTCTTCAGGACTATGGTACCGGTACGGTATTGGACGTCAGCATGATGATGATGATGATGATCGCAACGAGCAATCTAGTCCTGACCGGCACAGTACCTGGCAGTACTCCTTTTGCTTTCAAGGACCGACTGACAGACTTTTTCATTCTTCATTCCAATCGAACAGCACCTCGGCACGCCAGCGATCGATTATGGATACACCAAACCCTGTTGAGCCTCAGTGCGTTGATCGTAATTCAACAGCAACGCTGACGACTCTCTTGACGGGAATCTTGAAGAAGAGTATGTTGTTGGCTTGCTGGCTAGTAGTAGGAAATTAACACGAGGAGTATGTTGTACGTAGTAGGAGTAACTTGTCTATTGTTGCAATATGTCTATAACTTGGATTGAGCAAAGCAGAGTCTAGATCGTCAGGCCATAAGCGTCTCAAGGTAGAGGCTGGCCAGTGAGGAGTGGTAGTAGAGCGGGAGAATGATCTAGCATCCTCCGTTCATGATCGCGCTGCGGTCCGATCTTTAAAGTGGCATGTAGGGCAGCGGCTCCGACAAGCGAATACTGCTCATTGAAGTCTCGAGTCTGTCTTGTTGTTTCGCAGAAGTCTCGAAATCAAGTCGAAGGTTTCGGGGTCGAAGGTTGGAAAATGAAAGTTCTTGATTGTGAAAACGTTTGGGTGTGTTCGAAGAAAACACAAAAGGAGAAGATGATGATACTTTTCTCGGCGAAAATAAAGTGGTTCTTCGAATGGGCAAGTGGAAACTGGATTGTGTATTGAGCATGTCGGAATTCTCCTGATCGGAGGAGCACGCAGCAACGCATCGTCGTTTGCTGCCTCGAGAGTCTTCATCCAGCAGGACGGGGGTTAGATTCGCCCGCTTTAGATCGCAGCTCGAAGTGCCAAACAAGATGGCTTGCTTGTGTCGCTCTCGTCGTAGACGGCATTCGAAGTCGATATCCAGGACGGATATCGCTGTTCGGGACTGCTGGGGTGTGCTTGGAATACCGTCGTTCAAAGAAACCATGGTGTTGAGTGCTTGAAACGCTGTGTCTGTTGTGGCAATTTCGATTGTTGCTCCGAACTATGCGAAAAGTGAGAACGATCCAGTGATGAGTGATGCGCAAGGAGTGTATGGCTTCTCCAAAAGAAGCTCGCGTCTCGCGCCTGCTTCGGCCAAGGAGTCTTTCCTACGTCTTCCCGGTAACGAAATTGTCGTTGCCATGACAAAAATAGTTCTTGCTTCCATGCCACAGGTTAATTTACGGTTAAAATTTAGACATACTTAGGAGTAATTTTGATTTGCGATTATTTTAGCTGTTCTCAATCTTGGGAAGCAGGCGATGGCCTCTCATTCTTCTCATTTTCATTTCTTAGCAGCTAGCGTCAAACAAAATTGAAAATTGACAGAAGCATTATTTATTTCCACATCTCACGTCAGTTCAGTTGGGAAGACGACTCACACGAACAAATCGAGAAGAACTCGAACGTGGATGACCGACGAGTTCGGGGAGACTTGATGGAAGGTGTGATGAAAGGACGTTCAGCCTTCTGGTTGGCGGATCGCGTTTGGCTGAAGCTATTTTTTTTAAAATTCGCCAAACTTGTTGTTCAAATCAGCATCCAATCGCTCTGCTACCAATCGTAGCCAGAGATACTACTATAGTAGCTGGCTGAATCGTGAAGCAGCGAAAAGGTGCACTGTCTAATTTAGTTTCTACCGTGACGGTCGAGAGCAATGAATCATCTCTCTTCTTGCGCCGGAACGATATTAGCCACGCTAGTACACGTGGTAAGGTAGCTACTAGCTGCCGTGTCCTCGGCAGCATGTTCCTGTTTTCGTATTAGACTACCGGGTACATGTACAAGGTTCTCCGATACGTCAACGCTCTTTCAGAGCGAGATAGTCTTTCTCTAAAATTGAGCTATAATGGAGGGAGCACAGAGAGGCAGAGTTTAAAGTATGCATATCAGTAAGCTAGAGGACCTGTCAGACTACAGCACTAATCCTTCTCTTTCTTGCTCTTCTTCTTCCTTCGCTTTTCCTCTTTGTTCATCTCCTTGAGAGCTTCTCTCGTGTATTCCCCCTCACGTTTCTTTGCCTTCTGTTTCTCTTCCATCCAAATCTCGCCAACCCTCGAGACTGTTTCGCTTTTCTTGGCTTCGCGCCAATCGTCCGTTTTGTCGTCCCGAATGAGAAAGTAGCTGTCTTCGAACTTCAGTCGGAAAAAGCGGAATGGTTCCGGGCCATACTGATCTTCGGGGTTCTTGCGGATGTACGCTTTCACTGTTTTTCGTAGTTTAATCGTTCCTGGATGCTCCTCGTCATCAAACGCAATATCTTTCTTCTTTCGTTTACCACTGAACTTTGGTTTCTTCACAGATTTGGTCGATGCGAGGCTACGAGAAGAGTGATAGCTTTTTGTGTCAATAGTTTCTTCCTGTAATTCTTTTTCAGCGTGATATTCTTCGTGGGTTTCCAAATTCTTTTCGGTGTGGTTGCGTTCACTGATGTCCACATTCACTACGACATTCTTGCCTTCTTTGATGATGGTCTCTTCGTCGTCACGTTTTCTGCGGTTGCAGAAGAAGCACAAACCCCAGAGACAGCACAAGCCGGTGCCAGCCAAGGTTATAATTCCGATGTAGACGCCCTTCATTGTGTCATCTTGCTCGTCCCACCACCCCTTTAAGGTGTGGTCCTCTGGTGGACAGACTTCTTCAACAAAAGTATAGTTTCCCTTGGTGGGATAGTTGAGGGAAATGTCATTGTGGCCTGCGTACAGAGGATCCTCTGTCGGGTCGATTAGGGCGCCGCCATTGTCGACAGCGTCTTCGATTTCAATTGGCGCTGGAAACGCAAACCCGTCTCCAAAGGTGAGCCAACAGACACCATTTCCGTTCAGGGCGTTTGGCTGCGGTGCAGCAAAAAAGTCTGGAATTAACCTAGTTTGAAAGAAGCAGATATCCATTCCTCGATAACAAAACTGTACGGTTCTACCATCCGGGGCTTCTTTTCCTTGTTTGACAATCGCTTCCTGGATCCGGTCCACCTGGCTCCATGTCCACCACTCGACACTCCACATTTTGACGCCAACATCTTCTGCAGCCTTGGAGGGTTTCACACATACACGGATGCTTTGTCCTTCTAACTTTGCATCATTGGCCACAAATTCTTTGTTGGTTGAGTCGCATTCGTAGGCTCGACAAGTGTAGAGTTCACGTTCCGCGACGGGTGGTAGTAAATAGACTACCACATCGAATGGAGAGGCACCGGCAAATCCTGGATCCGCAATCGGTAAGAATTTGGCTCCCAAGGCAAAGTCCTCTAGACTGTATTGAAGATTACGTTGTTGCTGCTGCTGCTGCTGCTGCTGCTGTCCAATACCAACATCCAGCGGCACCGCCATCACACGACGCCCCGAGCCTTCTCCAAATTGTAGCCACACGAGTCCTCTTCCTTTGACACCCCCTGGAAGTCGAAAGAATTCATCGACAAGATTCGTTTCTAACGCACACACCAGAGATCCTGGCTGACAAAAGATTTCCGTCCGTTCTTCTGCCACCGCATTGGTAGTAATTGCGACTTGGGTGACGTTCAAATCTTCCCGTTCCCATTTGAAGGAATCAATGTTACGGATTCTCACATTGTCTTGGTTGATGGCAATATCATCTGGCTTTACACACACACGGGCAATGTCTCCCTTGATGACTGGATGTTTCATGGGATCCAACTCGACATTGTCCTTGTCACAAAGCCACCCGTAGGCGCGGTACAGCCTTGTTACAGGGATATCTACATTGAAGGGACCCGCACCGGCATACTCGGGATAGTCGGCACCTACCGGTCGATCCTCGGCCTGACGTGCCTCAATGGTATTAAAAATGTTGCTTTCATCTTGAAACTCGATAATGGCTTTCATCTTTCGTTGATCCCCAGTGTAATCCCCGCGGCCAAACTAATAGGGGAAAGAAAGCAGACACATGATGAGTACCATGCATATATTTGATCCAAGACGATTCCTGCCATGATGGTGTCCGGAGAAGAGCAGCAGCACAGCCCAATGATGATACATACCTGTAGCCATCCCACACCCGCACCATAGACACGGCCCAATCGATAAAAGAAATCACCCCGAAGGAGCGTCACAAAGGAACAAATCTTCATCCCCGGCTCACAAGTAACCTCGGTCAGTGGTGCCGGCGTTTGCAAAGGGAAAATGGCCGGTTGATAAATCGTTTCCCTCGTCCAATAGAAGGTGTCAATCGCTCGCATATACACTCCGTCCGCCAAGGCTTCATCGATGGGTGTCACACATACTTTAGTCAACATGCCTTGAAAGATGGGGAACGGATCAATGATTTCTTGATTGGTTTCGTTGCAGAGGAATCCACGGAGTTTGTAGGCGACTTGGGCGTTTTCTTGGTTCGTCCCCTCCGGGTCGGTGACCAAATTGTCAGTACCGACAAGACCCTCTTGCGTAATCAATACATCCATCGACGTGACTTTGTGAAAGATCTCCAGCGCACCGGGGACATTAGTCTGCGAGGAAAAGGCTCCCAACCTCACACAGAATTTCAAACGTTGATCCAATCCTTCATTGTATAGAATGGGAGAATCCCGAATCGTGCCCGGATCAAACTTGAACGAAAGTGTCACAAACCTCCAACCCCCACCAGTTCCTATGGGCGCTGTCTCGTCTTCAATCGTCAGTTCCACATTCAGATAGTTATTATCAGTAATATCCCCATTGAGGTTGCTGTCGCATTCGGGTCCATCCAGCAGGGTCCAGGCCAAGTTTTCGTACGGAATAAAGTCGCTGACGGGATATCGAAGGAACAAATCGAGTCTTTCGGACGAAAATTCGGGTTTTTCAATGAACCATTTATTGGGCGGGGGGCCGGTTAGAGCCTACCAGGATTAAGAAAAACGAGAAAAGCACAAAATAAGCTGTGAGTCCTTGGAGGTTCATTCGAAATTACGGACGATAAAACTCTCATCTCAAGAAGGAGGGGAGGATATTATGATCGTGCTTACAGTATCTTGCGCTCTCGCTAGCAGCAATTGGATGCTTAGAATTGCATAGCATGCCACCAACAAGAGCCATTGCCTTGGAAATTGGACTATTGATGATTTCTTCATTGTATTGCAGTAATGACAGTAGTTCAGAGGAACGGCGTTTTGGTTTGATAGAGTGATATGACAGATGATGACAGTAATACTAGCATAATAGACCTAATTGTACTAATAATAGATCAACGCGTTCCGTGTCCTCTGCGATTTTACGTGGTGTTTCATCGATTTTCGGACAAACAAAACGAAGCACGGTAGAACAAGCACAGCAGCTGAATGAATGAATCGGTCATCAAGGAGAAACTATTCGCCTCCAGCAGAACGTTTCCACAAGTGGAGAACGCTGAAGTGCGAAAAACTTAGCTGTAGACAGCCAGTAGGAATCCTACGTAGAAACCTTACTACCATGCCCACTCTACTGTAGAAGCGACTGTTCCAACGTACCCGAATGCGGAGTATGGTACCGGAGGATGAAAGGTGTACTCGTACGATCTCAAGATGGAGATAGGAGTCGAAGATGGGGACATACACGCCCATCCCCATAAAGATGAAGATGACATCTGCGTCCTTTCTATCCGCACCCCAGAGTTGAAGCATTGCGAAATAATCAATCAAACATGACGGATGTGGTGGATCGTAAAATCGCCTTGGTTACTGGAGCTGGATCCGGAATCGGTCGAGCATCGGCACGAGCGCTGTATCGCGACGGATACAAAGTGGTGTTGGCAGGGCGACGTCTGGAAGCCTTGCAAGAAACTACCCATGATAATGGCAATGGCAATGGCAATGCCGTTGATGCGTCCTGGCCATGGGAAGAATCGCGCTACTTGCTTGTTCCTACCGATGTGACACAGGCCGATCAAGTCGAGAATTTGTTTCAACAAATCAAAGATCGTTTTGGGCGCCTGGACGTATTGTTTAACAACGCGGGAGTCGGGAGTCCACCCGTTTCAATCGATCAAGTAGATTTTGCTACATTTCAATCCGTCATGGCAACGAATGTGACTGGAACATTTTTGTGTTGTCGGGCCGCTTGGTCCATCATGACACTTGGTTCTGGTGGTGCCGCTGGTCCCCGTGGTGGTCGGATCATCAACAATGGTTCCATCTCGGCACATTCCCCAAGGCCATTTTCGGCGCCCTACACCACTGCCAAACATGCCATTACTGGATTGACCAAGTCATTGAATTTGGATGGAAGAAACGTCAACATTTGCTGTTCGCAAGTCGATATCGGCAATGCGGCGACTTCCATGACGGAGCGAATGTCTACTACCGGAGCTCTGCAACCCAATGGTCAAACCATGGTAGAACCAACTATGTCAGTAGAATTAGTGGCCGATACTATTGTCTACCTGGCAAATCTACCTTTGGAGGCAAATGTACCATTCATGACGATCATGGCGACCCAAATGCCCTACACAGGGCGTGGATGATGATGACGATGAGAGCAGATGGCGGATCGATGACGGTGGATGGAGTTCTTGTGCTGGGTTGCTCGAGCTGTTTTACATTTTCGCCGTTCGCAATCGATCAAGACAACAAGGGCGGGCAAACAAATCTTGGACAAGTATCAGTATCCCAGTGACTTGTCAGAAGAAGGCCAGTATCGCTTGAGCAGTCGCGGTCGTATGATGCCAACCACACCGTATGCTGCCATTTGGAATGGAGTGGCTCAAGGGATGGGCGTCGAGTCGGAACAAGAACTCAATTCTCAATACTATTCTCCCCGATCGCCAAAACCTTCCCAAGTGTGATCGCTTTACCGACCAAGTGATGTTCCAAGACGGAGCAGTTCCCAGCTATCCCATCCAATGTGGCGTAGGAATTGTCATCAAAAATAAATGTAGAAATAGAAACAACGACACAAGTCATAAATGGATACGAAAGAAAAAAGAATAGAACATCATGCATATCGTATCATATCATATCAAATTCATGGATGGGAATACGTTTTAGTTTAACTACCCCTCCATGATGCTTGAAGGAATGAAGTATGCGCGGATACTGACTCGTAGCTTGATTATACAGTAGAACCAGATCGAGAGAAAGGCATTGTGATGTTGCGCGAGTGTTCGGTGGAAGAAGTGTCATTGTGTGATGACATGACTGACTGAAATGAGGACACTGATTTTCATGCTTCGGGCAATGGAGAATTAGTACAGTGCAGTGCAGTACTCCTAGTCTCTTTAGTCTTCTTTCGAAGGAGGTGCCGTCGGCTTTTCATCAATAAAATCGGCCTTGATCTTTCGTCCAAGATGCCATGCCGAACTTCCAAAGAGCGCAATATTGACGCTGCACAAGGTATAGTTGATGGGTGTGACCAACAAAGCATATCTCGAAAAGAAGAATCCTGTCAATGTCAAGGCCGTATACTGCGGCAAGGAAATCTTATCGGTCGGTCGATACAATTCCATGAAGGAAGCTCCCGAAATGAACCACTGTGAATTATAATGTATGTGTTATATATGTTGTACGAAAGGTTAGAATGAACGAAAGAAGACATGGATGTATCATGTCAACGAATGACGATCAAACAGCAAGCGTACCTTTGACATTGGCGCCCAAAAGTGAACCGTAAAAGGTCCGGCATCGGCAGCTGCCACAGTCGAAACGACTCCCAGCCCCGCCCCACTCAAGGCCGTTCGCATCCGAGGCCCCGCCGCCACTGCCACCGCCGTCGCGGCACCACCAATTCCCACCTTGGTCAACAAATCCTTGACTTGTTCTTCTTCGCCGTTGTTCATTTTGAATTCCAAGGCGCGTCGGAGTTGATTGAGCTGCGCCAGGACATTGGCAATGTGACAGTACATCAACAGCGGGTTGGGTGGAGTCACCACATAGGCCCATCGGGCAAACAAACTACTGTACACAATCAAGACGGGCGTCATGGTCAAACTGATGACTTCCGGACCCTGCTGGGAAGCATCATAAATCGCAGCGCCGCTCATACCCCACCCTGCCAGAGCTCCGAGACCTCCCCAGAACTTGGCGTCGGACCACCAGCCGGTCTTGGCTTCAGCTTTGGCAGTTTCCTTTTCGGCCGACATCCATCGCTGCTGCTGCTGTTTCTGCAGATGACTGTTGCAAGGAGCCGTCAAGCGAGCGGCCGCTCGTGAACTTCGACGGAGCAGGGCGTTGGAAACCATACGAGTGGAGCAACGAGAGAACATCATAGCGGGAGTGGAAACTGTAAGGCTAGCTGGAATGAATGATGAATGATGGTAGTGTCTCTACTGGAGAAAGGTTATGGTTACAATATGATGTGTTCTTTGTGTTGCACTTGAGATGGTTCGACGACGCTGATGCTCCGACCTCCGTTTGGCTGCTTCCTCGCCGTATCGTTACCTACAGTATTACCCTACCGGTAGGTACTTAGTGTAGTCCTTCTCCCTGTATGTAGAATCAGTACCAGGAGAGGTGTAATGAAGCGAATTGAATTACAGTTCGCCGTAAACTTTACACCTCGTGTTGTTTTCCCACGATAAAGTCCATCACTTTCAATCATTCTTGTCGACTACCTCGTGCGTAGGGCAGACCGTTTTGACTATTCCAAAGCCATAGTAGCCTCTAAATAGGTGTGTACGAGTATGATGCAAAATATGAGCAATGACAACGACCGCAAAGGGGCTGCCGCGGAAAATGTTGTGTTCACCGCGATTGTACTTGTATCGCGGCCATGGTCAAAATCCAGTTGTCCGCGGAAATCTGTCGTTTGGTGCTAGAGGCTGTTGCACAGCCGGGTCCCCATAAAGATCCCCCAAAGGTCCCCCGGTCTGTACGTCAGCCGATAGCTAAAGAGTGTGTACCGGTACCATATTATTTTGACCATGGCCGCGATACCATCGCGGTGAACACAACATTTTCCGCGGCAGCCCCTCGAAGAACTTCGGAGACGCGGCGACTTCCAACGCACATGATGTTAAGTAAATTACTTATTGGAGCTGGAAGCTTGCTGGAAGTGCACTCTTTCTACACTCACAAATCTTCATGCTCGTACATACATCCAGGCGTTGAGTTGAACGTTGAGGACGCCGGGACCATGTGGTGGTGACACACATAAACGTTCCTAACGCTTTTTATTTAAGTACCGGTAAGTCTACGCACATACAAAATAGTATAAGAAGTGATAGTCTACCGGTACCGGTACGAGTCTCTATCATCACGCGGCAAATCAAACGAGATTTCTTTTGCACTATAATAATAATTGTGCGAAGATAGGTCTCACAAATTCGAAGAATCAAACAAGATTTCTTTTGCGCTAAAAACTCTCACAAAAATTCACGGTTATCGCACCAAGAATTCATATTATGACTTCGATTTTCTCAGGCACTCGTCTTGCTTTCCTCGTTGGCGAAAGCCCCAAGAAGAGGCAAAGCAGTATATACGAGGATGAAGAAGCAGAGGTCGTGCTGCCAAGTGCTGCCGACTCGATTGCCAAAAGCAATGCCCCCCTGGCGTCCAAAGCCGCGCAGGGCGGAAGCCGGGTTTTGAAGGCATCCTGGTTGGTATTCGCCGTGTTGACCATTTTGATCCCTGTTCTTGTTCGCAACGCTCGCATGAACCGCTACCAGAACCAGTCCTGGGGGAACGTTGCCCAACAGTACAACCAATACCAGCAGCAAGGAGCCCGCTTCACGGACGTAAACAAGTGCAAGTGGTATAACTTCGGATGCACACCCTACTACGTCAACGAGCAAGGACAGTATGTCAGTGAGTATGAGATGCAGCAAGAGAAGTACCGACAAGAGTATGAACAAAAGCAACAGAACTACCAAAACCAGGCCCAAGGAAATTCCAACTACTACAACCAAGCTCAGCAAGCTCGTGCTGGAGCCAGTGGAACCACCGCGGCCCTCCGGTTCGTATATGCTTGGCAAATCATTATGTTTGCGGCCATCGTCGCATATGGATACTCTGTACTCCATTACGGCAAGAACCCTAGCTACCTCATTGGAGCGCTTGCTGTCTGGTTCCAGTTCAACTTTTTATCCATGTTTATGCTTGCCGATGGTTCCATGAACGCCAACGACGACAATCTCTCTGGACGGTACGGCCAGTTCGCTACCCTCATGTTCATGACCGATTTGGGGTACGGCATCTTCGGATTTGTGTTTGCTTTTATCTTTTTCGCCAGAGCATCCGTCAATGTGCCCGGTGAATTTGTTGTGGTTGATCCCATCGAGAAGGCTGGCGAGTACCAGGCCTACGAAGCTCCCCCCAGTCCACCTTCCAGCCCCAAGTCCGATCCCGAAGAGGGATATGTCAAGGTTGTCTAAGATGGTCATGACTCTCTTCAGCTTGGAACAACAGCACAGCAGAACAGCAGAACAAATAATTGAATGTCAGAATACTCAAAGAAGAACAAAGAAGAATAATTGTGAAAACGACAACGTGAAGAATAACTAGACTAATACTCCACCACTATAGGAAAATGAGAAGCGAATTGCCATAGAAGAAATATATTATGTTTTGTAATCCACAACGAGAATCATCATACTGGACAACATTATCATACCACCAATGCGGTTGCAATAATTATTGGAGCCATGGAGTGAACCAATGGTGGTTCGGCCGATGATGCTGCATCATCTTCTCCTCCCCCTCAGTAGTAGTGTTGCGATTACCTCCAGCAGTGTCTCTTGATAATATTGTACCGTCCGTATGATGCGGTAGACACAAAGATACACGTGCACATTTCCGATATGGTGGTGGGCATGATCGTCACCGACGAGAACTTTCGGTCGCAGTATAGTTTACCCATCATTCCAGGAGCATCCCACCACCACCAGCAGAACAAGCACAACACCGCTCGATCGCCTCAAACAACAAGAGTCGTCCATTACTCCAGTCTATGATCCGAGCGACATTATAAAGTCGTCGTGTTCTGGGGTCATTGCGATCAGTCGTGTTTCCACTGGAGCGGCGGCACCACCCTCAAGGTACTCTACCTTGTGAAAGAAGTTAACATCCGTACGAGTAGTAGTAGTAGTAGTACTAGTATTAGTAGTGGTGGAGTTCGACGAGGAAGAATGATCCAGCAGGTCTCTTCCTCCTTCCCTTCAGCGGTCCGAACTCCGACCGAAAAAATGCATTGTATTCTTCACAACCGATGATCCAGCAGCAGCCACTTCTTGTTGTCAACTGATGGATTTGAAGTGTAGTTTGTTTCCCGACGGCTGATGCAGCAGACTGACTCCTTGCTTGAAAGCATTGGTATCTTCCTTCCAGAACCACGCTCCTACTCCTCGTCGGCGAAACATTTTGGTACTACAACGGGAAAGAAACGAGTGTTGTTATAGGGGCAGCAGTACTACTCGTTTCAAGCACCATGGTAGGGTTCATGATGTACTCGTATTTGTTATCGCACTTGGGCGTTTTGCGGCTTGCGGCTTGCGGCTTGCGGTACGTACCGGTACATAAAGAGCCATAGGTGAGTACAAGTAGTGTACCTGGTACCGGTACCGTAGAGGAAAAGGCGCGAAAAAAGATCTTGACGCGAGGTCCAGCAAGGCCTCATTTTGTGTCGGAAGCGGAGCTCGATTATGAACATATTCATGCAACGGTACCGCGTGCTTAGGGCAAGAGACATAGAGAGTAGAGAAGGTTGTTGTCGACCAGCACCATATCGTGCCCATGATGCATGTTAGCTAGCAGCTTTCAAAATATTGTCAGAAGAAACTGAATAACCATCTCTCGGCTACTCCAAGGAAAGTGAAGCCTTCGTACAATCATTAGCATGTCGTCGTCGTTCCAGCCGAACAACAACAATACAACCGATCCACTCTCGGAGTCAGCAAATGGTTTTGAGGACGAGCAGCCATCGCAGCTGCCAGCAACCAATGATGAGCAACGGAATCATCATACTATTTACGCTCGAATGGAGGATAATGCTCGGGCTAGCTTTCAGTTGGAGCAACTTGCGGGTCAACGTTATTATGCTGCTGATGGCGCGGCGTCTAGAGTTCCGTCGGCGTTCCTGCTGGGCACCAGCAGGACACCCAAACGAAGCAGCATGATTGGAAATCACAAGGACGCAATGATGCATCCGGGTATGGAGTCTACCAGAGCCGATGCACCGAATGGTTATTCTATATTGGATCAAACCCCGTCCGTCGAAAGTTTCTTTTCTTCGATTCGCGTCCCTGCCTCTTTCCTTGCAGGGACGTCTTTCAGCCAAATGTTTTCCATTGACAACGACGATCAACACAATAACTCCGTCGTTCAAAACAAGTTGCAAACGGCATGTATCGTTTGTCAAGGATTTTCCTTTGTCTTTTCGATGAATGTGATTGTGATGAGCTCGTCCGCGTTGACTCGAATGTTGACTGCCAATTTTGATCCTTTTGCGGAAAATGCCTACGAAATGCTCTTTCGGGAATTCCATTATGAGTTTCTGATCGTCCGATGGTCTTTTAATGTATCACTTTATGGATTTCTGGCCGCAGTGACATTCAAGATCCTTTATGAATTCGAGCTCTTCAACGTTCAAGCCGATGGCTACGATCGCGATCGAATGGAACTGGGAATTGCTGTGCTTCTGTTAATGCTGGCGTTCTACATTCACCTAACCGCCTATGTCAACCAGACACTGATTGGGTGGAAGAATATGTATGCCATGACGTTGGATCTCTTGAAGATACTGGTGGAACGAGGAAAATATACTTTTCGAGAGCCTCTCTCGCTGGTTCTCGCTGGTTTGGGAATGATATTTCTTGTCCTGGCGTTCATTCCGGGTGCTCAAATATAGTAGCTAGTAGATTACGAGAAGACCGGGGCGTTTCTGTTGGACGCTACTCTTTTTCTTTTTAATCTTTATTATGTGGTCCCCTCTCTCTAGAGAGCATGTGGACTACTTTTTCAATACGCTATTCGTTGATTTTGTTGCGTTGTTCGGGACAACTCGTAGTAGTCCATGAAACGGATCGCACGGCAGCAGTGCCATGCTGTACTGTATGCTGTATGCGTTGTTCGGGACAACTCGTAGTAGTCGATGAAAATGGCCGCCCCGCGAGTCTCCTCCCCCTTTTATTAGAGTCACAATAGTCGAATAATCTTGTCCGCACGCGCACCGAGCGGCATCGAGACGAGATGATGCTTGTTGCGAAGTCTCTAGTCTGATAAGTCGTACGAGTTACGAATGTTTCGTTTTCCAAATTATGATCCTATTTTATCTCTCTACTTTCTGCTTTTATGAATGTTCGAGATGGCCCCATGGGCCTGTTACACATGGTTTCCATGGGCCTTTAACTCGTGCTTCGTTGGGCCTTTAACTCTTGCTTCGTTGGGCCCAGAGCTCTTGATCTATTGGACGTATAGTCCTCGGTCTCGTAATAGTATTGAGTAACGAGTCGAGTCCTATATCGTCCGTACGTCGCTCGTTGTACGTCATCATGAGAACGTTTCTCAACAGATGATGCTGTGGGAGACGCGCGACGCGCGACGCTATGTCAACGAACAAAATGACAAGAAAAAGAGACCCATCATCGACACACGCGCGCACTTTTGGCAACTTGTACGAGTACGCTTCCATTGCAGTCCTCCTCGGCCATATTGGAAGACTTCAAGCGCATTCGTAAACAAAAACTTACGAACGATGGTGTCCAGTTATGGTGCTGGTGCAGAAAGAAACCACGAGGAAACAGCTTTCTTGGTCGGAAACAAAGAACAAGGCGAAAGCGAGGATGATCGCCATTCCATGGAAAGAAAAAGCATCAGCTCCTCAGAAGCAGCAGCAGCAGCACGCCGAAAGGGAGACCTACGCAAATTTGGGCCTTGTATCTTGACACTTTCATTCATCGTTGTTTTATTCGTCGTTGTGATATCAACCATGACCAGTGGTGAAAAGAATAAGGCGGGAGCACCTTCTACTAGTACGAACACGGAACAAGAAGGAGATTGGAATGCCATGGCACAAAGTTCATTGCAGTCACTCAACGCGAATCTTCTCGCATCTCCAAGCTCCAAGCACTGCGAGACGACAATTTTATTATTTCGGCATTGCGATGACCATGGGCCTTATGCGGTGGACGATAAAGAATGGGGGAACAAGCACTGTAGTCATATGGGATACAAACGCAGCCAATACTTGGCATCTCTTTTTGGGACGCGATGGCCGCGACCGAGGCCAGGGGGGCTGTATGCGTTGTTGCCAAAACAACCCAAAGGAGTCAATTTTCGGCAAATCGAAACTTTGCTGCCCCTCGCCAAAGCCATAAATTCAACAATCCACGTGGTGGGCGATCCATTGCATCTGTCGACTGCCATATTTGCATCACTCCAAGCCGCTCCCGATGAAATGTGCCACCAAGTTTTAGCTGTCGCTTGGAAACATGCATTTATTCCTGAAGTAGCAGCCCGACTTGGTTGTGGACCCCACCAAGGATGTCGAGGTGAATATCCGGATGATGATTTCGACTTGGTTTGGATGCTCCAATTTGTCTTTGAACCCTCGTCAAAGCCACTGAATGAGGTGATGAGACTTGAGCGCCAGAATTCCTCCCTTCTCTCAGACGATTTTGGTCTGTTGCGGCAAATGGAACACACCGCAGCATTGAATGATGTAGAAATCTCGACCCACGAAGGGTGGAAAGTGTATGGTACCGTCGTCAATCAATTTTTTGACCCTCTGGCACTAGCAGTCGGAACGTGAAAGGGCTCCTGCAAAGAAGGGGTACTCGCCACAATTTCCTGTCAAGGTAGATGGGGAAGAATGTAAATAGACTAAATAGAGTACTCGTTTTTTTATAACTGTAAATTAGTCGAGGAGCGAGGATAGGAAAGCAGCATTACAAGTGAGGATGCTGGTCTCATCACCAGTACAAGTGTCTCGCTTTGTCCTCGACGAAAAGTTGCCTACTGCTACGAGTACTCTCTACTACTACGAGTAGCTACTACTACGAGTATTAGTAGAGATGAGAAAACCCTTTTGAGGGTACTGGTAGCGATCGTTTGCTTGGATCATCGTCCGTACCTGTAGGGAATGAAATTCTGAAGAATCGCATCATCATCAATCCCGCAAGATTTGTTTCTGTCTGTCTGTCTGTCTGTCTGTCTGTCTGCGTTATTGGCCGAGTGCGTTTGCTATCGCGAAATCGCGACGATCGACCATGGCGTTCTCATCTCTCATCGCTGTATGCGAGCGGTCGGTCGTCGGTCTCATCTCCTCTTCACGCAACATCATCAGCACTCAGCACTACCGTATTTCTATGCTTCGCGACACCCGGCGCACTGAGCAGCACACAAAACACGCAACACTCTCGGCCCACCTTCACAACTTCGAGTCGTCGTAAACACTGCCCGATCTTATCCTGTTGGATGTTTCAACGAAGCCACGCCGTCAACAGCAACAGCAAAACCATCATAATGACTTCGGAACAAACAACCAAAGAAATCCTACAGCAGTACGGCACCAATTTACAAACTGGATTGACTACAGACCAAGCCACTCAACGCCGGGAGGAAACAGGATCCTTCAATGTCGTCCAGCCTCCAATCAACTGCCCCGGTTGGGTGTGCTGTTTGCTGCCGTGTATCAAGAGTATTCCCAGCATGAAAGCGTTCGCGAGTATCAAACCGGAGGATGCCGAAGTGCTTCGAAATGGAAAGTGGATCCGTTACGATGCAGCCTCGCTCGTGCAAGGAGACGTCATTCGTATCGAAGAGGGAGACGTTGTTCCAGCGGATTGTGTACTCGTGGAAGTGCTCGCGGAAGAGGAACTACTGGTGGATCTGCGGCCCGTTACTGGTGAAGAACGCTTGAAGACCATCACGGCAGCGTCTCTTTCGTCGTCGTCATCCAAAGTCACTGGATTTCCGAAACTCTACATGGGAGGAAAAGTGGTACAGGGGGGTGCGACAGCTGTCATTACGGACATTGGTCCGAATACTCTATTAGGCAAGCTCATTCGAGAAAAAAAGTTTCCGCCGACAGAATTGATTCTGGTAGACGATAGCGACCGGGGGATTTCCATGGGAGATCTTTCCTAACAGCACATATCCGCTCTCGAACGAACGCCTACAGCACTACTAGTCGAGGAGATAGTTACTTGTATTATTAGTTATATTGATAGTCAACGAACTGCAGTTTTTGGCTGATGAGGCCCATCCCACTTCTAGAACGTAGATTTGAGTGTGTCGATCGATATCTTGCATTCTTCATGACCAATACTACTTCGTAAACAGGATATCCACAGCGGATATATTATTTTACTTCTAGCTACTAGACTGGAAGAGTGGTATGAAAGTATCGATTGTTCACGTGTTGCACGCGGTGAGCTAGGTATCGAATCACCACGCCATCGATCGCTACCGTGACTTGAGGTTTCTTCTTTTTCAATTTCTCAAACTCTTCCTTGCTCAAAGAGTAGAGGATGGCCTTTTCGGAGGTGCACACCAGAGTAGTCAGGCGTTTGGTACCATGCACCAGCCCAAGCTCACCTACGACATTTCCCTTCTTGACAAGTTCGGTGGCACCCGTATCTTCAATAATGGACAACAGCTCCCCAAATACCAGCAGTTTCATCGAATCGCTTTCAGCGCCAGACTCCCAGAGAGATTCGTCTCGAGAGAACTCTTCCCGCCCCATGGCACCCAATATGATTCCAATCAGTTGCTCCACATTCTCAGACGATTTAGGGAGCAATTCGCTCAAGAACTTTTTGGCGTAGAACTTTTCTTCCTCCAGTGTCATATTGATGGTGGCAAAGTCCTCCAGGTCCCTAAAATCGGTCGAACATTCCAACGAAGGGTCTTCACGAGCAATCAAAATGTCTTCAGCAAAGCGCAAGGCGTCATCCAACGACTCGCAGACTCGACCATCCGCTTTCGGTGTCAGCTGTTTCGTTGCTCGCACCGAACTAGTGCCGCGTGACACCGAGATGGAGCCCCTCTGAACTTGAGGCGAAGTTCCTTGTTGTTGTTGTTGTTGTTGCTCGACATGACTAGTAATAGTAATACTCGTCGATGGCTCCGTCGGTAGCAGTTCGTTGTAATCCAGTCCAGCGGCGGCGATTTGGTTCGCAGAAGGGTTGAGTGCTTTGGACAAGGCGAATTCGCATGGAAAACCACCACGACCACTTCCCGTCACAAAAATAGATACCTCGACGTGAAACAAACGATGAATAATCTTTTTGAGTTTCGCCACGGCATGAGCAGCGGAACTATCCATTCCTACCACCAACGTGAAGTCGACAATGACGACAATGGGTGATTCGTCAAAGTCCTTCTTTTCTTTCAATACTTTTTTGATGGTATCCGTCAATTGAGCAACATTGCCAAAGAAAAGCTAAGGAAAGAGAGTACACGTGGAGTCAGTCAAGGGTGAGAATGTCTGCGAGACAGTGAAGTATATGACAAATGAAGCCAGTACTGTTCCTGTACTCACGTGTCCTTGCAATTGAAAAATCAAAATTCGAGCTCGTCCCGTGGCATCGTTCTCAAGGATTTCGCGTGACTTTACACAACGAGTCCAGGCGCTACTACGAAGGGTAGACGCCGTCAAAACTTGTCGAATGGGATTTTGGTAATTGATGGACTGGACCGCATAGGTCGTCAAGGCCGCAATGACGCCAGCAATCAAAGCAGCCGTCATACCCCAAAGCGTCATGACAACAGTAATCGCCCAAATGCCCGCGTACTCCAAATGATCGTAGTTTCCAAAGGCTATTAATGATGGGAGTAGAAATAATTGTGTCAGCAGTTTGTCCAAATATAGATACGGAACGATCGAGAACATGTACTCACAATCGTAGACCCCTTCCAATACCAAATCAATGCCAATATGAAGTAGGAGTGTTCCCGCCATGCAACGTGGAAGATAACTCGCAATCGAAGGCCCAATGACAAACAAGACGATCGTCAAGACGACAATTGCCAGAGAGGAAATCTTTCCTTTACCTCCAGACTTGGCGTATAAGACGGAATTGGAATAGGTCATGTAGGTCTGGAGACCTCCAAACATTCCCGACAGTCCATTGGCGAAACCATGAGCAATCAATTCAGCGTTCATATCCGTATCTGCGTAGAAATGCAAGCAAAACAGAACAAAGTGTCAGTGATGAGAAGTCGCCCGATTCGTATAGGAATGAGAAAGGCAAATAACTCTTGTTGGCCGCGGCACGTACGTACCCACATCAGTTGAAATGGCAAAGGCTGGAATATTGATTGGGACATGAATCAGCGAAAAGGCGGCCAAGGCAATCATAGTCCCCGTACTTTGAATGACAGCCGTCCATGAAATGGTCGAAACATTGATAATTTGAAAAATATCCCACATGTGAGGATCGTCCCAAATACTATTTCCACTAGCGCTGGCATCGCCATCTTTTTCCGAAACGACAGCGGGGAAGAAGTAGCCTTGCTCCGACGCCTGCTCAATACTAACTCCAAAGGCGGAAAGCCCGAGGTAGAAGAGGGGTGTTATCAAACAGTAGTAGACTGGTGATAGGAGCGGGTATTTCGCGTTGCCGTGTTTGTCGTGTGTCAAATACTGGAGGAGTCGCAAGACGATCTCAAAGCCCAAAACAACCGATAGAAGGTTGAAATGCTCTACCAGTCCACGTACACCGTCCATGTCGAAGGTAAAAGTGACATCCGAAGTGACTTCAAGAGCCGTCACAACAATAAAGACACCGATACCACCGATACACCCCACTAGAACGTGGTTCGGGAAAAAGTACACGATACGGCCCAGTTTCCATTTTCCCAACAAATAAAAGGTCATTCCCACCAGCACAGAACTGAACGCAAATAGAAAAAAGACGGTCGAAAGTGCCTCTTTTCCGTAGCCCTGATTACGAATGACCGTTTGACAGAGGGCGTGCAAGAACGGTACATTTTCAACCATTTGAAGTCCCACAGGATTCTCAAATTTGGAAGCAAAGGTAAAGGCTATCTGCCCCATGATGGTAGCAAACAAGAACATTCGAATCCCCAAGGCTTGTTTGCCCGGTAACGGAAAGTTCCCGCTGATTTCATCAACAGCAGCAGCATCCTCTTCTTCGCCAGCGCTATTAGTATCGGCTGATGGGTCGCCTCCTCCATCGACGGCTCTCCAACCAATCGGAAAATAACTGGATCCGAATGGAATGGATATCATGATATTCAACAGAGCGACAACTGCCACAGCAGATGTTTGTTGGATAGCCGTTGAGAGCCAGCTTTCGCGGCGATGATGATGATGATGATGATGATGATGAGTACCCTTGTTGGTGTGGGTGGAATGTCTCCTGCCAGAACTAGTAGAATGATCCAGTTTGGGTAATACCAAAGGCGTTGTCTCATCAATGACACCACTCGGCGAGATCTCCAATCCAGTTTCAGTGTCGAGTATTGCCAGCTCTTCATCGCTGCCTTTAGTTGTTTTCACAACCCCGCCGCCCAAAGCTACTTCATCCTCCTCGTTGGCCTCATCATCGTTTTGGTCATCGGTAATACCGTCCTCACCCCCATCATTTTCCTCACTTGCTGTCATCATGCTTTCGCTCGAAGGTTGGCGTTGATGATAAAATAGGCTATTATTGAGATCCACCACCAAGGAACGAGATCGCATACGTGTTCCACCCAACAATTCTCGTGCCGCTCGACGCATGGAAGCATTATGGACATCCAGCACGTCGGCTGTTGTTGTTGCTACTGTTGCTGTTGCTGTTGCTGTTGCTTCTGATGTATTGGAATCATGATATTCTTCGTCAGTATTTATAGGATGATTGGCCGTATAAATAGCACTGTGCAAATGATGGGGATGGGGATGATATGGTGTGGATTGACGTCGTCGTATCGGAGATGCGACGTACGAAATATGACGATGTTGACCAACTTCGGGAACCGCTGCCGAGGCGACGCGACGCGAGGGGGGCGGAGTGTTGGTGGATCGAGCTCGAGCTCGTTGGCGTTGTTGTTGTTGTTGCTCTGATACTTCACTTCGGTGCATACGGGTATGAATCGCATCATCGGTGGCTTGGTAAGAGGAGTCCGCATTATTATTATTATTATTATTCATCGGCATGTTGATGCTACTTATAGACTCGATCTGCTCTCGAGGATAAAAATGAGACGCCGCCGATGCTTATAAAAATATGCTGGCGTTACCTTCTGGCTGTCCAAATCTTAGACAATGTTGATGGATGATCTCTGGTCCCAAAAGCGAAGAGAAAGCACTTCTGTTGTTGTGAAGCCAATCAATCGCTTCACAATCGCGACGACATCAAAGAACCTTGAGTAGTAAT
Source organism: Nitzschia sp. pyKryTriq1 (assembly GCA_956465555.1). Taxonomy (NCBI): domain Eukaryota; phylum Bacillariophyta; class Bacillariophyceae; order Bacillariales; family Bacillariaceae; genus Nitzschia; species Nitzschia sp. pyKryTriq1. The sequence continues at coordinate 366,794 of OY101117.1, forward strand.
GAAGCAGAAAACAGTACCTGGTATCAGTACAGTAGTCGTACTGTAGTCTGTAGTCGTCGTCGTCATCGTCGTCCGTTTTCTTTTCATCGTATTGTTCCTTTTTGCGTTCTTTTCGCACGTGGGGTTTCCCTTTTTCTGCGAGCTCGCGTTGTTGTGAAGGGGCTCGAAACGCACTGCGCGGGCTTGTGAATATTTTCAAGCTTCTCAATCCCTTTGAGTCGAAACAGTCAATTTTCCGAGCCGGCCATGGCGTTTTCTCACGCAAAAGGAAACGGTCGTGTAGACTACCGGTACAGTGCCGGTAAGACGAGTACAAAAAGTACAGTGCTCATAGACCTACTAAATACTTTGGAAAGTACGATTTTATGCCGCACTCACTAAGGTACCGGTATGATAGGTCTATCACGTAAACTGATGCTGAGCTCTCAACAATAATTGATCTATTCTCTCATTGCTCATCATTTTTTCCCTTCTTCATCAAACGTAAACGTGCTACATCGACTACCAGCACAATACTGTAGGAGTCCATTCCATCATCATCCGATGAGAGGGTCCCTACCTGTACCGGCATTGTAACAGAACAGAACAGAACAGAACAAGTCCAGCATTCATTGAAAGGAGGCAAAATCCAATCCAATCCAATCCAATCCAATCCAATCCAATCCAATCCAATCCAATCCAATCCAATCCAATCCAATCCAATCCAATCCAATCCATCCCAGCAATATTACGTATTATGCGGCGACGAGTACAACTTTCGAGACAGCACCAACAGACGCTGCTGGGTGGTGGTAGAAGAGGGCCGAGCACTGCCTCGTTGCTATCATTATCATCGTGGGTCTCCTGGCTACGGAATCCTCTCGTATGTTCGGCTTGTACGGCAGTGTTGACGGTTCTGTTGTTCACCTTTCCACCCTTTTCACAAAGCACACATCCCACCAATCTTGATCTTGATCTTGACACGACGAGTCACTTCTTGAAAGGAAGTTCTACTTCCGTATTGGGGGGTGCTCCTCCTTCTTCTACAGCTGAAGATGCAGCTGCAACTCTGAAAAAGGTGGTCCCATCAACAACAACGAATAGCAACACCAAAAACATCAACACCAAAAACATCAACAACAACAACTCTTTTGATCTGGCTCGGAATGCTCAACAAATTCAAGAATGGAGATCACAGACGGAAACCTCTTGTCGGAACATGATGACGAATATCAACAATAATCACCAACCAGATGGTCCAGCCGCTCGCAATGAAAAGGAAAAAATTGAGCGAGAAGCCATTTCCAAGCTTCGATTCCCCCCGGTCCCGCCCCCTTCCTCTACTTCGCCCATTCTCCCTCCTGATGATCATCACCAGCCACCCAAATACCAGTACTGCCGAAATGTCTTTATCGATCTGGGAACTAACATTGGAGACTCGATTGGATATTTTGTCGACAGTGCCTTGGATGTTTGTAGTCCTATTTGGATGGAACAGTTTCCTCGTACCAAATTCAATGCCGACTTTCCTCGTCCTCACTTAGATGTGACGACACTGGAAATAGTCCACAAGGGAGCGGGGAACAATCCCTTGTACAAAATGCTGCAAGCCACCATGTCGACAACGACAACAACAACCAATTCAGCGACGACAAATGCACCACCAGATGCTGCCAAATCAACAACCGCGGCAGCAGCTCCATCAACGACATCATCATCATCATCATCATCATCATCATCCATAACCCCCAATAGTTTTTGTGTCTATGGAATGGAAGGAAATCCAGAATTTACCCAACGTCTTCAGAAATTGGAGAATCATGTCATGCAAACGCAACCTCGTCCGGTCGAGCATCTTCATATTCATACTGAAAGTGTTGTGACGGCCGTGGATGGACCGACCAAACTCTTTTTGGACAAGACCTCGGTCGAACAAAATGTAAGTACTCCGGTACCATACGAAAATGTTTATATATATTATGTGTATATGTATGGGATCCAGCAGGCAGGGATATAACATTCTCCTGTGTCGGCATGTGTCGTCTCGTGTCGTGTCGTGTCGATTTGTCCTGCAAGCGCTCACACGCGTTTCATTCGCTCAACGCAGTTTTGGGGATCCAGTATTTTGAGTAGTCAGCAAGATGCGGTCAAATCTGCTCAGGAATTGGGGGGAGGCAACGTCTTTAGTGCCAACGTGCAAGGAATCTCACTCAGTACATTGACCAAAAATACAGTCTTGGCCTACAAACCGGGTGCTACTCCGGAAGAAACCAAGGGTGGTTTGCTCATTATCAAAATGGACGTCGAGGGTGCCGAATATCAGGTATTGAAAGAATCGGCAGCTTCGGGAGTCCTATGTGACTACATTCAAAAGGGAAATCGAGTCGTCATGATTGTGGAGTTTCATAATATGAGTATCACGGATCCTGCCGAAAGGAAACGAGAAAAGGAAGGTTCCGCACAAGCCAAGCAAATGTTGGAAGAATGCGGCGTCGAATTTGGCAAACTACAAGCCTTTTGGGCGTAGTACTAAAGGGACGACACTTGAACTGGCAATGCAAGTGCACGGAGCGCACATCATTTTCATACCAACAGAAGTGAGGAAGTTCGTTCCGAGGGCAAGCTCGCTGGTTTCTTCAGAGGAAGCCACAACGTCAAAGCAGTACTTATCTCAACCAGCGCTACGTACGATACACATCACTATCGACGGACATTGCCTCTCAATTGTAGGTACAGTCAGTGTATTCAATAATATACTATACTATGTGCATCTCTAGTAGAAGAGAGTCCTTATAAATGTCAGATTGTGCTGCCATGGCCCCCATGCTCATTCCCATAAGACACACAAACATTGAATCCCTACGACATATCTTCATTCATTCCCTCAAGACCCTCTAATACTTGTCGGAGGCGCTTTGCCCGCTCCGAGGCGGTAGGCGGTGTATTGGGCATGGCAAGATACAGTTCACGCTTGCGCTTATGGAGCTGTTCTTGGGGGATTATTCCAACAAAATCATTCAGCAAATCCATGTGAGCTCGAATCTCTTGCAACATGGCTAACCTGTCTTCGGCAGATTCCTTGACCTGCTGAGACAAGGCGGTCGTGTTACCCTGCTCACTATCACCAGGCATTTTGAGTAGGTACGCGGGATCATCCTCTCTGGGTTTGGCGTTGGGTACCACAACATCCTTGAATGGGGCCGGATGGGGCAAGTTAGGATCAAGATTTGTTCCATGGTAGTTCATACGATACGTCATAATGACGTTGTTATGAGTATTTTCCCAGTTGTCTGGGACCTGCTTGTCCTTTTGGCCAGTGACGGCTTCCTGTAGGAGATTCATTCATGATGCGTGCAACCGGAAGCCAGGGGTGAGAGACTGAAGATTATCTTCATCGTTCGTCACAACATATCAATAAATATTACCAGTACTGGTACTTACGAATTGTAGCCGAACGTATTCATCCATAATAGCGTCGTGGGACTTTCCATTTTTGCAAAGAGGCCTGACCTTGTCGCAAATCTTCTCCAGCTCCCTTTCTATCAGTTTCAGTCGTTTCCAGGCCGTCTCTGGATTCAACGTCTCCTTGCTGGTGCCCGTCCGCCACATTACTTCCATTTGTTGCTGCGGTGTCAAGTCCGTTGCCTCCAAAAGAGCCCGCGCTTGGTCAAAGAACGCAATCTTACGTTGAAAGGGTCTCATGGCGGGAAGTTTGTCGGAGATGCATCGGTGGGCCTCGAACAGAATGGCGGTCTGAACACTGCGGCGATAGGCATTGTCGTAACCCTTCTCCCCAATGGCCTCCGCCAATCGTTCGATAAAGTTCGACATTGTATACGTGCGGTACTGACTGTTTGTTGGGCGAATGATGAACGCGGTGGTTAGAAGGATACCGGTATGGTCTAATAGACAACACACATCTTGTCTCTGCAGCCGAAATGATGAAGACGAAGATTCACGAATGACGACAAGCTCTTTCGAAGCGTGCTTTCCGCCATCACCTATGAGTACCGGGTAGCTTATCTCAAGTTGTGCTTGCTTGATCCTCTATACTGTACTATCGTCTCATCCTCATTGTCGATCGCATCTTAAAAATATAAAATGATTTTGATGCAATGTTCGAAGCACGCACATCATACCATATCGTATCATACAAACTTCACACCCACATTCACTCACCGTCGATTTCGTGTTTTGAATGAAAATTGGTCTCGATCGCTCCTCAAATTGTAACAAAATGGCAATCTTGCCGTCAAAAAAGAGCTTCTGAATTCGTGGAAGGTCGATTTTTACGTGCTTTCTGGTAGAAAGTTCACGTAAAATCCAAGATTATTTTTGGAAACCCAACGCATTGCGTCAAGACAACGCACAAAAATCTCGATTTTTGGAATTCCATCGGTCGGTCCGTCCATCAGTGTCTCGTACAGTATACTGACCCTTTCGACTGACTTTCCGGATCCTACGAACGGGAAGCAAAGCCGCCAAAACCTTCGATTGGTCATAAAAGGGCATAGTAAAATTTTATGCTTTGGACGTTTTTACATAGAAAAGGACCCAATTTTGGTCATTCCTCACAGTATTTTTGTTGGTGAACGGAAACCCTCGTACCAGCAATATCGTCTCATCACGAAGCGCGGGGTCTATCCAGCATAATATCGTCTATCGTTCCTTTGCTGCTATTATTCGTCTATGGCACCAACATCATAAGACATCAGGTACCCGGTAGAGAAGGGCAGGACCGATGCAAATGTCTCCCGGGTCTATTCCATCACAACCATTCAGCTAACATTATTCTAAGATCCAGGAGTGAATTTTGTACCACTAGTTCCGACGACACCTTCTTGCTTTGGCTGCGTGCTGGTTGGTGGATGCAGAAAAATGAATCGAAGGGAGCTCTCTTCGCAGATTTTCATCTCTCCCAAAGATAAAAACAAACGGCACAGAGCGATTCATCAGGCCAATGCTTGGAAAACAGCAAGATCGTCCGGGGATGATGATGATAATTTATTTGATCGACCATTTGAGACGTCTAATGATAGTAGTACTACCGGAACGGGTGGTGATGCGTTGAATCGGCGGAAACGACGACTGCGCGAAGCCAAGGAACAAGCCATAACAGGAAGTGTGGAAGCCCAGCGGCGTCGTCAACAACAACACGAGCAGGCGACATTGAACAATCTTAAAATGCAGCGGATACTGGAACAGCGTCGAATATTTGATAAGCGACTCAAGGAGGATATAGCCATGAAAAAGGCGGAAATCAAAGAAAAGGGACGGCCCAAGCGAAAGACGCGTCTGAAAAAGATTATTCGGCGGAAAATAATCAAGACTGTTTTACGGAAACATCCACCACCAGTGGAAGTAGAAGAAGATGAAGACTTTACGGAAGTCGAGTTTGACGATGATGAAGAGGAAGATGGGGTTGTTATGGACGAGGATGAAAGCGACGTGGAGGAAGAAATCGTTTTCGGGGACGACGATGAAAGCGACGTGGAGGAAGAAATCGTTTTCGGGGACGTAGACGACGAAGTGGCGGAAGAAACCTTTCACGAAGACCAGGACGATGAAGTGGCAGAAGAAACCTTTCACGAAGACCAGGACGATGAAGTGGCCGAAGAATCCTTTCACGAGGACGAAGGTGACGAAATGGTCGAAGAAACCTTTCACGAGGACGAAGATGGGGACGAGGAACAATTCTTCGCCAGTATTCGTGCTGAAAATGATGAGGAAGAAGTGAGCCTGACTGAATCTGAACAATTTCAACGAGAGCAAGACGAGCTGTTCCGTCTTGCAGCCGAACGCCAAGCAGAAGAGGAAGAGGATCTACTCTGGGAAGAGGAAGAACTGATGCGCGAAGAGGAAGCGCGGCGTCTCGCCGAAGAAGAGGAGGAGTTCAGACAACAACTTTCTCCAGAGGAACAACGAACGCAGACTCTTCAAGATATGATTCGCTCACGACCAGCTCTCAAACCCGGTTCCTCAAAGAGAGTCAAACCACCAGGCGAAGAAAGCGTTCTGGATGAGAAAATTGGGTATCGGAGTCCATCTCTTATGGCATTAGTCAACCAAGCAAGGTTTGAGCTTCGCCCCCCGCCACCGAAAGAACACAGGGAAGAATTTAATCCGGTGGTTCAGGATGCTGCCTCCATTGCTCGGCTAGTGAGACTTAACGAGTACGTTATCGAAGCCCAAGGTCAGAGGGACCTCAAAGACTTCAACACGACCTCAACAGACAGCTCGTATTCCACTTGGGAGAAAAATCATTCTCAAAGGGGGCAGAGCCGGAAACCAGTTCAACGCGGGAACCGCTCGAATACACAGATCGTGGTTAACGAGGCTGCTACATTAGGAAAACTGAGAAGCACACGAAAATTAGACGAAGCTGGCCTCTCTGCTTTTGAGGAAATAATCGATATCGACGATCTTGGTGACGAAAAGTACGACGGGGCTAGGGTATTTCGAACTGAGCATCTCATTGATCGCCATGTGGGAGCAACTCGACAGACAGACTGGACTCCAGATTACGACGACGAAGAATACCGCACATTGGATGATGTAACATTGCCAACATCCGTTCAACCTCGATTCATCCCGAAGAAGACTGACAAGACGCATCAAGAACTAAGGGAAGAGCTTTCTCGAACTGTAGCGGAAGGTTACTGGGACCGATACTATCGGTTAGAGCGACCAGGTGCCAAGCTTAATGTGACACCAGGTTGTTTCTGTAAATACTGTGGCTCGGCCAACGCCTGGCAGACATATGCGTACCAGAAAAAATGGGCTGATGACCGACTTCCTCCAAAGGAACAATTGAGCGAAAATGAGGACCCCAGTAAATTTGGGTATATCTCACGTCTTTACCTTCCAGATGAAACGCCGGAAGATATTGATTTTGTTGACCTCAAAGAGCCGGATGAGCCAACGAAGAAAGAATACGATCTAGGATCAGTAGATGGCAGCTGCTCTGTTGACTTTTCACTTGGAAGCCTTGATTTTATCTATGAAACTGACGATGACGGGTTTTCTTCCGAAGACAAGGAAGAGAACTCGCAGCGTGCTTTCGGCTCTGAGAGATCGCAACCAGAGGGAAACAATACGATACCGAGTGTCACCGAGGAGGCAATCCCTCGAACTACTCCTACCAATATTGCTGCCCTGGAAACTGTCTTCGTGGCTGCATCTCAGCCGTCTGAGGGATCGTCACCCGAGGAAAGCAATATAGTACCGGAAACCACAAAGATACCCGTCGCGCCAGCTACTGCCGAGGAAGTTTCCTCCGTGGCTGCATGTCAACCGGCGGAGACGAGTGAGTCGCACGACGCGGTGAAACAAAGTGATCCCATTGATGCCTTGCACTCCGCTTCGCCTCCAGAGCCTGTAATCTCGACTACTACAACCACACACTCCGAGTCGGTTCCCACGAATACACCAACGACTCAGCGGGACTTGGCGCAGTCGTCCACACAATCTGTAAATGAGAAGGGTCGAAAGTTCAAGCCATTAAAATGGGTGAAGAATGCGATATTTGGTAACCCAGAGAAAAGGCCCCCAGCTCAAGAAAATGTCAGGTCTATTCCGACCAACCATACACAACCCGAGGTCCGACAAGAACAAGTCGCCTCAAAATCCTTGCTCCAAGAATCGCATCCTCGGTCCTCCAAAGAACTGAAGTCTGGAAGCGATCTCGATTCTGATGTTGACACTGTCGTTGCAAGTAACACACAGATCGACCAGATCCAGGCCTTTTTCCCGGATGATCCACTTGTTTCCATGCCTCAAGAGGACGAGAACGTCACGGAAAATCAACTCGAGCCGCCCCCTGACGATGGATTGGTGGATGGAAACATTGTCTATGTGGATGGCGAGCAACCCTTGAAACCACCGATAGATGAGTCCTCTGCAACAAACAAAGTCATGCGAGGTGCCGTGCCGGTCAAACGAAGAAAGACAGGCATTCTTGCTGAACTACATGCCAAGAGATTATCCATTCAAATGGCCAAAAAGTCCGGAAAGCTCGTTTTGAAGCCCGCAGCAGCGGATGAGGACGAGAAGCCACCAGAAGACTACAGTACTTCTGCCGTCCCTCACCCTCCTGAGACTGATGCTACGGAGCCTAGTCTTACTACAACGGAAAGCAGCGGTGACTCAAAAAATGCCGTCGAATTACCAGTGAAACAAGAGTCGGGACTTCTTGGAGAACTTCAATCGAAGAAAGAAGTGATTGAGCTAGCCAAGATCGCGGAAATTGATTCGAAGGATCCAATGACGGATGTAAATAAGGAGCAAGAAGGAGGCGCTGGTCTCAAGGTGGACACGAAGAGCATCGCTAATGTTCCCGTAAAGCGAAAATTAGGGCTTCTCAGCGAACTCAAAGCCAAGAAAGAAGCCCTAGAAAGAGCAAAGGCCGCGAAAAACGTTTCGAATCCTCAATTGAACGACGAAAAAGTGAAATTAGTAGATTCCGGTGTCGTCGCGGCCTCGAACTCAAAACCAGACGAAGCCCATGCCATGGAGCAAATCCTGCCAGCTAATGATTCCGCAGTGGGCAAAGCGGAGAAACTCGCGGATGTTCCGGTGACGCGGAAATTGGGTTTACTGGGCGAGCTCCAAGCAAAGAGAGAAGCCATTGAGCTCGCCAAGGCCACGAAACTCGAGCAAGCATCTCCAGAGAAGCAAGACAAGGAAAATGCATTGGCCGCCTCTGGTGCTTCCACTTCGTCCCCCACAAACGCTGCGACGCCTTCTTCCGCATCGTCGTATCCTCCGGGCCCGGCAGCGTCAGCCGAGAAGAACTACAAAGTGGAATCATCGATGGACCGAATAGACAAGGGTTCGGTAAAGCAGAAATTGAGTATGCTAGGCGAGCTCAAAGCAAAGAAAGAGGCCACAGCTCGAGCCAAGCCGGCGGGACTTGTTGTTTTATGGCCTCCAGCTAAGCAGGTCGATGTGGCGGCGAACGCAGCGGGACACGGAGTTGCGCCAGCTCCCCCAAAGACGTCAGTCATTAATCCGATTGCGGCGGCCAGCAATAATGACAAGGTCGTGGTGGAGTCAAAGAAACCTACTGTTGATGTTTCAATTAAAAGGCAACTGGGAATTCTTGGTGATCTCAAATCTAAGAAAGAAGCACTCGAACGGGCAAAGACCGCGAAGAACGTTTCGAAGCCTGTAGTGAAGCCGCCCAAAGAAAAGGTCCACGAGGTGGTTGACAAACTAAACACTGGTTCCGAGCACCACTGCGTTCCGCCGTGGGGAGACCTCAAGTTTGGAAATTTTGACAAGAAGGAGAAGGCCATTGAGTTCAATAACCAAGAAGCGCCATCGTGGAAGAATACTGAATCCGTCGAAAAGGAGACAGAAGAAGTGGCGCAGGCGGGTAGAGTCGCTGCCTTTTTCATGGGTGGCAGATAGTTTCGATATAGACGAAGCGCAAAAGTAACAAGCTAGGATTGAAATATTATGAAAGCCCTATCTGATTATTAAGGAGAAGTCCTCTTGGTGCGGAAACAAAACAGCCCTTTGTGTTCCAGCGCCCAATCTCGAGAGGCAGCGTGTACATAGTAGAATGTGCTGCTACTGTCATTCTTGGTGCGCCAACTATGTGTACTGCAAGAACTTAAAATTCAAGACGGCCGTCATCATCCAACAATTTGGCTGGGTTCCAAATAGTTCCAGGTTATGGTTTTGCAGGTGCTACTTCCTCTTTCGTAGTATCACCCTCCTCTATCAATCTGTCCTTGCAAGCCATGTGAATTCGATCGACAATCATTTGTTTCTTGGCGGTTCCTCGTGGCCACCCGAGATCTTCTTGGAGTTTGGAGTAAACTAATATTGTTTGATCCTTATTCTGCTGGTCCCTGTTGTTTTCTTTCCCACCAAGGACAATAACATCGAAACGCTGTGTCGCCCTCCAATCTCGGCGTTCCACTACGCGAATATGAGGGCCCAAGGAGGATCGCTCCAAAAAAGCTTTGAGGTTATAAAAGTAGTGGGCGGCGCCTGACAAAAACAATAAAAGGATGAGAAACAATTGGGGAGTGAGATGCGACAGGGGCAGCATGACACAAGTCCCGTGCTCACTGATTGAGAAACACGTACCTCAGGCACCGCAGTAGCGAATGAGAATTTGGATCTTTTTCGGTTCCGTATTCTTGCGGCCGTCATCGCGATCACAATCATCGTGGTGGACAATGTTCAGTCCACCACGGAAACCACATTGATTACCCATGTTCTTACTGATTGGGGAGAGGTCTATGGGCGGACAGTAGTATGTGCTTCTATCCCTCCTCTTTCCATTTTTTATGGCGTCTCCCGCACCTATTATCGCGTCCGCCGGCGGATGCCGCATCGCATCGTCGCGTCTTTTCTTCTTTCTTCTGCACGCGCGATCGGCAGCGGGCGTTCGGCGTCGCTTTTCTTTATTTGTAGCTCGGTACATACAGTAGTACCGGTACATACCGCGGTACAGCACGCTGACTACTTTGGGGTTTAAAAAGTAGTAAAAAGGGGAGATGAGGCAATCGTCAAATCGCGATACCACAAATACAGTAATAGATGCGCAACCCCAAATTGTGTCGGTCTGACCGTATTACGTGTATGTAATACAGGTATATATAAGAACTTCCCGCCACCCGCCCAGCGCCGCAGCATGCGGAATGAGTATTCGAAATTCGAAATAGAGATGCTTTGTTGTCGTCTGCTGCATCTCTTGCCTTCTCTCCATCATACTTTTTACGCATGTACTCATTTCCACAATTTTGTCCAGCGGCAAATGTTCATCAATGTCATTATCATCAGTATCGGTGATTCCGTTGAGCAAGAGTAGGAACAGTGAAGGTGATGGTTCGATTACTTTTGGAGCGGAGATTTCTGGTGTCGATCTCGCAGCATCCATCGTAAAAGTACTACCGGTACACGATGACGATGACGATGACGTCTTTGAAACGATAATATACCCGGCATTCTTAAAGTATGGAGTATTGGTCTTTCGAAATCAGCATTCTCTAATGTCACCGGATAGCTTCCTTCAAGTGGCACAGCGATTTGGGGAGGTTTCGGACTATCCCTTTGCCAAGGGAATGGACGGGTTTCCCAATACCATTACGGAAATCATCAAGGAACCGCATCAAACCAGTAATTTCGGGGGAATGTGGCATTCGGATACAACCTACCTAGACAAGCCTCCTAAGTGTACGTTACTCTATGCGGTGGAAACTCCTCCGTTGGGTATGGGCGATACTTTGTTTGCCGACATGTATCAAGCCTATGAAACCTTGTCGGATACGATCAAAGAATATCTTCGGGGTCGTCGGGTCATTCAATCTTCGAGTCTTAACGCAGCTGTTCTCAGGGGTAACCATCTGGAGAGCGGGTCCATGCAACAAAAAGCTGGTGACAATACTGCTCCTAGTACCAGAAGCGGTCCTTCTTCCTCGCCGCCCTGCTACCAGACGTTCCATCCTGCGGTTCGGACTCATCCCGAAACAAAGAGAATGGCACTGTTTGTCAATCCCTCACACTCTGCTCGATTCGAGGAGCAAACTCGAGAAGAAAGCAAGGCATTACTGGAACAGTTATTCGATCATTGCATCCAACAAGAAGAATCTAAATCGAGATTTACCATACGAGTTTCTTGGGAACCGGGGACAGTGGTAGTGTGGGACAATCGATGTCTCATCCATTGTGCCATTAACGACTATGACGGCCATCGGCGAGTCATGCGCAGGATTACAATTGCTGGGGATACTCCCTACTGATTATTACGATTAGTATTTCATCGTCCATTCTATCTTTTAACTTTTTGAGTACATTATAGGAATAGTCATGGCTGTAAACCTCTTTCGTTGACTTTGTTAGAATTGCTTTGCCTTGGCAATCACACCATCAATCAAGCTGATATCAGGTACAGTGGACTGGGCAGCATCCTTCTTGCCGCCTCCTTTGCCATCGGTTCCCTCGGTGGCAGCACTAACCCACTCCTTGCAGTCTACTTCGACTCCCTTGGGAGCCATAGCACAGACGAGGAACCGATTACTATCCTCGTCGGCAGATACCAAAAGAAGAGCCTTGTCCTGAAGCTTCTTTCCAAATGCAGCTGCGACAGTCTTGGCGAGCTTGCCATCAATGCCAAAGTCAAAGCGAAAGACAACCTTGTTACCTTCCGTGCCTTCTCCAGCGGCGATGGCTTCGGCCACGATTTCATCTTTCATGCCAGCGAGCCGTTGCTTCTTGAACGCAATAACCTTCTTGGTCAATTTTCCGATCGTGTCCCGGAATTCAAGCTTCTTGACGGCAGAAAGGGTCAGGCTTTCTAGTTCCAGGGACAGCGACTTGACGGTACTCTCCAATTCGGAGTCTGCCAAAGCTTCGGCGGCCTTGAGCTTACCGGCAAATTCGTCGGCAGAAGCGAGAGCCTTCTTTGCATCCTCCTTGGTCACAAAGACAATGCGACGAATACCCTTGGCAATGCCTTCTTCCGAAATAAGACAAAAGGCTTCCGCCTCCTTAGTGTTGGTCAAGTGCGTTCCACCACAGAACTCAACACTGTAATCGGTCCACATGGCATCTTGAGGGTTGGACAAGATCTCTGTCACGGGGCTGGGAGTGACGGCGACCACTCGAACGGGATCGGGGTACTTTTCTCCAAACACAGCACGCAACGACGAAATCTTCTCGGCATCGGCCAAGGGCGCCACGTACGCATCGACCGGGACTTCCTTGGCGATGCGTTCGCGGCAGATTTCTTCCACGTCACTCAACTGTTCCGGCGTCAAGGGACCATTCCATGAAAAGTCAAAACGAGACTTGAACTCATCCACCAGCGAACCCTTTTGATCGACATCAATATTAGGCTTGTTGCCCTCTTTTTCGGGTCTTTTCACGAGGACTTCTCGCAAGGCGTAATTCAAAACATGGGTCATGGTATGGTTGGAAGCAATGGGTCGGCGTCGCACGTAGTCGACATTGCACGAAAGCGAATCTCCCACGGACAGAGATCCTTCCGTCACTTCACCAATATGCAAGACAAAGGAGCCGTACAGCTGCACGTTGGTGACTTTGACAGTGCAGCTCGCAGACTTGAGAGTACCCACGTCGTAGATTTGTCCTCCAGCTTCGGGATAAAAGCTAGTCTTGTCCAAAATGACTCCCACCACAGAGCTTTCTGGAGAAATAGTATCAACAAATCCAATCTTGTCTTCGGTTTCTCCTCGTCCAATAAACAGGGCTTTGGCCGTGCATCCGTCTAGCGCCTTGTCCCATACGTACTTTTCGCTATCGTCAGTGGCGGGAACTCCCTGGCTGACCAAATGAGCGGTCTGTTCGGCGACCATGCGCATATCCTTTCCGGAACCACCGGCCATCTTGGCCAAGTGAGCAGCAGCACTCAAATCATGTTCTTCCTTCATCTTGGCTTCGAAACCATCCTTATCGATGGTCAAGCCCATTTCTTCCGCCATGAGTTCCGTCAAGTCGATGGGGAATCCCATTGTGGTGTACAAAAAGTGAGCATCGGCGCCGCTAAAGACTTTGTCGTCTCCCACATTTTGTGCCAATTCCTTGAATTTGACCAAGCCATTGTCCAAGGTCCGCGAGAACGATTCTTCTTCCTCCCGAATAATGGCAGTCACGTATTCTTGCTTTTCCGCAATTTCGGGAAAGACATCACTCATGACACTGACCAACTTAGGGACCAAAGTGGAAAAGAATCCCAATTCGGCTCCCAAATTCTGACGTCCATATCGGACGGCACGACGAAGAACGCGTCGCAAGACGTACCCACGTCCTTCATTGGATGGAACGGCTCCATCCGCAATGGCAAACGACAAGGTACGGATATGGTCCGCAATGACACGGTAGGCCATATCCACGTATCCCTCGTCTTCGGTACCGACCTTGCCGGAATAGGGACGCGCTCCAGTGACCTTTTGAATTTCGTCAAAGAGGGGAATGAAGATGTCGGTATCGTAGTTGGAATCGACGCCTTGAAGGATACTGGTCAACCGTTCAAAGCCCATACCGGTGTCGACGTGTTGGGCGGGCAACAATCGAAGACTGCCATCGGCTTCTCGATTGTATTGGATAAACACATTGTTCCAAATCTCAATGACATCGGGCAAGTCCGCATTGACTAGTTTGGAAGCATCGCGTCCACCGATACGATCGTAGTGAATTTCCTGAATAATAGTTCATGACAATACCAAAAACAATAAGAAGAAAAGGAAGAGAAGACAAAGAGGGAAACACATGTGAGCTTCCATGAACCATCATCCACGCCATACTGGCAAGAGGATTCAATAATAATCATACTCATTATAAGAAGAAGGATGAGTATGCTTGTTCAACAAACGTACCGTACAAGGTCCACAGGGACCGGTGGCTCCCATTTCCCAAAAGTTATCCTTGGCATCAAACGGCAAGACACGATCCGCGGGCAGATACTTGAGCCAGATATTTCTGGCCTCTTCATCGGGCGGGGTTTGTTCATCTCCACCAAAGTAGGTCGCATACAACCGAGCGGGGTCCATTTTGAATTCTTCGGTCAAACACTGCCAGGCCATATCGATGGCTTCTTCCTTGAAGTAATCTCCAAAGGACCAGTTTCCCAACATTTCAAAAAAAGTGTGGTGATAAACGTCCTTACCCACATCATCCAGATCGTTGTGTTTTCCACCGGCGCGAATGCATTTCTGAGTGTTGACGGCCCGCGTGAGTTTGGACATGGGCAAGGCGGGGTCGCAGGTGCCCAAAAAGAGCGGCTTGTACTGATTCATCCCAGCGTTGGTAAACAGCAAGGTCGGATCATCGACGGGCACGCAGGGACTTGACTTCCAAAAGACGTGGTTGTGTTTCTTGACGAAAAAGTCAATGAAGGTCTGGCGGACCTTTTCCATGGGCCATTCCTTCTGGGCTTCGGTACTCATTTTTTGAGAAAAGTAGAGATGATGACAGCAGGGCGGCTTTTACTTCTTGTAGCAGCAGTTCTTCGTAGTCTCTTCCTGGATGGGTCGATTCTACAAAAGCTTTCTTTCGGTCTAGTAAGGATGCTAGAAAGAAGGAAACCAAGGCGGCAAAGGCAACAACAAATGAGACAAGTGATGCAATGCGATTATTATTCGAACGCGGTCAGTCGGTCACGGAGCGAGCAGCGAGCAGCAGAGCAACGACAAAACAGAAGCAACACACACGCCACCGAACGCATTAATTTTTGGCCCCCCGACGAGAAATAAGAAACCAAACATGCGGCTCTCGCTCTGGCTCCTCTGGCTCGCACAGCACGTTCGACTCGTGTGATTACTAAGATATGGCGGGAAGGTAGAGATCTTTCATTGAGCGCTAAATGTGAAGCATTTTTAGATCAGTTGCATAGAAATATTTAGAAAATTTCAATGATGGATAGTTCGTAGATAGCTAAATGAACGCTCAACGCAGACTGATGTCACACCGGACGACGGGCAGATTATGAGGTCCCCAAAAAGGTTCTGAGCCATCCCTGCCGCCAGCAAGTATCCGGTAGCCGCTCACCGCACACCGCGGTAATATATCAGGCGTACTGGTACCGCACGCGACAAAAACAACACGCGAGATGTGCCGCGAAAAGCCATCAACGAACGATGCGAAATAAGATAGCGAGAATTGGAGTAACTGGCAAGTGGGATATGCGCTGCTGCTGCTGCTGGTTGCCGTCGAACGCGGGGACTTTGTTGAATCATCATCGATCAAGAAGGACTTTTGTATTCTACTCTACTGACTTAGAAGAAAGAAAGAAAGCAACCATGAGTGACGAAGAGGAAGAAAAGATCGTAGCCGAGGGCGAAGAGGAGGAGGGAGAAGAAGTTACCGATCTTTCCAACAGGTAAGCAGCAGACCAGCACAGCCCTTGCCTTCGTTTATTCATTGGTGTCTACTATCCCGACGACATTGCCAACCTAACCTTTTATTTTCTTTTGTTTTCTTGTCTTTTCTTGTCTTTGGTTGCACGTAGTGATGTCTGCACCAAGTACCAAGAGGCTGCCAAAATTGTGAACTTGACGTTGGAAGGTTTGGTGGGACAATGCATTCCTGGAGCCAAGATTCTCGACCTTTGCGAGTTTGGACACACCGTCATGGAAGCTCAAGCCGCCAAACTTTACACAAAGAAGGTGGACGGAAAGCTTGTGGATCGAGGAGTGGCCTTTCCTATCTGCATTTCGGTCAATGATGTCGTGTGCAATCACTCGCCCCTGCCTACGGAAGAAACGGTAGGTACTCTTTATTAGGTTTTTGTGCATTCAACGGTTGGATGTTGGTTGGATGGAATGACATGTGTCATAAAGGTGATCCAGGTGTGAAAGTCCAGTATTACCTGTTGCCGTCGTCCAGCTCCCGTCGAACTATTATCCCTGCCCAGGTCATTATACCAAGTGGATCACGAGCTTGCCCGTGTTGACTTTTTGCTTTCACGCAAAAGGAATATGGCACACTCTCTTTATTGTTTGTTGTTTTATTACTACGGATATGTCGGAGAAGGCGCGCCGAGACTGGTCCACAGGCCACTCAATGGACAGGTAGAGAAAAACCCAACCGCCCTCGTGTAGTCGCAGTTGTATCACCCTCACGGGTCGGTCCTGTGACTCGGTTGTGTTGGGAGTGAAGCAGTCTCTGTCCATCCCATTTGCATTTCTCTTGTTGTCATCGACACAAGTTTGAGACCCTCTGTTTCCATGGTTGCCTGATGCACGTGGAGAGTCACTGTTTCGAACAATTACATACCTGTATGCAGTCATGTTGTGTTATTGTTTGCGGGACTATTGTACTCACTCTACTCCTTCATGTCCTGCTCTCTTGCTCTCCTTTCTTGACGGCTTTTGCTCTTTTGCTTATTGCTTGCTGGGAACCACAGAAACCGCTAAAGGCTGGTGATATCGTAAAGATCGACTTGGGTTGCCACTTTGATGGGTACATTGCAGTTGCGGCGCACACATTGGTGGTCAAGGAAAACCCGGATGACGCGTCGCCTCCTGTGGATCCCGAATTGGGCAATGTCGCTGTCGCGGCCTACAATGCCATGTTAGTGGCGGCGTCTATGATAGCAGCTGGAAAGAACAACAAGGACGTTACGGCTTCCGTTGAACGAGTCGCCAAAGCCTACAATGTCACTCCGATTTCGTCGGTCCGAATGCATCAAATGAAGCGATACGTCCTGGACGGTGTCAAGGAGGTTGCTCTCAAGGCGGCTGGACCTGAAGATCCCGAGGAGGAAAAGGTCCCAGACTGTAAATTCGAACAGGCAGAAGTGTATGCGGTCGATGTGGCCATGTCGACGGGCGATGGAAGGGCTCGACCTGGTGAATTGCGAACAACTGTCTTTAAGCGAAACGTCGAAAAGCAATACCTGCTCAAGGTCAAGGCTTCTCGCCAAGTCTTGGCAGAAGTTGACAAGAAATACCCCACCATGCCCTTCACGATGCGTCATCTAAGTGACCTCCGTAGTGCCAAATTGGGTATCAACGAATGTATTGCTCACGGACTCTTGACTCCTTACCCCAGCTTGCACGAATACTCGGGTAAGGTAGCGCATTTCAAGTGCACTGTCCTGTTGCTGCCTTCTGGAACCTCTCGAGTGACTGGATTGAGTCTCCCGTCGTACTTTACGACCGAGACGCAGCCCGATGAGGAAACGGCAAAGATCATTCAAGAGATTGCCGATGCGGAAGCCAAGAGGGCCGCCAAGAAGGCTGCAAAGAAAAAGACCAAGAAAACTAAGAAATAAACTCGTTGCCTGCTGCCTTGCTTTGGAACGTGGTGGACTCATCATCATGGTGATGGAATGAATGAGGAGTCAAGCAATCGGTGCTATTCAAGTAATTGGCTCTAACTACTTGGAGTAATGACTTACTTAAGAATGCACTCTTAGAAGACAAGGCCTTACCAATTATGCATTACAATATTACGATATATCATACTGCTATCAAGCACAGTAGGGGAGTTCAGGTCTCCCACCGCAGGCAATTTAGGTTAGAGAGAGGATATTGTACTAGTCTTATTACAGTTTGGATCGTGCCCCACTTGTTTTCACCAACTCTTTTCGTGTTGCGTTAACAATCAGAGTCAATTTCATGGCCAGTCCCATATTCCCTTTAATTTTGAGTTTTTCTTGCATGAACGCTTGTTGCGGCGTCAATTTCTTGTTGAGGATCTTGTGCAAGGTTGGGAGAGATGTTGTCACCACCAAGTCAGGCTTCGCCTTTTTGGTTTTCGCTGCATTCAACGTCAAGGATTTATCTTCGAGATGGAACTCCACACATGCATTGAATTTGGATTTCAAGGAAGGATCGGCCACAACGGCCTCTTCCATGGCGGTAAAGATTTGGTCAGTGGAAGGTTCCATGATGATGGAATTTACGCTGAATTATGATGCTGGGCACGGATATATTAGGCGAAGGAAAGTGCGAGGAGATCGTCGTCTGCTGGCTATGACGAGGGGTGCGAGAGCGTTTCAACAGAGATGGGGTCCACTACCACCCCTAGCCAACTTAGTAGCGCAGACTGCAAGTATACCTTGAAACAACAAATACTAATATGGTACCTCCGATAAACATCGCCTCTCGTCGCATTTTGTCGCGGCGCGATCGCCGAGCGATCGATCCTCTCGCAAAGTTAGTCCTGAGTTGGTGCATTCCCGCCAAAAATCCTACGGTACCTGTAGTCTGCGCGCGGAGGCGTGCGGCGGGATCATCCTTGTCGACAGTCGACAACGAGGACTGACTCCCTCCTCCTCCTCCGCTCTCCTCGGCCCTGCACATCTCTTCAAAAAGCAGAAGTGTACTGTGCTAGAAGACTATGAAGTACAGTATCTAGCATGTACCCCGTTACCTCGGAGGCGAAAGATGAAATGATAATATTATGAATGCCTCCTATAGTTATTTATACAAGTTCTACCTCGGAAATCTTATTCTTCTTCCCGGCAGATTTAAGGTCGGGATTGCGGTAGGTCGATTCTCCGCCCCGTTCCGCCTTTTCCTTGGCTTCTAATGCCAGCAAACGCGATGTTTGAAGCCGATGTTCTCGGTAGTACCAGGAGAAACCGGCAAACATGACGAACACGATACTAAACCATGCCACCAAGTTGACCAAAATGGGGTTGTATGGAGGATGATCGGGGTCAAAGTTACCTTCGTTTTTCTCCAAGTAGTTGTCCCATGAAGTCTCAATGAACATGTTAATGGCCAGCAGGACAGCATCAAAAGTTCCGTGCATCAGGACAGCTGGGAGAATAATACGACCAACGCCAATACGATGAGAGTCGTCCGTGTCACATTCGACGTACTTTCGAATCACATTAATGCTTTGAATCGCAGCGGCCAATGCGTGGACTGGAAAGAGGGAGCGAAACAAGAGGACGATCCACTCTTCAATGACGCCTCCCGATTGGACATCACCCGAGTTGGCCTCGGATCCACCAAGAACAAACACGTACAAAAAGTTTTCAGCACATGCCAGTCCAATGGCGACCGAGATCATTCCCGTCGTGACAGCCCCGGCCCTTTGCCTTGCAGTGCGGATATCGTTTTCATCTTCATAAAACTCCTCTTCGGCTGCCATGGGGCTCAGGTCGATGATGGGAGAGCTCTTGGCGCTCTGTGTTTGGCTGCGCCGACTTCGAGTACTTCGGTGAGAAGCGCGCGACGAGACTGATTGGTCGTCATCGTCATCGTAGGCGCCTCGTTGGTTCGTTTCCTGCACTTGATGAGAGCTGAAGGGATACTTGACAATCCCTCCAGCGACAGCACGTTCGTCTTGAGCGGATCGGGCCAGACCAGTCAAGAAGATGAGATCTGGATGTTCGACGCATCGGAACGTGTAGTACTTGCAGAGCTCTTCGGTGATGGCAGCCACAATGTAGGCGTTGATAAATTCTCCAACAATCCAACACAATCTGTAGTTGTCGACGACCCAAATATTGAAAGTGTCGGAAATTGACACACCAATGGCATAGCCCGTGTAGGCAAATGTCAAAAGAATGTTCACCAGCAGTCCCTCAAAGAAAAACGCGGCTGGGACAGCAATGAGAAAACCCGCGGCAAAGAATTTGATGACAGCGTCAAAGCTCAAATCGGACTTGTGGAATATCCAATGGACCAGATAAATGACACAGAAACTCTGAACAAAGGTGGCGATCAGAATCACAAGATCCGGCCAAGAGAAGGAAGCTCTTGGATTGAAAATCAGCGTGGTCGTGATGACAATGAAGGAAATCAAAAACACGGCAAGGATATACCGAGACAATCGACTTAGTGCATGGAAATGAAGCATAAAGCCTAATTTGTTTCGAGATTTTCCAAGCCATTCTCGGCGCAAGTCGTTGACGTTCTTTTGGTACTCGTTAAAGGGCTGATGGGTAATGTAGTCGACTCGTTGATACCGTGTAGGGACGAGCAAACGAATCTCCCGAGCTTCTTGTGCCAAAGCACAGATCGACATACATTGGAACCAGCAACGGCAAATGAGTCCACAACAGCAGGCCATGAGGCAGCTGAATCCACGAGAGACGCAGTCGTGGTGGTGTGGAGTCTTTTTGAGTTGAGTGACTCCATCGTCGTCGACCTTGACATCATCGTCAATTTCATCCCCATCCATGGGTGGGTCGATGGGATAGCAGCCGCACAAGGTGTGACTGCAGGCCCCTTCGTACTGATCTTCTCGAGAATCTTGAAAGGCTACTCGTTTGACCCCAGCTCCCGACGAAGCATAGAACAAGTGGTCTTCTTGAGCACGGGCCCGGACCAAGTAATAGCGAGTGCGCATGCGGCGACGTCGCCCCAAGACACCCAGAACGATCAGAAAGGCAAAAATAAAGGCAAGCCGAAGGTCGGCAGCCAGGTCTCGGCTCTTGTCCACTTGCTGGGTGTAGTCGTCGGTTGCATAGTCGTCGGTGTAATAGGCGTAATTATTGTTTTGGTTGAGAGCACGAATCTGACCATCACCGCCCTCTCCTCGTCTGGTACTGGTACTACTAGCAACAGAACGTGCGGTAGGCTGGTTTTCCCCACCACGGTACCACTCATCCTTGAGAAAGTCAATGGCAGGTTCCCAGAGTCCCTCGTGCATGTCACGGATCTTGAAGATCCCATGGGTTGGATGAGGACATGATGATGATGACGAGGACGATTGACAAAGAGTAGTCTTCATTGTCGTCGTCGTCGTTGGCAAGGCTTTGGAGGTGAACGAGCTCATCGTGTCGAGCAGGCGGTTCCCTCCGTTGTAGTAGTAAGCATCATTTCCGTCGTCCCCGTTGGCATTGGCATCGTCGCCTTGGACTTGATCATCATTTTGTTGCTGATTTTGATCATCGTTTTGTTGTTGTTGATAGTTCGCATCATCACCATTGGCAGCAGCAGCAGCATCGTCATTGTACTGGTTGGAGGACGACGACGACGACGATGATGAGCCACTGTTTTTGCCACTACTGCTAGTACTGTATCCACCATAAAAGCCTGCTGCCAAACTGCTTTGATCATCATCAGTTCCGAATCCCCAAATGATAAAGGTAATGGAAATGAGAATGACCGTCAACAAGAGTGCGTACGCGACAATCCGTGAGGGCAAGGTCCGACGACTCGTGCTGCGTCCCCATCGGACTCCCCGACGATCGTTGCGAAGTTGCAAGAGATATTCGGTCCGATTGCTGAGAATCAATCCAAAGCATCCCATCGAGGCACAGACCAAGGCTTCATCCAAAAATAGATTTTGAATGCTGGTACTGAAACCACGGAATCGTAGAATGGTGCCAATCGCATTGTTCTTATCATCATCATTTTCGGATGTGGCGGAGGTGTTGTTGTCCACTCCACTGCTCGAGTAGTAGTCATCATTATCGGTAGTTTCACGAGTGTATTGTCCCGTCATTTGCGATTGATTGGCTCGGGATTCATAGGAATCTTCATCGCCGGAATCATCGTCATCCACATCGTCTCCGTGACTGCTGTAAAACAATCGATTGGTCATGGTGTTACTCTTGCTGCTGCTGTTCTTGGCGCTGGCGCTGGTGGGATTGCGTCTCGCCTTTTTCGCAGCAGCATTAAAGGGATGATTTTTTTGCGCTCTTGCTTCAATCGCATCGGCGGCCGAAGCCTTGACCACACGAGGACTAGTGGGCGGCGAGGAGACACCGCTGCTGCGACGAGGAGCGGGAGGACGGGGACTTGTGGCCGGATCTTCCAATCCTTTGTTCCCACGTCTTCTGCCACTACCACCACCCAACGGAGATTTGGGCGATTTGGGGTTGTCCTTGTTCTTTCTGCCATCTTTGCTGGCCGAGCGACGAAACAAACTGGAAATATTTCCCGTCAAACTGCTTCGTTTCGTAGGACTGTAATACTCGTTGTAATCCTCGCCCCCGCTGTTACCACCACCAGCACCAGCACCACTATAACTTCCAGCAACAGACGCATCCAAGGTGGGAGGCGCATACGAGGTACCAGCACCGGTATTCACACGAGTACTGTCAAAGGAAGTATCCTGCTCTTTCTTTCTTCGTCCTCGTCCTCGAGTAGGAGAAGTAGGGTCCCTACTACTCATGACTAATACAAGTACCGTGCTTTTGAAGACAGCAACAGCAACAGCAATATACGAATAGTACAGTAATACAATCAAGCACTCCTTACTCCTACTTTTGGCCTGGGCTGTGCGAGTAGGATATCGTTATTATCGACAATGACAATGATAAAGACGATGGTGATGTGTTGTTGATGTCAGTACTTGTAGTTCTTGTGGATAAGGATGTGAAAAAAGTTACCGGTACAAGCAAGTAGGTACATAGAGAGTTAGGTACACACCGGTACAGTAGTTGGAAGCACCTTTGTGTAGTATTTTTTGGCTCACTTTTTTTTTGAGGGTCGGGCAGGCTCGACATCGACTCACAAGAGTAAGATCCTCTCTTGAACGGTTATCTTCATGTCCATACTCGAGGATGGGGAATATTCGAATACAGGCAATGCTGATACACATGCATGAGAAGGTTCTCTATGATGTAGTCTGCCGGTACAAGTATGAAGTATGATGTTGTGGCCGATAGACCTTGCCGATACAACTATGTATTTACTTTGTGGAATTGACCAATGCACGTGAGCGTTTCCCGTCCGTTCATCGAGCTATTATTTTCGAAATCGCTCACGCGCCTTCCGATCGGCAGGGCGGGCGCGTGTGGGGCCGCTAAAATGTACTGTATGTACGGTAGTGAAGCGGACAAGAAGCGGAATGAAGGGCGGGGACGGCGGGCGGGCGCGCGTGAAGAGCACTGTATAGATATATAGTAGCATAGGTATGATGCATACATACTTACATAAGCAGCGCGACGCCACGTGGCAGCACCGTGGCAATGCAACAGGCAGTCGTCGCGCGGGAGCTCCGGGGGCTGGCATGCATGGCGCGGCGTCTCTCGTTTTGCTTGTTCGTGTTCTGCTCGACAATGGCGGCGCTACGAGTACTGTACATACCGCCGGTACTGTTGTGCGGGGCCCAGTAAAAGTTGCCCCCTTTTTGCGTGATAACGCGTCTCTCGCTGCGTGCTGTGGGCTGTGGGCTTTGCTGCTGCTTGCTTGCTTGCTCTTTATTTGTAGCAACCAAGCTACTGATATCATCACCTCGATCAAACAACAACAACAACAACAACAACAACAGAACAACTGAAGAATCTTCAATCTCTCCAGTGTTCGTACGACAGTTGTTTGTGGAAGGCGTGCGTGCGAGCGAGAGAGGTCCTTGTACAAGTTGCAGCAATAAATAATCATTTACCAAACTGCGTTCTGTTGGTGAAGGCGATTGGATTTGCCTCCACAACAAGAGCAGTGATCACCATGCCGCCCAAACGTGCTCAGTCGTCGTCGAAGTCTAATACAAATACGAAGACATCCAACGATGGTACAACATCCGCAGCAGCAACAGCTTCAGTCGTCTCCAAGGATTTGAAACAACAGCAGCAGCAACAACAACAACAATCGCAACGCAAGGAAACAAATAATACAAGCACTTGTTCTCATCCCAATAACAGCAGCAGCAGCAGCAGCAATAACAGCAGCAGCATTGCAGCTACGGCGGCGGCAGCTGTGGTGGCTGCAACTAAAAAGCTGAGTGCAACTTTGGTAGACGACGACGACGATGATGATGATGATGATGGTGATAATGATCGGGCGGATAATCGCAGTCACCACCATCAGCATAATCACCATCATCATCACCACCACCATCATCATCAGGATCGCCACGAATCATCATCGTCCAATGCGTTGGTAGCAAACAACAACAACAATCATACTACGGATGCTGATCCTGCGGATTGTTGTTTGCATTGCCATCAACCTTCGCAAGAAAAGCAAGTCCGGTGCGATGAATGTCAATCCTTTATTTGTCCCAATTGTCACTGGTGTCATGAATATCAAGCGAATCATGAAATTCGAGTGTGCGATAGATGTGATGCCTTTTATTGTCGACATTGTGATGAAATGGATCAATGCGATGATTGTGGAGAAGTTGTTTGTGCCTCTTGCAGTACCTTGTTGAGTTGCAAGTTTTGTGGAGGAGGACTTTGTGAAGAATGTGCCACCGCCTGTGGACGGTAAGTAAACACTACTCGTGCTGTGTTATAATATTATTATTATGGATGATGATGATGGATGAAGAAGTTTGAAGTAGGAAGAAGGACGAATCGCATGAGAATGTCGCTCATGTTTATCTCATTCGTTCTGTTCTGTTCTGTTCTTGCTTGTTTGCTTTCTCTTGATTCTCTCATTTTTCACTCACAACCAAAACAACAAACACAACAGCTGTGGTATTGTCCTGTGTAGTCGAGATGCCAAATTTGCGGTCGATTGTGATACATGTCGCTTATCGTATTGTTTGGTATGTTTGGCGTCGGGATCCAAAGACCCATGTGTGAGATGTGGACATCGTCCTTCCAAACGAATGGAACAATTGGTGCATTTGCGATTGAAATCCATCTACAAGGCCTTTAAACAATCCAGCAAAAGTCCCAAGAACAGCAACACCAACAACAGCAACAGCAACACCAATACTTTTAATACTGGTACTTCTTCAAACACCAACACCAACATCAACCTGGGAACGGGAGACTTTCATCATAGCCACCACGATCATCATGATAGTGGTCCGACTATTGAAGAATTGGAGGAAGGAATGGAAGACTATGATCCACAAAATATGAGTACTAACATTGGGAACCACCACCATCACCACCACAACAATAATAATAATGACGAAGGTCATGGAACAGAGGAGGGAGCCCGTGCGGATGCTCGTCGAGACTTTTTGGCGGAGAAATTTTTAGAAGAAAAGCAAAAGCAGGCGGACGCTGCAGCTGAGGCTTTGCTCGCAGAGCTCGAAGAGGAAGAAGAGGCCGCCAAGTCCAAGAAATCCAAAAAGAAGCGTAAGAAGGAACGCCAGCAGAAGGCGAAACAGAGTGATGAACCAGACGTCGTGGAAGATTCGAAACCCAAAGCCACTCCGAGCAAAAGGGAAGGAGTCGTGAAGAAAGAGCAAACGCCGCTAGACGAAACCCCTATAAAGTCACGGCCCAGCGAGGATTCGTCTCTCCGGAACAATAATTCTCCAGCGACGCCGGAGCAGCAGCCCGAAACTCTTCAAGAAGCCACATCGGCAGAAGAAGCCATGGCAGAGGAAAACCTGGACCCCTTTGAAAAACGGTTGTACGATTGCGTCGAAGGATGTGATGTCGATGGTATCGAAGGTATTCTATTTGAGCTGAAGGGGGTGCCAGGCCGAGCATCACTGAGAAAAAACGCCAAGAAAGCTTTGAAAAGGCTACGAGCACCTGCCACTTCTGCGACGGAGGCGGAGGAAGAAGCCATGACAAGGGAAGCTTCGGGGTCGCCTAGTGTTGATTATACCAAGGGCCCTGTAGAGTTGCTCAAATTGGTTTCGGACAACAAAATTCCAGGGAAACAATCCAGTCGAGCCGAGTGTGTCATGCAAATGTCGCCCATGGTTGTGGGGTGGGTCATTGGAAAGGGTGGTCAACGCATCCGTGATCTGATGGAAGAGAGCGGTGCCAAGGTTTGGATCGATCAAGAGAAGGCCAAGCCGGACGAAGCCAGGAATGTCTACATTAGCGGGGAACGGAAGTCGGTAGATCAAGCCGTTCGGATGGTTCGAGAAATCGTATCTAAAGCTCCCATTGAAGGGGCTGCCAAATACGCACCCGATGCATTAGTGCCCGATGAAGGCGCAGCGGAGAAATCCAGTCCGGCGGACAACCCACAGGAAGCCGTTGCTCGAACTAATAGTGCTCTGCCAGGTGTCAAGGCTCCCTCGCCACCTATTCCTGCAGCAGAAGTCCCACCACCCGCAATGGCTGCTTCGAATCCCCCGATTCTTGCTACTTCAACGCCCATCCTTTCTTCTACACCGGTGCTGCCTTTATCCTATTTGGAGAAAAGCATTTCGGAGGACAAATTTGAACATGTCATGACATGTGAGGCCCGTTTTGTCCCGTTGCTCATCGGAAAAAGAGGCTGGGCCATTAAGGACATTCAAGACAAAAGTGGGGCGCGTGTGGATATCGATCAAACTGTAACTCCTCGCCAGATTCGTATTTCTGGCTCAAAGGCGAGTGTCGACAAAGCGATACCGATGGTCCGAGACGTGTTGAGCTACCCTCATGCACAACCTCAACCCGGAGCCGAGATTCATGATGGCATGGAACAGCTTTTGGGAGTCGCGGAAGTCTTGCAGAACTATGAAGCATCACCAGCCGCGGCCCAAACAGAAACTCGGCCACACACTCCGCCTCCTTACTCTTACATCACGACTGATGACGCAAAGAGTGCGATCTCCGCGTCTTCATCTTTGTCGTCTACGCCCGAACCATCCATGGCTCCGAGCAATACAAAAGGAATGCCGCTGCAGTTCGCCACGGGGCCGTTGATTCCTCCACACGACTACAATGCTTCGTCGGGTGCACCAATGCACGGTCAATCGTCATCTCCGGGAGCTCAATATTTGGCCCAAGACATGCCGGGAGGTATGAATCGTGGGGCCTTTGCACCTCGTCAGATGGCACCACCACCTGCGATGTATGGCGGTGGTGGGCTAATGGGGATGCAGCACTTGCCTGGAATGGGTCTCCCGCCTACTCATCCAGGGCAGGAGCAGATGTACGCTCAGCAGGGACCAGCACCTGCGTCCGGTCCTATGGGACATCACATGATGCACGGCCCGTCTTCCCCAGCTGGATTTGGTCCCGGTGGCATGGTTCCGCCCAGCCCCAGCACCAAGGCTATCCATGGCAACCATGGTGCCAGTCAGGGCTTTGGAATGATGGGGCAACCTGCTGGGGTTCATGGAAACTCGGCTGGTCCGATGGGTATGCCACAGCAGCACATGCACCGCCCGCCCCATCAAGCGCCAATGGGTCGCTACAATTCCATGCCTGGGGCATCCCTCGGAGGAGGCGGTATGATGCTTGGCCAAGGCGGAGGGGCGGCGTTTGACGGCCGTGGTATGAATCCTCTGGGCGGTTGGGATCAAACACATGCCGGTAGAGATTTCACGCCTTCTCCGGGACTTGCTCATGGATCGAATTCGGGGGCACCTCCCGGCAATCTTGGACTTGGGATTACCGGTTCCGGTATGATGCATCACCCACCCAATGGAGCGATGGCTCATGGCGCTAGCAACTCGTCCGTTCCACTTGGCGGTGGATTTGACTTGGGACAATCTCTTGGTGTTGGAGGTTCTCAAAGTACGCCATTTGCTCCGGCCGCCGCGACAGGAGCACCCGTGGGCTCGATTCGCGATGATGCCAGAATTATCGACAGTCTTTTCGGCCAGGCTCCAACTGCGGCTGATCCTGCTCAGAGTTTGCTTTCGGGCTTGAACGGGCTGTCCCTTGGCGGTAACGATGGCCTCGGGAGTACAGGAGCAGCACCAAGTGGTGGCGGAGAAAGTGGTCTTTGGGGTAGCTCCTTGCCGGACTGGAACACCGCCACTGAGGCAGCATCCAATGTGTTGGAGTCCACTCCGACTTCGGCGGCAAAAGACTCTGGCCTTGAGTCGTCTTTTTTGGCTGGATTGCAGCCATTTAATAATTTGAACGAGGATACCCAACAACATCCTCCCCACTCTCGATTTGATTGGGGGTAGACGAATGTCCATCTGAACTGATGGGCACGGAAGGATTGAGGGGGAAAGGAAAATCCTCCCGGTTTCATTTTTCCGTTATGAAAAAATCCACCAGACTGGGTGAAGAGAAACTATTTGCTTGTTTACGTCTCAAGGGAAAGAAAAAGAGGTCCAATCACTGCGCGTTTGGTCCTGTTGCTTTTTCGATGAGATTGTCGGCTGGACATACTGCTTACGTGTCTACCGCTTGTTTCGAGCATGTTGTCATTTTTATTTGATTCTGCGCTCTGGATGAGAATGACGCTGGAAGCATACTGCTTTCGTGTTTCCACGCTGTTCTCTCTGGAGTGTATCGGCACGATTTCATTTTTCCTGCGCTACTGTCGGTGCTAGGAAACAAAATATATTTTGAACATGATATCCCTGTCGGTACATTGTGGTAGTTCATGAGGAACTATAGACTACTTTTACATTACAAACAGTGTGTGACTACTAACAGTAGCTACTAGGAATCTTCCAATCCTTCTTTTGGTAGTCCCTACCGCAGTACGAACTCTTGTTGCACCCAGAACACAAATTGAAGTCGCCCAAGTAGAGTTCTTCATGTTGGCACGATCGACACCAGGAGCCTCCCAAGGTATGCTCGCGCGATTCTCGACCAGAAGATGAAGATGTTGAAACCAAGAAAGAATGAATCGAGCCATCTGACACCTTTTGGAGGTCCTAACCTTGCAAGTAAAAAGCCCATTTCTTCTCGTCTTTCTCCAAAGGGAAAGTCCGACCGCTGTTCAAAGGTCACGACAGGGCGGAGTGATTTGAGAAACATTGCCCCGTCGCTGAGCATGAAAGCGCAAAAGCTACAAATCTCATGATACTTGTAGACCAAACCTTTGTAACAAATGACCGAATCTTTGTCGCTTGAGCCGGTGGTTTGTTCTTGATAACGCTCAATCATCATCTTAGTGTACACGGGCATCACTAACATGCACTGCTCCAAGTCTCTACGATGCCGCAAGATCGTGCATAAGGTGCCCAAGATCCCACAGCAGCGCTCGCAGTGGACGGGAGTGGTGGAATCATCCACCGGACAGATATCCTCGAACCAGACGTCTGGACTCAAGACGAATCACTCACTCTAACAGCAGGGATGATCATCTTGTTGCTGCTGTCGTGCTGCATTGATTCATCAAGAGCTTTGACAGGTCCATCTTCATCAATTCTGATGCATCCTCAAATACCATCCACTTTTCATTCTCAATCTCGTAGTCTCTCATGGTATTTGCCACTCGTTCAGAAACGTTGTCTTCGGCACCTTTGGAGACGGAACGAAGGAAAATTGCCAATACTTGTTGAGGATAATCCTGGGCAATAGAAGCATAAACTTGAGGATCCTTTTCTCCCGTATCGCCAACCAAAACAAAATATCGTTGGGGGTAGGTAGCAAAGAGACGCTTCAAAGCTCGTCGTTTGAATTCCAGCGGATCTTCTAGCAAGGTTTGAATTGTATGCTTGGCCTCTTTCGGTCGGACCGTTTTTAGCGAATAGGTGGCCGGTGGAAATCCGCATCTCTGTCGAAAGGCTTCCAGATCTTCGTAAAGTTGATATAAGGAGGCAGATAGCAAATGCAAGTGCACATGGGGTGATCCCTTCACACCACCGCGCGATGATGATGATGATGAGCCGCCACACCATTTCTGATAAACGTCGCTCATCCCAGGGACTTCTTGAAATTCTCTCATGAATGTATTTCGAAGCATTTCCTTCTTGCTCGTCACATTGGTCATCTTGATAGTATCGTCAATATCCGATAGAATCGTGATTCCTTCGGCCGGTACGAGATGGACCGTCCCATCGTACCGTCGCTGGCCATTGCTCGACAAGGCAAAGAAACCGATCGATTTGATCGAGTTGTTGTTGACGTCGGACTGTGTGGTGGCATCATCTTCATCATCATCAGCTGAGTTGTTGTCGTCGTCACTTCCTTCTTGATGGAAAAGATCCTCTTCGGGCACCATCAGAGTTGTTTGAAAGTGCCCATTTTTACTCGACGGTAGCATTGCATACTCCTTCCCCGCCAGCGTTATTTTCGGTCGCTTCCATCGTTCATTGTCGACCACAAAGGATCGGATCCGATGATCGAGGATTCGTTCTTCGGACGACTTGGATTTTACTTTCAAGACGCGACGCAAGAGAGATCGAAAGGCAGCACGTTTCTTACTGTCTTCCTTAGGTTGAAAGATCCAACCATGGATGGGCACCTGCCAATGCGTCGTATTGAATGCCGAGGCGCTGGTCGGGAAGAAAACAACGCGTTCGTCCGGGGCGATGCGGCCCGTAAAGTAACCTGCCAAATTCTGGACTGTCAGAAGGGTCGTCCACACTTTGACCATAATATATTGTTGATGATGATATTGAATATTGAATATTGAATGTGTATGACAGTAGACAGTAGACTAGCAATGGTATTATGAGCGTCCAAAAGAGTGAAACAATTTTCAATTATTCACACCGATGGAAGGAAGGAAAGGATGGTTGGATGGTGCGGTGGGTATGATGTGGTTGCGTGTTGCGTCGCTGTTCTCGGGGGTTGTCGCGGTGTCTTGGATGCAATTTTGTGACGTCTTATGGAGTGTTCTCCTTGCTTATTATTTTATTTTGCACAAGCATTGATTTCGTTTCATTGCGTCTGTGACGATCCTTATTGGCGACGTCATCGTCGATTTTTTAGAATTCTTACTACGCGTAATTGATTCATTGGACTCCATTATTTGAACCCCAAATTCCGCAACATATGTACTGTACGAATGTACTCCAAACCGACCCCCGCGGGATCCAAAAATAGAAGATAAAACGCTCGCCTGAACCGAAGTGAACCCAACACTTCACAACAAAACTCAAAGGTTGTTGACACTTTCTTCTATCCATTTTGAATTTTGTCATCATATTCGTACCGACCCGCCATTGTGCGCCTTGGATGACGACGACGACGACTCATCTCTGACAAGTCATCAACAATCAAAAGAGACGCATCCAATAGCTTGAGATTCTGCAACAAACCATCGTCAGCATGATGGGCGATGATAGTGATGATACAAGCATCGTCGTCGTCGAGTATTCCGATCTCTTGGCTCCCGCGGCTGAAAGCCCACAGGATACATCAGGCGCGTTGCTGGAAAAGATCGAAAAGGCCTTTGGGCCGAGCGGATATGGTGTCATTGCCATCCGTGGAGTTCCTTCCTTTGTTGAGGCCAAGAAAGAATGTCTGACGCAAGCTTACGATCTCGCACATCTGAAACCCGAAGATTTGAAGGAACTCGAGGATCCGGACAGTCTCTATAATGCCGGCTGGTCTCATGGCAAAGAAATGCTCAAGGACAACAAGCCCGACTTGGCAAAGGCATCTTTTTATTTCAATCCTGTCACGGATGTTCCCGGTACGGAAGAAGACCGAAAGAAATATCCAGTCTCGTATCCCATCAACAAGTGGCCAAAGGAATCGCTACCGACACTCGAGGCGGCTTCGAAACGGCTCGGCTGTCTCATGAAGGACGTGGCTGTCGAACTTTCCAAGCACATTGACACCTACGCACAAAGTCAGTGCCCGAATTATCCCACGTCCATGCTCTACTCCGCCATGAAAGATACCGAAAAAGTAAAGGGGCGGCTGCTCTATTACTATCCGCTCGATGGATCGAAGGACGACAACTCCGTGGACTCGTGGATTGGATTCCACAACGATTCTGGATATCTCACTGCCCTGGCGGGTGATATTTACATGGATCCGCAGGGGAATGTTTTGAAAGAGAGCCCTTCTCCGGATGCGGGTCTTTACGTAGAAGATCGAAACAAACAAGTCGTCAAGGCAACGATTCCACCCGATTGTATGGCCATTCAAATGGGAGAGTGTACTCAAATTGTCACGGGTGGGTCAGTTGTAGCGACGCCCCACTGTGTCAAGGGAGCACCCAACTTGGTGCGGATTTCACTGGCCTGCTTCATTGATGTTCCACCCAGCACACCCATTTCGGCACCCAAAGGCTCTTCCACAGCCTCCATTCTTGCCAAAGAATCGACCCGAGTGCCACCCCTGTCGAAACGGTGGGAAGACGGCATGACGTTTGGAGACTTTTTGAGCAAGACATTTCAGATGTACTACGAGTGGAATGAGATCTCATTTGAATACAACAATAAATAGACTAGCTACTAGTAGAATGCATGCAACGATACAATGATACAAAGACCGCAAGAAAGCAATTCTATTACTCTCTATAGTTTAGCTTCTGCTTCTTGTCGTGCCCGATCTATCACTGCTTGCTGCAGTTGCTCCGGCGTCATCATTCGGGCCGCCGCCGTCGCGGCCGTCGGTCGCGCCATTGCCCCCGCATTGGCAAACACTGACGATGCACCAATCATGGTGGCATCGATTTGGCTCAGACTGGGAATCCATTCTTTCAGTCGTTTGCGATATTCAAACTCCGATGCAACGGGGTTATATTCCAAATACACAGTCTCCAAAGACTGGGTTCCCGCTTCTGCCGCTTCTTTTAATGGAATGATATCGTCCAAGGTCGTTATTTGATTTCCTGAAATCCACAATTCTTCCAATGCCGGTAAGTGTGCAAATGGTTTGGTCGATATCAGTCGATTACGGCTCAAGTCCAAGACATTCAGATTCGGAAAGGCCATGGCCAAGCCCGTTTCGCAGGATGCTCCCTCATCATCGATACCGTTGTGTGCCAGATACAATTCTTCCAGTGTGTCGCATTGGGTCGTTAGATTTTCAATTTTCGTGAGACGATTCGATTGAACGTCCAGTCGCCGCAGTTTAGTGAGCTAACAGTAGTGGTGGTGGTGGTGGTGGTGGTACAGGATCCAAAATGAAAAGCATATCAAAGTCAGTCAGTCAGTCAGTCAGTGTGAGGACCATCATCATTGTCTGGATATGGAGAAAATAGTTGTCGTCCTCACCGTACGTACCTTTTCTAGTCCACCGATTTCTTCAATTTTGTTCTTTCCAATCCACAATTCTTCCAAATTGACGAGTCCACCAAGTTCGTTTCCGTCCATGACACGAATCCGATTGGCACCTAGATCAATCTTTTTCAAATGTACCAAGGAGCCCAATCCCCCAATGGATTTTAATTTGTTATTGGCGAGATCTGAGCAAAGGGTACGTGTTATAGCAGAAAAGGAAGGAAAAGAAGGAAGGAAGGAAGGAAGGATGCAGTCAGTCATTCAGCCCTTATGAGCAGTAGCATGCTGTAAAATGACACCCAACCACAATGCAATCCATATCATTCAACTTACAAAGTTCTTTGAGATTGACACAGAGACTGACGGGCGTCATATCCTTGATCGAATTGTAACTCATGTCCAGGACTCGCAAATTCGGACCCGGTCCCTCCAAGGATTCCAAGGCTTGGACTTGATTGTCATAGAGTTCGAGTAGTTCCAACTTCGTAAATCCCTCCAGTCCTTGAATTTTCGTAATCAAATGGGACCGTAACACCAAAGTTTCCAAATCAGGATTGACAGTATTGTCAGATTGTTTTTGTTGCGAAGAAAAATCTTTGGGAATTTGAGTAATCTTTTGTCCGGCGGTTCCCACAATGCAAATATCTAAATCCGTTGGCAAAATCTCGGCCACATCGTGGGGAAATCGAAGTGGCATGGCCTCGTCAGCCTTGACACCCAACTGAGTCCAATCCAAAGGCAATGGCTCTGCCGCAGGTGTTGTAGTAATATCAGTCGTTGTGTCGTCAGCAGTAGTGGCCACATCGTCAGCAGACGGCAAGGAGGCTTCGGATGTCTTGGTCTCTTCGACTTCCTGTTCGTGTTCGTCTGCTGCGGCTTCCGCGGCTGCTGCGGAGCTTTCAGGTTCCATCCTGTTTGATAGATTAG
Organism: Nitzschia sp. pyKryTriq1; assembly: GCA_956465555.1. Lineage (NCBI taxonomy): Eukaryota > Bacillariophyta > Bacillariophyceae > Bacillariales > Bacillariaceae > Nitzschia > Nitzschia sp. pyKryTriq1. Next base: position 400,808 of record OY101117.1, read on the forward strand.
AGATAATGATAATAGAGGAAGGAAGCAATTGATGAATGCAAACACTAGCATTGTAGCTTTCTCTATTTTTCTTGATTTTCTCGCCGCATCATCTTTCTTCATCCTACAATTATTACGCTCTACCAGTACTGTACGAATACTTGTACTGAACCCGGTACGAGTAGTTCGTATCACGGAGACACATCTCGTCGGTCGGCGGTCGGTCGTCGATCGGTCGATCTTCGATCTCCGCATTTTGACTTCTTGGACCCAATATTCCTGTCCTTACTTGACCATGCATCCTCCATCACAAAATCCCAAATGTCACGCATCACGCATCACGATATTGCACTATTAATATAATATTATGATCTTGTCGTTTTCCTCGTCCTTGCTGGGGATTACACCTCCTGCGGCTGCTTTGCGTCATAGGCGGACCGTGCCGTCGCAGGTAATGTGCTGGGCGACGACGAATCATCCTCTTCTTTTCCTCGTTTTGCTGGCGGGTGTGTTGGCAGCTCCTGTGGGCAGCAATGCCATGAAGATTGGATCGTGTGCAACAAAGACGCCTTCGCGCGCACACCAGCTGTTGGACCAAGCTCGCTTGCTAGGCTTGAAGGAACGACATGGTCGTAGCGGTCGCAAGCTTCTGGGCGAGACCTGCGAGGAGCTGCCTGCTATTTGTGATCAATGTGTCAACATCCCAATCCATGTTCATTTCCTGGCTTATCCCACCACACCGGGGGATTCCGATTTGGAATATATCCTACCCCACCCCTGGAAACCCTTCGTGGCCTACCGCGATGATGGAAATGTGTCCGCGCTGGAAGAACTGACTACTCCCGAAATGATGATCTCCATGGTACAGGACAATGTCGATATGGCCAATGCAGTTTTCCAGGGTACTCCGTTCCAATTCACTTTGATGGCTGATGACTACACGATCTCCGTTGATGCCAACTGGACGACATTTCCAGTTGACCATTCAGTCGAAATGTCTGAGACACTTCGTAGGGGTGGAATGGAATCCCTGAATCTATACATGGCATCTTATATATGCAGCAAGGATGAACTCGAACTCGACAACTCTTGTGCCTTTATCGGGGGCGAGGCCCGGTTTCCAAGCACTCAAGCAGATGATGATGGCATATGGATGGTATACGATGTAGTGACTGGTGGGGGGTGGCCTGATGGTGACCTTGGATATACGTTGGTTCACGAAATCGGACATTGGTTGGGATTGTACCATACATTCGAGAATTCTCTGGCGATAATTAAAGGCGACCCATGCTCTGATTCCAACACGAATGATTTTGTGGATGATACGGGTGTCCACGCTGGACCTTCGCAAGATTCCTACAATTGTACTGACTTTTTGTTTCCTGATGAGCAGGTCGAGCTACTTGTTGTACCCGACACCTGTCCAGGACAAGAACTATTTGACCCATTCTTCAACATTATGAACTACGTAAGCCACGAGGTATGCTTCGAGACAACAGAGGCCAAGTTCACTTGTGGCCAGGTCGAAAGGATGTGGTTGCAGTGGAACCTGTACCGAGACGCCGTCAACCCTTGTGAGGAGGGCGAAATGGTGGTGGACATTGTTGTTCAAATCGACAGCCGTTCCCTTCAAAACTCGTTCTATCTCTCTATCGTAGGGAGCTCGGAACCGATCTTTGATTCCGCCACTGACTTTGCCGCACTATTTGCCATCATGAGTTTCCAGGATGCCGTCGTCGTGGATTTGTGTGTTCCACGAGGTGAGGACTATGAATATGTGATTCGCGACAGGGTCGGAGATGGCACTGCACGAAGCCCTGCCATCATTCTGGTCGATGGTGCATTTCAATGCGAATTGCCAGCCGATTTTGGAAGTTACGCCAAAGTGCTCTTTACTTCTCGCTCCATGGATTGCAACGGTACGCCAGTCCGCAGCTCCAAGGAGGAGGAGGTTGATCCCTCCTCGGGGGCGGTGGCTTCGATGCCGCGTGGCGGTTGGAGCATGGGATCATTCTTATCCTCGAGTCTTGCAATGCTGGGAACCTTCTTTTTCACGGTTGGTTTGTTGGTGGAACGCCGCTAACACTAGCAGCACAGTACGTTGTGTAGCATTGCAATTTTGTGTGGCAATTGTGTCCTTGCCGGAGGACAACTCAGTTCGTCTCATATCCTCTTATTAGCTACTAGTACTGCTATTAGCCACCAGCTAGTACAGTACAAAAGAATTCTACCCTTCATCGGTCGGCGATCGGTCGCTCTACTGTACCGGGTATCTACTACTGTATCTCGTCACTGTGACTTCTTGGACCCAAATGATCCATCGATTGCTTCTTGTGCTTCCACTTGGAAGGCGCCGAGGACCCCTGTAAAGAACGTGTGGCGTGGAGACGATTGCCTCCAACGGGACGCAAGGACAGGCGGCTCACGCCATTCGCTCTATTACCACAAGAGTGTTTTGCCTTTCCTCGATCGGTGGCCTGCATGCTTCGACCATGGCGGATTGGCTTGCCGGGCTGATGTGTACCTTACGTACTCGTACTTGTACATCAATAACATTGACACGAGGAGTGCATCGTCGTCTTCCGACACTCATACTATTATATCTACAAGACAGCATTCCAAGTACTGCACGACGTAGCTAGCCATCTGTCTAGTCGTATTATTGTTCATTGAAAACATCATGTCAGGTTTTGGTGGAGGTTTTGGAGGCGGAGGCCGCAGCTCTGGCGGTCGCAGCACCCGAGGAGGCGGAGGGGGCGGTCGATCGAGCAGCGGCCGGGGAAGAGGTCGAGGCCGGGGGCGAGGACGGGGAGGAGGACGCGGCGACAGCAGCGGTGCCAGCATGCTCAAGTGCCTCTTGAGGCCCTGTGGGGACTGGACCAAGAACGGAAACTGTCGGAACGGCAACACTTGTAATTTTGCCCATGTGGTCAAGCTGCACGCCGTGATTGAGGCCTCGAGTCCCATGCCGGATACTAATGATACCCAAAATAGCAGCAATGGATACAACAGCCATACCCAAAATCGATACAATCCCAAAAACATGGCTCCCGTGTCGACGGTCGCGTTGTGGGAGACGGGAGGCGCCGTCAAACTCTTCACTGGATCTCATGATGGATTTTGGAGATTGTGGAATTACGTGCCCAGCTCGGGCTTTGTCAAGGAATTTGAACACAACATGGGAGGACCTGTCCATTCGCTCGTGGTGGCCAGCAACTTTTTGTTCTGTGGGTTTGAAAGCATCTCGCCAATGCTCCCGGAAATTACCGTGGGGATGGTGCATGCCTGGAATCTAGCCAACCCGACAGATCCACCCTTGGAATTTCAAATGAGTCCACTGACGCCCTATGCACATGCCACAGGTGTCACCCAGCTCTTGGTCGACGGGCAAAGAGTTATGAGTGGATCCAAAGATGGTTCCGTGAAACTGTGGTCCTTTGATGCGGCATCGAACCAATTCATGCTCACGCAAACGTATTTGGGGCATGCTCGAGAAATTACAGGCTTGGCAGTGGCTGACACAGTCCTGTGGAGTTCCTCCACGGACGGATCCATTCGTATATGGGATATTGCCAAGGGAGAATGTCAATTCGTTATTACCATGGCCCATGCTGGAGCGACACCGCCTCCGCCGGGGTCGGCCCCACCTCAATCTCCAGGCCATACCAATGCTGTTACGAGCTTGGTCAGTTTCAAGTCCCCCAATGGCGTCTTTATCCTAAGTGGATCTCTAGATGGAGATGTCAAAGCTTGGAATGGAACAACAGGACATTGTGTCGCCAGTGAAGGCCACAATGAAGGTGTAGTCACAATGACCATGGCTGCCGATCCCAACGGCAAACCCTTGCTACTAGTAGGAACGGAAAGTGGCAATATCGTTGCCCGCAACTTGGAACCGACGGCTCAAATCAATCAGCCGTTTGCCCCCATTCTGTGTCTCAGCCAGCATTATTCGGTGGCTCACGAAGGCGCCGTCAAAACTTTGTCGCAAGGACCCGCAGGAACCTTTTATTCTGGAGGAAATGATGGAAAAGTATTGGTCTTTGAATTTACAGGTGATTTGGGACTGTAAAAAGACATCATCGTTATCAAAACAGCCACAACACCAGCAGCAGCAGCAATGTGTAATACTATTTTAGCTTTTTATGATATCTTGATTCTACTTGGTAGTCTCTGGAGTAGGTGTAGACGTATAGCAACTATCAATGCTATGTAGTAGATACCGGTATATAGGAGTGCGCTCAACTCTAGCTAGCTTCGAGTTACTGGTACCATCAGTAAGAGCACAGGAGGCAGTACCGCAGCATCATCTAGCTATTTCATATCTCTATTGTAGTCACTGCTACGTACTCGTATTTGTGATGGCCGGCTTCCTTGAAAGACACTTTCTCTCAACCGTGCAAGGCAAGAGGAAGAGCGTTCCTTTGAAGTATCGAGCTGGACTTGCCGCCAATTTTATTGATAATGGTGGGTCCGTACTCTCTCTCTCTCTCTCTCTAGTAGTTGATAGTGGTAGAGTAGGAATGGAACTTTCTTTACTACGTGTACCATGATCGTACTCTACCTCCATGTACCTGGTACGTACACGTAGTAACCTAAAATAATATTCTCGTGTAAAAGTAAAGGTACGTGTAGCCAGCAGCCCACCGCAGGAAGAGAATTTGAATTTGTCGACCGTTTGTCGACTCATGAATGAAAAATGCTTCCGAGTCGTATCGCAGCACTAAAGTCATCAATTTCAATTTTGGTGACCTCACAATGACCACGGTCATTGAAGTAAAAGCCTGGTACAAATCCTACGAAGGCTTCTCAAAGGTTCTCAGTTTCGCGCGGCACGTTTCCTTCACGGAAGATGATTGTGCCAAAGGAAAGATCCCGATGGCGGGGGTCTCGCCGCCATCGGCGATGGAGGACTCCACCTCTCACAACACAAGTCCAACCTTTGTCTTTGACATTGTAAAAAGTAGTACCAACAACAACAACTCTCAAGATGTCTGACGACGAAGATATTGCCGCCCTTGTGGTTGATAACGGATCCGGAATGTGCAAAGGTGTGTCAAGGAGATGCGATAGCAAGGGAGATTCGTGCAATCGAGCAGGGAGCGATAGACATGATTTCTTAGCGATCACAACGCGATATACTCGAGGGAAACTCTCAATGGATTATTCCTCGTGGCATCGAATTGAGGCGTGTCCATCGCTGAGTTCGATCCTTGAGCCTTCCTTATTCATTTCATCTTCGTATGTGTCATGTATCCTCTGCATTGTCTGACCCATCTCTTCTTCTCCTTCTTCCTTCGTTTATCGTCTGAACCTCTACAGCCGGTTTCGCTGGAGACGATGCTCCTCGATCCGTGTTTCCTTCCCTTATCGGACGTGCCCGTCAGCCCGGTATCATGGTTGGTATGGAGCAGCGTGATGCCTACGTCGGAGACGAAGCCCAAGCCAAGCGTGGTGTTTTGACTTTGAAGTACCCCATCGAGCACGGTATCGTTACCAACTGGGACGATATGGAGAAGATCTGGCACCACACCTTCTACAACGAGCTTCGTGTCGCCCCCGAGGCCCACCCCGTGTTGTTGACGGAGGCTCCCATGAACCCCAAGGCTAACCGCGAGCGTATGACTCAGATCATGTTTGAGACGTTCAATGTGCCCGCCATGTACGTGAACATCCAGGCCGTTCTTTCTTTGTATGCTTCTGGTCGTACCACTGGATGCGTTTTGGATAGTGGTGACGGTGTGACGCACACGGTCCCCATCTACGAAGGTTACGCGCTTCCCCACGCCGTGGTCCGTTTGGACTTGGCTGGACGCGACTTGACTGACTACTTGATGAAGATCTTGACCGAGCGTGGTTACTCGTTGACGACCACTGCCGAGCGTGAGATTGTGCGTGATATCAAGGAGTCTCTTTGCTTTGTGGCAGTTGACTTTGAGGAGGAGATGAAGAAGGCCGCCGAGTCGTCTGCTCTTGAGAAGTCGTTCGAGCTTCCCGATGGTAACATTATTGTGATCGGAAACGAGCGTTTCCGATGCCCCGAAGTGTTGTTCCAGCCTAACTTGACGGGTCTTGAAATGGACGGTATTGCCGACTCTACCTTCCAAACCATCATGAAGTGCGATGTGGATATCCGCAAGGACTTGTACGCGAATATTGTGATGTCTGGAGGTACCACCATGTTCCCCGGAATCAGTGAGCGTATGTCCAAGGAGGTGACTGCTCTTGCTCCCGCTTCGATCAAGGTGAAGATTGTGGCTCCCCCTGAACGTAAATACTCTGTGTGGATTGGAGGATCTATTTTGGCTTCGTTGTCTACATTCCAAAGCATGTGGATCAGCAAGGAAGAATATGACGAATCCGGACCATCGATTGTCCACCGCAAGTGCTTCTAAATTGTTTGGTTGTTCAGTCCATCAACAAGTCAACACGTGGTTGTCATACCCGTTGGACGCGATGTGCCAACTACCAATCTTTCTTGGGCCTTTCGTGTGGCCTTTCTTTGCCTACATGTAAATTTCATTAGTTCAGAGATACCTTATGCTGTTTTCTCTTCTCGTTGTTGCCGTATCATTTTCTTCGGTTCATGCCGTATACTAGACTACCGGTAGGTGATTGCTTCTCAGCTTTGTTAGAAAATGGTTGTGTCTGGAAAGGTAATCAACACTTAGCCACGCCAGTTGCTTTCGGCGACGTTCAGTACTCTTACTCCCATCATGGATTAGCAAGAGTTTGCTCGACACGATCGATCGATTTGAGGATCATGAAGTTCACGGCAAGGACATCGCATTGGTATGAGTTGGCACCAATTCCTCCATCGCAAAGGTAATGTAAGAATATTTCGGACGAGGAGTTTTCTCCTTTGGGTTTTCGCTCACACCTTCGATAAAGATTATTTGTACCGCAAGAGCAGATCTCCAACGTGGTCATCGTCCTCCAGCACCAGTACTACTACATCGTCAGTTTGTTTGGCAGTACTACTAGTAGTAGTAGGACTACTAGTAGTAGTACTGTCGAAACTCATTCCTGCCCCTGCTTTTGTCGTTTGCATTTGTATTATAATAAAAAAGGTTAAGCTTTGTTTGCCTGTTGCTACTCTTTACGAGGTGTTTTTTCTAGTAATACTAGTAGCTCTAGTACATGTAGCTACTCTAGTAGAGAGTAGAGCTCCTTTCCATTTTCGTTCCACATGCTCTGCTCTGCTCTGCTCTGCTCTGTTGGCGGCCAGACTGACGTCACACTTGGCGCTCGGCGCCTTTCGCCCTTTTTCATACACAATTTTTTTCCAAGATGATTTTGGCGCGGTGTTCGTTGCGTGCCATGAAGTACTGATTGTACGTACCAGGTACCAGAGCCATGGTCGGTTGAGATAAGTCCCACCAAACCCTACTGGTTCCCTTACATGATCAAGTACGGTAAATACGTGGAACGTCGCCCCTGGTACGAAAACTACGTCAACGTTAACGTGGGGCGCCGCAACGAAACGCGACGTTTTGGCGGCACACCAAAGACCGAACTGTGAACTGTCCACCACGCCCGCACGCAGACGGTACAGTAATCGTAGACTATTCATTCTTTGAGACCCGGAGCAGGTGCTGGCACGCACTTTTTCATTTCAATGTCAGTTTTCATTCCCCATCTCTCTCTCTTTCACTTCAAAACCGGAAGATGGATGCTACCAACGATCACCATGATACTGACAACATCTCGTTGTTAGAAGAATTGACGAAAGGAGAGCGACTGACAGTCTACTGGTCCGACGATGATCAGTGGTACGAAGGAAAGGCCACCAGCGCTCCGCAGGACCACCGCGTCCGCGTCCAGTACGACGATGGCGGGAAAGCGCAATGGGTGGATCTGACCACTACCCAATGGAGCAGTCTCGGCAAAGGTTTGATCCTCGAACAAGAAGCACAAGCAGCCATGAATCTGAAGAGAGAACGGATTCAAAATATCCAAGTGGGAACAAAGGTGGCAGTCTTTTGGCCCCATGAGAAGGATTTTTTTGCCGGCACCTTGACGAAGATCAAGCCCACCAGCGATCTCAGTTTGAAGAACAATCCACACCGCATTGAGTACGACGATGGCGACTCCGAGTGGACCAACCTGTACCATCGCAAGTTCAAGCAAGTCAAACCTAAGGCCCTCCGCCTCAGGGTGGGCTCTCGCATTTTCGTTCGCAATCCCGAGAAGGGCCGAAACTACGGCGCCACTGTGACTCGAATCAAACTCGGGGAAGCGAGACCTCACAAGGTCAAGTATGACAAGGAGCGAAAGGGCGAGGAGTGGCTCAATTTGCACGTTCATCCTTTCCTGGAAAAACCGCCGCGAATCAAGGTGGACCCGGATCTGTCCTCCAAGTCCCCCGTTGTTCTGAAGAAACGCAAGCGAGAATTCCTTCAAGATATGCCCGAATCTGCGATTGGCAAGGGTTGGAAAGTCAAAAAGGAAGAGCCTGTTGGCCCCCACGGAAAAGACTCTCTCGCGTCTATCAAACGCGATACAGCAGAACTCGAGCGAACGACCTTCGAACTCGTTCGTTGCCTTTCAGCGGCATCCAAAGGTGGCATAGACAAGAAAGGTTTGGCTTCTCGCATTCTAAAGCACGTTGACCCCAATAGTGAAATCCTCGGATCTATCATGAAATCGTTGGGTGATGTCAAAGCGCCACCGAACGATCCCTAAGAAGCCTTCTCAAACGAGGGGTTCCCACCACAATATTGAAAGACTTTTTCCTGGGCTCATCCCAAGAATGAATCCGGACTGCAACGTTGCATTGTACCTTTTTCAATACTAAATGAACTAATCCAGGAATACGTTTCTCTTCCTGCGGCTGCGAAACCAAGCGCGTCTGTGCATTGGTCCCACATCACATTCTCATATGCCTACCTCTCCATTGCTACGTCTTTGTTCCAGAGGTCTTGAATTGATTCTCGATTGACTGCTACTCTAGATCTAGAGTAGTGATACTGAACCAATAGGAAGAGTTTGGAAGAATTGATGTAGCGACTTCTATTGAAATGGTAGCCTAGAAGAATGTCAAAGCTCACGAGCCGCAAAACCGGAGACGACTGGATGGACTTGATGCAGCTACTTCTACTCTCTAGTAGTGCACTGGTACGGAACCGCACCGTTTCGAGTAGAAGAATGTCAAAGCTCACTCCACTACTAGTAGCAGCCGCAAAAGCGGAGACGACTGGTGTCCGTAAGAAAACTACTCCTAGCTAGGCCCTGCGCCGAGATATCAATGATACAGGCATCATCCAGATTCTGAAAGCCAGAACATGAATGCTTGTTCCATCTTTCCAGGAAAGACCATCGAGTACTGGACTTTTTTTAATCATGATGTGTGGCGAAAACTTCTTTCCACACATGAAACTATTGAATCAGTGCAAGTACATGACGAAAGAAGAAACGATGCTCGAAAAGCCATCGAGGTTCAGATATTAAAAATACAATCTATGGAATTAAAGGAAGTAAACGGCAACGAACAGCATCGAAGAATCGATGAAAGACACAATCCAAAGATTTTGCTTAGAAGCATTTGCGGTGGACAATCGATGGTCCGGATTCGTCATACTCCTCCTTGCTGATCCACATGCTTTGGAATGTAGACAACGAAGCCAAAATAGATCCTCCAATCCACACAGAGTATTTACGTTCAGGGGGAGCCACAATCTTCACCTTGATCGAAGCGGGAGCAAGAGCAGTCACCTCCTTGGACATACGCTCACTGATTCCGGGGAACATGGTGGTACCTCCAGACATCACAATATTCGCGTACAAGTCCTTGCGGATATCCACATCGCACTTCATGATGGTTTGGAAGGTAGAGTCGGCAATACCGTCCATTTCAAGACCCGTCAAGTTAGGCTGGAACAACACTTCGGGGCATCGGAAACGCTCGTTTCCGATCACAATAATGTTACCATCGGGAAGCTCGAACGACTTCTCAAGAGCAGACGACTCGGCGGCCTTCTTCATCTCCTCCTCAAAGTCAACTGCCACAAAGCAAAGAGACTCCTTGATATCACGCACAATCTCACGCTCGGCAGTGGTCGTCAACGAGTAACCACGCTCGGTCAAGATCTTCATCAAGTAGTCAGTCAAGTCGCGTCCAGCCAAGTCCAAACGGACCACGGCGTGGGGAAGCGCGTAACCTTCGTAGATGGGGACCGTGTGCGTCACACCGTCACCACTATCCAAAACGCATCCAGTGGTACGACCAGAAGCATACAAAGAAAGAACGGCCTGGATGTTCACGTACATGGCGGGCACATTGAACGTCTCAAACATGATCTGAGTCATACGCTCGCGGTTAGCCTTGGGGTTCATGGGAGCCTCCGTCAACAACACGGGGTGGGCCTCGGGGGCGACACGAAGCTCGTTGTAGAAGGTGTGGTGCCAGATCTTCTCCATATCGTCCCAGTTGGTAACGATACCGTGCTCGATGGGGTACTTCAAAGTCAAAACACCACGCTTGGCTTGGGCTTCGTCTCCGACGTAGGCATCACGCTGCTCCATACCAACCATGATACCGGGCTGACGGGCACGTCCGATAAGGGAAGGAAACACGGATCGAGGAGCATCGTCTCCAGCGAAACCGGCTGTGGTGGGACGAAGAGGACAAAAAAGAATATTGATGTTAGCGGCTGATATAGCATTTATTTGTGCAATGCTGACTAAGCTGACAGAAGACGAAGGGGTGCGGCTCGCTGATGACAACATTTCACTCGCCGCCGACAATTCGCCATGCCGATTATTATAGGACGTGGAAAATCGGTTTTGTCGGGGGCCACACCTAACTCATCTCCTCCGTCTGGATACTAGAGGGACCAGCCCAATTATTGTAGGTAGCACAGGCAAGTATCGTTGTTTCTTGGTTGAAGTCGAATCCACAATGCCCGTCGCCATGTGGATTTTTTGCCATGACCGCGAGCCATTTCCTGTGAACACAAAATATCAGCTTTCTCGCCGCAACTCGAACGTTCGTTTCTTACCTTTGCACATTCCGGATCCGTTATCAACCACAAGGGCGGCAATATCTTCATCGTCAGACATCTTGAAAGTTGTTGTTGTACTTTGTTAGAGGGGAAATAAGGTGGTGATGGTAAAAAGTGGCGATGACTTGAAATTATGACTGCTGCAAAGTAGTTGTGCTGATGCATGCGAAGCTCACCGAATAACGACGAAAGAGCGCAAAAGACAGTCAGTGGTGCAACGTAACAACAACCTGCCGGCCGATTAGCGGTTGGGAGAAAACGACCAATCAGCAGTTTTCACGTGGTTTGGTTGGTCGGATGTCAACTATGACCCAAAATGACCGTCGCACCCGTGTCGCAAGATCCAAATCTCAAGATCGAAAATCGAGATCAAATCGTGAAAATCAAAATTTGGCGAGCATCGGCATTTTCGTTAGGGCCTTTAGTCAGAGTTTCGCGACGACATCACGACACGCCGAAAGCCGACGATCCATCAAGAAGATGATGCATATCCCGATCCCCCAGCTACTCTCTCTCTCTACTATGACAGAAGTCGTCTGTACAATTAAAAACTAACAAAATTACCAAACCTATTGGAAACAATTTCTAGGGTTGCTCAGCTGTCCCGCAGCAATAGACATGGGCATGATCATTCCTTCATTTTATTTCCACCACCAACATCAAAGGAGTCAAGCAAGAGTTTTTGAACATGACAACCAGCCGACAGCTGTCCATCCCCCAATGATCCCCTTTCAAAGACTTTGAATCATCTGATGAACTTGTCCGAGAAAATCTGCCCGTTGCTCAAACGTCGTATTATCCATGTCATATAGTCCCAACCAAGCGACAGTGGCTGCCGGCGACAAAATGGGTCGAATAGCATTGGCAATCATTCGACGACCGTTGTCTCCTGCCAAGGTCACAATGGGAAAGGGTGCTCCATAGGTGCTCACACCGACAATTTGAGTGATATTGGTCAGTTTGGGGATCAATCCCGTCGAAGCAGGCGTTCCATCTGCCTGGGGTCGAGGTAAACTCCAAGCGATGTCATGCACCAAAGTTCGATCCAGAAATCCTTTGACGGCCGCCGGGGTATTCATCCACCAGGTCGGATAGACAAAAATTAACGTATCACACCACAACATCATCCTTAAGTGATCCTTGACGTCCTTTGCCAGAACTCGTTGATCCAAGTCTTCCCCAAGCGCATGTTGCAGTCGATGTTCTTCTTGGGTGAATTTGGGTAAATATCCATTGCGAGCGTCGTTCTTGGCGGAGTACAAGGAAATGCGACGAATCTCATGACCAGCTTCTTTGGCAGCCAGTTCGACTTGATTCGCAATTGCTGCGGAGAAACTGTTGATGGGATCAGGATGAGCATGAACCATTAGAATCTTGCGAGGCGTTTTAGTCGTCTTATCATCTGACGCTGATGCCGATGGTGGCGGAGGAACATACGAAGTGAGCTGATTCAACTTGAGCTGCAGCTGGCGGACACCAGGAATCAGGTAGATTGGTGATGTCATAGCAAACAAACTACTCTTGGTTCAATGATATGAATGCCCTGTGTAGGGCGAGGATGGTGCTCTATGGTAGAGTACCAGTACGTACTTGTAGTGATCGATGGACAAATAATACTTCTTTATATCAGGCCATGTTCTGTTATGTACATTCTTCACAAAAAGTGAGAATAACCGCCGGTAGCATAGTGTATTGGTACTTGTACCATACCTGGCGTACCGGTGTACCAGGTACCAGTACCGGTACCGGCGCCCATTCCGGGCGGACTTCTCTTGTTGTCTGTTTGTCAGAAATACTGGGTATGACGTACACAAACCATCAGCAGATATTCTTCTGATGGTTCGATCCATTCGACCACTATCGTCCAATCAAAATCAGATGACGACGGATCATCGCGAGAACAGCAGAGCAGGTAGGAGCACGAGAAAGGAAATCCCAGCAGAAGGCATACAGTACGAGCAGGAGCACGCACGTAAGCATCATACCGGTACAGCAGTACGAGTACCGGTACGTGTAATGGCACCCATACGCAACTAACGGACGCTTGCTTCCGAGAACCGAGCAAGCGCTTTCACTTCTTCATTCGTTCTTCTCTCTTGCTTAGGTCTTGTACCGGTTCCGGTCTCCCATTACTACAGTATCTTGACATACCGTACTCTACTTGGCAACCACCATGTCTTATTCTTATCTTTTCAAATACATCATCATTGGTGATACAGGTACGTCTTGGAAGAGGGAGAAAACACGCATGAGTGGAGAGGAAGATAGAGAGAGAGAAAGAGCAAAGACTGCACAGCCGAATTCGCTCCAACAAGTGAGGTCATGTGTACCTGTACACCTTTTATATTAGCTGCGCATGCAGACGAAGGCTGTGTCTGTTGGATGTGGCTCGCCGTGGTACCAAGGGGTAGTTCTACTCGACTGCTCGCCATGCATGATGCATCTCACGGACTAAACAACTTTGCTGCTTGCCTCCTCTTTCCCCCGTTGAATCATTGCTTGTTTAAATATTGTTATTCACTCAGGCGTCGGCAAGTCTTGTTTGCTGCTGCAGTTCACCGATAAGCGATTCCAGCCCGTCCATGACTTGACAATCGGGGTCGAATTTGGTGCCCGCATGGTCAACTTGGACGACAAGCTCGTCAAGCTGCAAATCTGGGATACCGCGGGACAGGAATCCTTCCGAAGTATCACCCGTAGTTACTACCGCGGCGCGGCGGGAGCCCTCTTGGTCTACGACATTACTCGGAGAGACACCTTTCAGCATCTGTCGCGATGGCTGGAGGAAGCCCGTCAGCATGCTCAATCCAACATGGTCATTATGTTGATTGGAAATAAGAACGACTTGGAGCAACGCCGGGCGGTCAGTACGGCGGAGGGCAAAGCCTTTGCCGAAGCCAACGGCTTGATCTTTATGGAAACCTCCGCCAAGACGGCGTACAATGTAGAGTCGGCCTTTATCCACACGGCGGAAAAGATTCATGGCAAGATTTTGTCGGGAGAAATTGATGTTTCGAACGAGAGCCATGGAATCAAGGTGGGAATGGCTGCTTCGGGAGGAGGAGGAGGTTTGCCAGGACTGCAGGCCAACCAAGCTGCGGCAGGCAAGGGATGCTGCTAAATCAGAAAAATGACAACGTAGGGTGTTTGTATGTGTGTGGCTATGGCTGTGGGAGTGTCAATATCCGGCTACGTAGCATAATAATATCATACGTACTGTGGACCCGGGGCGAGATAGAAATGAACTATTCTTTGATTTAATTGACGGCGTCCATGAGAGTTTACGGAGCGACTTCAACAAAGTATAATTGCAGTCAGTAGGAAGGCACAAGATGTTCTAGTAGCTCGTTACTATTTAGAAGTTCAAAATTGTTAATAATATAGGGCTACAGTACACTCAGAGATGAACCTTTTTGACTTTTACGGTGCTTCGTCTCCCAATCCACTTTGGTTCAAAGTGAACTCGTTCATGGCATGGCTGCTAATGACCCGCAAGGCTCGTTGTCGATCTTTGCGTTTGGTCAGTATTTGGATAATATCTCGAACTCGCATACCACTGACTGGCACTTCATCGACCGCAATAAGGATATCCGAAGGGAATACCCAGCTTGAGAGGGGACTGTCCGGTGCCATATCGGCCACCATGGCGTGACCACGGTATTCGACAAAAGTCACACCAATCCGTCCGGGTGGAGCTGAAACAACACGATGATAAGGTTGATGATCCAACTCAGCCACCCGATTCCCCGACGGACCTGAATTTGAAGAAGATGCGGCATCCAGTGTTGCTTGGACAGAGGGTGGCGGTGGAAAGCCTTGAGGTGATGCGTTGGCGTGGAAGCGGGATGGGCTTTGAACGGCCGTGTATTTGCCGCGGGATAGGAGGCCACCCAGCGCTCCTCCAAGGGCCCCCATGAACGTGGATTGTGGATTCTCGTCCATATCGTGACTAGCTGCGTGAGGAATATCAAAATGACTGTATTCGGGGTCCTCCTCACTTTCACCTTGATAACCTGGTCCGTACTGTCCATTGTTCATAGGGACCGTAACAGCGCTATGAGACCCACTATCGAGTCGATCAAAGTTCTTCTTGCTATTCCAATCTTCATGAGCGTGATGGTCCAGTAGAGAGGGTGATCGAGGATCCCCCGAATGTCCATTCACAAGGGGCCGCTTCTGACGGACTGAAACAGCCAGATCGTAAGTGGTCCGTCGGTGAGCTCTCATTTGCACAGCCACGTGAATATCAGCTCGACGCAGCAAGATAGGCAGAACGTGCATCATGAATCCATCCCGAACTTGATGGTCCAAGCTCGAAATCGTCAAAGGCGGCACAGAATCCTCCAGATTGTCACCAGTCATGACTCTTTCCATCCATGCGAGAAGCGAGTCATGCAAACCCTGGTCGTCCGTCCACTGATCCAAAACGGTGTATACAATTGGAGATCGGAGTCCATGATCAGGGGGTGGAGGCAGTGGTGAGGTCAGATCATCCCAATCGGTCACGAAATTTTCTCCGTCCAACATTCTAACATTGATGGTCCTGTGCTCGTCGCTTGGCAACGGCGGAGATGCTTTCTCCGGAACCTTATTTTCGGGTACTACGCTGACGCTATTTTCAGGAACGTCCACAGTCGGTGGCTCATCCTCCGACTTCTCTTTCTGCAACTTTTCGTGAAGGAGTCGGATGGTGTCATTAGCTTGTTCCAGGGCTGTTTTTAGGATCAGAACATCCAAGTTTTCAGATTGTTGGGAGCGATTATTTTCGTCGATGGAAGCGTCCTGAAACAGTGAATTATTTCCTTGAAAGGACTCGTCAAACATTTTGTTGTCTTTTTCTTTGTCCCATTCTTCCTTTGCAGGAGGGCTTGTGGGAGGAACATCCTTCTTTGGAGGATCCACCTCGACGGATGCCCCCGTCGAAACCGTGTTGGACTCTTCCGCGTCTTCATCAAACATCGATCGATTATGAGTTACAGAAAGCTGAACACAGAAAAGTAGATCGGTGAGAAATGCCACAAGAAGACGCTAGTAATGCATCCAACCAAAGACACGGAAAACATGTTATTCTCACCTCATTCCTGGAGGCCGTACGCAGGCGTCCGATCTCAGCACGACATTTGGATAGCTCCTCATCCAGCTTCTCATTCATAATCGTCTTTTCCCTGAGTTCGCTTTCGGCGCTATGCAACCGCGCCCTTAATGTCAAAAACTCCATTTTTGTATCAGCCGCAGTGGCGGAAAACGACGAGGAGATCTCATCTGGTTGCTTGTCAGAAGTGGCTCCTTCTCCTGAAGCCTGTCCGACTTCTGAAACTTCTCTTAAGACGCTCGTTAGATGCGCTTGCTGAACATGAAAGTCCTGGTCATTAGGGACTGTGGGTCCTCGTCCGATAGACTTGAGCCATGTGGATGCCGAAAGAGCCGCACGTTTCATTTCTAGTGCGTACGCATGAGATTTCAGTAGTTCTTCCAGGGAGGCAACCTTTTCCGTCGTCATTTCATCGCTTTCGCTACTGTCCTTAGAAGATTTACGGAGTTCTTCGGTCATAGTGGCGATCAAAGCTTCCCTCGCGTTCGCAGAACTTTCGGTGGATTCGTTTGTTTTGTTGCTATTTTGGATGGGTTCTTCGTTCCATGCTGTCACACCACGTTCCACGAGACAAGCCAGAATATCCAACGCATCTTCACGCTCGACGTCTACGACGTATCGTTCGGGTGTTTGCAATTCCAGAACATCCGTCTTTTGACCCATGGAATACTGCTGAGGGCGCCGGGTCGGAGTAGAACTGCCGACACTTTCCAGCCCCCGTGGTGAAAAGTCGGAATAGACGCGGACCCGTTGAGCGTTTCGCTCTAACTGACTCTCAGTGGCTCGTAGTCCTCCAATCCGATGAGAGCGATGCGGCTGTGCACGAAAGGCACCACTGGCACCGCCCACGTCCCAGCTGGCTGATTCTTGGATTATTTTGTTCGTCGTCGTGGTTCGTTGGTACTCGGTCCGCCGATGAAGAGGGTACGAGGTTTCCAGATTGACAATATGGCTGCTAGTGGCACTGCCTGTTTCTTCTTCCACAGAATCGTCTAAAGTGCTGTCGTAGGAGAAACACTTTTGTGCCAGGCGAAATGGACTTGTTAATTTGAGAGGTTCAGTCAATTCTCGTCGCGACAAGGTTGGGACGGACGAAGGCAATGTTCTGAAAGCAGCGATCCTCTCCGAGTTACCGTGTAGCCCACTTTCAAAGGATAGGCTAGAATGTAGAGCCCTGGAGGTACCGCTTGGAGAGAATCGTGGGGCCAATATTGGTCTGGACGAGGAGAACTCGTCATCTTGCTCCTCCTGTTGTTGGTGAGAACGTCTTCGGAGGGATAGTCGGGCAGACGATCCCGGTGACCGAAGAGCCAATGATGCCGGCAAATATTCTCCTTGAGAGGAGTCCAAGTCGTTGTTTTTGTTGTTTCTGCGAGGCGATATTGATTTCAAAAGATCTTCCACCCGGGGCGTCGGCGGAACACCGGGTGTCTTGGGAGTGGGTGGCGCCGATAACGATGCTTTCGCCTTGTTCAACCCGGTTCCTACTCTGCGAAGGGCCGAAGAAAGCATTTCGGAGGCTGTCGGATTCGTCGTCACTGCAGGAGCCTTTTTCTCTAGTCCTCCTAGTTCCGAAGATGAAAGCAGCGTGGCCGAATTGGCCTTGAGTTGTTGAGTTAGGATCACTCCGGCCCGATTGTTGGTCTTGTTGGAGTCCAGTTCAGGCAGTGCCAGGCTAGATTCTTCAGCAGCGGTACGACGTTGTGAGATCTGAGAGGGCGCCAATGGAAAACTACTTTCGGGTCTTGGTGTCAGAGTTTCGACATTCGGACTAGTAGCTTCAATCAGAGCAGCCATCGCATCGATTTCGGCCATCCGAGCAGCATGGTTGCCGGTTTCAATAACAGTCCCCATTTCCGATGCTGTCGACATGGCATCCGATGCTGCATCATCGTCATCATCATTCATAATAGAAAGGTTTCGGTTTGGGCCGTTGTTGGTCGAACTTGAAGAATCGGTCGGGCTGTTGTAGTTGTTGTTGTTGTTTATTCTCCCTTGATGTTCCACTTTCTGTAGATTGGTGGCATTGAGTGTCAAGCTACGTGCACTTATGATCTTCTTTTCCCCATGATCTTTGATATTATTCCCCTCGTTTTCCCAGAACTGGAACCGTCTTTGATTTTCCTTCTCCAGGTTATTATTCTGATTATTCTGATTGTTATTGTCGGTCAATAGTGAAACGGCTGTCCCCGTTGTTTCTGGGACTACTAGTAGCGACGTGGAAAGCTGCTCTGTCGTGGTAACCAATGGAGGGGACGACGGTCGCGGACTCAATTGTGGCTTGGTCGAAGGAAAGAAACCAGCATATCGGGACTCAGGATCTCCCACCGCTTGATTACCAGGTATTAACAAGGAAGCAGAAGAAGCAGCAGCCGTAGCAGCAGCCGAAGTGCTGGCGGTTTTATCATCACCCGAAAATATATATCGAGGTTGTCGGGTTTTCGGAGGAGAAGATGAAGCAGACGATGACGACGACTGATGATGATGATGCTGATTTCTCGATGCATTCGAATTCAACCGAAATTGCTCCTTTGCCGCCGATCGATTGTCTCGAATTTCCGTGGCCGCCTCGGATCCTTGTGGATAATGATAATCGGTAGAAGAATTCACCATCGCTCCTCCTCCTCCTCCTCCATCATCATCATCATCATCATTATTATCACTTGTTTGTGCGGGTTGAAAGCTCGTATTCGCACCAGAATCCGTATAACCAGGCAATAATAGCTTTCCCAACAAGCCGCCATTTGTGCCCGTCGTCTTGGAGGAATCTGTCATGGTGGTTCTGGCGATCCACTACTTTACTACTGTCGAAGCCAACGAACGAAGCCTTGTACTCGTAAATATTTTGACTCCTTCCTCTCCTTTTGCTTTTGCTCGACGACTCGTACTCTAACAAAAGAAACTCTCCCCCCCCCAGCAGCTCTGTCGAGTGCGTCTTGGTGCCTTGTATGTAATCAGTGCCGCGGTTCGACTGAAATGGATGCCGATTTGCCGATGCCGATGGTGATGCTGATTTTATTCTTCTTCTTCGTTTACGATGATAGTTGGAGAATTGAGTTGGTTCTTTGTACCGGTACCGGCATGGTTCATTCGTTCCTCTATTCCATCTTCTCAGTAGTTTTTAGTTTTCCTGCGCGCGCTCAACTAACTCGTTCACTCGTGGGAAGAAACGACCCTCTTCCCGCCACCATGCTGCCTTTTGTGATGTTGTGGTGGTGGGATGAGGCGCTGCGCTGCGCGGCCGGAGAAAATCCACTTATCTCACCGTTGAATAGAAATCTTAAGCCTTGAAGATTATGAAATGATCCAACACGCCTACCCGCACCACACTACTTTTGAATCAGCCAAAAAACGAGAGTGGTCGACGACGACTCGACTCATTTGATCGGAGGATTGACTTTGTCAAGACTCAAGACCGGCAGAAGAAACCCTGCGTCACAACAAATACAGGCGAGAGAGTGAGACGACTGACTCCTCCTCCTCCTCTACCGGTACAGGTACTTCTCTACTCCTCTCTACTCTAGCTACTCTAGAGAGTAGAGAGAGTACCATAGTAGAGACCACGAAAACTTCAATAAGCTCTTCACGAGCAAAAGGCACCGTATGTTCGAATGATAATGGAAATCAACATCACGGGGAGAGATACTGATCACTTATCCTTGAGTCCTTTTTCAAATTGATGAGAAGATATAGACATCTTGTACGAGTTCAAAGGATCATCATCAAATGTGTTACTTGATCTTGTTGGTACTGGTATTCAAAAACTAAAATAACCTAAAGCTTATTGAGTTTGAGAAAGAAAATGACACGGTACATAGCTTTTGAATACGACATCGAAAAGTATTGAACACAAGACGCTTAGAAGCACTTGCGGTGGACAATCGATGGTCCGGATTCGTCATATTCTTCCTTGCTGATCCACATGCTTTGGAATGTAGACAACGAAGCCAAAATAGATCCTCCAATCCACACAGAGTATTTACGTTCGGGGGGAGCCACAATCTTCACCTTGATCGAAGCGGGAGCAAGAGCAGTCACCTCCTTGGACATACGCTCACTGATTCCGGGGAACATGGTGGTACCTCCAGACATCACAATATTCGCGTACAAGTCCTTGCGGATATCCACATCGCACTTCATGATGGTTTGGAAGGTAGAGTCAGCAATACCGTCCATTTCAAGACCCGTCAAGTTAGGCTGGAACAACACTTCGGGGCATCGGAAACGCTCGTTTCCAATCACAATAATGTTACCATCGGGAAGCTCGAACGACTTCTCAAGAGCAGACGACTCGGCGGCCTTCTTCATCTCCTCCTCAAAGTCAACTGCCACAAAGCAAAGAGACTCCTTGATATCACGCACAATCTCACGCTCGGCAGTGGTCGTCAACGAGTAACCACGCTCGGTCAAGATCTTCATCAAGTAGTCAGTCAAGTCGCGTCCAGCCAAGTCCAAACGGACCACGGCGTGGGGAAGCGCGTAACCTTCGTAGATGGGGACCGTGTGCGTCACACCGTCACCACTATCCAAAACGCATCCAGTGGTACGACCAGAAGCATACAAAGAAAGAACGGCCTGGATGTTCACGTACATGGCGGGCACGTTGAACGTCTCAAACATGATCTGAGTCATACGCTCGCGGTTAGCCTTCGGGTTCATGGGAGCCTCCGTCAACAACACGGGGTGGGCCTCGGGGGCGACACGAAGCTCGTTGTAGAAGGTGTGGTGCCAGATCTTCTCCATATCGTCCCAGTTGGTAACGATACCGTGCTCGATGGGGTACTTCAAAGTCAAAACACCACGCTTGGCTTGGGCTTCGTCTCCGACGTAGGCATCACGCTGCTCCATACCAACCATGATACCGGGCTGACGGGCACGTCCGATAAGCGAAGGAAACACGGATCGAGGAGCATCGTCTCCAGCGAAACCGGCTGTAGAGGTTCAGACGATAAACGAAGGAAGAAGGGGAAGACATACGTCAGATAATGCAAATGAAATATCATAGAAAATTCAAGAAGCAAGCAAGAAAGCTACGGTTCAACGAGAATCATGTAGCGATTGAGACGTGAGCTTGAGGGCAACACGTGATCATCGTCTCTACTAGTAGGTTGTTGCTCCATCGCCAGAATCCGCTCTTCTACCACGTCGGCTTGACACACCTTTGCACATTCCGGATCCGTTATCAACCACAAGGGCGGCAATATCTTCGTCGTCAGACATCTTGGAGCTTTGGATTGGTGGGAAAGAGAGTAAGTTACTTTAGTTCAACCTTGCGGTATGAATGAATATGATGATGATGTTGTCGATGGTGACATGACGATCGATGGGCAACGGGCAACGGCACTTCTTGGATATCGGCGGGTTTGGATTGCCGTCGAAGGAATGCGATGACTTTTCTAATGACCGAGGCATTGCACGCGTGCCGGGCTTCTAGAATGACCTACATACTCGTACCGGTATGTATGTACCTTTAGACCACGCACAATTACAGTACACACAACAACAACCACACGAATCATTGTCAGCCGGCCGGGCTTGCCCTGCAGCCTCGCAATATCTTTTCCAAAACAGGTCGGTTTGGTCAAAGATTCAAACGACCGATGATCGATCGACATGCGTCGAGCGTCAAGACGAAAGAAAGAAGTCGTCATCAAGATGATTCAATCAAGATGACCAGCAAAGAAGTTGATCTCACCGATCGACAACAAATTGGTAAGAGTACCCAAGACCCAGTCCTCGCATTCCCATCGAAGGGGTAGACTAGTCTTGGTCAAATGATCAACCAAGACATATCATTATGAAAAGACAGAGGCTCTCCCGATGCCGACCGCGTCTTTCTGAGCTGCCAGCGGTCATCACGGTGTGTCTGGCGATCCCTCTTCTCATTCTGGCATGGCAAACAGGGATCGATCTTGAGATCTCGTTCGGCGGTACGTCGGCTGAGCCATCGTCGGAACTCGACCATGGTGATGCACTAACAAAAGGTTCCATCCAGCCCGTTTCATGCGTTCAAGTCATCGAACAGGCACACATGAATAGCACCGATGCTAACAGAAATCGACTTTTTCTGCGTTTAATCGACGAAGAACCTAGATTTTGGATTTCTCTTCATGCCAAAGGTTACGACAAAGTTCGATGGGGAGTGATGGAGCATGGACGCTACTATGAACAAATCGAGGTGTGTATTATTCCTGGAAACGAGACCTTTTACAGAATGTATTTTCTCTCTTCGATCCTAAAAATCTAAACACGGTTTCAATTCCAGTCCCGTTGTTTCCGAGAAGTTCTCGCAAATTCCAGCCGACCGAGGGTGATTGATGTAGGTGGGAACATTGGATGGTATACACTGCTCTCAGCGTCAATGGGTGCCAAGGTTGATGTCTTTGAACCAAATCCGAAAAACTTTCTGCGTATGTGTGAATCGATATGCGTCAATGGCTGGGTGGTAGATGGTCGGTGCATAAATATTGGCAACATGGCGGTTCAAGGATCCAATCGAAATGGTCGAGTGCGTATCTTTCCTATTGGAATCGGTAGTGGCGCGTCAAGTGCCTTCTTTCAAACTGGTCTAGCATCGCGGAATAATCCCGGTGCAGGGGCGATTGTAGAGGCACATCTTTCGCCTTCGTTGCAGAAAAAATACACCTCTATCCAGATTATGCCACTTGACGAGATGGCTAGACAGCTCGGCTGGTACGATGAAATGATCGATATTATGAAGATTGACGTGGAAGGCTACGAAATTCATGTCGTGCGAGGGGCGAAAGAGCTTCTTAGATCCAATCGGATCAAGAATATTTTCATGGAAGGTGACGTCAGTGGGCAAGCAATGCAGAAAAGGTTCCAGGAGCTTGTGAGGACATTCGCCGATGCCGGATATATTGTATTCAAAATCGGTGGTTTTTCCGGGCCCATTGATACAGATGTACCACCCATGGATGAGAATATTGAAAGATCGTTGGCTACGCAGTGTGCTGGCAAAAAGCAAAAACGAAAAAAGTGCAACTTGTGGTGGAAACTAGCCAGCGAAAGATAAAATTCAAAGTGAAGGAGGGCAACGCTTTCCGATATCGCATCGCCGTTTGAGGGACTGAAACGCTAGTTCGAGTCGATCGATCATTTCAAGACAAAATGCAGCAAAGCTTTGAGAGCAAGATTCCGTTGGTCCCCCGCAGACCGAAACGAAAGATTGATTCACTTTCTACTCTGTCTATATGCGAGTGCATGCTGGAGGTTGACCACGTCAATGGTCTGAAGAATGCTCTAGCAAGGCTTGAATTGCAGCTACTACAAAAAATAGCTTTCTTAGAACTACTGCCCACCTATGATTGCACTTCAATGAATCTTTATTTTAAGCATTCTACACATGATTCCAATCCTAACCCATAACATGCCCCATCTCATCCCATTTGGATAATCCGATGTAGTGACAAAAGACGAGCAAGATATACTCGAACCGAATGCACCAACACCTTAGAAGCACTTGCGGTGGACAATCGATGGTCCGGATTCGTCATACTCCTCCTTGCTGATCCACATGCTTTGGAATGTAGACAACGAAGCCAAAATAGATCCTCCAATCCACACAGAGTATTTACGTTCAGGGGGGGCCACAATCTTCACCTTGATCGAAGCGGGAGCAAGAGCAGTCACCTCCTTGGACATACGCTCACTGATTCCGGGGAACATGGTGGTACCTCCAGACATCACAATATTCGCGTACAAGTCCTTGCGGATATCCACATCGCACTTCATGATGGTTTGGAAGGTAGAGTCGGCAATACCGTCCATTTCAAGACCCGTCAAGTTAGGCTGGAACAACACTTCGGGGCATCGGAAACGCTCGTTTCCAATCACAATAATGTTACCATCAGGAAGCTCGAACGACTTCTCAAGAGCAGACGACTCGGCGGCCTTCTTCATCTCCTCCTCAAAGTCAACTGCCACAAAGCAAAGAGACTCCTTGATATCACGCACAATCTCACGCTCGGCAGTGGTCGTCAACGAGTAACCACGCTCGGTCAAGATCTTCATCAAGTAGTCAGTCAAGTCGCGTCCAGCCAAGTCCAAACGGACCACGGCGTGGGGAAGCGCGTAACCTTCGTAGATGGGGACCGTGTGCGTCACACCGTCACCACTATCCAAAACGCATCCAGTGGTACGACCAGAAGCATACAAAGAAAGAACGGCCTGGATGTTCACGTACATGGCGGGCACGTTGAACGTCTCAAACATGATCTGAGTCATACGCTCGCGGTTAGCCTTCGGGTTCATGGGAGCCTCCGTCAACAACACGGGGTGGGCCTCGGGGGCGACACGAAGCTCGTTGTAGAAGGTGTGGTGCCAGATCTTCTCCATATCGTCCCAGTTGGTAACGATACCGTGCTCGATGGGGTACTTCAAAGTCAAAACACCACGCTTGGCTTGGGCTTCGTCTCCGACGTAGGCATCACGCTGCTCCATACCAACCATGATACCGGGCTGACGGGCACGTCCGATAAGCGAAGGAAACACGGATCGAGGAGCATCGTCTCCAGCGAAACCGGCTGTTTTTCGGAACCAAAACATCCAGATGGTGAGCAGCTATCACGGAAGAAAGCAGGCGTCTCGATCGGCGGTTCTGGCCCCATCTCTGCAAATGCTCATGTTCTTTCATTGTTTCATTGACTTACCTTTGCACATTCCGGATCCGTTATCAACCACAAGGGCCGCAATATCTTCGTCGTCAGACATCTTGGTTCAAGTTTTTTCTGTTGGAACAAAAGTAAATGCAATGGTCGTTGTTGCAGAAGGATTTTCTGTCCTGCTGTTATTGAATTGTGTTGACCGCCGCGACGCGCTCTCTTTGGTTTTGCGAGTAGACCTACCGTACCTATAAAATACGGTTGTAGAGAAGATGAGGCCACGAATTTTTTTGATCTGGACTGACGACTGGCTGGCTCGCGCAGTGGAAAGTTAACGTAGATCTTCGTAGCATTTGACTCGGGACTCGACAAATGAGTCGTTGGAATGAACCGATCGCCAGCCGAAAAATCTTGGGCCCACGAAATTGTGGGACGGTTCGACAAAAATGGTTCCCAATTGCATTCTTTTCGCGAAAATCACCAAATGTCTGCAATTCAATTCCCATATTGCCTTGTACACATGTTTACGATACTTAGGAGGGCATGGGATCAAGATGGGCTGAACGGCTAGACGATTTTGGTGAATCTAAGTGCCTCGCCAAATGCCAACAGCTGCCTGTAGTCAAATTTGTCCTTCCTCAAAATCTACATCCTCACATATCTTTGGGGCTGACATGATCTTCCTCTCAAGCGAAAAAAAAAACGCTTGTGGAACGCCGATTCTCTCATTATTCTCTGTGATTGATAAACGCTTTACATCAACATCATGATGTATCGAGAGATGGGGAGTTATTCTTGTGATGGCCGTGATTCTCCACCATCTAGTGTCGCCAAGGCAGTGCGCTTTGACGATGAGGGGATCCAAATTTTTGAAGTGATAAATCGAACGGAAATTACAAGGGAGGAACGCGTTGCATCCTTTTTTACAGATGACGAGTACAATGCTATGCGCCTACGAGACAGGGCAATGGCCACTCAATTGGCTCGTCGCTCTTCTCGAAGCATTAGTAGTCTCGAGGAAGACGAGCTTGGATTGGAAACGCGACGAAACAGGTGCATACGGCGGCAGCGCATGAATGAGTGCAGTATGAGTGTTTTGCTCGAACAGGAACTTCTACAAGTACAAGAAAAGGAAGAAAACTCTCATGAACACATTGCCGACGTTGTCCGTGATTATTCTACACACAGTGCCAAGTTGGCGTACAACCGAGCACACCTCAACGCGTTGCAGGTCCACAAGTACCTCTCGGAGGGGACATCCCAAGGTCATTTTGAGCGACACAACTTTATGGATGGCCCAATATCTCCAAGATCTACTACCGATCCTTTGATGGACGACTTTGATGCTCCATGCGAGTACTACTACCCATGCAAGCCTCCATCTCAACCGAGTCTACTAGCAGAGGAGAAGGAAGAAGACAACAATACCAGTATGCAAGAAGACATTCTTGAACCACTCAAGATGATGATGGTGGTGGAAGACTTTCTTCCTCCTCACCCCGTCATGATGCCACCACCGCCACCGCCACAGACCCTGTCGTACTGTCCACCACCACCGCCCCCTCCTACGACCGAGGAGGTAGTGATGCATCGGTATCATTTGTTGTCGTCTCCACCTAAACAACACCCGTGGGAAGAACGGTGGGCCCACCAATACTCTCAAACACAAAATGCCAAAAGTCCAATCCACATGATGTGTTGGTACATCGCAGAGTAATAAGTATGACTGTTCATACTGACTTTAGGAGATCCATTCATGCATTCATTCATAACAAGCTACACTCAAAAACGGATTGGAGTCTTTCCAATTATCCACTCGAGCTCTGTAAAAGTATCTAGTCCTACTAATAACGCAGTCCAACGAGTTTCTCACTGACTGTCCACAATCGTTTGGCATCCTGTGGAGAATCGGCGGCTTTGGTAGTTGCATGCGCTTGACAATTGACAATGTAACTACCACTGGGTGGGAGTTGATCTACCGGCCCTGCTGCACACAGGACGTTCGAATAGGCCCCTTGCGCGGGTAACTTTTGCATGGACGCCACAAACCAGGCAAACATATGATTGAGTGTTTGCAAAATCCAAGGCATATTGGATGTCACGTTGGTTCTCACAAGACCAGGATGAACGGCAAATACGGGATGTTTCGGATATCGTCTCGCCAATTCCTTGGTAAAGAGAATATTGGCGAGTTTGCTCTGAGCGTACTGTCCAAACAGTGTGTATTTCCGTTGCTTGTCGCACATGATATCATCAAAGTCAAATCCCGTTTCGACCAGCTGATAGGTGCTGGATGTGAGATTCAAAATGCGGGCATCTTTCGCCATTTGATTTTGATTTTGGAGCAAAAGTCGCGTCAACAAAAAGTGTCCCAAATGGTTGGCTTGCATCATGAGTTCCATGCCATCTTTGCTCATTGTTTTGGTACCCATCATGAGACCAGCATTGTTCACGAGCACATGTACCTCGACATTCTTCAGTAATGGACCTTGAACCGCCGCTCGTATCGACTCCAAATCTCCCAAATCCATGGCGACCACTTTCAGTTGCTCTGGCTGAATCGTTTGCGAATGATTCTCTAAGATGTCGTCTACGGCTTCTTGAGCGCGCGTATTACTCCGGCACAACAAATAGACGGTCGCCCCCATGGAAGCCAATTGGATGGCAGTTTCTTTACCAATCCCCGAATTGGCGCCAGTAATCAAGATATTCTTGTGCTGCATGTGTCGCGATCCAAAAAAGGGCGCCTCCGAAACACCCACCACATCGTTCACGCGGGTCCAACGGCACAACACCACGGAGCAAAAGGCAAAGACAGTCCCCAGAGGCAACGCGGCAGCCACAGTCGACTGGTTTGCCTGACAGAGTCCCACCGAACATGCCGCCGAAGCCACGAGAAAGCTCGTCCGACCGAACATGGACGGAAGTTTGGAGCTCCAAGAACATTCATGGGCCATGGAATACATGATCCACACGCACAGCCCATAACCCCATGCTACTGTAGGCCCGGACAGCAGAATGAGATGCGTCGACCAGCAAGGAAGAGGCAGAGACATTGTATATACAGTATAATATACAAGTATCGGATTGGAAACAATAAAAATGAGAAACACACCATATAGGTGGTCCGCAAGTCTTGGGTCTTTGTCTTTTGTCGTCATTGTTATGGCGATTTTCTGTGTTGGCTTAATTATTTTCGCCCCTCGCTTTGGCTTTGGTCGTTGTCGTTCGAGTTTAGCCTGTCTACGTAGGTCCGGTCGGTTCGGTTCGTTGCGTTCTGTTGTTGCCGATGACGTCATCACGACTGATTCATCCGACTTCTGCAAGATCTTCGCTTTGGGATTTCGATTGATTTTAGATTTTAGTAGATCTTTTCTCTTTTGCATGGCCTTCTCAAAACTCTCAACTTGGTTTATTGCCCATTCAGTTGGATCCAAGAGACACTACTGCAAACTACAGTATTCATATCGATTGATACGGCAAGACTAAAGGACGTAAAGGCATTTCACTCCAAATGACGACAGGAGCCGGCGAGAAAAAATGTGCCGCTTGCGGGAAGGAGGAGGAAAGCGACGAGAGCCAAAACAACAAGCTCAAGCAGTGTTCGGTCTGCCACGCGGTGGAATATTGCTCGGTAGGATGTCAAAAGAATCACTGGTCGTCTCACAAGAATGCTTGTACCAAGACGGCGGTTTTGACACTTTTCGCCGCGATACAAGCCAACGATGTTGACACTATCAAACGGCTGGCGACTACGAAACGAGTGGTCCGAGGCAAGGTAGACTATACACCGACCGACTGGGAAAACGCTCACGAAATGGGGAACTGGACGCCATTGCATGAATGCATCCGCAAGGACAACCCCGAAGCCATGCAATTGATAATTGATGGAGGCTTTGCAAATCTCGAAATCAAGGATATCGATGGGGAAACTCCAGTCTTTGTGGCATCCACCAACAAGAGGCCCGAATGTTTGGCCACCCTCCTCCGAGCCGGTGCGAACCCAAACCCTACAGCTGGAGATGGCTTTTCTGCTCTCATGATGTCTATACGAAGTCACTACTATGAGAATGTCAAGCTCTTGTTAGAAGCGGGTGCCAGCTTGAACGTGGGCTCGGACATGTTTGGCCGCGGTCCTTTGGATTTTGCAGAAACGTTCTCTTCAGGCGGTCAAGGAGGATTCATGATTCGGGAAGGAGAAACGCAGGAAGAGGCGATCGATAAGAGTCGACAAGTGTATGAACTTGTCCTGCAGTATGCGCGCTGAGTACTAGCAGGTAGTAGTAGCTTAGATGTGGCGACGTACGACATCCACGAACTACAGTAGCATCGGTATTCAGCAGTCACCACCGCTCTCTCTAGATAGCAATTCTATATTCTATTCAAAATATTGTATGTACTGTCGAATAGTCTAAATCCGACCAAGAGCCGACACTGTTGACGAAGCCCGTGCATGATGGGTGCAACACACCTCTACTTGACCCCTTGATCGAGGATACTCGAAGACAGGCCATCAAGCCGGTAAATATATCAGACGGAGCAGACACCCGTCCGGTCAATCGTTCAATAATCATGAAGTGCAAGAGCTGGTGCTGGGGGGACATAATTGATTTGGCCTTCCTCATCAATCGTTTCCAATATCTTGTCGCCAGTCATAAACAAGTGCTTGATTCAACAGATTATCAATAGATCCCCAGTCTTTGAGCGAGTGAACAGCGTCGCTCTTCTTCTTGATTGCATCCTCGAGAATTTCCGTAGCTTGCATTATCTCCAAAGGCCCAAAGTCGTTGCGGTGACGAGAAATTGGTGAAAACTGTCGAGCCCCGCCGCTGCCAACCTGTTCGCGATAGAAACCAAGAATCTCCTTGTTTCCGCTATAGGCTGGAAAGCCAAGTCGTTCCCCTGTACGCAAGGCTTTGTATTGCTTGGCCAGAACAAATTCCACCTCACTTTCTCGCGACTCATCCTCCGGCCGGAGTGATCTCTGCATCGGAATGTCGCCAGCAATCCCAATATTCGGTGGCATTTCACCCCGATGAGGTGGCCTTCCGAGATGAATCGGCATTAAATCGCCCTCGGGTGGCGGCGGTGGCCGCATATAGCCATGCATAGGAGGCATCGGTTGGTGTTGCTGCAGATGGTGCTGCATCATAGGATGACTACTGCGCGCTTGATACATTGGCGGCTCGTTACTTTGGTAGGGTTCGGGTCCACCAGGCATAGCTGCCCTTCGAGGAACTGGTTGGGGAGGCATACCTGGATGCCCCTGCATTTGCATTGGCTGCTGTGATCTCATCATACCATACATGGGATCTTCACCGAATGGTCTGGGTGGGGGTGGAGCAATCGGCAGGGGCATGATGGAGGCTGGATCATCGGAATGCGGACTTGCGTGTTCCACATAGTTAAGCAAGACTCGAAGACTGTCTCGGACTGTATCAGAATACAGACCGATCACACGGTTGATGCAAGGGTTGGGATTGGGCATGTTGTGGTAGGGCCGGGCGTAGTCCGTAGAACCATCGGGGTGTTGTGCATATCCTAGGACCTGCCACTGGAGAGGATAAAGCCCATTCACCACCTCGTCCGCCCAGTTGATCACGGACTTGAGTGCATCTCGAACCCGTGGGATATCGTCGGTGTCGAAAACTCCCGAAGGCTCATGTTGGTCATCGTATCGTTGTCTCACATGGTGGGTTGGACTCGTTCTTCTCGATATTTCGGATGAGGATCGGCTATGATGCGCTTGATTACGTGAGCGTTTGTTTCGTTTGGATCGGACATTGATCGCTGGCGTGAAATCTGGAGCCACGTCTTGGAATGCCTTGGCCTTCGGATCGGTCCCCACCATTAGCACAAAGTCCTGAGCTTGATGGTTCTTGGAGACATCCTCTACTCGGAATCGAATTCGTGCCCGCCCAGTATCCTTATCGATCACTACCCGTGAGGTCCCCAGAGTTCGAAGGATTTCCTGGTTTGACACTTTGATTGGAAGATTACCTGCTGATTCGTAGCATAAAGTAGGATGAAGTGGTATTTGTTCCCCGGTTCTGAGTTGCCCATCCTTATCATAGATAGCTGCATAAATCTCCATAGATTTGTCCCTACCACCCTCATCCTTGTACCAAACGGGTCCCCAGTCGTCCTCCAGAGTTATCCTTATCTTGTAATTTACAAGTTGGATAGCACTAGTCGCAGCCCCCATGATTGCCCCGATCGGCGGACTCGACTCGCGCGTTTTAAACCGAACTGCAAGCGACGCCCCTTCATCCCTTTGGATGCTATCCATCCGAATCATGCAAACGACATCACACTTGAGATTACCATCTTCGTCTGGCACCAGGACGATTCGTGAGGGTTGCGTAATTAACAGTGCTTCGGGCCCACACTCCCTTCCAGTTTTCTCGTGATGCAGCGAGGCCACAAGCTCAATCTCTTGATCCCCGAAAGATGGAGATGGACTTGCTGCCTTTGGCCCCTCGAGCAGCAAGGCTACTTCAAAAGACTCATTTGAATACACAAATTTGGGAGGCTGTTTTAGAACCGCCAGATAAAACTCGTCCCCGTGCCCATTGCTCCCCCGAGAGTTTGGAGACTTGACACTACCAGTAGTCGATGAGGATGGAGGGGAAAGTTGCTGATCCGACATCGCGTTCCCGGAACGTTGAGGTTGCGACGTTTGAATTGGAATGGTGCTGGCCAATATCAATGAGCTTTCCGTCGGCCCTCCTGGAAGCTCAGAACTTTCCTCAGACTGCGGTAGAGGACTATTATTCGAAATTGGAGGGCCCGACAAGAAGAACCGTGGAACTAATTTCGAAAACTGGGAGTCGTCTTCACCGGATCTCTGCCTGTTTGGATCCGTGGACTCCTCCTCCCCCTCCTCTATCAATGCATGAGGATGCAAATCCGTTGGCAGATACTCGCTGGCGTTGCGTAGCGTGGTTTCAGTTTTCATAGCTCCACGAAAAAGTCGCATTGTCATGGCGAGGAAAGTTCTTTGCATCAATTGCATAAACGATGGTTCGTCTGAAGTTTCCACGGCGAAGCTCGTGCGCGCTATTCATCGACGTATGTGATACTAACGGTAATCATTACAAAATATCCATCCCTGAGAATTTGAATAGAGATTCAGCACAAGCCCATGACGTCATTTTTCTTTAAGTAACCTTATTTTTTTCAACTCGGGAACTTTCTTCCACGATGTCACGGAGCAATATTTAGTAACACTCTGATTCAGCCATTCTCCAGATGGGCATATAATCGAGGGCGATGGTGTTCGGCCTGGCTGTTTATGTGACATGCAATACACATGGTGTGAAATGAGCATGCAGCCCCTCTTATTTAGGCAGTGCCGTTACAGTCAAGTCGTGAATCCGGGTCGAGCGAGGGTCTTTCAAGCACACAGAAAAGAGAAAAGAAAGATCTGCAAGACTACAAGAATGATCTCGGCTCGAGCAACTTTGGCAACTTCTTCTTCTCTACTAGTAGTAGCACTGGAGTGGTGTACCGGTACGTCACTGGTTCTGTGACTACTCCAGATAGAGTAATCTCGATGCTATCGTATAACATAGTAATATAGACATGGTGGGGTGGGTAGCTGGTATCGGCGGCAAAAGGTTTGAATTCTGTAAAAGAGCATCTGGACGAGGACGTTTGCTCGGTTGGTGTCTGCTACGTACTACCGGTATGATTGAATGATCGAATCACACACAGTCTGGTTTCTATTGTTAGTAGTATGCATGTGGTTGGATGGTCGGTTTTCGGCGTCGACGTCACGTCCAAACGAACTACTCGTAGAACCCAACAATCAACATAGTGTTCATGGCATCATCTTTCACGATCGTAGACACACGTGTATACGATTTAATCTTACGATTCGTACTCGTACTGACTGACTGAATGGAGGTAGTACTGTAGCACTCATCGGGCCCGGATGGCCCGACGACTCCTCTATGCGATCGATTGATCTCGGCCGACCACGAGAACTTTCTCCAGGGAGGACAAGTGCGAAAGATTTTGTCGTTTCCTACAGTATTATCTGGTACCGGTAGGTGATGCAATCGTCGTTTTTCGCTGAATTCCAAAAATTGTGCTCGCCCTGTAATCCAAACGTACTGCTGTACTAGCTGGCTTTCATGCTTACAAGTATCCTACAACACTATCGATATACTCATCACTCGTACAAGTACTTCTTGAACACCTGTCCTCATCTTCTCTAGTAGGAGTACATCAGGAGTACGAGTAGTTAGTAGTAGATTTATCATCGATTCGTCACTGCCGCAGCCGCTTGAGTGGGTCGATAAATATGTTCCCCCCAAAATTGTGGATTCCCATCGGATTGATAAATCGTTCGTTGATAGTAATCATGAACCGTACTCGAACTGTTCGGATTGCGGCCGGCAGCCGCCGCCGCCGCGGCGGCGGCTGCAGCGGCAGCGGGGTGAGCATGATGATCGGGTCCCACCAATTGGACGTAATAGTCGGATTTGCCCACCAATCCGGGAGGTTGACTTCGTGTATTGGCCACAGCAAAGTCCCGGACTTTGATATAACCAATGACGCCACAATACGCCGATGCCAATCCCGTAATTAACATGGAAACCACCCACATCATATACAGTAGTTGACTTCCACACCATCGAACTTCAATCGCCAGTTTATCATCATCAATATCTTCGCCGTACGCTTCATAGATGGATTGATCGACGCGGTCACTACAATGTCCAATGATAAAGACGGACAACCATGTAAATAACATGCATACGGCAATGCTGAGTCTCCAAGGTCCACCTCGTGGTCGCATTGATTGATATCCCGAAGGATATATGTATTTGACAGGCCCTCCCAAATAGGCATCGCCGTACCATTCTTCATAGTACGAGTCGGGCGTGATCGGCGACGAAGTGTTCGTTGCTGGAAAGGTTTGACGCACTCGATAAGGATAGGAAGAGGAATGGGAGAGGTTTGGATAGGAATGAAAATCATGCTGCTGCTGCTGCTGCTGCTGATGTTGATGCTGTGAGGAGGAGGATTGTTCGTCGACTTCGTCAATATCGATCAATGTCGAACTGGGAGCCGAAAATACGTAATTTGTGGGAGACTGAACAGCAGAATGTTTGGAATCTGTCGAATGTTGTTGTTGTAGTTCGGACGGCGAATGCGAAGGAGCCTCGACATATCCTGCCGCCGCGGCGGCCGCATTCGTTGGTGCTGGCTCTTGTTGGTCGTTTGTTTCTGCCGTGTCGTTGTTGCGAAGGATCGAACGCATTCCATCATCGTTGCTCGAGGCCGGAGCGACAGTTTGGGCAAATTCATTCAAGGCATATTGATACCCCGGAGCAGCCGCCGCACTATCTATCGATCCCGTTGTGGTTATTATACCGGCACCACCACCACCGCTGGTAGGACTCACTCGCTTTTTCTTCTCCTTGCCAGGACCAACACCGCCTTTGAGAAATCGCCGAAACATTGTGTTTTTGTGTTGGTGAAAAAATATACCGGTACAGACAGTAGTTCTTCTGTGTCGGTTTGTAGTGTAGAAGAAATATCCTCAGAGTGTGTGATGATGTGGATGTTTTAACAGCAAAAATGTCGCTTCCAGTGCTGTGAGTTGCTGCTGCTGCTGCTGCTGCTTGTCCGTTCATGCCCATCGTCAAGTGCATTGGATTGGATTAGGAGACCACGCCGCCATGGTCGTTGTTGGGCGGGCGGCTTTCCTCCGTTCCGTTTTTGTATGTGTAAAGCCGACTGGCGTGTCGTGTTAGTCTTTTTTGGGGGTCATTCTTTGCTGGCCGGCGCGCGTGTGTCCCCCAAAACTCAAAAACATCGAAAAAAGCAGGCGAGCCTGACCATGACGATCGATCGATGACCGATGATGATGCAAGAAGTGGGAAAAGTGAGACTATTTTGGGCATCACTTGTTCAATACAACTTGTACCATTCTCATCCTCTATTTTTAGTCCCGTGTGCTTCACTTTGACGACAAAACGTGTCCACAATTCCATACTTGTAACGTGTTGTTGTTGCACCTGCTACAAGTACAAGTGACATCATGGGAAATTCGGCCTCGCAACTTCCCTACAGTATTGACAATCAAGTCGGCGCCCCTCACGATCACAACGGCTGGGCCTTGCACAATGGCAAATCGACCGATGGCAACGAGACAGAAGTCAGTGTCTTTGTGGGAAAGAAACCGCTGCTCGCCAAACAAGCCACAAGTCCCCGTTTCCCCAACAAAACACAGCTCGTCCCTGCCTTGCATCACTACAACCAGTGCCGGAAATTGAGGCACCCGCACATTCTCAAAGTTCTGGCGACTTTGGATACGGACAATCCGACTGCAGCCTCGCAAGATGGAGCTGGATCCTCTTCTTCTTCATCATCGGCAGCAGTCGAGTCGAATAGCAAGGCGACTACGGGAGATTTGATTGTTGTGACGGAACCCTGTGTGAGTTTGGATCAATGGTTCTTGACGAATCCAGAACCCGAACAAATAGCTTGGGGTCTCGAATGTGTCATTGAAGGGCTCCATTTTTTGCATGCGTCGGCACTTTTGGCGCACGGAAACTTGAGTCCTTCCTCCTTTTACGTGACTCGATCGGGAGATGTCAAATTGTGGAACTTTTCCATTATGACACAAATTGGACCCAACCTCGGCCCTTCCAATCATTTCAAAGAGTGGGAACAAGCCGTCACACCCGAATCGTATCGAAGTCCCGAACGAGTGCAACAAAATTATGCGGCAATTTCGCAAGCGGGCATTCATGCCATCGATTCGTATGCGTTGGGTATATTGATGGATCATTGGTTTCAAGGACAAATTCCTGCCGTCCTGCAAAAGGCTGTCCAGCGATTGCAAACGCCCAATCTCAAAATGAGACCCCGACTGCAACCACTCTTGAAATGTCCCGTCTTTGATACACCCTACCAAAAACTACAAAAACAATTTGAAGAAATTACAATTCAACCAATCGATCAAAAGGTACAGCTGTGGCAGAATTTGGGTCTCTCCTTGCAGGCCGGTTTGATCCCTCGGGATTTGGCCTTGTACAAAGTCTTGCCATTGATTCAATCCAGTATTCAAAGCACATGTACCAACGAAACGTTAATGGCACAAGATCTGTATCGAAGAGAAGGTAAGATATTGTGTTGTTGTCGTCGTCGAGGTCGAGTGTCAAGATAAGCCTTTGGGGAATCGACTGTCCTCTCTAACACACAATTTTCTCCCTTTCTCCCTCTAGTGTTGGCCATGATTGCCCCTATGTTTTATATTGTCGAACATTATTTGGATCCTAGTAAAGTCTCAAAGGCACTGGGATCTCTTGTGGCTCTTTTATTCATGGTTAAGGATCGAGGTGTACGGGGAGCGTTGCTTAGCAAGGTCGAATTTATGAGTCAACATTTGGACAAAAACACACTCAACTCCAGTGTCTACGAGCCACTCTGTAGCGGATTCAATGACTCGAGTCCCGCCTTGAGAGAATTAACACTCAAGGCGACTCTCGCATTGGTACCCTTTCTCAATGCTCCGAATATGGAAAAACTCTCCAGGTATATGGTTCGATTGCAAGCCGATTCGGAAACCTCCATTCGTACCAACGCGGTGATTTTTATTGCCCGCATCGCACCGTCGCTTTCGGATATTTCGCGGGAGAAAATGTTATTGCCAGCCTATGCCAGGGCCATGAAAGATACCTTTGCTCCATGTCGGTTGGCAGCCTTACAAAGTTTGGTAAAATCACAAGATTTGTTTTCCAAACCGGATCTAGCCAGCCGGGTCTTGCCCGCAATCACACCACTCTTGTTGGATCCTTTGGCGAATGTTCGAAAGGAAGCCTTTGGTGCTGTTCATGGATTGGTGAGGATCTTGGAACAAGAATCGGACCGATTGGCTCATTTGGCACAAAGACAAGCGGCCCAACAACCACAACAACAACAGCCCGGCGCAGCCCCCTCCAGTGCCAACTCGGCTCCAGGCACTACCATGCCCAGCAATAGGAGCAATACCCCTTCCATTGCTGCAGCACCCGCCACAACACCCTCGAAAGTGCCTGCAGCTCCTGCCAGTGGAAGTTATTTGTCGGGATTGTCCTCGTGGATGTCTAGTTCGGCGCAACCCGATGCCCCGGCGGCGGCGGCGGCTCGTGGTGCACCACCGGTCCCACGTCCAACTCCACCCGTAGTAGTACCGCCCGCACCTTCCATGGCCAGTACGACTGTACAATTGGCAGCGACGCGTTTGGCACCAGCGCCACCACCGGCAGCACCAGCAGCCGATGATGGGTGGGGCGATGAGGAAGAGGAAGAAGATGGTTGGGGGGATGAGGACGACGACGGTATGGATGACCCGTTTGCCAGTATTGGCACCAAAAAAGTAGGAAGCACGACAACTACGACAACTTCGAGAATAGCTAGCGCTCCGGCCGCAGCATTGTCGTTTGGAAATAGTAATGCGGCGGCGCTGGACGATGATCCATTTGCGGCGATTGGCATGAAACCGGCAACGACATTGGGAGGGGCCGCGCGACCCAAGGGAAAACTGATCCTGCCCAAGAAGTCCACTCCACTCAAATTGAATTTGAACAAACCTGCTGCGGCTCCAGCTACCAAGATGAAATTGGATTCGTCCGAAATGGGTGATGGGTGGGATGACTTTTAGAAAGTACGAGTACTAGTAAATACGAAATTGCTCTGGTGTAGTAATGCAATGTTATAGTGTACACAGTGTCACCAGGACGGTCTAATTTGAGTAAAATTCCAGAAAATCTTGCGTGATATTCTTCAAGCATTTGGCCATGACAGGATCTGTATCTTCATGATTGGCATCCACAAAGTGGGCTTGCAGTGGTATATCGATGTCTTGCAAGGCATACACCAAATGCTGAGCATTCTGAACGGGACACACATTGTCGTGTTTTCCCTGACAAATCCACATAGGGATCCCTTGTAACTGATCGACTCGAGACAAAAGATTGGATGGTTTCTCAAAGGTTCCATGCAACCACAGTCGCGTTTCGAAAAAGGCAACGGATTGGGCTTCCTGAAACCTGCTTTCCACAATTACTTGCGGATCCAACTGGTTTTCGGGATCATCCTCCATCAAATTATTTTCAAAGGTAGTCCACGTCCATATCGCATGCTTGTCTCCTCGCGTAATCATTCGCTCATAAACCTCCAGCAATCGTCGGTCATCATTGGGATCTAAACGAGGTTCTCCTGCCTTGGCCACATCGGCTTGGGCGACTTGGTAGAGAACATCAAATTCAGCACTTTTTCGCTCATCGTCTTCAAAGGCACTTTGTGAATAGACTTCCCTTAATTCTTTTTTGGTATCCAAGTAAATCCCTCGCAACAACATAGCAATACAACTTTCCGGATACAACATACAATAATTTAATCCAATGGTCGACCCATAACTGCCTCCCCACACCACCCATTGGTCGATGTTTAAATGTTCTCGGACTTTCTCATAGTCCTGAGCGATCAAACCAATCGAAACATCTTGATACAATTTCATGTTGCGATAGTCATCCCTGACACTTGGTTGTGATTTTCCAGTTCCCCTTTGATCGACTTCGACGACATAGAATCGAGAGGGATCAAAGAATCGTTTGTTGCCATCATGATAATCGGCCACAGCTTGCCCTGGACCTCCATGGACAAACAACAGCGGAACTCCCTCTTCTGGACAGCCCCAGGTCCGAAACCAAATTTGTTTACCGTCCCCCACATCCAACAAATATTCAGTAGCCTCTTCAATGGGATATACCTGTACAGCATGTTGATGATCATTCTGTTGTTGTTGGTGGTGGTGCTTGTTGTTATGCGGTTGCCAATAGTGGAATGAAACGTAATATCCAAACACAAGCACGAGACCGACAAGGAGACAGGAGCGTTGAGACTGACGATAATTCTTGATGGAGGACCAATATCGATTCATTCCTGAAGGCGACGATTCTTCATCGTCGTCTTCAACCGATATGTGGCGCATCATCACCAAGGGTCGATTCTCTCCTTGTTGCGCGTCGTCATCGTTGGCGCCCACGGAGGACGACTTTCGATAGAACTTTGGGCTCTGTCGACCTGTTAGGAAATTCATCGTACAATGCTAGCTCGTACTAGTAACGGATAGTGTGTTTTCTTGCTTTTTGTAATATGACGGAATTGCTAATTGCTAGCTATCTGGTGACCATTGATGGGTCTCCTTCGCTCTTCGTTCATCGGTCGACGATGCACTTTCCCGTTTCCCACCAAGCTAAAAAAATGTGAGGCGTATTACTCGTGTGATGTGATGTCACTCCCCATCATCAACGCAAGCCCGCGTTCGCTTGGCGAACCTACGCTACCGATAGTACTGTACATTGTCTGTACTACCGGTTCCGGTATGTACCGGCACGAAGTACTCGCTACCGGTTGCTACGCTTTCACGCGTGTCACGCTCAAAAATCCCGCCATCGCAATCATCGCCTGCATGCCCGGCCGGCGCAAAGTCCGCCATTTTCTGGGAATGCTTTTTTGTTTTTGTTTTTTGACAATGATGATGCGCCCATCATCTGGACATCAGCCAAAGACAAGCTCAAAGCGCACCGGCTCGCGCCCTCCCTTGCTTGTACTGTACAAGTACTCGTACGGTACGGCCTACGGCGGCAATCAAATCACTGCTACTGTAGTACGAGTATCCCTATCTACTGTACGAGTATCTATCTTCGTTCCGCGTTTCCAAACCTTGGCGGTGGGTCGGTCTTGTCACAACGCATTTCATAGCTCTCTTGGAGCGACCGCCTACAAACTACTACAGCAGCAGCAAGATTATTGTACACTGGAACCACTTGCGCTGCGGTGATTGTAAAAGAGTACTCGTACAGTATAGACTGATACCGGTGCGAACAACGTAGCGAGGCAGCCATTCATTCAAAGGTGAGCTCAAAAAAAGAAGAAAGATGAGGAGAGCAGTCCGGCAGCTATTGCCGCTATTAGATGGATTGATGATTCTTTCTTCACTCTTCGGTTTGCAATGTGGGAATGCCTCCACGCACTCGCTCTCACGTCTGTTTCGATTGATGATTCATTTAAGTGCCCCTACTCTAGAACTTGCACATACAGTAATATTGTCATTGGTGTAGCGTGCGCCATTTCCTCCCTCCCCTCCAATCTACTAGCAGCAACACAGCAAAAGAATGTTCGAACGCTACTTGACAGACGCATTGACCACCAACTTTGGCCACTTTGTAGAGAATTTAGATGCCGATAAAGTTCGATTGTCGGCTTGGAACGGAGAATTGGTCTTGACGGATTTGTCGTTGCGGCCCAATGCGTTGGAACATTTTCTTCCGGACTGTCCCGTCGAATTGACGTACGGACGAGTGGGAAATTTAGAATTGCGCATTCCATGGAGTCTCTTTCGATCCCAATTGCGACGACGGACATCCACGGGTCGTCACCACCAGCCACCGGCGTATCTTTCCACGGCGTGTTCGATTGTATTGTCGGATGTGAATATTTTGATTACACCTCGGCGGAGAAGAGAAACGGACGTACAAACTCAAGAGGAGGAGTACATTAAAAAAGTCAACAACAACGAAGATGACGAAGACGAAGATGATGAGGCTGCTGTGGATCAAAAAAGGATACAGAAAGAAAAGCTAGTACAGTCCCTGTTGGATGGTCATTTGTTGCGGCGCGTGACTGAATCATCTGTATCTTCTAGTAGATCATCATGGAGCTGGGTGCAGGATTTACTCTCCACTTTGCTCTCTACCTTGTCGGTCACTGTCCGGAACATTCATGTCCGATACGAAGATCCAGGTACTTGCATGGGATTTGTCTGGGAGGGACCTGGCACTACTTTCCCCGAAAGGACGACGACGATATCCAACCATTCCAATAACAAGGTGCCCCGATCCATACGACAGTACCGCCCCTCCTTTGCAGTAGGAATCACACTGCACCAATTTTCGGTCGAAGCGGCGGACGGTCAACCGCCAATAATAGAAGCACGCGACGAAGAAGAAAAGGAAGGAGAAGGCAAAGAGGAACTGAGAACGGCCACCTCCAATGTCTCCACTGTTGCCACCTCCACTGCTGCTTCTGCTAGACCGACAACCTACGAATTCCGACAAAAGGTAGCAGCGGCCGAACGCTTGGCGATTTACTGGGATAGCGACTGCAACCTCATGGCTGTTCATTCGGAGAAGCTGTGTCGCCAGGGAAGAGGAGACGATGCACAAAGAACAACTACAATGGAATACTCTTCCTACTATCAATCCGCATTTGCGATTGCCAACACTCAGAACATGACTTTGGCTACTTCTACTACTGCTGCTACTGCCACTACTGCCACTACTACTACTACAACTGATACCTCCTTCGGGCACGAATTCTTGTACAATCAAAGGCACTCATACGTGTTGGATCCTATCTCTCCTTCTATCGATCTTGCCTTGGTATCCCAAAAAGATGACACAATAACACCGACGATGGAGCAGCAGCCCAATAAGAAAATTGATTCGGTCTATGCGACGGACGACGATGACAGCTCCAACGATGGGTCCACTGCTGCTGCGTCGACTTCTGGACCTGCGCAACAACATCCACAAGCGGATAATAACAGTACCACCCCTCCTTCGAGTATGAGAATAAACCTACCGCCATGCAAATTCACCTTGGCGCGAAGTACTCTGGAAGATACCGCATATATTCGCAAATCCTTGTCCATCTGGAGACACGCCACGAAGGGTATATTGTCAGAAGCTTCACTTCGGCGGCTCGCCAAACTACGGCCCAATCATTCTCCTCAACAAGACGCGGGAGGATGGTGGGTTTATGCGGTACAAGCGACGCTAGTATTGTCTCGAGGCAATCGAGGAGAAGGTCGACGAGACTTGGAGCAGGGGGCGACGCCCAAATTGCGACGAAGACGAGGATGGATGGGTTTTTGGGAGGCCTTTCAGCGACGGCAACGATACGTGGCCTTATGCCAATCATTGGTGCCGCATATTGCGGAAGAACCTGACGAAAAGTCGTCTATGGATCCTGCGACCGCCAACCAGCAGCTGTTGGAAATGGAGGATGGACTGACAGCGGATGAAATTGTCGCGTTTCGGTTGGCTTTGTATGAGACGTGGAATTCGGCGCCACTTCTACCCTACCACAAGAAGCAGACAACCAAAGAAGAAACTCCAACATCTGCAGCATCAAGTGGATGGAAAATCTGGAAGGGGTCGTCGGAAAACCCAAAGAAAAACGCCATGGAGTCGGAGCAAGATATGCTGTCTTTGAATCATCGGATTTCCATGATGTACGAGATGACTCAGGCGTTGGAGAGGGAACGTGCCAATGTCCGCCAGAGTGCAAGAGACGAGGCTCGACAAGCCGTCATGCACCATGTATCTACAGTCGATTGGCAGGAGACCGTCGGCGATGATGGCACTAGTTGTAGTCACCTCGAGGAGGCCAATCCAGTTTTGTGGAAAGCATCGGTGGCTTGCCGAGAAATCGCGATCCAAGTCAACGACGAATCATCCGACTCCTCCTCAAAGAATCGGACAAGTCGAGCGACTCCAGTGGTACGTTTTTCTTGTGCTTGGGTCCAGGACCAGTGCTGGTACCAGGATGAGTCCTGGGATATTGATTGTTCTTTGGCGTCTCTTTTGGTCCAAGATTTGACAGTATCAAAGGACAATCTATCCCACGGGTATTTTCCGAATCTTATTGCCCGGAAAGTCATCACGGAACAAAGTACAAACGATGACGATTTTATGTGGATTGAAGGAATACAACACCACAAAGGGTTGTCGATTGCCGTTCAGAGGAGACTCCACTGGAACCGTGATGCCGA
Organism: Nitzschia sp. pyKryTriq1; assembly: GCA_956465555.1. Classification (NCBI taxonomy): domain Eukaryota; phylum Bacillariophyta; class Bacillariophyceae; order Bacillariales; family Bacillariaceae; genus Nitzschia; species Nitzschia sp. pyKryTriq1. The sequence continues at coordinate 443,345 of OY101117.1, forward strand.
GAACGAAATGATACGGAATACTGATAGAGGCTCCACAACGACCAGCCGAGTTCGCATTCTTCCCATGGAGGTAGTGTATTCTACTGTGCCTGTAGAGGTAGCCACCCGAGTGCTTGGAACGGTAAAAACTCCTGAACTTGTGGATGACTATCATCGAATGGCGGCGGCCGCACATGGTTGGCAGCAACGTCAAAAGAAGAAGTTTCTTGCTGCCTTGGCTCACAAACGCAAGAAAATCGTTATTGATATTGATGTTGGGGCCCCGGAACTTCTCATACCCGAGGATATCAATCATCCTGAGAGCCCCATGCTTGCTATCGATCTCGGTCGTCTTCGTGTATTCAATGACAAGGTGTCCATGGAATCTTCTCTGGACTATGATGACCAATGGCGTCTCGTGTTGAGCAACATTCAAGTACGGAGTGCCACTGTGGCCACTTTTGGTCAGGAACTCTCGCCATATTCCACGAAAGGAAGCAAACCTATCCAATCTTATTTTCAGCCGCGACACCTTGTGGAACCATTTTCACTGGATTTTGCAATATCAACCAAAATTGCAAGTGAAGACAGTCAAGATCGAACCAAAGTGCGCGTTGCCGCCACTCTACCGCGTCTTGCCTTCAATCTGAACTCTTCTTCTATCCGTTTAGTCTCTCGCCTCCAACGACAATTCGAAAATCGGCGCAATCGAAAGAATGCGAGCTCCCCTCAAATACCATTAACTTTGATACTCAATACTGAAAACCCGCCCGACGAGTCTGTCCGCCAAGTACCGGCGACTGACCCAAAGAAAAGCCGAAAGTCGTCTGCGAATGAGTCCTCCCAACCAAGTTCGAGTTCAAGAATGATTCAATTTGACTTCACCGCTCCAGTCATCAGCTTGCGGCTCGCCAACGATACGGATGATGTCCAGCGATTTAACGACGCAGACGATGCTGGCCCCAGGAAGAATGAGACACAATTGCTAGACCTTGCGTTCCGAGGTATTAGGGGTACATTAGTCCAGGAAAGCGTGATGACAGGAGAAGCCTCTACTTTGTTTGACGCAAGGCTTCATTCGCTTGGGGTGATCGATCTCTATCAGACCGCCGGGCGAGATTTTGCTTTGTTGATGGCTTCAGCTACACCAGAGAATCTGAAGGGGCTGGTCCTCGATGGAGAAAGATACTCCTGGGTGAATGGTGAGGCCATCAGGTCGGAAATCTGGAGCGGGAAAGATCTTGTCACGATTCGATACTCCTCTACGAGTGCCAAAGGACTGGACGGGGAAACTATGCCCAACAAGCTGTCAATCGGTTTCCACGAGCTTTACGTTGAATGGAATCCCGAGACCTTTGCATCGATTCAAAAAGCCATCCGGATACCAGACGAGGAAATGGATAGACCGGTAGAGTTCGTGAATACTCCTGAGAAAAGCTCAGAAAAGCAATCGGTCTCCGAAGACGAATTCTTCGATGCAGTGGAGAATGAATCCTTCGACTCTTTTTCTGACGTGGATAGTGCCTATCTTGTTTCAGAAGTTGATTCTTCCTCTTTTGAGACGGCCGAAGCAGACCTTCACGGCTCTGTTAGGTCGTGGAACTCCTCCGCTATCAGCCTCGGAATCCAGCATTCATGGTCGAACACTGCCGCAAATGCTCTTTCCCCTACCAGAGTAGCGCATTCATCGATAACCCCCCTCTCCCCACACAATGGAGCATATCCAATACAGTCGCCTGGTTCGCTGAGAGCCCAGCCACCTGTCAACGACACGTCTGTTTCACCTCGGGGGAAGGCTTTTGAGCTTGTATTCGAGCTTTCCAAGTTGCGTGTGAGCTTCAACAAAGATGCTCGGCATCGCAAAGTAATGATCGCTCAAATGGATGGAACTTCCGTTTCATACAAAACGAGTGCTTTGGATGGATCGAAAACAAAGATGAACATCGGGAACCTTGTTTTTATTGATCCCGAAAGTATCCACCACTCAACACTCTACAGTCAAATCCTTGGGCTAAAAACGCGATCGCCGGATCAACACTCGGAGCAGCTGTCTTCTCTTCTGGAGATGGAGATTTTGATCAATCCCAAGACGCGGTCATTTGAGACTGGAGTCAATATAAGTGAGGATAAACCAGACAAATCAGTTGTCATCGACCGCGATCGGGGATTGGTGATCGGATGCAATACTTTTGTCCGAGCGAAATTCAGCCCCATGCGGTTTGTATTTCTTGAGCAGCTATGGTTTGAATTCATTGACTACTTTTTCGAGGGCATGATCGGAAGTGCCGTTTGGGGAGACACTAGCTCAAAGCCACCTGCATCTCCCTTGTTGGAGCTTAGCCAGGGTCTGGTCAGTGTTGGCGACTATCTCCCAGGATCTGATGGAAAGGGATTCAATTTCACCCGTTTTGACATCGAACTCGATTCTCCGGAATTGCTTTTCCCAGTGACCTATCGCTCTCCACAGTTCCTGCGGCTCGATCTTGGTGGCATTCATATCTCGAACAAATACGATGGGACTTTAATTGAGGGCAATGGCATGGATCAAGAAATCAATGCTCGCATGCAGTGGTTTAACAACTGTTCAATCGCAATGAAAAACCTGCGCCTTTTCAGTTGGTGTGGTAAGGAGCTTGGGCAGAATTCAATTGTTGCGAGTGTTGCTCTTCGATGGCCGACTGGACCTTCAGCCCCGTTGGTTACTCCGAAATGGAGAGTCACTTGCAACTTTGACAGTCTCGATATTGCGCTGAGGCGAACTGACTACGCGCTCGTCCAGAATATCATTTCGTACAATATCGGTGAAGAATCTCGGCATTTGAATGAATGGCGGGCTCTTCAAAAACTCCCACCGGCCGTCTTCGTGGCTTACTCTGAGAGCATTATCGTTCATTTCGGGTACGACAAGAAAGATGTGACGCCTACAACATATGATCTCAAGGTTTCTATCCCGTCCGTCAGCGTGAAGTTCATCGAAAGTGAGAACGAATCGACTAATCCAGTCGCTGTTGCACGGTGCATTGATCTCGTGTGGAGTTTACGCAAGGACTCTGACCTTGTTACCAAACAAAAGGCAACATTCGATGTCAGCTTAGTGGCTCAGTCTTCGTCAAACAATTTTGAGAAGTTGCTGTCTTCTTGGAAATACGATCAAGACACTCTCATGGAAGATTTTGAAACCAACGAAACCGAGGAAACCCCCGAGCTAACTTACACTTCAACGTCATCGCCCTCTGGGGACAACACAAAGACATTGGAGATCGTTGATGCCTGCATCTACGCGGACGTTCGTGCGTGGAAACGTTTGTCTGGTTTCTTTTCCTCTCTTCCAGAACCTGCACTCTTCGACGAAACTGAAATTGCGACTTCAATACAAGTGGGAGATCGGTGGTACAAGATCGGGGGCTCTGCGCCATCCCAGAAGAAAGCTGGGGACGAAAGTGAACTTATATTACCATGGGTCAAGTCGCCCCCCGTACCACAACATGCAAGCGCGAAGCAGATTCTACTCGTGCCTCAGGCATCCCATTCGCCCACCTTCCAGATGCGACTGTCTTTGACCTCACCTCGTATCATCCTCTCCTCTGATCCATCGGATGGTGCTGTGTCTCGGCTAATTCTTCGAATGAGCCATCTTGACTTTTTGCACATCAATTCAGGAGTTGACTGCAGAGTCCATCGATCCTTTTTGCTCGACGAAGTCGAGGTATACACACTTTCTGGTATCTTGTCAGAGAGACGGAAACGAGACGACAGCAATTCCTTAATCCACCCTTGGAGCGTCGGGGGTATGATGGAGAAGTGCAACGGGAACAACAAAGGAAACTGCCTAAAACACGTTACACGGATTAGCGCTGATCTCCTTCAGGCAAGAGCAGCTTATTCTGATATGGCAGTCGCGATTGAGGTCTGTTTGTGTGTCGCCCATTCTGCGAAGTCTGACGGAAGAGACGAGGTGGCAAAAGTTTCGTCCCCTAATTCCTTGCCTGATTCCACCCTGCATTCCACCGGTCCGGAATCGTCGCCGCTACTCTCGATTCAGCCCGAAAATCCCCCACTAGCGAATTGCACCTCGCCTGATTTCTCTCTGTTTGACGTGGAATGCGATGGGTTTGAACTCTTGGTCAAAGATGACAGTGGCCGTCATTTTGCTACAAATCAAGACCTTATCATCCTTTCACTGGGACAAGTCCTCTTCAGTCGCAGAGGGAGACGTGGAGAACCCTCATCAATACATCTGCGCCTCGAGGGTTTTGACTTGTTCGACTGCCTTCAAAGTTCGGATTCGCCTTTCAGGACGGCGGCAACAACAAGATCCGGCACCATAGGTCTCGATAGGAAAGTTGAACACTTTATCCCGAAAGACTATCACACTGACAAATCACCAGGACTGCGTAGGTTTGACTGGGATGACTGTAAAATGAGGAGTGTTGGCGATTTCAAATTCAAGGCCTCGCCTTCATTAGTCCAACGCTTAGACGATGCCTCCAGACAATGCTCGTCTACCCAAGAAACAATCAACAGCAACATGTCGCTGCCTTCGAGAGTGATCGAAGCTCTATGCATTCTCGACGGTGAGAAGATGCAGAGATACCATATCAGGCTGCGTTGCTTGTCGGTACAATGGAATCCGTCAACCATCATCGCTGTCCAACGCTTCCTTGGCCGTCTGCGAAAAGAATCCAAATCGAAAATTGTTCAAGTTTTCCACGATGAAGTTGACGACTTGATCGCGGCAAAGTCGATTAATCTTGGCGAAGAAATATTGAGTTCACCTTCGCACGCCGAATCATCTTCTAAAACCACGTCAATCCAGGCTACTATCGAGTTTCAGGAACTGAAGCTGTGCCTTAACAAGGAGCACCAGGACCGTCGTTTACTTGAAATGACACTGTCATCTTGCCGACTAGACTTGGATTCTTCACAAAAAGGGATGACAGTTGATGGGAGGGTTGGTACTCTGACGGCATGGGATTCTGACAATTACCCGGGCGGCATTCAAACTGACAACCGCCACGTTGTGAAGACTGTCCCCTCGAAACAATCAGCTGATGGCCCGTCAGATTTTCTGAGTTTGCGCTATAGAACCTTCAAGGGCTCACAATCTTCAGCGGATACGGGTGCACTCCCAGCCTGGGTCCAGTCTCGGATTTCTGAGATCGGAGGAATTGACGATTTCTTGAGCGTTAAAGTTGCTGCGACTGAATTCACTTATTTGAAGGAGAGAACCGAGGAACTTATTGACTACCTTTCGAACGGACTGCCAGGCAAAGGTATGGGAGTCACATCGCGTGCTGCAAAAGGTTTCATCAGCAAACGTATCTTGACGAAAAGTTTTCTGGAATTCCAGAATGATTCGCCTCAAGTTTTCGTGCCCCAGCATGAGCAATGTACTGACGGTGTTGCTCTGAAGCTTGGTAAGTCTTTCGGTCGTGATCGCCGAGATGTTTAACTTCCGATCCTCTCATTGTTGTTGGTCTTCAACAGGCGATGTAAGCGTTAGAAGCTACTTCGAAGATGAGAATGGCGGCGCGAGCCGAGACTGGTGGCGCGTTCTTTCTCTTGATCTGTCAGGATTCCAGGTCGGAGTAAGGGATGGCAGAGTTTTCTCCCCGGCAACCAATCCGATTGACCTAAAAATTAACCTCCGAAAACCAACGACCAAAGGAGGGGAACTCTCAATACGCGGAAAACTATCTTTTGTTGATTTGATGCTGAAGTATTCTGACTACATTCTCATCCGATATGTTGTCAGTGACAACATTGGCAGGAAAATTGACACTGAAAACTGGGATAATATTGAAAAAGCGTATTGGTCTGAAGGCTTTGGCATTGAAAACGCTGTTCCAACATTTTCTATTGATGACGACGATGAGACCCATCTGAAGCCAGCAGAGAATCGAGTGGCATACGCCTCAAACGCCCGTTTTGTTCGATACGGGAAAGCAGGTAAAAGGAAGCAGAAAATGGAGCGAAAGGATAGTATTGGCTCGAACTTGGAGGCTGCTTCTCCTTCGAGGTCTTTTGAGAAGAGTGGCACAAGTGTCGACCTCAAATTTGTCCTGGACGGACTTTCGTTGAAACTGACACGTGACGACCGATTGGATGAAATCGGAGACGAGGAACTCGCCGCTGCATTTTGCTATGATGTCATTCTGTTGCGCGTGCAGCTCGTCGAGATATCTCTGAATGCAACCGTTACGGGTGAAATTTCTTTCCATTTATCTCTTTTTCGTCTTGGGCTTTTTGATCTGGGAGACAAAGGCCGTTCAACTAGAGAGCGCTACTATGCCTCTTTATCGAGGGCTAGCTCGAGTCCCAGGAAAGGCAACGGGAAAGGCCCACGAAGGCCCTGTCCATTTTACGTCATTGCAGAAGGCTATGCTCCCGACGATGAGGGGAACCGAACCACGCATTCCGGGCAAGAAAAACAGGACGGGCCGCAGTTTGTCGTAACCGTCGAAAGGTGTCCTGCTTCGTCTGCTCGATCAACTGGATCGATTGCAGACCTCGAGCTTCCACGAGACTCGATGGTTAACATTGCCGGAATCGTTGTTAACTTTCTGAGTCTCAACGTTCTGATCCGCCCTTTGAAGGAAGCTTTAGCTTTCGTTGCGTGCGAGTGGCCCCTTCCCAGACACCACAAAATGAATTCAGTCCAAGAAACCGAGGATGGCGGACATGCCAAACACAGTACTTCAAGCGCAACGGTCGGCAAGATCGGCAAGAGCGAAGGACTTCAGCTAAAACTCGTCGCAAACTACCCACGGATTTTCTTCCTTGCCGATGAAAGCGACGAGCATTCTCGTGCTTTGGTATTGAGAGGGTAAGACTCTTTTGAAGCTGCGTCTCATTGCCCCTCGTTTATAGGCCACCACTTATCCATGTCTCTCCCTCTGCAGGTTGGCTGTCGTCAATTTGACAAAAGTAACAAGGGTCGACGATGCGGATGTTAAGCGCGTCGTGTCTGTGGATGCTCAGCTGCACAGTATGGAAAGTTATATCAACGCGGACGTTCACCAAGCGCTATGCTTCAAGACTAGTCATGTGGAAATGGTGGGCGAAACTAACGCGCGAGGGTTTCCACAGCCAGAAGAAGAATTGCATTCGGAGTCTGGCGATTCCCTGGGGGTAGCGTTGATCCAGCCGGTGACGGCCGGCATCGAGTTTTGTGAGGTCAGACGCGATCGTTTTCCGACAAAACAATCGGTTTTCGTCAACGTTGAACCTGTGTCTACGATGCTGAGTTTCGAGGATCTTAATCTTATTGAAACGGTGCTTGCAAGGCTTTCTTCGGCAAGGTCAAGTCAAAATTCGCAAGCATTGCATGGGGCAGAACTCCTCTCCATGTACAGCGAGGAATCGTCTACACCGATTTCAAGAGGCGCATCACTTGATGAGGGTAATCAAACTGAAACATACGAAGTTAGTTTCACAAAGCAACGTCTTGGTCTTGGGCTCAAAGCCATTGGCGGGATGACTGTGGTCAGTAGCGCCCAAAGCGCTGAACACGAGGATTCAATTCAAATTGGAGATACATTGGTTGCTATTGGTGGTGTCGATTGTGTTGCTTCCTCGCTAGAGGATGTTGTCAAACGGTTATCTGCTGCAAAACGACCAGTCAGTTTACGATTTTGCCACCAGAAGGACAAGTCGAAGCAGTCTGAGATTACACCAGGGAAGAAGGCGCCTTCAATGGATTTGAAGCTAGTACCCATAGACATCGAGGAGGCGAAAGATTTTATGGTTGCTGCATACAAGATCGACTTCAAGAGGGGAATCCATAATGGTTTGGAGTTGGAACGAAGTTGTTGTGGAGGGTTGCCTATTGTGACGAGAATATCACGAGAAGACGCCCTCCTCGCCAGCGATGTATTCACAGATGGAAGAAATGCTGACCAAATCGAGACCACGCTGGATCAACACGCGATTCGAAACCTTCGGCCTGGCGCTGTGGTGGTAGCGGTTAACGACGTCTCGATTCAAGAGTTAGGGGTAGATGAAACATGGGGAAGAATCGCGCATGTAACCGAACTTTCCACCGGGTCTGCAGCTTCGTCGGCTCCGAATGATGTCGTTTATTCTCTTTCTTTTCTGGAGATCGATTCGGAGCTTTGGGGTAAAGTCGAAAGCATCGACATCGCTTCGTCGGGATTTGCTCTCTCTTTCATTGACGACCTTCATGGAAGAGATATGCCGCTGTTTCGTGGACAATTGAATGCTCTCAAACTTCATGCTGAAAGAGGACTTGGGGGGCGCGCTCAAATCATCGAGGTGCAACCATCGTCTATTCTGAAGCTCGAACCGACAGGTTTTGATAAAGCCGGTACGGTGGTATCGTTGAGCAATAACCAGGTTGACGATTTGAAGTCAGAGAGCGTTCTCACACTTTCCGGAATAGCAATGTGTTCGGTTGATTATTTCCATCCCCGAATCGCGTTCTGGGAACCTCTCGTTGAGCCCTCCCAGCTCTTCTTGCTCCTCGAGAAGCAATCGGGATGCCAAGCCTCGAAGAGGCCTGGTCAGGTTGCAGTGGAGCTTTCTGACCGGCTTCTTCGTGAGCAAAACTTTGGTGGGAAATCACTTTCCTCATTTATGGATAGTAGTCCACAAATGGTGACTTTTAACCTCACGGATTCGTCGGTGGAGGTGGCAGTCAAAGCGTTCTCTCAGTTCAAAGAGTGGCGGAACTCAAAGCTGATTCCCTCCGAGGAGGATAATCAAGATGATCACCGAGAGAACACAGAAATCGAACTGCGCGAATCCACCCCCCTCCAGCATGAGCATGCCCAGCTGGAAAGTCCACTAAGTGGCCGGGTGTTGGACGAAGAACGATTCGGCGGATCACTGCGACTTGAAGCGCAAACCGAGACGCGACGAGATGTAAAACGTGCTGCCGCGCAGAAAGCGGCCCAGGCGGCCTTGGTTTTCGCTCAGAAAAGAGGTGCCGACAGCAGTAAGAAAGGCGACTCGGCCAAGCCGTTCGTACTTAGGAACCGAACAGGAGTTTCCATCGCCTTCGTCCCGCAAGATGCTGGCCTCAATCGTGCCGAATCATCTCAAAGGAAAGTCAACACGCATAACCTTTCTGTGGTGGGCGAATACACAGGTTTGGCTGAATACGACCCGCTCTCTATTCACGAGCTTGCCGACAAGGAAGACGCTAAATTCAGCCTGGAAATCATGTCTGACGATGACGGGTCTCGTGCAAAGCGTGACCAGACTACAGCATCCCAATCGGCCTCGAACAAAGTGAGAAATTATGAAGGTCGCTTCCCGGGCCTCACAGTTGCCATTCAGGCAGTCTCGGGGGTCTTGATTGAACCTCTGTTGGATCTACAAGTGTACAAAGTCGGTAGTACTGTTCGACACTTGATAGTCCGGAAAGATATTAGCCGACATGGGCACGAGGAGTGTGACTCCACCGAGTACTCGATACCCGTTGTCTGGAAGGTGGAAATTGAAGACAACCGACGAGTCCTAACTCTCAGCACAGCTGTCCGCGTAGCTACGACCGCATTTGCGACGGAAATGGAAATCGGTGTTCAAAGAATGGCCTACGATGAGCCGTCGGAAAAAACTTTGAATTCCTCTTACCCAATTACGTCCATTGGCGTTGTGCGACCAGAGAGTCCTTTCTACCTACCATTGTGGCTTGCGCTTAAACTTGAAGCTGTCAGCATTTTTGTCCGGCCGCGACTGGATGGATCTGCTCTGTATGACTGGGGCCGATCAAGTATTCTTCGATTTGCGCCGTTTTTGTGTCGAGCCGATGTTTCAGGCCACGACGAAGACTTGGGAACTTGGGTTTGGGAGGAGACATTCGAAGAGCTCGATTACATCCACTGCGATAGTATCGACGAAAGCTCCCTCCCGGTGTGGCTGGCAGTATTTAGCGGCTCCTCATCAAACAACGCTGAGCAATTTGCTGGGTCGAAGTTGAGGAAAATAGCCTCGACGATGACCTTCGAAGAGGAGCACCACGAAGTCATCTCTGTCACGCTCGACTCAAACGTCACAATACGCAATATGCTTCCAATGAGCGTAGATTGGCAACTAGCTCATGTGGCCTATGGATCGGCACCCCCCACAGTCGTCGATGGGTCGCACACACGGTCCATGACCAAGAGGCGAGGTAACGATGATCTTTCCCTGTCACAGAGCAACAGCTTACATAGTGGCGAGTGTACAGAGGTCTTCGCGTGCGACTACGGATCGTCTGAGCTTCAGGCTAGATTCAAGGAGCCAGACGGGCAGAACTGGTCTGGCTGGGCTCCATTGGGTCTGCAGGAGAACTTGGATTTCGAGAAACAGGACGAGGAGGAGGAAGATACGAATGTGAGGGCATTGTTTCCTAGGGCTTGCCAGGTCAATGTCCAAGTCACAAATGACAGTTTTGGGGTACCTCTTACGTTCGGTGTGCGCATTGTGCCCAAAATGACTTTGGGTACACTAGATGAACCTGTGAAGACCCAGATTTACGGAATCGAAATCATCGTGTATGCCGAATTGTGGATTCGAAATATAACATCACTTCCGCTGAACTTCGGGTGTCCATCCTATCAGGTTCATGGCAGTGCGGCCAGTCCTGCTGGAACTTTCGATGATACTGCGACACGTTTCAATGCTGAATCGGCGCTTATGGAAATCGCCAGCCTGTTGGAAGGTGGGGATAAAGGAATGGGTCTCAGCAAGAAAGCGGCAAGAGAAGTGGCCACGACTGGTGGCATTGAAAGTCTACCAAACCAGGAATGCGATGAATTATGGGAAGAGGTGTTTGAGTATCTTGAAATCGAATACTCCACAGTAAAACGTCGCTGGTGGGCATCTGAAAGCTATGATAGCTTTCGGATGAACATCACATTGTCGAATGAAAATGGTCGCTGGCATTGGGTGGGGGAAAACTGGGTAAGTGATTTAGAAGTCGGCAAATCACCTAACAGACAGGCGTGTTCTCTGACAATTTTTTATTTGCAGTCAATAGACACGGCAGGCGAAGTCAATGCATCCCTGGGGGGATGGGAGAGTAGTCGGAATTTGCTTGGTGGTGCGGGCTCCTTTAGCGGAAAAAGAACTTTCGATTCTTCTCATCCTATTCGCCGTCGCCGGTACTTCAGAAATAGATCTGGACATAGAGTGCCGAGAAAGCAATTTGAACCACAGCAGACGGAAGAAAGGATTCGTAATCCTCCTCCGGGTTGCTTGCACGGAGGGCTCCAAGCTTTCCACCATCCCCTCAATGATTCCTTTTCTCGGGAGCACAGCAGAGTTTTGCGAAAGAAAAAGCGGAAGAAGAATATTGCTGTGAACAATGGAGAAAAAGACCCGGGGGCAAGTGCCGAGGCCTCGATACAAATTGCAGTCAAATGTGCAGATGGGAAATGGAGTCTACCCGCGACGATTCCTGACAGTGGTACAAGTCATGGTGCATTGCGAGTGTTGGCTTCCAGGTGGCCTGCTTTGACGGCTGCACGGAATAACTCGGCTTCAAACCTGAACAGCCCCAGCGGCGTAGAGAGACGAGGAATGAATGACGTGACCTCTCCTTTCTTTTACCAACGTGCGAGTCTGTCGCCAATGCTCTATGAATTGTGCTACACTGTTTCTGATGTCGAAGGAGAGTGGGGGGAATTTTCGAGGTCGATGGTAGTTTCTCCTCGTTTCATGGTGAGAAATGACTCCACGCGATTTAGTATCGAAGTGAAACAAGCTGGAACTTCCGACTCGAGCTCGCTCAAACTGATACCAGGTGCCTCGGAACCTTTCTACTGGGAGGACTTCCGTCTGCCTGGGCTCTTGTGTGTATCACCGTGCTTGACGAATGACGAGGGCCGAAGTGTCTACAAATGGAGCGGGGGTTTTGATATCTGCAATTTAGGGATGGTGCCTCTTCGCATTCGTCGTGAGGTCGCCGAAGAAGGCACTATACAAAATGTCCCATTGATAAGATCCGTGCGAGCTCTTGTGGAAATTCGGCCCGGAACAGGTGGCTTCGGTATCAACATTTCTTTTCGCGAAGAGGACCCATTTGGCGATGGATCCCTCTTCAGAATTGAAAATTTATCACCGTTCCCTGTCTGGTTGTCACAAGATGGCGTGCTAGTGAATCCATCGAAACTATTGGGTCGGTCTTCATTCTCAGTGGACGACGATTTTGAGGCAAACGGTGATCTCGTTCGCCCGTCGGAGAAGTGTGCCTTTGCTCTCGATGTACCCTATCGGCAGGGAAAATATGCCCATAGAAAGCAAGCCACACTGAAAGAGCTGCTTCGGGTACGACTTGCTCTCGCCCCTCTGGCACACCGAGCTGGAGTGGAGACCGTCAAGGTTATCGCCATGACGAACGTGGGAGAAACGATTCGACTTAATCCATCCAAGTTGTTTGGTGTCCTAGATGACGAGCTCCGAACAAGGATGCAAGGAATGCGTGTGATTGCTGTGCTGTGCAGTGATGGACCAACAAGGGTTTTGAAGCTGATGCTTGCGACAGTACTCGATGAAGATGTCATTGGAAATACTTTTCGGGAAGTATCGTACATGGCGTCAAAACAGAACACGAGCCCCGTGATCTCTTCCCAAACTAGTCGGCAGGAGACGCAACTCCGAGAGATCCAAGAGAGTGCAACAAGCGCGTTTTCGCTCTATGCCGAAGGGGAGCTCCCGGACGAGGAGAAAGTCAGAAGAGATGCATTTTTTTCAGCCCTGGAAAAAGAGGGAGCTGAGACCCAATTGGACCTATTGGGAGATAGTGATGAAGCTGGAATGGATCAAATTTACTCTATACGCGCCCAGTTTAGTGGTTTCCTGTTCAGCCTGGTGGATTCAACGCCATCGGAAATTGCAGTTGCAACTCTGCGTAATTTCAACGCTTTAGCCCGTTGGAATGGTCTTCGTACCAATGAAGCATCGTTGATACTGTCTGTTGGCTGGCTACAAGTTGATAATCACGTGCCAAGTTCGCCTTTTAAGGTCGCCGTCAAGCCTGACACCTCTCGTCGGAGTGAAATGGACGATCCAGATGGCGAATCCGGTTCGACCGACCAAGTCGATACGAGGCCCTTGTTGATGGTAGCCATTGCTTTTGCACCGAAGCATAAATCTGGAATCGTATGTTTGAGATCTGTCACGATCGCCCCACGCAATCTTGTGATAGCGGTCGATCTAGCCTTTCTCGTGCGACTTCAAAGGTTCTTTATGGATCTTAAGAGTCACTTTCGGACAAGTTCTACCGAGGACGGGAATGCTTCGAGCAACCCGGGTGCATTGTTGATGTATGGTGAACAGAAACGTAACATCCTCTTTCCAAATTTTAAAACCGCGGAGGAAGAGCTGAAGCGAGCAGCTGCATTTGGTACCGAAAACCAAAATTTGTACTTTCAAGGCCTCACTATTCTTCCTGCTGCAATTACTTTGTCCGTCGCACCAGCGCGCGCCCTAACTCCAGCCCAAGCCGGCCTCGAAGGAAAGGAGTTAGCGGCTATTCATCAAGCTGTGCGCAAGGGTGATGTGCTGGTTGGTAGCAGCAGTGCGCTGTTGGGAGTTCGAGTCGGCCGAACAAACACCACACCACTAGCGGTTGTCCGTGGTGTCTTCAAAAGCATTGTAGTCGATACATTGCTACGTCTGGACGGTGCCTCCCTGAACTTTTCGGGTGTCTTTTTGCGTAATCACATTTCTACTGGGCCGCAATTGACAACATATTTGCTGGCTCACTATTTGGCATCCTTACGACAAAACGTCCCTGCTCTTCTAGGATCTTTAGCCGCCTTTGGCAACCCCTTGGGTTTGATACGAGGTTTAGGGGACGGAATGAGTGATTTTGTGAGCCAGCCCGTCCAGGGTCTGAAGAAATCAGTACAAGAATTGGACCCGACTTACTTGGTAGACGGGGTGGCTCGTGGCACAGGATCCTTGGCCCGGCATGCTGTTGGGGGATTCGCGGACTCGGCCTCCCTACTCACCGAGACCTTTTCCAAGAACATGGCCGTGCTTACTCTGGACCGTCGCTACGCGCAAAAACGTGATCGAAGCAAACAGCTACGTCTCAATGGCGCCACCACGGTCACATTGGCAGGAGGCGTCGAAAGTGGTTTTGTCAAGTTGGTCCAAGGTTTTATGGAAGGAGTAACGGGTGTCGTCAAGGCGCCAATGCGAGGCGCCGAGAAGAGGGGTATTGAGGGCTTTGCCAAGGGTATTGGGAAAGGATTACTGGGTCTGTTGGTGAAGCCCATTATCGGTATCAGTGACGCCGCTACGGATGTGATGATTGGTGTCAAGAATTCCGTTGAGAATGCCACTGGCGATCAGCAACAAAATCTCACTCTCGATCGCAACCAGTTCCGTCCTCGCCGACCCATGTATGGTCGAGATAAGGTGTTGCGACCCTACAAGCTTGAGGACGCCGCCGCGGCAGCCCTGATGCTTCGCACGCGATGTGCTGGTGAAAATTATCTTGGTCACTTTGATATGGGCGATCGTGTAGCCCTGCTGAGCGTGAAGCGTTTGATTCTCTTGGGCCCGAAGGGTCAAGAGTTGATGGCACTCAAGTACAAGCATGTATCGAAAGCGGAAGTCCGCCAAATTCCGAACGATGATAATTCGATTGGATGGGCTATCATCATTGTATTGAATACGCCGCGTAAGAATGGAAGCGAGGTGGAAGTTCTGACTTGTAAGAGTCGTCAAGAAGCGGAAGAGTTGTGCGCTCACCTGCAGCGAGGAATCGACGTGATTGCAAGCGACAAGGCCATGTAATAGCAAGGGTGAAATTGTTCGTTTGCAAAAGAAGAACAGTCTTACGTCATCAATAGTGTTATCTTGAGTGGCGATCTATTGTAGATCATTATTTCGGTTAAAAGATAGAGGACCCGTTCCATAACATCGCGCCTCTCTGAGATTGAGAGAAGAGAAACGAGTAAGAGTTTTCTCGAGCCCCGCGAGCGACTGCGCTGAGCCTCTTACAGCATGATGTAAATGGGGAGATGGTTATCAAGTATATTTCTTTGTTGCCGTGGACGGCCTATCGTAGGGAGGGTGCCTCTTTCTACTTTCTACTCTCACTCACTCACTCACTCACTCTCTAGTAGAGAGAGAGAGGAATATCTCTCTACTACTCTAGTAATCTCTCTAAAACTCTACTGTCTGTACATACCGGTACTGATGAGAGAGAAGAATAATCATCAATCACCCGGGAATGAAGTCAGTGAACGGACAAAAATTGGACAACATCTTGATGCCGATCCTCTAAGTACCATTTTAGGTAAGGAACAATAAGTCAAGTCAAATATGTGTGTTTGCTTGGCCGGCGCGGTGCAACGGACAAAAATCGGAGGATGTGCAACTGTCAAATTTTCCGCGAAGTGAAGCACGCAAGCAGAGAAGGCCCTTTGCCCGCCATGCATGTGATCGATATGACCATGTTTGTCGCCAATACCGGTGGCTACCGTGCGGTATGCGGTAATGTTGAGAACTCGACAACGAAAACACCAAGCACAGACAACAGCATCTCATCCAACAAACGAACAAGTGGAAAAGGAACAACCGTTTCGTCTTGGCACCTACCGGTACATCATCTCTACTGCTCGATTGATTGATTGATTGCGCTTTGTTTTGTTTTGTTTTGTTTTGTTCTTTTTAATATAAAAAACAAGACAGATTGGAACAAGATAGATTGATTGATAGTCTAGTAGCTAGATGCCTCCGTTTGTGGATCACATCGAGGCACCAGCGATGCCATCCCAATCCGCTTCGTCCGAATTACTTTCGCGGAGTAAAAGCGCCGATGGCCTTCTGGACTTGAAACGAATGGCCCTGCAGGTAGGCGGCGACAAGGAAGGTGTACGGTCGCAGTCGACGGGTGCATCGAACTCGAATTCGAATGGCGGTGGAAGTAGTAGGCAGCCCCTGGCGCCTCCCACCTCGATGGAATGGGTCGGATCGTATTTTTTCTCTCATCGTAATCATGATACCAACCCGTATTCCGAAGAGGATCTAGTAGTGCTTCACACATCGGGTGACGGCGATGACAGCACTGTAGGGGCTCACTTTGCCGAATCCGACTTTTTGACGTCCAACTGGACAGGCGCTGTCGAGTACATTCCGCCAGTGGGCTTTGCGGTTGTAGCAGGCGGGCTCTGTTTGATGAATCCGATTGTCTTTATAGGAGGAATTCTTACGGCATGTACGGCACTAGGGGCAGTGCATGCGGCGCAGACTTCGTACGACACTTGTATTGAAGGAAACCTGTGCCAGATATTTGAAAAGGTGGACAAGGAGGAAGAGGAGCAGCGAAGGGCGGAGGAAGCCTTGATTCTTAACAACTCGCCAGAGCCTTTGAAACGAGAAGTTTCCGATGTCACTTTCAACATGGCGGGTATGGAAGATGCCGTATCGGAAGTGGACCCTGAACGAATGCTCGGTGAACAGGCTCTGCTGGTGGAAAGTACCTCCGAGTCGTTGCTGCCTCAGGATCCGTCTATGTTGGAAACGAGTGAACAGGCTTTGGAGTGGGTCAATCAATATTATCCTCCTCTCTCCTGTATGAACGTGGAGAAATTGGAGTTCTCTGGACTCAATGCGCTGGAGTTTTTCGATGTGTTTCTGGCCGATGATGCCCCCTTCACCTTTAGTGAATTCCAGAGAAAACGACAAGACAAGAACATTCGATATGGCAATTGGGAGGATCTTTTGGGTGTCACACAACCAAGTCTCGTTCAAGCAGCTGCTACTATTGCTGCTGCCAGAGATAAAGACGAAATGCCTATAACGTACCACGACCATTTAAAGGAACGGGTACTGCACTTTCAAGCCAAGACCAACAGTGGACTGTTTGGACCACCGTATGCTACTACCACGAAAGTCCAACGATGTCTGGTTCCAAACAAACGTCTGCTCGTTTTGGAGAGCAAGACAACGTTGAAGGATATCCCATTCTGTGATCGATTCTATGTACTGGAGCGATGGCTCGTCACATCGGAGAAACGACAGGACCAGTACGTCTCCACCATGACTGTGACGTGCCAGGTGGTCTTTTCCAAGAGCTGTAGCTTTGAGAGCACAATTGTCTCCAAATCTCAGGATACTGTGACAGATATCGCGTCGCAATGGAATGTCATGGCACAAACGGCGTTGCAGCTAACGGAACAAGCGCGACGAGAACGTCTCGAACAAGATAATGCCCAAAAGAAGGCTAAAGCTCAAGTATCAGTGGCTCCTGTGGTACAGACTACAAGTAATACTACTGCGAGCACAGATGTCAAAAAGGAAACGACACTGACGACGAACGACTCAATTGAAGTAGAACAGGAAACTTCCTCACGAATAGTCGGACAATCGGACGAGGAAGAAAACATCCCGGCAGTAGTGGATGGAGAAGAAGGAAAGCCTCCCAAGATTCCAATTCCGGCGAAATCAAGCAGCAGACGGCGACAGTCATCGATGCGAAAATCATTGGGTCGATCATTATCCAATATTATGAGGCGACGAAATTCCAATCCTATATAACGAACTAATGATGACGACGCAATGGACGCTCAGCCTGATCTATGCTTGGGACAGGTTTCAACAAAAAAATATGCTCTTTGTATGTACGCTATAGAATGTGTTTCTTATCAAAACTTACTTTGTATCATACATTTTTATAGCCGAAAAATCGTTTGATCTGTCTTACAACACCAAGACCACGCGACGACGGACGACGAGGAAAAGTGAACTAGAACCCGCAAGAAAATTCAGTTCGAACGAAAGGCTACGACAAGTCCCCTCAAAGTTCCCGTGTTTCCCCACCATACGAGTAAAGTCTTTCATTCTTCATCCATAATGCTTGTTTGATTTTATTTTAAAAGGAAAGAAGTTTTGTAGCGACGTAATCGTGGGTCGAATCTAATGTTTACAGGTGGATTTTTTCTAGCGGCAAATGATTTATTTGTCGTTCAAGGCGGCAACACCGGGAAGGACCTTTCCTTCAAGGAGTTCAAGCGAGGCACCTCCTCCAGTCGAGATGTGGCTCATGTCTCCGGCACGTCCAGACAATTCGGTGGCGGCAACGGAGTCTCCTCCTCCGATGATGGTGATGGCTCCCTTCTCCTTGGTCAAGTCAGCCAAGATGTTGACAAGGTCGAAAGTTCCGGCGGAGAACTTCTCGAACTCGAAGACACCCATGGGTCCGTTCATGATGATGGTCTTGCACGAAGAAAGGGCTTCCTTTTGCTCGGCGGTGGTTTTGGGGCCATTGTCAAGACCCATCCAGCCATCGGGGATCTCTTTGGCGGAGACAACCTTGGTATTGGCATCCGCGGAGAAGGCATCAGCGATGACAATGTCGGAAGGAAGAAGGATAGTCTTGCCAAGCTTCTTGGCCTTGGCCAAGACGTCCTTGGCAGTCTCGACGTAGTCGTCTTCAACAAGGGAAGAACCAACTCCGTATCCCTGGGCCTTCAAGAAGGTGAAAACCATACCTCCTCCGATGATGATGGTGTCGCACTTATCAAGAAGGGCCTCAAGGACGGTGATCTTGGTGGAGACCTTGGATCCACCCACGATGGCGGCCATTGGCTTCTTTCCGTTTTGGACAGCTCCGTCAAGGTATTCAAGTTCCTTGGCAAGAAGAAATCCAGACACGGAAGGCTGGAGGAACTTGGTCACACCCTCAGTCGAGGCGTGGGCACGGTGGGCGGTACCGAAGGCATCGTTAACGTAAAGGTCGAAGGGAGCGGCAAGCTTCTCAACGAAAGATGCTTCGTTCTTCTCTTCTTCCTTGTAAAAACGAGTGTTTTCAAGCATGATGACATCTCCTTCCTTGGCGGCATCAACGATCTTCTTGGTTTCCTCCCCGATGCAGTCCTTGGTAAGGGTGACCGTTTTTCCAAGAAGCTCACCCATGCGCTCGGCACAGGGGGCAAGGGAGAACTTGTCCTCGGGACCATTCTTAGGGCGTCCCAAGTGCGAGCAGACAGCGACGATGGCACCCTTCTTCGTCAAGTATTCGATGGTGGGGATGGAAGAGCGGATACGGGTGTCGTCGGTGATCTTCTTTCCGTCAAGAGGGACGTTGACATCGCAACGGATCAAGACCTTCTTTCCCTTCAATTCAGCGTCGGTGAGGTCCTCGATGGACTTCTTGGCCTCAAGCTCGAAGACCGAAGGAACGGCGCTTCGGACTCCGAAAGTGTCTGTACCGGCGGGGGAGATAAAATATCGGTAAGGTCATTTGTCACTTCTTATACACAATGACGAAATTCACAATTGAAACACAAGCGACAACTTACGGGCAGGAGCGAAAGCGCTAGTGGTGGCCGAAGTGGCGAGGAGGAAGAAAAGGGCCTTGGTGAATTGCATTTTGTCTTAGTTGCTTTAGTCTTGATCCTTTGACGAATTGTGAGAGATGTGTGGTCGGTCGAAATGCCATCCACACAGACGACGAGACGAGACGATGGTTGAGAACACGTATAAACTGCCTCGTGCGTTTGCGTTCCTTGGTTTTTGACCACTGACGTTGGCGGATTGGCCAAAAGATCTCCATGAAACTGCGAGCCGCCTTTTGTGGGTACGTTTTGTTACGACAAATATGATTGGCTGAGAATCGACTTCGCCAGCTGTTGACCCGAAAAGTTCATAAGTAAATGGGACACGTAATGTCCCTGCGACACTTTTGTCCTCGTGGTAGACAATTTTTTGGCGGGAGACTGACGGGAGTCGTCAAAGATTCCGATGGCTGATGTCAGTCTACGTTTTGACATAATGTAAGCCAATTCTCTCGCACAAAAAGCGTGGCCAGGTTTGCCACCCACCGACCACACGACAAAATCTTCCGTCGGAATCGACCGTCGTGGATTTGGATTTCGTCGTGCACCGACCATGGATCCTCGAAAACAGGATCACGACCACGACGAAAAGAAATCAATCCGTTTGATAAACAACAATACGCCAACCTGACGAAGTTATCTCCTGTGACAACTATCCACCAATAATAGAATCAACCAAGAAATGCCACGTTCAAAGTGGAAACCTATCTCTATTCTCATGATGTTGTCTCTATAAGAAAACGGATTCGGAGCTGATGCCTATGAGTCGGTCGGAATTGAATTTTCACACCTCCGAGTCCGGAATGAAGTTCCAACCTGGGATTTCCGCTGGTTTTCGTTTCCGGTATTTCGGGTTGAATCTCTTGCTGCCGTAGGTGTGCGTCGGAATTCCGTCTTCTACAGGCAATTCTTTTGCTTCTAGGAATTTGATAAGGTTGTCATATTCTTTGGGAAGATCTTTGTCAGGCAAATGGACCAAAGCCTTGTGATGAACTTCGTCAGATTGATGCGTGCCTTCAAAAGGCAAGGAGTATGTCCAGTCTTTGTCCCGATTATCCCTAAATAGCCAAGTCGGTAGGTCCTGGAAGCAGGACATGGACGTAGCATTGTCGGAGACTTCGCAAAAGTGAGGTCCCCGGTCATTTTGGGTGCGATCTAGAACCAAGGACATTGGCATGCTTTGTGTAAAGGATGAGTGGCGAGCCGCTACTAATATGTCGGCCTCGCTTAGCAATATCATGTCGGCCACCATGGCCTGCCACCCCAAGAGGCATTTTTCTCCGGCTCCACTTAGAGCAGAAAAGGTGACTCCCTGTCTATCTGCCACTCGGATTTGTGGTAACACAACTGTTTTGACGCCATAACTGTGGGTCAAATTGGTAAAAGCTGGTACGAGATAGGACGTATCAGTGGCCAAAAATATCAAGGGCGGTTTCGCTTTTGAAAAAGATTGTTCTTTTTCCCCTTTGGGCCGTATTTTCTGCTCATCGACAATGAGGGATTGATGAATGAGGTCCACCAAATTGGTGACAAAGGTGGTTTCATTCGCAATGTGACGCCTTGCGTCAGCAAAGTGTGTATCTTCACCATTCCCCGCCCGCAGGTGCACGCCTATCACGATATGATCTCGAAAGCTGTTCTCCTTCATGAATTGTTCGACTCGGTCTCGAAAGACGAAGCTGGTCCAAAGCTGACGAAAAAGTCCAACATCCGAGGCGAGTTTGGATAGAAATGGACCATTGGAATTATTTTTATACGTCTTCTCATCCAAAGGTATCCGATGATCTTGAAACGATTGGGCGGGTAGGAAACCGTAGACGTCATTTTTTACTAGAACATTTCTTCCTCTTGGTGGCGGTCTTCCCGTAGCATTGATCGATGATGGATGAGGGACCGACCATTCATCCGTTCCAAATAAATAAGGAAAGATACTAGGTCCACTGGAGTGGTCTTTGCCGCAAGTCCCCCAATTGAATTTAAATTTCGACATTCCTAGTCGTTGGGCTAAGTGCCAAGCAGCAGCTGTACGGATAAGTCGATGTCCCAGACCAAATACGGCCAAATGAATCAGTCTGCTGGGAATACCATCATCTTTTGGCTTAGTGACAGTAGTTACACCCTTTGAGACGTCCAATGGTGTCACCGGCTGTACAAGTATAGGTTCTGTGGATGGCTCCAACGAAGATGATTCCGGTAAAAGCTGCAGATTTCTCCATAGCGCTAGGAACGCTAGCAGAGCTACGGCGGCCAAAACTCTTTTCGTGCTCGGCATGTGTCGTTTCTTATCGGTTTCCAGCTTTCGTCATGGTTTGGGGTGCTAGCTAGAGGTGATGTCAAGGGTTGAAAATGTGTCTATGGGACCGGTCACAAATATTGGTCATTATTCATCAGCAATCAGCACAAAAGAACGCCATGGTCATACTGCGGCTTTTCGTCCTCAAAACAGTTGGGGTTGAGGAAGTGCGAAGAAGCAGTCGAAGAAATCGACCTGATATTTAAGTCCAGTGGGTCGTCGTTTCGGTCCTGGCCCCCGAAGGCCTACCGGTGCAGTACCAGTACTTGTACTCTCGCGCTACTACTAGTGGACTCCTCCTCCTCGGAGCTAGCAGATTTGGAAAACACCAGCTCCGCCATCAAGCCACTACCAGCGATGCTGCATCGCCATCGGATCGGCCAGCAAAGCGCACTCGTGTTTCATCCTAACTCCGCACACACCGCGGCATACAGCAACGACGATAGACTATTCATACTACTCTGGATGTTTTAGAATTTGTAAACCTGCTCGGGTTTGTAACCCAACTCTCCCAAAACGCCTTTGATTTCGTCTTTTTCTTCACGGGGCCCACAAAGCGCACTGTACATCGGCGGTGGTCCACACACGAGGATCAAAACGTCTTCCTTCACCGAAGCTGCGGGAAAGCTCTTTTCGATTTTGTCCCTATCAATGTAGCCGGTCATTCCAGTCCATCCCGAACCTTCAGGTTCTTCGGACAAGACATGTTCCACAATCAGTTGATCAGGGTATTCCTTCGCCCATTTGTCAAGCATTTCAGTTCCCAGAATATGGTTGGATGACTGGCTTCCATATAGCATGATCGTCTTCTTATCGTTGCTATCGGGATCTCCCAAGATGGCATGTAAGGCTTGGATCATGGGAGTGATACCCGTCCCGCCGACCAGCATGCAGATTGTTTTTGGTCGGACAAAGGGCGCCTGAATCTTCACATTGAACTCAATGTGCTTGAAATCGATCATATCTCCAATCTTCATCCTCGAACACAATTCGTTGCTCATTTTGGCGTCATCTCCATAATCTTTGACCAACAAGTCAAAGCATCCGATCAAGGCGTTGGTCGAAATCGGAGTATAAGGACGCACCACGTCTTCTCCACCAATTAAAGCATGGGCCAAAATACAAGCACAGGTCGATAGGTTCAAAGGTTGCGCTTTATCGGGCAAGGCGAATCGCAAGACAGACGCCGTTGGCGACACCTTGGTTCGCTCAATCAATTCCAAGCTTTGAAATTGGTCGTTCAATTGGCACTTTCCGGGAGGTACCAATTTGCAGATGGGGTCGCTCTGGAGCGAGTCAGGGATGTAGTGGGCCTTGCTCATGATGTTGTTTGTGTCTTGAAAAAGCGCCAACGTTAAAAGCAGGAAAGTAGTGGGATAAGTCAGAACTCGATGTAGCAAAGATGCTAGTTGATGAGTTTTTATGATCGAAATTGGCGTCGACCGAGAGGGTGGCGATGGCGGAGAAAGAAGCGAATGCGTGAGTTGCCGTCGTTGATGAGTCATCAGGCACGTCGTACGTCGGCAGTATTTGTATTGTACGGTTGTCGAGGGAGGAATGCTCGAACATCACCTCGGGCTGGGTGTGATTTTCGGAACAGGACGTGTACGGTACGGTACAAGTACTGGGTAGGGATCAACAGGAATAAGGATGAGCTGTTGAAGAAGAATGAATGATGCAAACTACTTGTTCATATACCGGTAGGAAGAATGAGTTGTTGTGAGAGTGGGTGGAAGCATGCGAACGAAAAGGCAATGAAGAAAAACCCCCGGCGGCCGGCGGGTGCAAGGAGGAAGAAGCAGTCGAAGCAAGGTCGAAGAAATCGAATTTTTTAAGTCCAGTGAGTCGTATGACGGCGAAACTTTCCTCGGCTGGTCGGACGCGAAAATGGCCTCTTTCTTTTCGCCGCCGCCCGCGAAAGGCCCGTACAATATCGCAGATCAAATTGGAGAAAGTGTCGAAATTTCAGCTTTCCATTCCCATAAACTTTGAATTCAACATACTGAAAAGCATCTCTCGACAATATGTTGTGACTTTTAATTGACTTGATTGCCTTTCTGGTAAACGGAACGTCAAGGGCGCTCGGTTTCACCAAGAACAAAGACGACGTGATGAAGGGGGGTGGCTGCTCTGGAGGCTCGTGCTCCTTCGACAAAAGGCCTTCCCAACGAAAGAGCGGCACTTGTTCCAAGCAAGACTATCGGGACGATCCGGAAGCAGCAGCCTCTCAGTAAATGCACGCGATGCTGCTACGAATGAGAAAACACGAGGGGAGGTACATTGACTTCTTCGAATATGTCTACTCTCATTTTCCATTGCTACAGCACACACTTCCGATACTACAAGTATTCTAGCAGCACAACGGCTCTCGATGGGTGATTTCAGTCTCGGTATGACGGCATACTATGAATTGATCAGATGAATCATCCTCATTATTTGCCTGAAAATCAAATGGAAGCATTTGACTTGACACGAAATCACTTGTCGGAGCCTGCAAACTGCATGGTCGGAGTTCGTAGAGAAAAGTAATTGTAGTATTCGTACTGCACTTTAGAAGAAAGCTCGAACGAATTATGAATGCTGGAGATACAAATGCTTCGGCCGAATGTTCTCGATGTCTTTACCTCCTTCCCGACTGAAGTTTTTCTAGCACCGGCACGACACGGCGAGGGGACCAAGCTCGTTGCTCCTCGTCTCCTTCTACCGGTAGGAGTAGGCTGCTTTTGTACTGCTACTGCTATTAGTACCGGTAGTAGATCGCTACCGTTACTAGTAGGTAGACGAGTGGATACTCTCTCTCTCTCCTACTACTACTACCACTACTACTACTCCTCGAGAGAGTGTTTGAGCTTCTGGCTCCACCGCATCGATTCTTTATTCATTCGATAGATTGGCAAACGACAGTACTGTTACCAGGTACCGGCTACCGCTACGAATACAGGAACATCCAAGGGTGCGGGGTCACCGCGAACTAACGTGGAACTCGCTTACGGGCACGCTTGGACAACTGCTCTTTCGCGCTAGCCACGCTCCGTGGCAAAGCCCGCTTGGCCTGGGCCAAGAATCTTGGCCTAGTCTTGGCCCAGGCCAAGAATCTTGGCCCAAGGCCTACCCCCTTTCTGTACCCCCCAAAAGAGCAAACAGACACCGACCACAGAGCATACCGGTAGCAGGGGGCCGGCGGTGGACCTGGCACCCGCGGGGCCCAGGGTACTTGTCTCCCAGGTGTACACTGCGGCACGTACTCATACCGCGGTAGACGTGTACAGGTACGTACGAACGAACCGGTACCGGTAGAGGGAGGGCGCGAGAGCGAGAGAGGGAGCAGACACGGGAACGATCGGAAACGCAAACCCATCCGTCTGTACCTGCTGTGGTGGCAAACACAACCAACCCGACACATAAAAAGACCAGTGGACCCCTGAAAAGACCGATAATCGTTTCCCTACCGGTACATGGTACTGCGTACCAGTACCGCACGACGCTTGATGATTTTATCTGATCAATCCGTCGTTGTGTGGCCGTAAGAAGAGCATGACGGAGCCGTCCAATAAAGCACCGAGGCGAGGGGGGAGAAGATCCCGTGGCGCCAATAGTAGGGGCCGGAGTTTGTCGAATGATACCGGCGTGGATAGCGGCACCAGAAGCTCCATAAGAAGCCTGTCGGCGAGATCGGGGGGCGATGCCAGCACCGATGATTTGAAAAGTGTCTCGTCGTTCGGTAGCTCGAGTGATGGCGTGAACTCTGGTTATTCCAATCATGAAGTCAGTGTGGAATTCAAAGCATCCATTCGACGGCCGAGTGCGCGAAACTTCAGTTCCGATAAACTTGAAGGTCTGACGGTAAACAAACTCAGATTCGCTTTGCTCGACATTTATGGTCGTGACAAGGAGTTGGAAACTATCGAACAGTTGATGGAAAGAACAAAGCCTCCACCCGAGAAAAGGCGACGAGAATTCCTTTTAATCGGTGGCGTTTCTGGGGTTGGAAAGACTGCACTTGCTATGACAATGAGAAATTCAACAATACGACGAGGTGGTGCGTTTGTGGTTGGGAAGTTCGACGCGAACAACTCGGACGAGCCTTACTCTGCCATTTTAAACGCCTGTTCAGAAATGTGCGACCAGATGCGTCAAAAACAACGAGAACGGCGTTTTAGAAAGGCCTTCAGGGTGGCATTGGAAACCCTGATTGATCGCCTCGGTGAAGATCTTCCCGCCTTGGTAGAAATCATCCCTGGACTTAGTCGGCTAGTTGGGGGGGTTCAATCGGGGGTTGTCGCTGATTCTGGTCTCATGCTCCAAGAAGCTAAGAACCGCTTCAACTACTTGTTGAGAAAATTTGTTCGCATTGTCGGTTCTTTGTTTGAACCTCTCGTTATTGTACTGGACGATTTGCAGTGGGCTGATTTTGCATCATTCGATCTTCTGGAAGTACTTTTGTCTGATCCTGGAAATAAGAACCTTGTTGTGGTTGGTTGTTATCGATCCAACGAGGTTGCGCCGACGCACATGTTGAACAAAATGATCCGTGATATCAAACTTCGAGGCCCGGAAAGTGTCGCTGTCGTGACTGAAATAGAAATTGGAAACCTCCAGGAAGAAGACACCAAGAACCTGCTATTGGATTTGTTATCGACCGACGAAGCACGAGCAGCAAGTTTGGCAAAAATCTGCCAACGGAAGACCCACGGAAATCCTTTCTTCATAGTCCAGTACCTCAACATGCTTCACAGCCGGTCGCTCCTAGAATACAACCTCGGCCTGACCTGCTGGATGTGGGATGAAGAAAGAATCCAGAATGACACCAGAGCTACTGAAAACGTTGTTGAATTGATGAAGCAGAAGCTGTTAGAACTACCAAAGAGTACAATCCAACTGCTTCAGATTGCTGCGTGTTTGGGGTCCTCCTTTCGAGAAGTGACATTGGCAAGCGTTTGGGAGTACCTTACTGAAAATGATGAGCAATTTAAAGGTGGCGGTTCCTTTGAAGAGTCTATGCCTGTAGCGGTCGAAGAAGGTCTTGTCGAAATAGGCGGTGGGCCGTTGTCCGTGTGCAACTGGGTCCATGACAAAATTCTGGAAGCTGCGCTTGCTTTGTCTACTACCTCGGATCTTGCTGCCTTACAATATAAAGTGGGTCGAATTTTGATCTACAATTTGGAAGACCAAACGGAACGAGATAATATCCTCAATGCGGTAAATCTGCTGAACGCTGGGTCACCATCGGTGCTCGAAGATTCTAAGAAGATCGAGCTGTCCATTCTCAACCTCCGCGCTGCCAAGTATTCTGTCAAGGTATCGGCTTATGAGTCCGCTTCCCGGTATGCTGCCAGAGGGATCGACCTCTTACCGCCAAATTCTTGGAGAGATCATTTCGATTTGTCATTACAGCTTCACACCTTGGGAGCAGAAGTTGAAGGCAGCCTTGGGCACGTGAGCAGAATGGAGTACCTCTGCAATCTTGTGATACACCAAAATTGTCCATTGCTTGACAAGCTTCGGGTGTACCATGTCCTGATTGATAGTACGAATGATCGTGGCAGAAATTCTGAGGCCATAGAGCTATCACTCCGAGTTCTCAAACAGCTCGGTTGTTCGTTTCCTAAGAGCCCATTTTTTATCAATGTATCGACTATCATGGGTGTTATCAGTTTGACTAACAGGGCCGGAAAACGCACACCCGATGAAGTCGCAACGCTCTCCCAAATGAAAGACCGACGTAGGATTGAAGTGATGCGGCTTCTGGACAAGGTTGCAACCTATTGCTACTTGTCCGAAGATAAACTTTTTGCTTTGACGATTCTGAGAAGGCTGAAGTACACAATCAGACACGGCATTTGTGACACTTCTGCTATTGATTTTGGTGGGCTGGGGATGATATTGACTGGAAAACTCTTTGACTTTCAAGCCGGTTCGATGTACGCCAGGTACTCCCTACTCCTTCTGGAGAAAATTGAATCCAGGAGGGTACATGCTCGAACTCTTTTCGTAGCGTACGGATTTGTTCTTCCGTGGACGGAAGCTACCCAGGGGGTCCTAAAGTATTTACTCAAGGCTTATGAAGTTGGACTGCAGACGGGAGACACGGAGAACGCCATGTATGCAATCATGTCATACATGTACACCTCGTTCCAATCTGGCCGTCCATTGAAGAATATCGAAGCCGATTGTCACGTTTACTTGCCACAGATGGCAGACCTGAAACGAAATAAGGCTGCACACCAAACCAAGGCCATCTTGCAGACAATTCAAAATATAATGGGAAAGTCAGAAGATCCCTGTGTCTTGGTTGGTGATGGCATGGACGAGGTTGCTATGTTGGAGATGGCGACCAGAGAAAATGACAAATTAATCATGTCCATGATTCAAGCCTTTCGGATGCAGTTATACGCGCTCTTTGGGCGGTGGGAGGAAGGTGCAAATTACGCGATAACTGTTGGTGATAGTCTTGCCGATCAGATCCCATGTTCCACCATGGTCGCTATTGACCCATTCTTTCGGGGTTTGACGTTGTTTGCCATGGCCCGGAAAACAAAACAGCATAAATACCGTCGTCATGCCAAGAAGGCGCACAAGACGATACGCAGTTTTGTGAAGAAAGGAAATCCGAATGTTAGACATTTGGAATCCTTTTTGGATGCTGAGTTGGCTGCTCTTGAAGGCAAGACCCATGTGGCAACGAAACACTACGAAGTTGCGGTTGTAATGGCCACTCGAGGAGGCTTCACCCATGATGCAGCTCTTGCCAATGAGCGTTTTGCTGAATTCTTGTACGAAGATGTCAAAGATGCGGAGATGGCAGCGTTCCGTGTAAATCAAGCGGTGCGTCTCTACTACGAGTGGGGATCAGATTTGAAAGCTGAAATGCTGGAAGAGAAGTACGGAGATCTGCTCTTTGAACATCCCGACTCGAGGGTGGATGAGTACAAAAGGCCGCAGACACCCACACCACACCCCACCAAACTCTTCGCCTGGAAGCCTGACAGTGAGATGGTGTTACCAGAAGAAGTCGAAGTCGATACGTCGTGTGGTCCAGGACAGCAGTAGTGACTGCTGAAAAGACAGAGGAGTGAAGAGGTTGTTCGAGTTACTGGTAAATGCTGTCGATGAATGAAATCGAGATACTCGTACATACTGTCTATGAGTACATAGGATAGTATATAGTTTCTCACACGTGTAGATGACACACAGTCGCATCTCGTCCCATCAATACCGGTACAGAGCGCGAGTTAGTAGCTCATCAATTCGACTAGTTAAACCGATGGATCAGGACCCATGGGCGCAGGCGCCAACTACTGTCTTGCTACTGTAACCTTCGACTCTCTCGGACACTGTAGACCGATGATATTATGTAGTAGATGGTATGATAATTCGCTGGCCTATGTCCCTAGTTGATTTCGATTTGCATAGCAAAGTCGTCCTCTTTCGAGAATACCCTTGGGTACATCTCCTTGCCTCGTTCTTATCAAGGTGTAAAGGAGGGATTCTTATCAAGGTGTAAAGGGATGGCGGGCGGGTTTTTAAAAGCTAACTAATCTAGAATGTGTTTGTTCGACTTCTTGTCTGTCCTTCGTTCGTTGTGCCCAATCTCCTCGTACAGTACCAGGTACCAGGTATATACCTGGTACCGGTACCAGGTACTGTACCTGGTACGTGTACCGGAATGTACGAATACTGTACATACAGTAGCAAGAAAAAAGCGCGCGCCGCTATTTCCATCAGCCTTGCCGTTTTTGCCGTAGTAGTGGAGTCGTCAGGAGTCTCGCGGTCTCATCGTGTGTCCATCTCTCAAACAAGGATTGTGAAAGACTTCACTCATACCGGGCACATCATACCGGTAGGACGACGACTACTCTTCTTCTCACGATGATGGATTACACAGCAGTCTCTTCTGCCATATCTCGACGTCGGCCGCTGAGCCCCCCGGCTGCGAAATTTGATGCCCCTTCGTCGCCGCCAACCAATCACAATGATGAAGAACCTTCTTCTTCGTCGTCCTCGCGGAACAATCTCAAGCGATCTTTGAATCTGGTCGATTTGATCTTTTATGGCGTGGGCTGCAGTGTCGGAGCCGGAATATACTCGCTTGTGGGGATAGGAGCGGAATTGGCGGGACCCTCCATAGCCCTGAGTTTTCTTCTGTGTGGCATAGCCTGCTGTTTCACGTCACTGGCCTACGCCGAATTTGCGGCTCGTGTTCCACTGGCGGGAAGCGCTTATACGTTCACCTATGTCAGCTTTGGAGAGCTTTGCGGGTGGTTGACTGGTTGGAATCTGACCTTGGGTTACTCCGTCTCCGCGGCGGTGGTGGCTAGAAGTTGGGCAGAGTACCTCTTGAGTTTTGTGGACGGCATGATGCCTCAGATGGATGCTTCGACACTACAGTGGCTCACCCATACACCTGTCAATATACCAGGAATCTCTAGTAACTACGAATGTTGCCCGTTGGCAGTGGTCATTATTGGATTATGTACGCTGGTACTCATTACTGGAGCCAAGGAAAGTACGCGGTTCAACACGGCCATGACGATACTGAATCTTTCGGTTCTAGGATTTGTTCTGCTCACTGGTCTAGGCAGTGGAACGGTGCACCATGACAATCTGTTTCCTGCCTTTCCTCATGGCATTGCTGGGACAGCGCGGGGTGCAGGTCTGGTATTCTTTTCCTTTTTGGGTTTCGACATGGTGAGCTGTCTGTCAGAAGAAGTGTCAAACCCGGCTAGGAACATGCCCATTGGAATCGTCGGCAGCTTGCTGGCATCCATGAGTATATACGTCTCCATTTCCTTGGTAGTCATTGGAATGGCACCGGTAGCTTTGCTAGGTGGAGAAGTACCAATCATAAATGCGCTCTTGGCGAATGCCTGCTGTACCCATGAAGATCAAATCTCGCTAGGAGATTCTGCTGCCGACGTGTGTTTGTCCTACGCATGCACGCCAATCTTGCATTCCGTCCTCTTTACTGGCAGTCGAATGGTATCATTTGGGGCTATATTTGGTTTGACGACGGCCACATTTGCCTGCTTGATGGGCCAACCAAGAATCTTTTATTCAATGGCGCAAGACGGTTTGCTCTTCAAGATATATGCGCGTGTTCATCCCAAGACGGGTGTGCCGACCATTGGCACGATCCTGACAGGGATCTTCACCGCTGTGATAGCCTGCTTCATCGACTTGGAAGTCCTCGCCAATGCGATATCTCTCGGTACATTGCAGGTATTCTCGTTTGTCAATGCTGGTGTCATCATATTACGAACACGACCGCCGGACCTTTCAGAACCTCATGCCGACTTTCGCGTCGAGGAGTTGCCTTTGGTGCGGGATGCCGAAGCGGCCGCGGTAGCAAGATCCATGGGCTTGGTCAAAAAGTCGTCCATTCAAATTCGGGACTCGATGCGATCGAGCTCTCGTTCCGGTGGTGCAGCCACGACAACATTGATCGACAGAGTTCGACAAAATGGCTCAAAACCGCATTGGTTGACACTTTTGTTTACATTTGGCTGTGTCTTGGCCTCGGCGGGATTCGCAAATGGCTGGAGTCGAGTCCTAGTTTCTACACCAGCTATTGTTGCAGTCTTCTGTGGCGCGCTTTTGTTCACTTTGCCACAGATGCCTCCCCCGGAAACCTTCACCTGTCCCATGGTTCCCTTCGTCCCTCTGATGGGTATTTTGTGCAACTCATATATGATGGGATCCATGCCAATGTCCACATGGCTGATTATCTTTCTTTGGTTATCAGTCGGATTTATCTTCTACTTCAGCTACGGAATCCATCATTCTGAATTGCGACTTTCGAGTCACTGGCCCTTGTCATCAAACCTGGGAACCGAAGGAGATGATGATGATGATGATGATTCTTCAAAAGCCAACGGCGTGACTGGTCTCTTGTTGCGTCCAATGCACAGTGAAAAAAAGGGGTACGATACCATTCCATCGTCACACTACAGTCAGTTTTGATCACCTCGACGGTTCGGTGGAGATTGCCCCCGAGAACAACCACTTTGCTGAAAAGCTCCAGTCGCTGTCGCTTCACACGTCTATTGCTCCTTTTCGTGTCCTAACGCGACAGGAACCTCTTCCCTGGTCTGCGAGGAGTGCTCGGTAGCAGTAAAGGTGGATGTGGCTTGCTCCATGGTGAGAGTTCCGCTCCCGTCGACATCCAGCAATTCAAAGTTGCGTTTCATTATTCGAATGGCTTCCGAAGATAACTTTCCCTGCCGCAGGAGTTGTAATACGATAAAATCGCTGAGGTGTACAACAGAATCATCCGTAGTCAAATGTGCAGCAAGCTCATAGTCAGCTGGCGACATGGGACGGGTCAAGGCCGTCCGTTCAAGGGCGGCGATATGGTGCGAGACAAGGACCTTGGCAAAATGACCCAATGTCAGGGCAAATAGCGGAACACCGAATAAACAATACATTCCACAAAAGATGCTGGGTTCTGTAGGCAAAATACCTTCTGCATTCACCGCCGGCGCGGTGAGACCGCCCGTCGCCAACGCCGAAACGGCAAAGTGCGTTGCTGTGATAGGATCCCATCCCTGATCTACCATGCCCCACGTTACTCCGACGGCGATCCAAAGACAAAATACAGTATATATCCGATGTTCCAGATGCCAAACTGTGTTCAACAATAGTCGTACTCTTGCAAATGCCCTCGTTAGTGGATTTTGAGGCGGTGGTTGCTGGGCCCTGAGGTAGTCGATGAGACTTTCAATGCCTTGAAAATTTCCCGCAAATTCTTCAAAATGAATGACTCCATCTTGCAATCGATCAAATCGTTGCCATAAGTGATGAATATCATCATAGGATATAGACTGATCTTTCAGACTGGATCGAATGAGGGCTTGAAATTCTTCGAAAGTCAACTCTCCTGTTCGATACAAATCCGCGTGGTCAAAGACTGATCGTTCCAACAATAACTGATATTCCTTGACCGACGGTGTCGAAATACCTTCCACGGCATCTTGAATGAAGAGTGCCAAGGCACCACCAATAACAGAAGCTCCCAACAAGATGTAAAATATCGTGAAGGCCTTGCTGATCAGCTTGGTCTCAGCGACTTGGGTGCAAAAGCCAATTGACATGCCCGCATCTACAGCGTAGAAGAACGATTGAGGTAACGGCCAGTCATTGCAATAAGAATAAAATAGAGTTCCCGACACGATCCAAACCATGACGATCCCTAGGCAGCTCAGGTACATGCGAAGTGGATTGTACGGCTCTGGTGACGCTTCAGCATTTGGTTGAGCTGGTGCAAAGCTTCGATGGACGGGGAGAAGGGCGCGTAGTCGATCTAGAATAAAAAATCGACGCGAAACTGTGCTTTTTTGTTCCGTGTGACCCCCATGTAGACGATGATATGTGGTTTCAAAAAGTCGGCGAGGGATTGTTGGGTTTGGATCGTCATGTCGGAATGCAGCACTACTGGATCGAGCTCGGCGTTCCGCTCCCACGACGCAACTTTCCAGCAAGGACACAACAATGAAACCGAAGAGTGGTAGTCTCATTCTACCAAGCTTCACTCGTTTTGATTTGAGTTGTCGATGTTATGATTACCTCCATTTCCCATTTCCCATTTCCCTTTCTTTGTTGAAAGAATGAAAACAAAGATACGGTACCTGGTATGCATATTCGTAGCGCTCGTACCGGTATGTGTGTCGTACCGGTACGAAGTCTACAGTAGTAGTAAAGTACCGGTACGAAGTAGTACTCGTACGGGATGTCGTACAGTACATAGATCAGTTGGTCCGACCAATATGACCATACCAGTAGAGGATAACGTGAGGCCTGAGGCCGCCCCCGAATGAATAATGACATTGGACTAGTCCGAGTAGTCGGATTTAGGCGGAGTCAGACTCCGCCTAAATGTGTCCGTCCTTCTTCCGTCCTGCTATCTCGATGTTATCGGTAGCACCGGCCCGTAGCCCGTACAATGATGAGTATCATGCTAGTTATACTAGTATAGCTGGCTGGCTCGACTAGCGAGCCTCAGATCACTGTATCAGCGATGGTTGGGCACAAGGCTCAACCATCATCTAAAGCCATAGTTTTGTATTGTTATCCTTCAACAGTATAATCAATTCGGTTTATTCAAACTCAAGTCTCTAACCAGTCGAACTACTACAGTGCACTAGTTACAAATATCACCAGTTTGACACTTGTGAGTGCTAGTGGAGCCATTTTGCGTTGCGAAGGGCTGAAGAAATAATTTATGATATTATTTTGTGTGTGTGTCGTTGCATGGTCTTTGGATGATAAAAATGCGTTGACGCAGAGCAGAGCGCGGACCCGCCCGGGTTCTTTGGATTTGTTGCCCTCTCAGAAAGATGGCGCGAAGTTCTCCTCTTTTCTGCGCGCTGGCATGCGCGGTTTACCTGGGTAAGAATATAAGCAATCTTACTTACTTGGGGGTTACTCGTGAGGAATTGTCAATACGTACGTACGTCAATTTTATTTCATGAATGACGATAGCCGGGTCTGGAAAGCTCCATAGAAGATCGCTTGTGTAGAAGTTGTACTGATTTCTACGCCAGGACCGCGTCAACCCGTGTCAAGATTCTTCTTTGACCGGCACGATCCAAAATCCCCGTTCTCATGCGCGTGTGGTGTGTTGTTTCTTTCATCATCAAAGAACGCGAGACATCACCGAACTATTATCGAACTGCCGGTACAGTACGAGTAGAGGCTAGTCGACAAACGAGAAGGCATTTTGCTACAGACAACTCTTTCCTTGCGAGCGAAATCGATTGTATTTCATTGCGCTTCCTACCGTATCTACTACATTAATCGTTGGTAGGGCAAAACAGGTGATATTTTATCCTCATCGTTTTGACAGAAAGTGAGGACAGAAAAAGGATCCAAAGAAAACTAATTCTCCCAGAATGAGTGGTGCCATGCACGAAGAATCGTCATCTTCCTCGGCATCCTCCGCCCTTGCATCACTAGCTCATGCTCCCATCGTTCAGTCCTGGAATAGTAGTATGAATCAAAAGAGGCGACGAACATTGCCCGAACTTTTGGCGTCTCGGCAAACCGTCGGAAAGCCTTCCGCCGCTCGGGTGGGGAGCTTTGAGAGGAGGGGAGTTCCCATGGATCTGTTATCATCTCGATCCGCATGGTACGTCTAGAAGAGGATTGGTGCATAGCTAGCTCGTATTAGGCTTCCTTCATCCGACGTAGTAAGAAAGTGTCGTGTCTCACAGTATAGCGACTGCGTTACAAATGAAAATCTTCAGGAATTCAAGAAGGATGCAAAATATGATACTGGTAGTCGGTCCCAGCACACCGGCCTCCTTGCTGATGAATTCCTCGGCGCCTTCCTTATCATCGAGTTCGGTTTCTGCATCGGAAGAATCGGAAGCCGAGCATAGAAATGAAGCAAAATCAGAAGAGGAAGAAGATGATCATCACAACATGGAGGAAGAGGAGGAAACCACACGAGAAACTCGTCCACCTGCAACACCTGTTGCAAGGTCCCGATGGGCCCGTCGAACGAATGAGAATGATAGTCAGGATGAGAGGGATTCTGATGTTGATGACGATGATGATGATGATGATGACGACGACGACGAAGATGAGGACGAAACCCAACAAATATTGGAGAGTGCTCTGTTAAACTACTACCAAAGCGAAGAGTCAGAGTCCGAAGAGGACGACGACCAGTTGCTACGCAACAACAATACCACAGCTCCCAAGCCAGTGCCCTCAATGAGACATGGTGGTTGCATCAATACTGCTTCGTGGATGGATTGTGGATGGAAAATCTCGACAGCGGGGATGTCCCGTGATGCAGTTTCAACGGAGGAATGTCCGACGCAGTTGGTCACTTCGGGAGATGATTTAAGTATCAAGTTTTGGGATGTCAGCCATGCCATGGGGATGACTAGTCCAATTTCTGGAGGCTATTCGACAATATGTCCGTTTGCAGCACCCGAGGGTCCTCGTGATGTGGAGCCTATTACAAGTAAGTGGAGGCGTTACTATTCGACAACGCATTCCGACGAAGTATCCGGAACTGTCCTCCCCTTGGCAACTCTGTCCACTGGACATATGAATAATATCTTCCATGTCACTCCGCTCCGTGGACAACCTGGCAAGGTGGCGACATGTGCCATGGATGGGTTCCTTCGTCTCACCGATCTAGAAACAGGACAATCAAGAGCCGTTGTCAGTCCGGAACGAGAAGATGATATGGGAGGATTGTTACCCGTAGGTTTGATGAGCCTGCGTCCGGCTATGTGCTTTTCGCATCACTTCTTGAGCCGGAATACAGGATTGGTCTGCACTGAGCGCGGCCTTCGGCGTTTCGACCTTCGACTGCCACCACGAGAACAATCTGCACGTAATCTCCTTGGGGGCTCGTGGCGAGGTTGCAAGGCCTGTGCCATTTGGTCGGTTTCCAAATCGACCTCATCTTTAGAGGAAGGTGATTCGGCCTATATTTTTGGTAAGTAAGCGCAAAGCACGATACCGAGGTGCCAAGGTATGATCTGTTGCATTCTGTCACTCATTTTTCACTTGCGATACCCCGTTCCACCAATAGCTGGAGGATCTTCTTCCGAGGTCGCTCTCTGTG
Organism: Nitzschia sp. pyKryTriq1; assembly: GCA_956465555.1. NCBI lineage: Eukaryota > Bacillariophyta > Bacillariophyceae > Bacillariales > Bacillariaceae > Nitzschia > Nitzschia sp. pyKryTriq1. The sequence continues at coordinate 479,499 of OY101117.1, forward strand.
ATTTGCGTATGACGGATGACATCTCTACCAAGATTGTTCAGAAATATTGCCCGCGTTCTCTCTCCGCATCAGATGGGGTCTCAGTGAGTGGTCTTGATCTATCAAAAGACGGGCAAGAGCTTTTGGTTTCCTATGAAAGTGATCAAGTCTACACATTCCCGGTATTTCCTCTGTCAAATAGTGCTGCCGGTCCAACAGTGGACGACATTGGTCGTTTGAGTGGAGAAGGGGAAACCAAAGTACTAGCCGACCTAGCATGCTATGGAGGTCATTTGAATCGATTCACGTTTCTGAAGGTACGTGAGGGTGTTCGGTGAAGGAACTCTTGGTGGCTGCGCCTGGCTGCTCTTTACTCATAATGCGTTTTGAACATCGTTCCTCTAGAATGCCAAATACGCAGGTCCCCGAGATGAGTATATTTGCACTGGGTCCGATTCAGGACGAGCGTGGATCTACGAAAAGAGTACTGGGTCCGTCGTTTCCTTTCTCAATGCCGATCATTCGACGTGCAACGGAGTCATTCCGCATCCGAGGTTGCCCTTCTTTATCACTTATGGAATTGACTCCACCGCCAAACTTTGGAGAGCCTCAACACCCGTTGATCCAAATGTTGACGACTCGGCAGAGGTGAGACATCCAGCTGAATCGTGGGTTTGTATGCGTCGCTCTTGATCGTGCTTACATTGTTGTTTTCAACTCCTCAGGGACGCCAAAAATACGCTAGAAAACAACAATATGAGATGAGCGCAACGGTCCAAGATTGGGAAAGTGTTCAAAAACATCTAAGAAAGTTGGATTGCGACGAAGTCAAGGATTTTGTTGATCTCCTTCCGGATCAAATCCCTTGCGCCAAAGATATGCAAAATCGTGGAAGGTTTGCAGTTCATTTGTTTCGTGATTCATCTAAAGCACCCAGATTGGGTAACGACTTGCATAACCTACCTACGACTCTTTTGAAGAATTATTATGACTGTATTCGGGGCATCCTTCGTGACGATTCTCCGATAGAAAGTGGGCCCCAAGATTTCAAGCATCGAATAAGCTTGATACGGCTTCGTAATCAAGCGGATAGGCTTGGTCTTCGCTGGAATCCTTCATTGCCTTGGCAGTTTGAACTACCCACGAAAAGTCCGCATTCACATTTTAGTGTTTTTGGTGAGATGCATCCAGCCGACCTGGTACCGGACTTTCCTTCGGATTGGATCCCGTACGATCCTGAAATGACAAAATCTGCTTGGGACTTCAACAACTACTTCAACAAAAAAGAATATGAAGGTTTCTACACGGAGCGTTACTCAGAGCTCATGTGCGACGAGCGATTTGTCGATATCAATGATGTTTCAAAGGTTTGTGAAGGCAATGAAAAACAACCATCTTCAGTGGATAAAGAAGATCAGCACGATGAGGATGCTGACCAGAAAGTTGTCACCTCCTCCGACGAGAAGAGCTCTCAAAATGAAGATTTAGAGCCCAGGCACGCCCAGTCAGTCTACAATAATCTTTACGAAACCATGAAGCTCTTGAAGGACGCCGGGAACCAGGCGCTCCAGGAGGGCGATCTGGATCTGGCAGCCCGGCGTTACGATAAAGCTATCAGATATGGGGCCGTTGCCTTGATGAGCTTTCCTGCTCGAAACCTGGACTTTGCGGGTGGAAGGAAAGAGCTCCTGAAAGAAAACGGGGGATACCATGTGGAATGGGGCCCTCTTATCCGAGTATTGATCGTCACCAGATTGAATCTTTCACTCTTACTGCTCAAACCCCACTTTGAAAGGCGAGATCTAGCCGCTGAACAAGCTCAACTGGCGTTGCACGACCTGGCCCCCTTTTGCGCCAAGAAGGGGACGATAATGAAAGGAACCAAGGTTGACAAAGTCCATCGCGACGATGAGCCAGAAGAGACGTATCTCGATGCCATGACACTACAAGCCAAAGCGTACTTCCGTCTAGGTGCGGCCCAATATGATCTCGGAGACTACTGTGAGGCAATCTTATCCTTCGAGAACAGCGTCCGCAGCACTAAAGAAGCCAAGGCGAAACCTGATAATCTAGTCCTACGACGCCTTTCGGAGGCGAAACGAGAGAAGCGTCTAAAGGGCAAGCGCCACCGAAAAAAGTTCAAGTTTGCATTCGCATCAAACGAGAACAACAAGAATGGATGAAAAGAGGACAGCGACGCGCAAAGTGGTCTATGCAAATAAGAACTATGAGCGGTAACTAACATTCTCTACTAGCCAGCTTCCACTTCGTTCGATCTATCTTGTCCCTATGCGCATTGCCTCAACTCGATCGATTCTTATTCACAAAGCCCAATAGAGAGTTGAGTTGCGTCTATCAGTCATAGGGAAAGGTGTTTTACTGCCGGTAAAATTTGATTGGTTTCACCTTCGCTAGCAAGATTAGGGAAGGTATGGGAATCCGTTTCCAGTGATAGAGGCACCTGCGACCATACCTCCAATAGCAATCATGGCGAGACGTCCATTCTTAAGTTCGCTCAATTGGTATTCCTTTTGCTTTGCGGGGTCAGTGGGGTATAGGCCAAGGGGATCAAAGCCAAAGTCACCAGGAGCACGATCGTATTCGTTCATGTTGGCAAGAGCAGGGAAAGAGCATGCCTCAAGGAACGAGATCCATCCGAAGATCTGGATCATGGATTCAGGAAGGGCGTCATGGGCATCGATGACCTTGGGGATGGCCTCGAAAGAGAATTGCGCTCCAGGGATGCGGAAGATCTCGGGAATGACGAATCCAACGGTGGCCAACATGGCAGCTCGTCCGTGCTTCAATTCTGCCTCACGGAACCATGGGAGCCATTCGGGAGCACGCTAAGGAAAAAGAATCGTGAGCCACGGAGCAAACAGAAACGACTCAGCAACAAAACGCCTCTTTTGCACCTACCTCGGCGAAACCAGCAGGATCCCAGTTAACCGAGGATGACTGCGAGCTAAAGGGGATTGGCTCGGGTCCTTCTCCACCAACATATCCCCTGGCGAACTCGTTCAAAGCCGTGGAAGACTTCACAGACGCCGCCGGGGCGAAAGCACTAGCCGATCCGGCAAGAGCCGCTACAGTCAAAAGGAACTTGGTCATGGTCAACAGCTTTTGCCGATAGAAGATGTGGATCGATATTCAATTCTCATGGGGTCGTCAGCATTTTCGTAGGATTTACGTAGAAAGCTACGTGTACGTGATTGAAGTACCGCATTTCTGCGAACACCAAAGGATATGTGTTCAACAAAGGAATGAGCCGATTTCCCGTAGCTTTTCTACGTAGGGGTCGAGAGGATCGACTTCAAGAGACGGATACCGCGGGAGTGCGATTGCCTTTCGCGATAATACCATTTTGACCATGAAGACCGCCGCTACCCTTATCGCTCTTGCTACTGGCGCCAGTGCATTCACAGGCACTCAGCCCGCCTCCCGCTCCACCGCCATGCGGGCGGCGATGGACAAAATTGATGGTTCCATTGATCTCCGAGGAAAAGAATTCAAGTTTGACCCCGTACGTGGTTTTCTGTGCTGCAATTCTCGCGGAATGGCCGATCGTTGTTCCACATGTACTGTGTGCATCATGCTCAACAATCCCTTTCTCTCCGCCCTTACAGTTGAAGCTGGCCGAGACCTATGAACCATTCTTGCCTTGGTTCAAGGAGTGCGAGATTCGCCACGGACGCACTGCCATGTTGGCCGTTGTTGGTTTCATCGCCACCGACTTTGTGCGCATCCCCGGTGAGATGTACTCGTTCGAGGCCATCCCCAAGACCATCGACGCCCACGATGCTCTTTTGAAGTCTGGCCCCATGTACCAACTTCTTTTGTTCATTGGTCTTTTCGACTTTATCATCACCGCCCCTGCCGCTGTTGCCGCTAGCCAAGGAGAACGTGAACCTGGTGGTAAGTACATATTGCCCTCGTGGGAAAGAAGTGACTGGCACAACGCTCCCCGTCGTCAGCGTGCCTCTGACTTTTTCTACTTTTCTTTCAGACTTTGGATGGACTTATTTCGCTCCCAAGGACCCCGCCAAGATGCAACGCAAGAAGGACTCCGAGATCTTGAACGGTCGACTTGCCATGTGTGCCATCGGTGGAATTGCCACCCAATCGGTGATCACCGGACACGGATTCCCTTACATCTAAGCTACAACTGCACACTACTTATACTACCCACAAGAGGGATCTTGTGGCACTCCTGTCTCTATAGCATACGGTTCGGTACTCGGTGGCTATATTAGCGGTTGAGTATATTGGTCGAATGGCGGGCGATAAGCATTTACTAGTTGTCTCCTCCTGACGTCTCTTACTTATTATAATATTAATCTATATGCTATGTCGGATCCCGGCTAGATGATGTATGCGATACAGGCTGTACTCGTGTAGTAGTGCCACCCTTGTCGTTGCAGCCATTTGATATCTTGTTTTCGCCCGGATCTCTTCCGAATGGGACGAATTTGTGAGAGAAGTCCCATGACAAGGTGTCCATAGGTGCACCAGTACTTGTGCCCGATCGAGGACAAGAGATTGCAGTCATGTGTATGATTGAGGTTTCTACAGTATGATACTGTGTACAAGTACACCATATTATCGTACAATCGAAAGAGTTTCTTGCAATCGGTGAAGCTACAGTCAGTGTATAGTAGGAAAAGTCGTACTTGTAAATGTCGTCTATATCTTATCGAAGAAATACATTGGTTCTTTTCAAATTGTCAGCTCGGGAATTTCGATTAAAGATATCAACGTACGTGCATTGTGCCAGCTATGTCTCTCATGTTGCACTTTCTTAGCGGGGCGGGAAAGACCTCGTCTTACATGGCCATTTCATCATAAAGAGGGATATCACCAAGTTCGCTCAGATTGTCCATGTACTTTCGGAGACTATCAGGCCAGACTACGCCCTTGATAATCGATATTGATCGAAGACGAGCCCAAAGATCAATATCGTCCAGGGAGAGTCCTCCCTCTGTGCAGTAATTTTCGCTGAAGATGATATCATCCAGCTGCACCAACTTGGCGCTCAACTCCTCGATCATTCCAACAGGATCGCTAGACATGACCTCGGCGTAAATCTTAAGCTTTTCTTCCGTTTCCATCTCCTTCCATTCCGCTTTATCATATGGTGGGAGCTGGTGGTTTTTCATAAAAGCATGCCGGGAATCCAATTGTTGAAATTCTGGCAAAAGACCAGTCGCCACATATCTTGGCCGCTGAAGCGTCCGAAGAAGACTCTGTACAGACTTTTGCCATTCTTTCAAATCCGTTCTACCACTCCCAGCCTTGATTACACCAGGGGTTCCGAATCGTTCATCTGTGTCAATTAATTCAATAATATCCATAGATTCCGCCATCACTACCCCATCTTCGGGGAATTCCTTTGGATCCAACAAAAAGAAGAAGGATGAGAATCTGGAAACTAGCCCAGGAATCACTCAAAATTGATCACGATAACACTTACGAAAATGGGGGCGATTTTCTTTCCCACAAGACTTGTCGGCGTCGATACATCGTCGTTTGCCATGAAGTAAAGCTTGTGCTTCACATTCTTGATTCCAAGAGCCAGGCGAACTCGAACGCAGAAGGGACAGTGATCGTAAACATACACCGTCGGCAAGTCGTCCATAATGATTCTTTCCGGTTTCGTATAGGAATCGGAAGAAACAGCCGTCGAAAGCTGCAAAGAGGTCAGCGATCTCTGGGTCTGTGACAATGGCATCCACGCCTGCACCAGGGCAGAACCGAAAACAAGGAAGAAAGTTGCTACCAGCCGCATGGTATCCAATGAATTTGCTTTCTGAATCAAGTAACTCCACTCAAATAACAAGTGATCCAATAGATCAACACTCCTGATTCCAGCAAAGACGAGTCGACCTTGATCGTCCGATCCAGTTGCAATAGAGGGATGTAGAGAGACAACTTGCTAAGACGGCGCTGCTGCTTTGCTTCCAATAGAACAGAAAACGGGTGCGTACTAACTGGTACCGGTAATACCTTGCTTCCTCTTTTCGGCGGGATGCCCGCGCATGCGAAAAAAGAGATGAATGAGGCGAGTGGTGAGTGGCAGGCGTGACTCCACGTAGAATTGCTACGGACGAATGAGAACGCAAACGACACAAAGCTTCGCGGTCGCAGCGGTGCACTTGATGCGAGGAGCATCATCAGTGGTGCAACGCGGCACCGAACTTACGTCATCCACCAAACCGCGTAAGCGCGCTGTGACACAGGGAATGGAAAAGGGACTCGAACCCTTCGACACGGAAAACTACTATTAGTAGGCACTACCAAGAGGGTGCCTCTAGTAGTATCACTACTACTACCCGCCGCTGAGCTACACTCGACTAGACTAACCTTTCGGCGAGCTGGGATGTGCCCGACTTTTTCGCCAGAACTACTGTATTTTAGAATGTACTGTTGTCTGGAGTGCAAGAATACCAGAGACCAAAAGCGAGGAGATTGTGGAGATTTTGGCGATATTGTTTGTTCCGTGAAACGCCGCCCATTAGCGAGCATAGCTACCGGTAGGAGGAGTTGGTCTAAGAAGACTGAAAATAAGTAATCACTTTTTCCCCTCTATGCGGTAAAGCAAAAGCGGCGAACTCATCTTGGGTCGGCGGCGAGGGCACAAGGAGGGTGGGGGCTGTTCCGTGGTGGACCACAACTTGCGCGCAATCTTCTCTCATTTCAGGAGGATTGAAGAGTTCTTCACCGATCAACCCTTTGGGAAAGGCATCACGCAAACAGGTACAGTGATGGATTGGGAAAGAACGCGGCCGTCAACGAATTACAAGCCCAGGTTTTCAACGTCGAAGAGAATGGGATGGGGAGGGGCCAAATCCTTCATTTGTTTTTCAAGTTCTACTACAGTTTCCAGCTGCTCACTGGTCAAATCCTTTCTCTCGACTCGCGTGTCACCCTTCCCGAGAATAGATAGTAATTTCGTCTTGGCCTCTCGTCGAGCCTTTGCCTTTTCGTCCAATTCGTAGATGCTAAGCTCTTCCTTTCGAACGCGTTCCATCAACGCTTTCTTTGAGAATTGTTCCGGGTCTCGCTGGGACAGCTCCTCAAGTACCACGGCCGACACCCAAGCATCCCTCGCCGCATAGGCGATCTGTTGGCTGCTCAAACGTGGGGACTGTGCCCAGTTGCTAAAGGACAATCGTTTGTCTTTCGGGAGATCCACACCACAAATAGTCCTTGCTAGCGACTTGAGAGACATGGTAGATCCGTACCTCCCACCTATACCTCCAATGTCCAATCGTCCCACGATTTCGTCCGTCCATAAAACACTCCCTTCATGATCCTTGGGCCATCGAATGAGTTCGATCATGTCCTGATCAAGTCCTACTCCAACTTTCAGAATTGAGGAATCCGCTAATACCTCACTCAAAAACGGAATAGTATCCAGGTGTGGTCCCGAGCCTTCTTGGGCAATTTGTAACACCAGAGCTGCATCAACTACCGATATTTGAACTGTCGCAGGTCCCTCATACAGAGCCTTCCGCCAAGGCAACACTTGTGACGACTGACAAGAAAATGATACGGAAGCGAGAAAACCAGTGAGTACGGTGGAACTGGTACGTTGATATGGGAGCCCAGGCGTGAATAGACTATATCCATACGCACCTCCATATCCCAACCGATCGCACCCGGTCCATCCGGATGAAGGAAATGACGCTCGGCCCACCTTTGTGCCGCCATGGGATCGTTTGTGTACAATACAGGGATAGAGTCACCATTGTTGTTGTTGTTGTTGTTGTTCGAAGTGGGTGTTGTCGTTGTGGCTAGCGGTGGGATCCATATTTCTTTCTGAAAGGCGCGTCGACCTCGCGGTGGTGAATTGCCCGACTTCTGGTATGCAAACGCTACTAGGGTTAGCAGAAACTTCCCCATGACCTCTTTTTTATAACGTCGACTGACTGACTGGCTGACTGTGCCGCAGCGTTAGAAGATCTGCCACCAGCCACCACTATTTTCCTCCCATCAGAAATTGCAGCTTTCTCGTTTTGGATCAATTTAGAAGGGCAGTTTCGTGACGCTGAGGCATTTTGCAGGTGAAAGAGTACTGAATGCGTGGATGCTAAACCGCTGTCGCTTGCTGCTTCTGAATTAATGATCATACTTCCATCATCAGCATCAAAAGCAACACGGTTGATGGTGGTGCGAGTGGTGATTTTTTTGTCCGTGAACGCGGTACTTGATGCTGGTACCTGGTACTGGTACCTGGTACTGGTACCTGGTACTGGTACTGTACCGCAGCGGTACCACTGTACAACAGTTCGTAATTAGTGACTGGACCACACACGACTCCCTCGAATGAAAAGACTGGAAAGCACGCCGGCCTCTTTTTTTTTATTGACTTTTTGTACGGTACCAGTACGGGTACCGGTAGCTGCGAAACACGACCCGCGTTGCTCGTAACTTGTACCGTACTCGTATGTACTAACTGTACCGGTACCGTACTTACAAGCACTGTACCAGGTACTCGTGTACAGTTACCGGTAACCTTTATATTCGGCGCGTTGAACTCGGCATCGACCACGACTGCGCGTTGTTCCTCTCATCACTCACCCTTTATCAATTTTTAGCGTCTCGAGTCTCGACACAAAATAATTTCTGCCTTTCCTCTTGCATCTTTAGCGACAGGACAAGCAACAGACAGACATCTGCCGTCTCCTTTCCATTGAAACTTCCCATTGTCAATTCATATAACCAAGATGTTCAATAATCTATTTGGGAGCAAGAAAACAACGACGTCGACGGTTTCGGCAACGTCGACGATCCAGCCAACGGACCCTCAGAATACCATCGTCAAGCTCCGCGAATCAATTGCCAATCAAGAGAAACGGTGGGTAATTTTCGTATTCCAAATTTCATATTTCCTTATTCCTGGCCGAGTCCCGCCTGCCCCGAATTCGCTCGACGACCAAATTCCTGCCTCGCACCTCGCAACAAGTAGACTATGACTTGAGAGAAACCAAGACAAGGACCACGGCCATTTTAATTGAATGCTACCTGTACCGTATTACTGTACCAACCATGCAGCTCTCGCGCTCACTTATCCTTGTTGTTTCGTTCAATTTTCGTTTCAATTTCTAGGGAGGAGCACATTGAAAAGAAAATCGAGGGTATGGTGAAAGAGGCCAAGGCGAAAATGGCCAAGGGGGATAAGAAAGGTAAATTCCATGTTGTAATTCTTGGTAGATAACTATACCAGCGAAGGAGCTTTCATCTGACTGATGCGAGCGCATCTTTGATTTTTATTTTGTTCGTTTGTATTCCAAAAAGGCGCCCTATTTGCAATGAAACGAAAAAAGCTATACGAACAAGAACAAGAAAAGATTCAAAATGTCAAGTTCACACTCGAAACTCAAGTAATGAATCTTGAATCGGCACAGCAGAACGCAATGACCGTCAAGGCAATGCAACAAGGTACTAAGACTATGCAAAAGATTAGAACAGACGTCGATATTGAACAGGTGGATGATTTGATGGACGAAATTAAGGAGGAAATGGAATTGGCTCAAGAAATCAACCAAGCGATGGCCCAGCCCGTGGATCCACTCTTTACGGACGAAGACGAATTATTGGAAGAATTGAATGCATTGGAGACCGCTGATTTGGAGGCCGAATTACTCAAACCACCTGCAACAAGCGTAGCTTCCTTGTCAATGCCAGCGGCTCCCGATTCCAAACTACCGGCGCTGGCACAAAAGGAGCAAGACGATCTCAGAGCATTGGAGGCCGAACTTGCGGGTCTGTAAAACTACGTTTCGTGGCTATCAGTGTGCGTTTTGCAGTAAGCTCGCCTTCTTGGAGTAGAGGTGTCGTCCCACCGCCTGAAAAGGAAACAACTCCTAATGCCGCTTGCTTCGACACGATAGTCAAGTACAATACAGTACAGTACAGTACAGTACAGTAACTATAAACTGGTGTAACATTTTTACGACAAACAGCTTGGACGGTAGAAGCTATTGTTTTTCTTTCTGAGCCGCTACTTGTTCTTGGAGATACATACACCCTACTTCAGAGTAGTAGGCAGTTTCATAACTTTTCAAAGTATTGCTGTAGCCTGTCGACCGCAACAACATTTTGTTGCGAAGTAGCTACTGTAGCTCCATTTCTTGCAAGGTAGAGTATGTACATTGCATTATAATTGTTTGTTATTGTTTGTTTACGAGTACTAAATCGAGGGCAGACGAGCCATAAAATTGGACTTGAGTTGCATTCCTACGCAACCGCCAACTACTCGTATTCGTATGTAGTAGCTTTTCAAGACTCAAAATATCGATCATCGATAAATTCTTCATCTCCACTCTTTTGTTTGTTGTTGTGGGCCTTGGGAGAATTCTTGGGGGTTTCTGCAATCCCCAGAAAGGGCTTCCAAGTAGGATGCACTCGTTGAGGAACCATACGTGCCGCCTTGGCCGCCAATTCCATCTGCGAAGGACACCTTGGTTCTCGAATCAATCGCATACCAATGGCACGGAGTTCCGTGATGGGCCGGGACCCTTTTTTCCCGTTGCAATGAAGGCAAGATGTCACTGCATTTTCCCTGAAAATCGAACAAAGAAGAAATCAAAGAACGTCCATCAGTTGCTTCGACATTGATGGATGCGATTCGATTCGATTGTTCGACTACTCACCAAGTCAATTGACCTCCCATACATCGAGGATGCACATGATCGAGCGATAGATCCGCCGTATGAAATCTGTTGTTGCAGTACTGGCACTTGTACTCGTCTCTCAAAAAGACGTTGCGCCGTGTGAACGCTGGGCGTTGATTTTTGTGCGGGACATATTCCGAAAGCGCAATGACACTGGGCAACGGAACTTCGAAACTGGCGGCCCGTACCGAAATATCTGGATAGACATCGACGACTTGGACTTTGCCACTGAAAATCGCTTTTACCGCATCTTGCCAGGACCACAAACTGAGTGGTAAGTAGCTGAGGGGCTGGAAATCCGCATTCAATACCAACGCGGGACGACGATTCAACTCTTTGAGAAATTGGGCTTGCTCCAACGTATTGCCGAGATTGGATTCCTCGTCCTCATCCCAGTCATCAGCATCTAGACTCATCAGAGGACGCCTCAGTCTGTCTTCCATATAACGCCCTGAAACATGTTCCGTTAGTTCTTCTTTCGACAAACTACGTCCAGGACCAGGTGTTCTCTTCGTATTCGGAAGCGGCTTCTTTCGGCTTTTAGTGCTGGCGCTTTTCCGTTTCGACTGCGACGACACTCCTGATGAAGAATGCAAGGATGTAGACGAAGATATGGAATGTCGTTGTCGATGGGCGGAATAGTATGAAGATGAAGTCAACAACAGAGCACAAGCTGGAATGTTTTCATTCAAGGCGAAACCACGAGTGAGAAATGCTGGTGCTGTTTCTTGCATACTACTTGTTTCATTTTTTTACTCACATGATGAAGATGATGATGATGACGACGACGGAGGTCTACATGATAACAATGCTTCAGAGACAGTAGAAAGGCTGAGGACAGAGACTGCTACCAATGCCAGGAAAGAATGTCTTGAGGATGCCAAAGTCATTGTAGTGTCGAGAATGAATGAATTTCTCCCAGCAATGCGATGAAGATTCTTTCGTACAGTACGTAGCTTCCTTCCGTGCTACGATTCTGTTCTGTTCAGAGAAAATCAGTTGGAATACTGCCAAGATTGGAGTTTGTCTATAGAAATAACTTTTGGTAGAGGAGTCGTCGTCGTCGTCAGTGGTTCATATTTCTGTTCCTTCTTTGCGTCGAGATGTTGGTGATTGAACTCTTGTCAAGAAGGAATCTTCCAACAGAAAAAGAAGAACGACGGCGACGGCGTGTCTTCGTGTCTTTCCGATCATTATTCGACTTTGAACTTCTTGTTCTGTGTCGGGCGCAATGCGCAATAAGAATTTCTAATTGACGATGATGTCGTCATCACCAGCTGCCAGTGGCGCGGCCGCCCGCGCGCCGGATTTTTTTCTGGTGAAAGATCGACTCACTCGAGTTGATGAATTTGCATGTCCTTACATATGTACTACGGCCGTACTTGTACTGTACCAGTACAGTACCAGTGGTACTGTACCGGTACGTACCTGTTACAGTACCACCGGTACTGGTACTTATTTGTACCTCACCCATTCTTTCGCAGCGCCATCATCAATTTCATCACCAATCACCATCACATCACAGCCATCAAAAAGAAGATCACAGCAAAAGAACCAACGAACGTACCGGTAGATACGAATATCATCCAACATACTGACTATCTGTAGAGAGCAAGAATAGCCCCCTTGCCGCTTCTGACATCGATACGTGAAGTATTCAGGCAGATACGTAGGTGGATAATTATTTTAATTTAAAAATGTTCAAGCAGCAGCCAAGAAGAATGGCTCCTTGCGTCGCGAAAGAACATTACGGTCGCACTGCCGTTTCGAGGTTAGTTATTGTTGTTTTGGCTTGTATCGCCACCATATCCACAGGCTTTCAAGCTCCACAATACTCCGGTCGGAGATGCAGCATTTCGGTCCGAGCCTCCCTGGTGGGACCACTTCCAACAAAATCCATCGATGATGATTTTGATGATGATTATGATGATATAGACGCCGACGACGGCAAAGACAATTCCGCAGTAGAAGCCACTACTACTCGTCCCACCAGCAGCGCCGAGGAGAAGGAACAATCCAAGGATGCCAAACTTGAAGGAATTATTCAAGAGCTCGAGGAGTCTTTTGATTATGAAGGCCGATTACCCATGAAGCAAAAAGATTTTCGTTGCGGATTTGTTAGTATTTTGGGAGCGCCCAATATGGGAAAGAGCACGTTGCTGAATGCCTTGTTGAAGGAAGATTTGTGTATTGCCACTCGACGACCGCAAACTACGCGGCATGCTATTTTAGGAGTATTGACCACCCCCGATGCTCAACTTTGTCTAATTGATACACCTGGCATCATTGGCGATCCAGCATACAAATTGCAAGAAGGAATGATGGAGGCGGTCATGGGAGCCTTTCGGGATTCCGATGTGTTCCTGGTCGTCACCGATCTATTCAGTACGCCCATTCCCGATGATACTATTTTTGAAAAGGTACAACAGAGTCGATTACCGGTCGTGGTTGCAATCAACAAAATTGATTTAGTCGGTAAAGCCAAACAGAACAAGGATGACGCGGACGGCGACGACGACCCCGAACAGGAGATGGAAAAGACGTACACTGTGCCAGAGGCAGTGGCCCAATGGAGAGCCTTGTTGCCGAATGCTTTGGCGATTGTTCCTTTGGCGGCATCGGAAGGGCCGAACAATGAAGGTGTCACCGTGTTGCGAAAGCTACTCCTAGGAGGAGAGGACCTCCCCGGGGCGATCCGCACTTTGGGCCGACCCGTACCCGGTATGTTTCAGTCCGGAGTGCAGTTCTTGACGGACGATGATGCCAAGGCGTTGCTACCATATGGTCCTCCCCTCTATGATGAAGAGATTCTGACGGATCGACCCGAACGATTTTTCGCCAGCGAATTGATCCGAGAATCGCTCTTTGAAACACTCAAAAAGGAACTACCGTATTGTTGCGAGGTTCGGATAGAAGAGTTCAAGGAGCCCAAGCCAAACGATCGGAAACAAGTGAATCGAATCAAGGCAACGGTGTATGTAGAACGAGATAGCCAGAAACTCATTGTCATTGGCAAGGGAGGTGCGCAAATCAAACTGGTCGGAACGTTGGCAAGAGAAAAGATTGAACGGTTTTTGCAAGAGAAGGTATTTTTGGAGTTGAACGTAAAGGTCAACAAGGACTGGAGAAAGAACGAGGACCAGCTGAAAGAGTTTGGATACTTGAATCGATAGCAATCCAAGAGTCCCTGAGTACTATTCAAAGCGCACATGTCACTTCTGTCCTTCGCGATTCCGCCTCGCCCTCTCGTAATTCTGCCGAAGATCACGCAGGAATCCGAGCATCTAGAGTTTCCCTTTCTAATGGCGGTGGCGTTGGAAGTGGCCATTGCTGAGTCGACGACCCACTAACTACTTCATGCCGGTATCCGGTGTCCCCCCTCAGCATCATGTATTGGAGCGCGAAGATTCACGAGATACTATCACGAGTATCGTTTCAAATAATAATACTAGTATACTTCTACTGCCCATGTACTAGATCCTATGTTTGCTGCTTTCGTACGTTGATAGTTGATAGTGTTGGTAGATTTTAGCCTTGCGCGAAGGCAATCGAGGAACGACGATGTTCTAACAAGAGCTAGAGAGAGGGAAGGAGGGTATATTTCAAGATTGAAATCTGGCGATCCTTTGGTGCTGCTAGTTGAAGTACTGGGACCCTTCCCACATGGATTCAACTAGCTGGGAGCTCTATCTTGCAAGAAGCTTGAACCGATTTTTAGCCGTCTTTTTCGTATTTCGTGTCTCTACACTAGCTATACTACGAATACTCCGTGGGTTATTGGAATCTTGTTTGTTTCACTCGAGTCGTCCCACCTCGCCAATCATACTCCCAATTTCGAGATTGGTTCTTTCTTCCCCCTCCAACGCACGAGCTTCGCCTCTCGCCTTTCTCGTATCCTTTTGGGGTAAACAGACCTCTTACTCGTAGTTGTCAATTTTGATGACAAACGGAGTTTCGACTCCCGCGCACCTTTGTTGACGTCACAAAGGCAATTGTGTCCGTCAGCAACACAAGCATTATCATACTTTCCTTCTCAGGGTCCGACATTTCACTTCTATTTAGAAAGATTCGCTAATTTTTACGTAAAGTTTGGTATTATCATTACGTATCGTGATTTTAGGACCATGAAGATTACATCAATATTCGACTATTATACGATATTTGGTAAGTAGATTCCCCGGCAGCACATGCGACGAATAGAGAACCGTGATTGGTCTCACTTTCCAGTCGTTCGTCGGAGTAGACCTTGTCCTGAAAAAATACACTCTTATGAATGTATGCTAAATTAATCGACTAAAATTTAGGCGATTTTCGGGAATCTCGAGATGACAAAAGCTCGAAGTTGAATCTCGCGCAACCACAACAAGAACCGGCAGACCCATCACAACCCACAACATTCCAAAAACAAGAACAAGCGAGGACCCAAGTTGCAGAAGCTCTTCCAACAACTTACAACTTTGCTCCTGCTGAACTTCATGAACTCAAACATTTCAAACATTATTTGAAAATGACGAGTTTAAGAACGATATTGTTGCTTGCCGCAATCGGCGTCACCTCAGTAGAAGGGTTCACCCCGAGAATACAAAGTCTCAAGTCTGTGAAACCTGATCATCTCCGATACATTGCAACGGAAGAAGTGGTGATTCGTGAATCTTCTGTAGTGCTGCCTATTTCACAAGCAATTCACAAACGACTTAGTCAAAGACCAACTATTTCAAAGCCCAAGAGGTCGTCTGCGCATGCGAAAGTTCGATCACCGAAAATCGAATCTCGGAACCTGAACAATGATCGGCACTCTGCTTCGGATTGGTGGCACAACCTCAGGACACTTCCACAATCATCAATCTTGAAGGAAATCAAACACCCGGTAATGGCTCTAACAGGATGGGCCACTTTCATCAGCATTGTCCACAAGGTTTTGCTAATGAAGGGCAAGGCTCAGCTAGCTGCGAGTATCTCTGTACCCATGGTGGCTCATTCACTCTTGGTGAGCTCATTGGGTCTTTTGTTGGTCTTCCGGACCAATAGTTCTTATCAACGCTTTCTGGTACGTGCTAATTGAAAGATTCGGACTCTCCAATCGAAAATCCTTTGGTAATGTTCCTCACAACCTCCTTTTTGTTACTATCTTCTCGCAGGAAGGACGCCAAATCTGGGAACGAATCTTGTCCACCTCCAGGAATCTCTCACGCATGGCCACCATTTACCGTGACGACATCGGAAAGGACGAACTTGCAAGAATGAAGAACTTGATTGCTAGCTTCCCCTATCTTCTGAGGCATCATATTCGATCGGGCTGCCTCTGCAGCACCGACCCTACCTCAATGGACGCTAGATACAAGCTACAACTGCAGGATGTGCCCAAAGCCTGTGTTGACACACGATATGAAGGTGACAAAGCCTGCATCCTTGAACAGGAAGCCGCGGAGCTTCGAAAGTGCTTTGTTGACAAAAGAGACTTGCCCTGGAGCATGCTTGATGACCCCCAACGGGACACGCTCTTGAAAGTTGCACGGTCTACGAACCGCCCACTCTGGATCTGTGACCGTCTCAGTCTCGAAATCAGCAAGATTCCCTACACCAACTCCTTTACTAGCCGCGAACGTCTCACCTTGCTAAAAAGCGTCGACGACCTTGCAAGCACCGTGGGACAATGTGAACGAATCCGGCAAACCGCAGTTCCTTTGAACTACGCTAGGCATGCTCTTAGAAGCTTGTCGCTGTGGCTTCTGACCTTGCCTTTTTGCATGGTCAAAGACCTTGGGCTTTTGACAGGTCCTGCTACAGCCGCCATGTCATGGATTCTCTTTGGGGTTTACCAAATCGGTTATTCCATTGAAGATCCGTTCAAAAAGTCGCTCCGACTATCCATCCTCTGTGATGCTATTCGTCACGATGTCATCGGAAACGAGTCAGAGTCTGCATTCTACATCGAAGAAGACGAAGAGGATGAATATTCGGAAATACGCGAACCCCATTCCTTGAAAGGACTTACCGGCAAGGAAGTCGACGAATTGGATGAAGCCGACGTGAATGTTATCTTTGTTCGTGCCCCCACAGCCAGACAGCAACAAATGATCAATAACGTTAATATTGATCGCAAGCAATCCGATCGAGGTACCATGACTGGAGTGGCCAAGTCGCTGATGCCTTGAACGGCCCCCTTTTTGCTATTAGAGAAATAAAAAGAATAAACCATAGAATTTTAGAATACCCATATGTTGGAGCGTCGATGTGCATATTTTCCACATGGATACTGGGATTGGATGCTTTAGCCCGAACAAATGGACCGCATCGATTTTGTTGCATTCGCAGTCTCGTAGTCATGCTCTCTCTCTCTCTCTCTGAGATAGGATGACTCCGAGTAAACTCTGATAGAGAGATGAAATGGCTACTGAACTCTAATCTGTGTCTTTAAAGGCTTTGTGTCTATCCGTATTAAAATGTAGCTTGTTCGCATCCGACTGAAAAAAGTTGTCAATCTGTTGTTGATTCCCATTTCGCGGGATCTGTTGTTGATTCCCATTTCGCGGGAGATTGTTCACAGAGCTGCCCGCGTACCGGTGCAGTTCCTTTACTCTGCTTGCATTTCATGAGCAGCTAGGATCGACGCTGGCGTTTATTCTCGTGTTCGTTCCCTTCCCCGTTCCCCTCGGGTGTAGACGGTGTTCCGTACTCACCCATATTCGCTCCGGGTGCTGGACTTCCACCTTCAGTGGGCTGGCCAGGTGCTCTCGGAGGATAGTGTGGAGGATGACCCATTGGTGGCAGTTGTGCCTGGTACATCTGTTGGTATAGCATCCACTGCTGTTGTCCGTGCGGTTGCTGCCCAGGTGGAGGTGGTGGATGCCCTAAGAGATGTGGTGGCGGTGGAGGGGGTGGAAGATGATGAGCGTGACCACCTTCGCCCATCTTCCGCTTTTGCTGCTGTGCGGCAGCCTCACCTGCTGTCACGGGTACGGGCGACGACCCTCCTTCACCCTCTCCCCCAGGTGCACTGGCTTGGGGAGATTGTTGTCCCGGTGCGTGGTGCGGATGGGCATAGTGGGCTTGCCAAGCAGCATATTGCGCTGCATGATGTTGGTGCTGCTGTTGCTGCTGAATATGATAGAAGTATTGTTGATGATTCTTCAGAGCACTTTGATGCTGCTGAGCAGAGGCATAACCCATTGCGGGATGGTAGTAATGCCCTTGTTGATTCGGCTCCCCTGGTCGGACCGGGTGTGCCATAGCATAGCCTGGATCCATTCCTGGTGCAGCTACTCCGGTCTGCTCACCTTCGAAATCGGCAAGCTCAAGCCAACTGATAGCCGTTCCCTGACAATTCACTTTGGCAAGAAACGTTCTGCTTTCAGCAATATCGTTGATATCATCGCTCACTAGGTCGCCCTTTGTTTCTCCTGTGGATTTCTTCTCCTGATTCGGTTTGATGTTCTCTCCACCAGGGCTGTCGCTTTCCTTCGACTCGGTCGCTGATGCAGCGTCGGCTCCGTTGGTTGGGGAGCTAGCGTCCTTATCTTCCCCGTCCTTGGATTCCTCCTTCTCGCCATCATCGCCCGATACTGGTTTACTGGGATCAGCTACAACCGTGGCAGGATCCGCCGTTTCCAGTGCGCTCAACAAAACGTAAACCGTGCACCAAGGGAGATGCCGATGCTTGTGTCGCTCTCTACAGAACGATCTAGTCCTATTCGTCTTTTTGCAAGCCGAACAAACCGGAGTCTTCGCATCGAATGGCGTCTTTACCTGATATGGCTGCCATTGAACCATCCTTACCGTCAAGGGCTTATCGATATACTTCCCTTCCGCGTCCGTACAAGAGTCATCCAAGGTCAAACATATGTATGCCGTTGTCCAAGGGGCGGTGGTATGGGTGTTGCGCACCCGACACATGTCTCGTGTTTTGAAATTCTTCTTGCATCTTTCACATACAGCTAGCCGAGAGTCTGGAAATTTCACATTTAGAGACTGCGTGAATCCGGGCGGAGTGAAAGTCAAGATGTTCTAGAGAGAAGAGTTGCGGAGACGGAACGGTCAGATTTCAAGCGCCTACAAAATAACACCTCAGACTACAACACCTCCATGAACTTACCCCATGAGATATCGCCTGAGGGAACATCATTTGCTGTTTATAAGATGAAAAGAAACGAGCGAGTTTTGAGATACAACTCCAGCTGAAACAACAAAATCGAAATAGGAGCCAAAGTGCCGACGATTATCGATACCAAACGCAATAATCTGCCGTCACCACCGCGCATTTTCGCCCCAGACTGGATCAGTCACGAGTGTTTCAATGAAAAGATTTCGGCAGGCCGTGGAGGGACGATGACGCCGTCGATCGTCAAGACCAGCGGTGGCGACCACGGAGAAAAAACCCATTAGTTTTAACCATGACCGACCGCCATAGAAAGGAATTAAAAAGAGTTGATCGATCGTAACAAACGTGCGATTTTCAAGCCGCGATTCTCGTTCCCAAATTCTCTCGACACGAACCGCGAGAAAGGCACATTTTTAACGTTTTGGCCTCGCCGTTGCCTACCTTGCTATCCGTCCGATACGTCGAATAAGGTGGGAGAGACATGGTGACAGCCTGGTTAGATTGATCCCGAGCTCTTTCCATCCATATACAGTGCACCCAATCCCTGCCTCAGGACAAATCCCAAATATCCTACCGGACGTGAGAATGTGGAAGTTGGTGTTGTTAAATGCACCCGTCTCCCGTCTCGTGGTGAGTGTGAGACGAATGTGGGGCCAAAAAACTTCGCTGTTGAAAAATATGGCTCTCTTTCCTGATAGTAAAGTCACATGGCACATGGCTCGTCATCGAGCGCGGCTTCACTTCTACGAGCAGTTTATGGCGAATCGAAGGTGGCTGGCTTGATTTTATTGGTAAATAGAGTGTCGCTGAGACACGCAAGCAGGGCGGAGTAGGAGCGTTGACGTCGCATTTTCTCTAGAAACCGATGTGCGTGGCAAACCGCGTAAAAAATAATGAAAGATACGAATGCAATCAATCGTTGCGCGCGGATGATGGCGCGCACCAACCTGAAACCTAGGGCTGTCGCGTCGCGTTGTCATCGTCTCATGAGATGCGGTGTTGTTGGGGAGATTGGAGACAAGAGAAGACATCATGACAATATACCGGTAGATCTGATGTGCTGGCCGATTGTGAATGTGTATGTGGACGCGCAAGAGCTGTCAGCATGGTAAACGGTTGCTAATCGTGCTGACTTAGCTGAACTACTTTGTATGGGTGCACATAGTTTAGAGTGGGGATGTCAAAAGCTATAAGTCTGCAACTAAACTAAACTTTCACTAGAGTAGCTCCTCTGGACTACTCCTAGTACAGAATATCTAACTCTGTCTCTCGACTCTTAACCAGTGACAAGCCCCAGCGTCTTGATTCCAACCACGCAGAAAGAACAAGTCATGCAAATTTGGTTGTTCATTGCCTGGTCCGAGTACGCCGAACCACAGTATGAACACTGCGTCGACGGCTGACCAGCGTAAATGGGAACAAAGTCTTTACAATCAATGACAAAGGACTTGCTTTCATCGTAGTTCAACTGATGCTCATTTCGTGCCATTTGTTCACTCTTTTGTCGGACCTTGGTAGCCTTAAGTTTTAGATCAGCATTTTTCTCGTTGGTCATATCAGGTAACTCGAGTAGGCGACGTGCAAAGCTAGCAGCTACAATGTAGTTTTTGTGCTTGAATGCAGTACCCATGGCCGAACGAAGGGCCAAGAGCAAATGCACAGGCTGCAAGTTACAGTGTGTGAAATAGGCAGCCAGCTCGGTACTACGGACAGGGTCCGCACCAGCCTGCGCCATGGCTGACTTGATTCGAATGGAAGTGATGTACTCTCTGGCGATAGACATCATTTCTTTCATTTCACTCTCTTCTTGTCGATTTTCAGTGACGACCATTGGAATCTTGGTGAGGACATCCGCAAAGGCTGCCTGCGAATCACCAAATTTACCACCTTGGAAGAAGCGGTAACCGTTTCGGATGCCATTGACCAAATCCTTGGTGCTCAAGTAGGTACGGGGCAAGGATTCGGAACCTGGGTTTCCAGCACCATCGTTTCGTAGAAGTGGGATGGGTATGCTCCCACTTCCCGGAATACCTGGTACACTCATCATGGCACCAAGATAGCAACCCATCATCGATTCCTTTAGGACATTGAAGTCGGAGGCAGCGATCTGTCGGTTCAAGAGTTGCATTGCAGAAGACATACCACCGGCCGCAACGTGGTCGGATGCATGTGAACTGTTGGCAACCCAGCAACCAGCTGGGGGTCGTCCTGATGGAGGCATCTGGAATCCAGAATCGTCTCCCAGCATATCAAGGCCATCGTCTTGGGCAACGGCAGGTCCTCCGAGATCCAGGTCATCGCCAAGATCACCGAGTTCATCATCCCAGTCGTCGTCTCCAAAGTCGAGATCGTCGCCAGCTGCAAGATTGGTACTTGGACCGGCATCCATTTCGTCGCCGAACCCAGCATCTCCATCGTCCCAAGCATCAACAGCTCCAGTATCAGGCATCGGAGCTGCCGCCGCATCGGCATATTCTTCGCCTTCGTCCGGAGTGGCCGCGCTCAAGTCAGCAAGAGTCGACTTTTGCACCTCCAACGTAGGCCAGTTAGCCTCGCGGAAGATGGGTGTCGGCGGCTGCAGTAGACGGCCCCCACTAAGATCAGCGGCAGCAGCGAGGGCATCTGCTTTGGCAGCGACAGCCTCAACATCGCCCTTATTGGTCTCGATGGCTATCTTGATACGTTCCGCGTCATCTTCCAGTCCATGGAGCTTGGCACACATGTAGGCAAGCGGGAGGTTACCACTGGCCTCCAAAACTGACACTCGTTCCGTTGCATCACCCAACAAAAGGGCATTGTGGTAGCGACCCATAATGTCGTTTCGCATTTGAGAGATCTTGAGCATCTTTCGTAGCTTCTCAGTGTCACCGGAGATGAGGTACAAGAAGGAGAGGCGATCAAAGTCCTTGGTCCTTTGATAAGACATTTCGACGACTTGGTGATTACCCTGGCGGAGCGCCTCGTTTCCAAGTTCGCCCCAGATTTCTCGTCCAGACTCTGCTTGTTGCTCCAACGCAAAGGCAGCCTCCATGGCAGCTTCAATATCACCACATGCAAGGGCCAATCGGAAACGAGTCTTGGGTTCCCGGACAAAGTGAAGAGCCACTTCCGGAAAGCCCTTGTCCTGCAAGTACGCAACAATGGAGCGTCCACAAAGGCGGCTGTGTTTCACCATGTGCATGACTTGGCCGTACTGCAACGTGTAACGAAAGGGATTTTTTAGCGGGGGGGGGGGGGGGGATACAGAAAAAAGAGGGAAATACAACAAGGCCGTACCTTCTTGTTAGCAAGGGCCAACTTGAAACGAGCTTCTGTCGTATCGATTGAAATGACGCGAGCACGAGCCTCGCGATCCAAGCAAAAGAGCTGATCCTTAACGGCTCGCATGGCGTAGAGTGGAGCATCCAAAGTACGAATTGTCCCGGTATCTCCCGAAGGCAGACAGTACTTGACATGATGCAAAGTTGTGTACAGGAAGAGATTGGAGGCAGTTCCCCCGGTGGGGCTAACGTCCCAGCATCCGCTCTTGATGCGAACATTGTCAGAAATGCTGCACAATTGTTCGAGCATACGATCGGCAATGACCACACCATACTTGCAGACAATGGCAACCTTGGATCCATCGGGACTCCACACGATTGTTTTGATCTTGGGGGCGGTGATTTCTCCCAAAACACGCCGGGATTGAACTTCGAACAAAATTGCACGGTCTTCGGCACGCAGCAAGATGCGTCCACTGGCCCCACCATCATAAAGAGCGTCAATATTGGGGACGGGTGGCTGTACCTTCTTGGTCGTTTCATTGTTCAAGTTCTTGATTACAATTTGACGCTGGTGGCGATCCAAGACGGCGAATCGATTGCGTCCCAAAAAGACGGCGGGTCCGAGACAGGATCCGCGCTTGCCATCCGTGACGCTACCGCTGGAGTTCGATAAGGAAAAGGTGATCAATTCGTAACTGCCACCGTCAACGTCGCTGCAGACAAGGATGTTTCCTTCGCTAGGATTGTGCTGGTTGTATGCCAAAAAGCGTGGAGCACTTCCGATACCGTCGGTTTGAGCTTGTTGGCCGACGCGACGCAAGGAAGCAATGGGGACATCGACACCTCCCGAAGCTCGCCCGTAATCGTGCAAGAAAAGTTCCCGACCTCGGACATAGTAGAGCTGGTTGGTCAGACCATGCGCGGAAGCAGGTCGTTCCCGTTCGAGTTTGAAGACGATCATACCGGAATCGTGACCGGCTGCCAACAAATTTTGGGCACGGTGGGCCGCCAAGATCCAAAAGCGATCGCCTTCGCGACGGAATGTTTGTACACCGACTCGCTTGCTGACATCCCATACACGGATGCTGCGGTCCTCAGAGTTGGAGACCACAAGATCATGTTTGGGATGGAATAGACAACAAGAGACGTTGTTGGCATGGCCACGGAGAGTATCCACTTCCCAGGCCTTGGTTTCGCTCATTCGCCACAGCTTGACTTGACGATCATCGGCTGCCGAAGCCAAGAGAGGGAGAGTCGGATGGAAACAAGCCCAGTTGACTCCACGGTCATGTCCTTCCAAGACGTACTTGACAACGACGTCGTTGGTTCCAAACAATTCCGCTTGCACATTCATCGCTGTCGAGGTAGTGGCACTGCGGCTCGCCATCGGATCCATCATGGCATCCCCCATTTGTTTCTTGCGCAGACCAGTAGTGTCCCAGACTCGGACAGTTTGATCCAAACTAGCAGACACAATCAAGTCTTCAGAGGGATGGAAGGAAGCACACATAACGTAGTGATTGTGTCCCGTCAAAACGCTCAAGCAAGAGCGCTTGTGAAAGTCCCACAAACGGAGAGTCTGATCGTCGGACGCGCTCAAAATCCACGGGAATTGAGAAGGGTTCGGATGGAATTGAACAGTTCGGATGTAATCCAAGTGTCCCAACAATGTGAAAAGACATCTTCGGAGCTTGTAGTCCCATACTTTGATTTTGTAATCGTCACCACCGGAGACAATCAAAGGCTCGTTGAGGTGAAAATCCACACCTCGAACGGGTCCTTCGTGCTCTTCGAATCGATCAATCACCGTTCCAACGCGGTAGTCCCATCTATAACATCAAAGGAGTGTGCGCACACCACACATGTTGTGAGAAGGGGCCTATGCCTATCAAATAATACAGCCTGCATATATCGGACCATCCTTCTTGCGAGAGACAAGAGTTGAATTGAATCTGATCAGTCAGTGACCGCACAAAACTTCCGCTACTTACAATTGAATCACACCATTGTGAAGGGAGGCACACACCCATGGTCGTACAGGGTGGAATGCCAGCCCCTTCACCCGGGCGGATTTGCTTTCAAACTTGGTCAACATGGTCGATGTTGTATTATGACCGAGAGAGAGTTGATGCGGGCATTGGCGTTTTTCACTTGCTGCTATTGTTGCGGGTTGCGGTCGCCGCGGTCACCGTCCGCCATCGCCGCCGGCCATTATTTTGTTGCCGCTGCAAGCAGCAAAGTCAAAAGGGGGAGCCAGCTCATTCAGCGACTTTTGGGGGCGTCGTGTGGCCGGTCATTACAGTACGATTGTTTTTTGGATAGTGGTTGACTCACATGACTTCATCTTCGTTCACGGATCACATGTCGGACCAGACACGCACATCTACAGGTACCGTATCGGACTACAGTAGCTACTCGTCCTCCCAATCCCAACTACAAGAGCAACAGATTACCTCCTCACCTCGTAGACTCGAAGCCATGAAGTGTTCATACTGAATGCGATCAAACGACAATAAGCATAAACAACATACATGCATTGATGATGGCGTTGCCATTTGCCATTTATATATATAGTCTCCTACTACTACTGAAACAACAAGATAACATTTCCTGGAACATAGGATGACAGCGCGACTCGATATCATGGCAGAATACGTCTACAGATAAAGGGAATACTATTATTACAGGTCGCCTCGCCCCTACTGGTTGCAGACCAAGAAGCGAAACAAAGTGACTGTGGATTGAAAAAGGTTTCGCTGGATCCTCGACATATTGCTGTTGCTATCAGGGTTGAGAGTAAGGTTGTTCCCATAGCTTCAGTCACGATGCCCAAGATCCGTCGTCGGAGACTAAACTGTGAAAACAACAATATTGGTCTCGTCATTCATGAAATACTTTTGCCAAGTCACCTTCATCTCCATCTCCATCCGTGCCCAAGTCAAAAACCAAGAAGCTTGTGTCGACCTCCTTCATGAAAGATAGGCTTAAGCACTGCTTATACCATTGCGTTCATCTAACAACTTTTCGATGGATTCCTTCATAGAGATGGCGGGGTCCTTGGAGCCATAACGCTGTCGAGGGTTTCCTTCGTGGTCTACGAGGAACTTGCCAAAGTTCCACAGAACATTTGTTGTTCCATCTTCAAATGGAAGACGTTCCTTCAAGAAGGCAAAAACTTCACGAGCCTCGGCTCCGTTGACATCGGCCTTTTCAAAAAACACCATTTTATCGACGGTTGCTCCGAACTTGGCAGCAGTCGCCTTGATATCCTCGGGGGTACCGGGCTCTTGGCCCCCGAATTGGTTGCAGGGAAACGCCAAGATTTTGAGACCTCGTTTCCCGAACTCATCGGCGAGTTGGGCCAATTGTGTGTACTCTCTCTTTGTCAAACCTCAGTTCGATGCGACGTTTACAATAACCAGGACGTCGCCCATGAACTGATTCATGTTCACCATGGTTCCATCAATTAGGCGGTCGTGAAGCGAGTAAAAGTTGTTCGTCAATGATCGTCGGTTAGGTCCGAATCTCAAACGAGTGTATGCGGCTTGAACGGAAGACAGCATGGTGGGATGGGTTTTATCTTTCTTCTCTTTGATTGTGTTGACGGTGCGAGTATTTACTTGTGGGAGTGGAGAAAAGTAATGATATTCTCCAAAAGAAATCCAAGACACATTGGATTGGAATGGTAGTGGTGCGTGGTGTGTTCTTGATGATTCTTGGAAGCTCGAGAACAAAGCGGTGGTCCAGAATTGGGTCTTCACGACACTATCATACGACGTGCCAACAGGTATGGTGATGATGAGTCAGAAAATAATTCGTACTCTAGTAGTGAAGCCTGATAATAATAATATTGCCCTACTAGTAGTACTAGCAACGTGTCCGTATAATGTCGTCACTTATAGCATCATTCCGAGATTCCGTAGTAAACTCATTACGAGTGTTGTACCGGTAGACGACGACGACTGCTCCTCCTCTCCTTAGTAACAGTACTACTGTAGTATTTACTACATTTTTGTATGTACTGGGATACTCGGCAAAACGTCGCCGATCGGACAAAGAACGTCCGAAACGTCCGAAAAGTCCACGAACGTTCCCAAACGTTCACTAACGTTCAAGACGTCTATCAGACACTTCCAAGACGTGTCCAAGACGTCGCAAACGTCCAGAGTACGTCCAACAACGTCCGACAACGTCCAACATCGTCCAACATCGTCCAACATCGTCCAACATCGTCCAACTTCGTCCAACATCGTCCAACATCGTCCAACATCGTCCAACATCGTCCAACAACGTCCAACATCGTCCAACATCGTCCAACATCGTCCAACAACGTCCAACCACGTCCAACCACGTCCAACCACGTCCAACCACGTAAACCACGTAAACCACGTAAACCACGTCCAACAACATGCGGCACCACAGCAGAATGGATGCAACAAAACTTTAACCACAGCGTGCGACGGACTTCGTAGCGTCGGGTATCACGGCGGGACCAATGTCGTCGTCGTTATCATTACCAGCACCTAGCTCGAGCAAGGAATCAAGATGAACAGTTGCGTATCTTGGAGAACAACGAGAACTTGAAATGGCACTCAAAGCTTCAGAACAAGAGGCGAAAACCTCCAGCAGTTAAGGCAAACCCGGTGCAGTCAGTATGGACGAGCCTGCCAATTACTTGTACAGTCAGCAAAAGGCCATGGAAGACTGGGCACGGCCCGGATTCCTGCATGACAAGGATGCTGTTGCTTCTTCCGCGTCGTCACAGACAAAGACGGAAACGACTCGCCCTCGAACTCAACGAGATAATTCCATGAACAGTATCGCTTCGGACGGACGCCGCCGTGCGAACTGTTTCGGACGGACGCCGCCGTGCGAACTGTTGGAACGGGGACCTCGGAAACAAAAATTGCTATTCAGGCGGGACAAGCCCATATCGTCACTTACCGCGGATGTGGTGGGCGACTGCAAGCACCCGTCTCGTATTCCTTGGTGTTTTGTCCCAAATGCCAGACTATTTCACCGTCGTAAAAAATCAACCTATAACGAACTAGAGTACAAATTAAATCATAGAATGAGTGTATCCACGGTACCAGTGAACATGTAGAATTACAACGCCTGAGATAGCAGGACCCCCCAGCAAGAGACGAAATATGTAAGCCAAGAACTTTTCTACTACTAGTAAAGGATTGGTTTCTCAGCTTGAGAGCTGCGGGAACATGAGAGCCTAGCGAGAGCGGGTGAACTCTTTCTATGGAAAAAGAACGATACGTAGAGTAGTGCCAGGCATAGCAAGTTCCACTTGACCAAACGAGCACTATCGGCAAATCAAAATATGCAACTACCGCACTTGTGTGACAACAGTGGAAGCAGACTACATGAACAGAACGATACCAAGACAGCAGAGTCGACACGAGACTTCGAAAAGTGAAAATGGCACGATCCAGCATGTTTCCACCGTTGGACGGCCTACACACAACAAATTTCACTCAGCTCAGCTGCAGGCACGCGAAGTAGGGACGAGTAGAAGGAATGTACACTCGGTGTGGTGGTGCAGGATATAAAGAAATATGTTTATTTCATCTTGTCAGCATTCGAGTTGGGACCCACTCGCTTTCCTCCCATACCCGGTACGACATTGACACAACGACGGTTGTATTGAAGTCGCTTCTTGGCGCGGACTCGTGGCTTTTTCTTCTTTTCTTCTCCCTTTTCTACCTTGGGGGTTTGTCCCTTGACTTTACCGGCACGTGCCAACGATCCGTGAACTTTTCCCCTTGTGTATAGTTTCTACAATTACAACAACAAAAAGCCTGAAAGATGAACGCAAGGAGCAGAGAAAGAATGTGAGAACAGTGGCTCGTTCGAATGTTGCGGCATTATTTGTCATGGGGGCACCACTACACCCTCGTCCACTCCAAGTTATGTATCATCGACTGGTGCTGGATCATCATCGAATATTGGCAGCAGCAACCCTCTGGATCAAATGATGAATATTGGCAACGATGATCATATTGGTTTGGTCATCCCAAATAATAGTACTTCCAACAGAAGGAGCAACAAGCGTCCCGTTCGGAAGTCACCGGCCCCTCATTCTTTTTTCCAGAAACGTTCCTCTTCTTTAGATTCTCAAAACAACAAACGACACAACTCGACCGAGAAAACCCCACCCGCGGCTCCAGCACCAGCGCCAACACAACCTTCCTACCAGATGCCGTACGAGGAACCCCCCCGCCGCCTCGACGGCTTGGATGGGCGCTCCTCCTCCTCCTTATGGTGGTGGTGGCGGTGGCGGTGGGTGGCATCCGACGAACACAAATACCTACAGTAGCAGCAACAGCAACAATGCCTTGAATTCACGGTCGATGACCAATGGAGAGTAATACCATAACGCTAGAGAGAGAGAATATACTGTAGGTAGACTACTCTTGTTGCTGGTACGAGTACTACTAAAACAAAGCAGCGAAAAAGAATACGTCCAACATCGTCCAACATCGTCCAACTTCGTCCAACATCGTCCAACATCGTCCAACATCGTCCAACTTCGTCCAACTTCGTCCAACAACGTCCAACATCGTCCAACATCGTCCAACATCGTCCAACATCGTCCAACAACGTCCAATAACGTCCAATAACGTCCAATAACGTCCAATAACGTCCAATAACGTCCAAAAACGTACAACGAACGTCCAAGACGTCCGTCATTAGATGTGCAAGACGTCCAGACGTCTCAAACGTCCAGATAACGTCCAGTAACGTCCATCAACGTCGCAAACGTCCAGGGGACCGCTGAAGAGGACTAATTCTGGACATTTTGCCGAGTATTCCTGGTATGTCGGTACGGAATGGAAGCAGCTACCGCCGCTACTCTGGTAGAGTGGCAGGTACAGGGTACCGGTACAGCAGTGTCCGTACCCCAGGTTAGGTACAGAGGTACTACCAGTACTTTTTTGTGCTACAGTAGTACAGTACCGGTATACTACTCCCACCCCTGCGTTAGCGAGTGGTGTTGTTGTTGTTGTTGCTACCTACTCCTTGTACCTACCGGTATAGTACTATACCGTGCTGTACTGCAGTAGACGACAACAAAGGATGAACTACAGTACTGTGCTACTACTACTTCCCCTTGTTGTTCTTCTCAACGAGGACATTAGACTACTACTACTCACTGTACGGAAAGTACTGGAGCTAGACTACTAGTATCTCGCAAGCTACGAGAGAGAGAATCTTGAATCATCTACTGTACGTAATAGAGAGAAGATTAGTCTGATGCCGGCCCGCTACCATTCTTCTAGTAATTTTTCTACTCTGTCTAGTACTCGAGAATACGGGGTACTAGTACTCCGCCACAACAACCGGTAAGCACAGCATTCAAGTGGTCTACCGAATGCGGTGATCTGGTTCTGCTCGAGCCTTCCTGAGATTAGCATGACAATACACGCAGTCCATGTACCGGTACAGCACTCTAACTATGTAACTACTATATGATTCGCCAAATACGCATGGCAAGTCCTGCCGTCGTCGTACAACGCAGCACACTAAAATGAGTCCAACGAACATGGATATTTGGAGGTCAGCCAACATACGCAGGATTTAGCCGAAGAGTTCAAAAAGGCTTTAAAGTACAGGCACTCATACTTTTTAGGAAATCGTCGGCGCCTTGACAGGATCGACTTCATGGATCCTAATAGCACCCATCATCTCCTCTGGGAGTTCTGCTGCCGTTGTCCCTTCAATGACGAAACCAATGTCAACCGATAACGCTCTCATATAACGCCGACAAACCGATACAATGCGCCGTGCTGTGGCCGAAGAATTTCCGATATCCAATTCACATTCCACAAAATCCTTTTTTGCTCCCTGTAGTGGAGTGTACTTGTATTTGACAGGAAGTTTCTTTCCGATAATCGCCGGTTTCCCTGTAACTAAATTCCGCACAACCCAGGGACCTTCAGGTACGTATGAAATCAGCTTCAAGCGTTCATTCCTGTAGTCTGTGTCACCTGCCAACCACATAGCCAATGCTTTCTCTCCCGGCGACAAGCCCTCGGTTGAAGGATTTTCTCCGGGCCTCATGAAGCCTGCCAGGTGCTTTGGAATTTCGTAGTATTGTATCAAAAGTCCCCAGGGAAAAGTGAAACGAATCAACAGTGATGACTCTTGCCTGAGGCTTCCTCCGAGAGCCCCGACCAGGCTGTTAAAAATATAAATGAGTAAACGAGGTCAGAACGTGGAAACTTCTACTCGGAAATACAAATCAAGCATCAAGGTTCATCCGAGAGCAATGTCCGAAATCTTCACCACAGATCAGTCTGCTCACCTTCCGACATCAATTTGATTTGGTTTATCGGAGAGAAATAAATCACAACCTCTCGCTCGGAGGAGATATTTCGTCGCCGTCACTTTTTTCTTATCAGCAAGGTAGTTCCCACCACGGACTTGAAAAATATTCGCTGGTGGTTCAGACCAGCAATTTTGATTGTGTGTCTCGGCGAATGGAAATCTTTGCAGCGTAGGCAGAGCAAACTGTTGCTCTTGCACCAGCCCGTAGTCATCGACGGGCGTTTCGCCGATTTCATCCAAACCTGCAGTGTCGAACGGGTCGCTCTCCGCGCGCCGGTGACATCTCATTTGCTTGCTGATACTGGACTCCGAGGAGAGCCGCTCTCGGTTGGCATCGATCGTTTCCTCACCGGGACCTTGACTACCACCATCTTGGTACGGCGTGTCATATTTCAACTGGATTCCTTCTCCGTATTGTCGCATTGTACGCTCTGCCGATCGAGATCGTTTTGGTTCAGGGGAACCTAAGTTTTTAACTGATGACCTTCGGTTTGTGCTTCTTATTGCCGACATGGCGAGGAGGAGAGAAAGAAGTGACGAGTAGGATCACGATTGCCAAGCAGGCCCAACCAAGAATCAAGTACAGTACCACGTTGATGATCGGATGCCTTTCCGATCTCTGAGTTCCTTTTGTCAAGTAGCATACGAGTAGTGTGGATGACCCAGCCGCAAGAAACTTGTCTTTTATTTGAGAGGCGAGCCGAGCAAGTTGACGGATGATGGAAGGTGGTTAGTGCCAGTCTTGAAAGGATCGTTCCGCGACGGTTATTCGAGTTTAGATAATTTCCATTGTCCATTAATTAAACGCAACCGCCTTCACGCCGGCACATGTTTGAGTCCTAACGGCTGTCTTGAACGATGAAAAGCATGTGGAAACTGACGTCATATTTGGTCGGTTTGGTCGGGTGGGTCAATCAATCAATAAATGCCTTCGTGGTTTCGAATGAAGTTGTTCCACTTCGATAAAAAAAATCGATCAAAAAAATCAAAATGTAGTTCCACCCAAAACCACTACAGGTACCGTACAAGTAAACTGCCAGTACTCCAAGCCTGCTACCGATATACAATGATGCAATAGAGAGCTCTCGCTAGAATGAATAGAGATACAACCGATGGTATATTAGCCTTATCCGGCTTTAGTAATTCCGGTTTTAGTAATTTTTGTCGCTGCTACATTAGCTCTGTCCCCTCGAGTAATTCATCTATCCCTTGCATTTAATTGGGACTGTTGACAAACTGGTATTTCCCCAGACCAACATACTCTCGGATCCGCATCTTCAAGTTTCCATCGCCGATACCCTCATCCAGAGAAAAGTATTTTTCTACGGCACCTGGTGCCATGATGGGACGGCGCAGAACTTCCTCGTAGGCAGATTGGTTTTGCTCTAGGTACAGTAATCGCTCCAAAGCCGGTTGATAGTCATCGACGTCCCAATAGATGAAGGCATCTGCATCGAACATATCGAAAATCTCCTTCGGACCCCAATAGATAGGTACACATCCTGCCCAAAAGGCTACCAATATTTTCTCGGTAATGTAGCCTGGCGTATTGACGTGCTCCATGGTCAGGCAGAATCGAAAGTCTCTATAGACGTGGCGATTGTCTTCCCAGTTGGCCAATCGCACTTTGTTGGGGTACTTTTGTATTTTGGTAAGATTGGACTGGTTCATACCTCCATTACAGGCACCGCCATAGTAGACGGTTGGAAATCGTCCACCGTCAAAATTGGCAATCTTTCGAAAGGCATTTTGGCGCTCGCCGATACAATTGGAATGAGAATAAATCAAGAAATTCTTCCCGCTGGATCGAGGGCGCTTGGGTGGAGAAGACGTGCTCCCGACAAAGAAATCAAGTTTCTCTTGCTTCGGAATCTGGGCCCAGAAGGCTGTTTGCAGAAATGACAACGTAAATGGGGCCCCAGGACCCAGCGGGTAAAAATGATTGGGTCTTGCGGCGAGGGAAAGATAGTTGGTGGCATCCTCCGGTGTCCAAAAGATGATTTTCCCACCAAATCTTAGTTGAAGCCATTGGTAAAATGCAGGATCTTGACACTCATCGAGCTGATAGTTTGATATGAAGAGATCCCATGGATTCGAGGACGACGACAGCATCTCATTTGACCTCCAATCAGATTTTCTTCGCAAATCAACCCAGGTGTATTCGGGGAAGACGCTTTTGAGTGTTGGCTGCAAGTTGCGATTCAACGCGTAACCTCCACAGTGGTAAAGTTTCGGCTGGGTTTTGTCCATGTAAACTTTTGTGACATTCCTGGCCTCTGGCTTGGTGCCGGATGCCGCCTTCCCCGAAGAAATCCCTTGACACAGCGGTAACGTTGCATCTATAGCTGAGGTTGCTTCCCATTCCTTGGTTTGGATTTGAGTAACATATACATTGAAACATGTTGATATGATCCCAACAAACATGAAAGCGGATATAATAACCGTTCGACGTTGTAGACACAAGACACTCATCGCAGAACAGAAGCACGGATCAACCACACGATGGCATTCTCGACCATTTAAGGTTTGAAATAGCCTACGAGGCTCTTTGCAGCGATTTTTGGCGTTGGACAGCAAGACAATGAATGTGTCGTAATTGTTTGTCAAGTAGTGGGAGTTGGGAGTGTCAAAGTAGCTGGTATCAAGCAACTGATAGATCTCGATCTCTTTTTCCAAGAATATCTACGATTCTTCAAGATTCAAGATTTGCGGACGATTGATTTTGACGCGACGCGACGCGGTGAAGCAATAAGGCAAAACGACAACGACACTCTCAACCCACTCGACACAATACCGGCACCGGTACACGTACATTACCGGCCGGTACCAGTACAAGTACGGTCTGCCAGTCAGTCGTCGAATTCGTGAACCAATCACATCCAAGACTTAGGTTGTGACTCATCTCTAACCGCCGGACCGCATACTACTCTACGTACCGGTAATACCGTAGTAGAGCACAGCATCTCTCATCTCTCTATCTCTCATCATTGAAGTTCTTGCTGTGATGCCGCTTTTGACGCATGAGAAAGAATGCTGGCCACGACGTTCGAGCTTCGAGCAAGAGAGTCTTGTCTTTTCGGACGTGTTTGGTCTACCGAAAGCAGACCAAGTCCTTCCCTCGCATATTCAGACAGAGTAAAAGCTCAAGGCGGATCACTTCAAGATATCAAGATGAGAATGTTACCTTTTGCCTTTTTGGTTATCGGCTATCCGACGACGGTCCAAGCGTTTTCGACTGTGCCACCCTGCCCTGTGTTGTCAGTCAGGAGTAGTCTAAGAGTGCCAACGTCTGTTATATCTTCGAGATCGAGGGCGAGGCTATTTGCACAGACGGACGAGAAGAACGGCTTATTTTCAGATGAAGTTCAACAAGAGGCGAGAGATGTTCTGGAAAAGGTTGGATGGGCAAGTCCTACGGAAGGAGCAGAACTGACTTCGGAGGACCCCTTTGTGAAACAAATTAATGCAGGAATTCAGAGAGATTTCGGTGTGGACTTGGATGATTTGTTGAATCCAGCCAAGGTAGGAATACCTGTGTCGAATTACGGATGTTATTGTTCCAAGCGTTTATCTCAAAGGTCGGATCTCGCAAACGCGTACTTGTATAGGTTGTCAATTTGGAACGGGATTTGTATAACTTGCGAGCTGAATTGGCGGAAGCTACTGGCTTGACGGAATTTGAAGTTGCAGGATTAACCACCGAGGAATGTGACGGTGGTGGCGGCGGTGAGGATGCCCAAGCTATTCGCGACAAAATTACCAAGAAGGAAACAGATTTAGCGTTGGAACGGCGGTCGGTCTTTCGCGACTGGCTTAAGAATGTCTTTATTGGCCAGGCCGTGATCAGCTTAGGAGTTAGTTATGTCATGGCAACAAACCCAAGTTCTTTGTTTGGAGGTTTTGATTGGTTCTACTCGTACAATATGTGAGTTGCTGTTGTCGTGAGGCGCGTTTGAAATGGATATGAATTCAGCACTGATGTATCTTGACTATGTAGGGATATCTCGATTCAAGTTCTGGGATATTGGTTCTGGTGGCTGTTCATCGTTCCTTCGCTGCGCTCTCGGCGACCAAAGGGTCCAGAGAAGAAGGCGTTGGACATTGCCTTTTTGGGGACCCCATTGATTTCAGTCTTGGCGCCAGTGGCCACAAAAGATACGGGACTCATTTGGCTGGGTGAGTACTATTATGGAAAAAGCTGTATCTGTATGGATTATGTATCGCGGCGCTTATACCTCACTGATGCCCATTCCTGTGTTCTTCTACAGCAAACTTCGCGATTGTGGCGGGTAGTTACGGTTATGCCTTTCTTCTGGACAATGTTGAAGACGATGACGATGCCGAAAAGAATCAGCCTGCATGGCTCAAATTCGTATACAAGTCTCTAGACTTTGGAAGTGGACGAGAACGGGGTGCCCGAAAGTAGATTCGAACAAGATACACTGGAAGGCAGGGCCATATTTGACAACAATACCGATAGCTCACTTCTCAAAAAATTGTACTATGAGTACTAGAGAGGCTTTCTTCATACGTATTATTGAAAGCAAGCTCGTATTATCATTCAATGGACAATAAATAGGACCCTTTGGCATTTCAAAACTAGACCAAAAAGTCAGAATAGGATGATGATTCGATTCGTCATTGATCATAATTATAGAGTACAGTATTATTCTCTATCCTCGTCCGACAATCGCGACTGACGACGACTCATTCGACATGATGCACCCCAAAAGGCGACATCACGCATCACGCATGACGAATCGAGCAAAACGAGCGATGGAAATCCGAGATCCGAGATCCCACGTCCAACGGGATGTCAATGTACTTGTAAAAGAGTTGCTCAGAAAAATTGTCCTTTCATTATTTCAACCCGGTTACAACAGTCCTTACACAAGGGATCGCCACGTCCCCCTCTGACTTGAGTAGTGGCACTGTGTTGCTCATACAATCCCAGAAGATCATGTTATGGCTGGCGCAAATCCTCATCTGCCTTTGGATCTTCGATCTCTACGCATTGGCATTTCAAGCGCCTTCTGTTTCGACTGCACCTTCGCGGTTACATAAATATCATTCTGTACCCCGGCAGACAAGCCGTTTCTACCGGTATAGTCAACTATTTTCGTCTCCGGCCGACGACGATGGCGAAGGTGCGACCAACTACGACGTCGAGGAAACGCTGATGACGTTGCATTTCGCGATCAAAGAGGATGTCGACAAGGGATTTGCGTTGGAGCGTATGTCCCGATACTGCCAGTCTTTCCCCTTTGCTGCTATTTTACCCGTACAACCGTTACAATATCTTCCAACACCCGATGGGGGGGTCGATGTCCGATTCTTGCGCAAAAAGACCAGGGAAAAGGGCAGCATAGACGGTGGAATGAGATTCTTTGTATCGGAGGATCGGGATGGAATTGATGTGGTCGCAAAGCGCAATTCTCAGGGCCAGACTGTTTCCAAAATGTTCTCAGAAAAGCTAGTTGTCCAATCGTTCTTGAAAAGAGTCACTGGAGAAGATGTGGACAAAACAAGTCCCTTTCCCACCGATGTCGTGACGTTGGCTAGCGTATTTCACAAGTGGATGGACTGAAAACGGCTAAAAAGCCGACCCACTGGACAATGACTAGGTTTTACCTGATACGATTCATTGCACAGTAACACCATCAAGCTAGTATAAAGTTTACATATCTCTAACTTTCTTGTGGGACCATTTAGCAACGAGCTACCATCGATACTGGTCGGATTCCAATTTAATCATGATAAGTTTCGATCAAAGCTCTCCAGTATTTGTAATTTCAACATCCGTGAACTATATCTCCAGCAGCCTCGCACACGGCCACTGCCTACCCTTCGGTCTGAATAGTGCTTTCAAGCGCCAAAAACTTGGCCACATCATCCCGAAGTTCCTGCAGGTACTTGTTAGCCCCTTCTACATTTTCTTGTCCACTTCGACTGTTGCGGTTGATACCGATCAAATCAAAAGTGACTGCATTGGCGTAGCTGGTAGCCTGTTCCTTCAATTCTTTCGATTGCAATAGTTTTTTGGCTTTTCCCATTCTCAACTTGCGAAGTTCCAGATCATACGTCCTGGTGAATTCCATGAGACCTACGAAATCTTGCGCATCGATTCGGCTCTGCATAATGCTGACGCCTCCTGCCGGGTTTTGTAGTTCGTATCGAATGGAGTCAAATGCCGTGGTAACTGCTTCTTTTGTGGGAAGGACAATTTCTTCAACAGCCATTGCGGGAGATGCAAAGCCAGACGAAGCGGCGACTCCAAAGACAACCGAGACAGTCTGTTCTAGAAATCTTCGGCGACCATTAGGGGCTTCTTTTTGTTGCGATAGGAAATGGCTCACTTTGTTTGATGATGTCGTGTAGGCGGGTGTTTGCTTGTATAATGTGCACATCACCAGGAAGAAGGATACGATCTTGGCAGTGGTCATCTTGCTTGTCTGGTCAAAATCAACTTTTTTCAAACTGGACTACGAAGAATGAAACAACGGCCCGTGTGATCGTTTTTTTTAGTTCTACTGCTGTAAATCGTTGACGTGATTTTGTGTTTTGTCGCAAACTATAATGTTTGACGCCATTGTCCATCATCACCATCAACAACAACATCATCTATCATGTCCCATCGTCTCGTCAGCGATTTTATCGCGATTTCGGATACCACCTCAAGGTTTCGATTCATTTATACGCGATTCCGGATTCCATTGGATTTCGAGGCGTTCGCCATTCGCCCGTCACCGCTCCTCGCTAAAATAATGGCCGGCGGCGAGCACAGCGCGATAAAATCACCAACAAAAAACGGCAACATCATCGGCAATGGCGCATCGGGCATACGGTAGGCCGTAGGCCGTAAAGTACCGCGTGTCAGTGCTATTACAGTGATTGTTTTCATCCTAACAGAGATCCCACAGGCACATCCAGTTTGACCACTCTAGAGAGCCAGTCCTGCTGCGTGAAAGGTATCATTTGATAAGCTCCAGACCCGTGACTTCCGATCAAAAATAGATCCAAGATACGATGGTACGTATCAAAAGCTTCGGGCCCACGGCACCTCCTCTGATGTCTGCGTGAAGCCCATCTCACCGATCTCCTTTGTCAATCTTATAATCTACTTTTCTAGCTACCGTTATCATTATTGAATGTTGCCACCGGATCACCGCTGTTGGTGGAACTTAAAGGGGGCGATACTTACAACGGCCGGCTGTTGTCCTGCGATTCCTGGATGAATATGAATCTAAGTGATGTGATTTGCACATCCAAAGACGGGGATCGGTTTTGGAAGCTTCCCAGCTGTTATATCAGAGGATCTGCGATCAAATATTTGCGACTGCCTCCTGATCTGCTTGAAAAGGCCAAGGCTGAAGGGGCCGACGATGAACGAAAAGGTGCGGGTAGAGGCGCCGGCCGGGGGCGAGGTCGTGGTCCAGGACGCGTGGGTGGAAGAGGCCGGGGTCGTGATGGCGGTGGAGGACGTGATGGTGGCGGAGGCCGAGATGGAGGCAGAGGAGGTGGACGCGGAGGTGGTCGTGGTGGTAGAGGAGGAGGTCGTGGCGGCGGCCGGGGGAGAGGCAGAGAAGGTCCAAGTAGCTAAATACGCATACAGTAGATCCGGCAAAAACATCAATGAGTTCTAGTTTCGTGGTACTAGGTACACGTCGCAGCAAACCTCGTAGCATATCTTCATGCACATGCCATTTCCCCTATGAGACTCCTCTAGCCAGTACTGTATACATCTTGCAAGATTACTCAGTTCACAGCGTACTGAGAAAGTGCCGCTTGATTTCGCAGCAAGATGTGTCTCATGATCCTTGATCGACGGAGATGCCAACTTCGATCCAGAACTCGGTTCTGAATCGGAGCTGCTAAACATTAATGCCAAAAAGCTCTGTGAGAGTAACCCGTTGGGT
Organism: Nitzschia sp. pyKryTriq1; assembly: GCA_956465555.1. Classification (NCBI taxonomy): domain Eukaryota; phylum Bacillariophyta; class Bacillariophyceae; order Bacillariales; family Bacillariaceae; genus Nitzschia; species Nitzschia sp. pyKryTriq1. Next base: position 517,771 of record OY101117.1, read on the forward strand.
CGATTGAGGTTCCACGAACGCCAGTGTAGGTACCTATACACCAGGATTGTAGTGTACGGAGAACTGGTACTAGCTCAAGAGATTGGAGGAATTTGTGTACCGCCAGAAGTTGCATGCAGGTGGTTGAGTACGGAGTACTCCTACTAGGCGGCCATTCGTCGATACTTATATGTCTGACCATGGCCGAGAGGTACTGCATACCAGCTAAACGTAACCTCCCATTTTTGTTTCGCTGGCTCGACTAGTAGGCACATCTAAAACTGTAAATGCGGTAAATAATTATTACACAGAGTGTCATGCAAATAATGGAATGAAGAAGGAACCATTATGTGGCGTTCTTTGTGGTGGCACCCGGATCAACTTTTTGATCCTCGAAACAACCAATCTAAAAGTCGTCCCCGGCCCCCCGACTGCGACTACGCCTGCTTGTTCGCGGCGGCTCATATTCATCGTCCCGATCTGCTCCTCGGCTGCGGCTTCGTTGTTTAGCGCTCTTGGATCGACTCTTCGAGCGTGATGAGGACTTGCGGCTGGTCGTTCGGAATAGACCATCACCATCCCCATCTCGTCCCTTGCTCTTCGATCGGCTCGAACGCTTCGAGCGAGGAGAGCGGCCATCATCGTCATCGTCCAAGAGTCTTCGTGACTTTGAGCTACGACTCTCTCGGTATCTTGAGCGGCGGGCCACAGCAAAGGCCAGGAATGTTGCAATAAACACGATGAAGGAGAATGTCACAAACACATTCGCCAAAAGCCGGCTGAACTTGGACTCCGATGTTGCTGCCGCTGCCGCCTTTCTGGCTTGGCTGTCGGAAGTTTCGTCGTAAAAGTCGGACTGAGCGGTACCATACATTTTGTCGTTTAGAACAACAGACAAGATGGTACCTTGTGCATGTGCTAGTGCTATGCAATCCGCCCCGCACGGATAGGAGTCGTGCGAGTAAAACTTCCAGCATTGGTTGATCAAGTCGTCCTCATCCGTACCATCATCACCGATGACATATCCGTCCTGGTAGGTAGGATAATCGATGCAAGACGTGCAGTATTTGAAATCGTTGTAAACTTCATTGAGTTGGGTCAAGGTGTATTCTTGAGTGTCTTGCCACCACTCTTCAGCGTAGCTGTTTGCAGCACCACCGCCGCCGCCATCATCTCCAGATCCGAAATTGACATCGCTGGTAAGGCCAAAATCATCGACACTGTACCCCGTGTTTTCGTTGGGGACAAGACAATATCCATCAGTATAGAGCGCCATCTGGAAACCTCCGTACTCTTGCGGAGCGACTCCGGCATAAATCGAATCTCCACCGCTGGTGGTTCCTACATAGAAACAGTCGTCATCAGTCATGTACGCAAGACCAGCGACGGCTACGATATATTCGTACTCGTCAATGGCCCAAAGATGCTTAGAGATTTGTTCGATAAACTGATAAAACTCTTGGCGGTAAACGCCGAGTAGTTGCCATTCCGTGTTGGGATGGTGACAGTCCATCGTTCCGGTTGGATTGTCACCAAAATATTCATAGTATCCATTTCCTTTATAGTTGGGATCAATATACTGTGGAGACAAGGCAAAAGGATGAGATCACTGGCCATGTTTGCACAATAGCATCCAGCGTTAGTAGTAAACACGTACCGATGCCCAAAGCATCCACCGCGAGCACGCTTGGTCATCTCTGTTTTCGTTGTTTCCTTCATCATGAGAACCCCCTCCTTGGTCCTTGTTATGGTCGCAATCAATGAAACCACCCAACATACGGTATGCTTGTTGCCACATGTCATAATCGTCACCTGGGTCGGCGTACTGGACAGAGCTGTCGCTACCGCTCCATTGACTCCAGCCGAGTTTTCGAAGAGAAGGGTGGTCCTCTTCTACTAGACTGGCAATCTCTTCGTTCGAAAGCCGCTCTACAGTGTCAGGTCGGACGTATTTCATTGCATCCTTAATACGTTCGTTTCTTTCCCGCATTCGTTCCCGGCGACTAGCTCGTTCCGCCTCTCGTTCTTCCGGGCTGGGAGCATGAAGATCGCGCTGCAATCGCGTAGCATTTGCTCGAGAACCTCCAGCTTTCATAGAGCTCCCGCTAAAAAGAGACTCAATGGGATTAAATTGAACCATGCTTCCTTCCACTGTCTTGAGCATCAAAGATGCCGTCAGACATGATGAAAGGACCCTCATCATCATTGTCGAGTATGTGAATTGTTAATTGAGGCACCAACAAGGGAGTTGGCAAGTGAAAGGTACCGGTACGAAACAGTAAAAATTTCGCCCGGTACTTCGTGCTCTACCGGTACCGTACATGGTGAGCTTTGGCTTAGCGATGAACAGAATTCATGTGACAGCTACAGAAATGAGATTTACTTTATACCGTCATGAGGAAGAACATAAATCTAGAGCGTCCGGCACGCGCCCGAATTCAATAAACTTTCTTCTCTAAGGCGGCTTCTATTGGTTCACCCTGCGCAATGCATATAGCTAATTTTATCGCTCGTCTGAGAGATCAGCGACTCAAAAACAGGTCTTCTTCCGTTGTGACATTAAGTAGATATGGGTATTTAGACGACAACCGAAAGTTACAAAGTCGGGCGGTTAAATAAATGCCGACCGGGCTCGCGTCACACAAAACAACGACTTCAAGAGGGCGCAAACACGAGCTGTTGAAATCCAAAGCCGGCCAGCCTGCCAATGCTGTTTCGCGCCAGACGAGGCCTGCTGATTATTTTCGTCCGGCCGGCACCAAAAAATAATCATAGCATAGTCTTGATAATTCGAAAATCGATAAAACGGGAAACACGACACAAACAACCACTATGTAGTACCTGGTACTGGTACCAGGTACTCGTACTACAGTACCGGTATGATAAAATAGATGATGCAAGATTACCAGTCTACGGTACAAGTACCTGGTACTTGTACAGTACAATACCCCCAGTACACCTGGTACAGTACAGTACGATCGTAATGTAGGAACTTTTCGTACTAGACAACCTAGAAAATACACTGTAAGATGATAGAGAAGAGCACACAGACAGGCCTGCTGGGGTGCAAGAAGAAGAACCCACGACCCTGGGTCCCAGATCCCATAACAGGAGGCATCATAAGAACTACCGCTATGTCAGCTTTCTTGCCACTCGCCATCCAACCAAAAAGTAGGGATCGTAACTCAAAAGAGTTCGTTCCACCACTTACTGGAGATCGTAACTGATAATGAGGATGATGATGATGATGAGAAATATGATAATGAACAACGCAAAGATGAGTCTTGAAGAGATTGAACCAAGCATTGAGTTCTAGAGATCAAACCCAGCATTGCATTCTAGAGATCGAACCAGTACTGTACTCGTACTCCCCATTATTGTTGTACTCGTACTCTCACTGGGGTAAGTACCCCATTATTGTTGTACTCGTACTCTCACCGCGGTAAGTACTTTATTAATACCGCGGTAAAACTACGTGCTTTTTGTCTTAGAGTGTTTGTGCGTACTCTGCTGGTTATTCGTGCGCGGGAGGACTTGTACGGTACGATTGCGGAGATGAGAACCCCGTGTTATTGTTAGTAGATTTTATGGTAGATTATTTTTCGACTACATTCACAGTACTGTACCTGAAGCAAGAACGACGCAAGCCGGAATGTGAAGGACAGACGGTTTCGACCTTTACAGCTTATCGGTCTACTTTGAAACACTTGGTACTGATTTTACGTAGAAAACCCCCTGGGCTCCGCTAATGGCAAAAGCCATCGACCAAGAGGCGAGAGGAGAGAGCAACAGCAGCAATTCCAGAGACCATCGTCTTGTTGATCCATCTTTTCAATCGATCGCTACTGTGAGTTTAACATCGTCCTGTCTTAGAGGGATAGAAATATGCAGCTGGTGTGGTTGATGTTGGGAGGAAATTTGGTTGGTTTGACGAGATTGCTTTGCGGCGCATGAAGTAGTTGGCCGATCCGATTTTGGAGTCAGGTTGCCAAATCACGTGGAATATTCAAGTACTTTGTCACTAATACCGCCCTTCTTCTCTCCAGCAGGCATCTCTCTTGAAATCAATACAAAATGGGAAAGCGCACCAAAAAGGCAGGAATCGTCGGAAAGTACGGAACCCGATATGGTTCCACTCTTCGTAAGATTGTGAAGAAGATGGAAGTGTCTCAACACTCTACTTACCGTTGTGTATTCTGCGGGAAGGACACCGTCAAGCGTACTTGTGCTGGAATCTGGACTTGTCGTTCATGCCGAAAGACTGTCGCCGGAGGGGCCTACGTTTTCTCGACCCCTAGTGCCATCACGGTCCGAAGTACCATTGGCCGTCTGCGAAAAATTGCGCAAGAGTCGACTTAAATTTAGATTTGGGTTACGATGACTTTTGTTTTTTCCGTTATGCTTGGTTTGTTGGAACGTTTTAACTGGCTTATTGCATCTTTCTTCGCCGAGAACTCTTCGCTTGGTTCGGACTACTCAAGATTTCCTGAGTTTTCTGAACACGTTACTATAAGAAAGAGGCGGTAAGCGGGATAGGAAGTCGTGGACTAGCTAGAGTAGCAGTTGCGATGTCGCGCCTACTTTAGAGACACAGTATAGCATGTTTGTCCTTCTAGCAGTCCCACAATTTTCTTATCTACTCTGGCCTTCCAGATCAACTCTCTAGTACTATGTTGTACTAGAGATAGTCGTTGCAAATTCGGTTGCCCGACGGCATAGATGTGACAGCTGCACACGGTGCAGACGACACTCGAAAGTTCCGCAGCAGTTTCAATAGTTCTCCCATATGCTTAGGAACTTAACCTGTCGGGCAACCGAATTTGCAACGACAAGCACCAGCATTGAAGGAGACTATCCAAGAAGCTACTTGAATAGGTCAGGATATCATAGCAAACCGGACAATGACTGGCTGGAGTAGATTCTCTAGAACCTAAAGCATGCATACGTAACAACAATGATGTAGTTTCGAATAGTAGCTGTAGTGCTGTATGCATTGCTATTACTCTTGTTGGAGCCCGACGACCGCGCCGCTATGCTGCTACCGGTAGTAGAAGAAGAAGGGGCGGACAAGAACACACCAACGTACTACTACCATCGCTACTAACAACTACTAGTACGGATACTAGCTCGATTGGACGTCTATGGTGAGACCAAATCTGAAAGAGTAGCGCTTGATCGTGCTAGCTCAACAAGAAGCCGCCCTCGCAGCTAGTAGCAGGGCATCGGCGTGGTCAGCATGCCCCCTGGTCGTGGGGTACGTACTGTAGCTACTACTGTAGTAGTAGTACTAATCATCTTGAGAGCGAAGTTCTTCTTGTTGACCTTTTGAGGTCAGCATCACCCAGCTCTCCCCATTTTTCTTGTCGACAGCAGACACATACGTTTCTTGTAATCTTGCAGGGGTCGCCATCATGATCGTCGCCGTTTTGTACTGGAGGACGGTATGATACTGTAGGTACCGGTACACATACAGTACGAGTACAATTTTTACAGCCTACCGCCGGTTATGTAGGGCCTACACTACCGGTACTACAGTACCGGTAGCTCTACTCACGAGAGTAGTCGTGCTTTTTCTCCTTTCTCACTTCTGGTCGGATGAGTCGCCCATAAATTGCAATATTCATTGCGGAGTGTGCGTGCGTGCGTGCTTGCTGTCGCCGCACAGTGCGTGAGGAAGAGACAATGTCTTTGCACGTCAATTTTCTACCGAGAGAAATGATTGGAGCGGCCTTCGCGCGCCTGTCATCCCGCTCAACGGATGGATTTTCGGAACGACGCAAGGTGCACGTTGTTGCCCCGAGTCACACGAAAAGCGTGGGTCCAAGGCGGCGAGAAAGAGCAAAACAGCCAAAGGGAGGCGATTATCGTTGCCAAACATAGCTGAAGCAGCATACAATAAACAATTTCGGAAACGAGCCTCTTCTACTTTTTGATTGTCGTGTAGTGAAAAGGAGAGGAGTTCACAATGGCGCAGGCTCTTCCAGTAACTTTCACGGAGGCCCTCAACGTAAGTGGTTTGTCTTTGGTTCCCGCCGATGCGTGCAAAAAATCGCCCTACGTGCCGCGCAGTACTGAATTCTACCAAAGATCCGAAAATCTGCGCGCTTCGGCGGTGATCGGTAGTGACCCCAACGTCCACCATGGCGATGGCAGCTTGTCGCAGTGGAGTTTCGGCTATCTTTGTGGACGCATCCATGGTGCTGAATTACTCGGACCATGAAGGGGACATGCCTATGTTGGTGGATCGTGTGAAATCTGTACACGTGATTTTTCGTGGTGTTTTTTGGAGGAAGACGACTCACTTTGCTTTTGCTGTTTTTCGTCTATAGCTCCAACAACTCGGGGTCCCCGAGACGTCGATTAAGCATGGGATGACTACGATGGAGTCCGACAAATGGATTGTCTGTGTCGAGGCAAGCCAGTTGACTATGATTGATCTTCGCAACGGTGCCCAGGTCACTCGTCGTCCGATGCAAGCAGAGGCAGCCATCATGAACCCTGACCAAAGCATTCTGGCGCTGCGAGCGGGAACTACCCTTCAGATTTTCAATCTTGATACGAAGGAAAAGCTGAAGTCCCACGCAATGCCTGAGCCTTTGTTGTATTGGAAGTGGACCAGTCCAACCAATCTGGGTCTTGTGACTGCAACGTCAGTCTGGCATTGGGCGTTGGATGCAAGTTCACCCCCTGTCAAGCTCTTTGATCGCCACCCGACTTTGGGTCCTAACACTCAGATCATCAACTACAGAGTGTCTCCTGATGGTATGTGGTGCGTGCTTGGAGGAATCTCCGCCGGGGCTGGTGGCCAAGTCAACGGAAACATGCAACTCTACAATGTGGAGAGGAAGCTGTCGCAGCCGCTACAAGGTCACGCGGCCGCTTTCTGCACAATTAAAATTCCCGGGCGAGAGGATCCTGCGCAATTGTTGGTTTTCCACGAGAAGAAGGCGGAAACCCCAGGAGAGCCACCCAAGTTCTACATCAAGGAAGTTGGTCGTGACCCCAGCAAGGGACCACCCTTTCAAGTCGCGCCAGTAACCATCCCTGTTCCCGCTGACGCTGCCACTGACTTCCCTGTCAGTCTTGCAGTCGATCAGAAGGACGAGGTTGCTTTCATGATGACCAAGATGGGATACGCATACATGTTTGACTGCCACACTGGTACCTGCATGTACCGTAACAAGGTTACCAACGACACCGTCTTTGTGACCTGTCCTCAAGATGCTACTGGAGCAGTTTTCGGTATCACTGTGCGCAAGGGATCGGTGTTCCGCCTTCAACTGAACGGGCAAACTTTGGTTCCTTATATTTTGAACACTCTTCGCAACACTCAGCTTGCTCTGCAAATCGCTGGTCGTCTGAACTTGCCGGGAGCAGAGAACCTGTTTGCCGCGGAGTTTGAACGTCTCATGAGTCAGGGAAACGCACAAGAGGCTGCCAGAGTTGTGGCGCAAAGCGGCAATGCTTTGCGTACGCCAGCTACTATTGCTCGATTCCAGCAACTGCCTCCTCAACCAAATCAAGTTCCACCCGTCTTGATGTACTTCTCGACGCTTTTGGAAAGCGGCAGGTTGAACGAGCAAGAAAGTATCGAAGTTGCGAAGCCTGTCTTGCAACAGCAACGCTTGCCTCTTATGGAAAAGTGGTTGAAGGATGACAAGCTCCAAAGTTCTGAGGCTCTTGGAGACCTTATCATGCCCCATGATGTCGGTATGGCTTTGAGCGTCTACCTTCGGGCAGAAGTCCATGGAAAGGCTATCCAGTGCTTTGTGCAACGAGGAGAATACGACAAAATCGTCCCATACTCCACCAGTGTTGGTTTCAAGATGGATTACTCCAGCATGCTGAGCCAGTTGTTGTTCAATAACCCCCAAGGAGCCCTGGATCTCGCCAAGGGTCTTGTCAATGCCGAAGGTGGCTCATTGATCGACATTCAGCAAACAGCAGAAGCTTTCTTGAGCAGCAACCGTATCCAAGAGACCACTGCTTTCTTGCTAGAGGCATTGAAGGATAACAAGCAAGAGCACGCTTACCTTCAGACCAAGCTGCTTGAGATCAACTTGATCGGGGGAGCGCCACAAGTTGCAGATGCTATCATGCAACAAGGTACCTTGACCCACTATGACCGCCCGCACGTTGCCAAGCTTTGCGAACGTGCTGGGATGTGGCAACGCGCCGCTGAACATTACACTGAGATTGCTGACATCAAGCGTGTGTTCAAAAACAGCCACCAAATGAGCACTGAGTTCGTCGTCGAATTCTTCGGAAAGTTGAACCGAGAACAGAGTATTGCGTTGTTGAAGGACATGATGGGACGTGGACCTCAAAACATGCAAGTGTGTGTTGAAGTTGCCAAGAAGTACCACGAAGAACTTGGATCCGAGTCTCTTGTTGAAGTCTTCGAGCAGAACCGCGCTACCGAAGGTCTCTACTACTACCTCGGTGCCATTGTGAACTTTTCGGAAGACCCGTTTGTTCACTTCAAATACATTCAATCTTCCTGCATGCTTGGTCAGTTCAAGGAGGCCGAGCGTGTTTGCCGCGACTCCAACATTTACAACGCCGAAGAAGTCAAGAATTACTTGAAGGGCGCCAAGCTGCCAGATCCTCGACCACTCATCCACGTTTGTGACCGTCATGACTTTGTTGATGAGTTGACTGAATACCTTTACTTGAACAGTCTTCTGCAATACATAGAGGTATATGTCACTAAGGTCTCTCCGACAAAAACACCCCAAGTTGTTGGGAAGCTTTTTGACTTGGGATCGAACGAGGACTTCATCAAGCGTCTTCTGATGGCTGTCGGAACCGCCTGCCCCGTCGAAGAACTTGTTGAAATTGCCGAGACGAGAAACCGCCTTCGACTTCTCCAACCTTGGCTTGAAGCGCGTGTCGCCACCGGAAGCACGGAACCTGGAACTCACAATGCCCTTGGAAAGATTTACATCACGCTCAACCGCGACCCCAAGTCTTTCTTGATTAACAACATGTTCTACGATCCCAAGGTTTTGGGACCCTACTGCGAGTCCCTCGACCCCCAACTTGCTTTCATTGCTTACAAGAAGGCCGCCGGAGAGTGCGATGACGATTTGATCAAGATTAGTCATACCCATGGCTTGTACCGCGATCTTGCGAAGTACCTTGTCGAGCGCCAAGACTTGGATCTCTGGGCCAAGGTCCTCAACAAAGAAGAGGGGGGCGACGAAGAAAAGGAAGAGCCTCAACGCCGTCAACTCATTGATCAAATTGTCGAGTGGGCGCTTCCCGAGAGTACTTCGGCCGACGAAGTGTCGTGCACCGTCAAGGCCTTCATGGCTGCCGACTTGCCTGGTGAATTGATTGTCCTTCTTGAGCGCATTGTGTTGCAAGGATCCGACTTCTCAGACAACAAGAACTTGCAAAATCTTCTCATCCTCACGGCTATCCGCGCCGATACTACTCGTGTTGCTGGATACATTGACCAATTGGACAACTTCGACGCCAAGGACATTGCCCTAATTTGCGTTTCAGAAAGCCACAATCTCTTCGAGGAGGGTTACAGCATTTACACCAAGTTCTCCAAGCCTGAGTTCACCCCAGACAAGGACGACCAAGTTGAGATGCAGGTCCTTGCCATGGGTGTCCTTGTTGACTACATGAAGGATCTTGACCGTGCCAAGACGTACGCCACTACTTGCGATGAGAAGCCAGTATGGTCCAAGCTTGGTAAGGCTCAGCTCGATGGCAAGTTCCCTGCGGATGCCATCGAGTCCTTCATCAATGCCCAAGATGCCAGCGAGTATGTCCAAGTATGCGCAGAGGCTAACGAAGCTGAGATCTGGAATGAGGTTATTCCCTACCTCAAGATGGCCCGCAAGACTTTGCAAGAGAACCTCATCGATACAGAGCTCATTTACGCCTACGCCAAGATCAACAATCTCACCGAGTTGGAACAATTCATCACTGGGCCGAATGTTGCCAACATCCAAGCAATTGGAGACAGGTGTTTTTCGGAAGGTCTCTACCACGCTGCCAAGCTCTTGTACATCAATATTAACAACAACTCGAAGCTTGCTTTGTGTCACATTCACCTCGAAGAATACAGAGAAGCTGTCGCCGCCGCCACAAAGGCTAACAATGTTTCAACGTGGAAGCATGTGTGTTTCGCCTGTTTGCGAGCCGAAGAATTCCGATTGGCCTCCACTTGCGGTCTCGAAGTCATCAAGTACCCCGATCACGTGGACGAAGTTGTCACCTACTACTCTGACTTGGGACACTTCGCCCACCTTGTTTCTCTGTTCGAGCAAGGGATCGGACTTGAGGATGCTCATATCGGAATTTTCACTGAGTTGGGTGTTCTGTACACCAAGCACGTTCCGGAAAAGATCATGGAACACTGCAAGGTATTCTTCACCAAGCTCAATGTCTCTAAGGTTGTTCGGGCCTGCGAACGTGCTCGATTGTGGCAGCCGGCGGTGTACCTCTACACTCACGACAAGCAACATGATAGTGCTATCAAGATCATGATGGAGCGAGCAAATGCGTGGGAAAACGATGTTTTCCTGGATGCCGTCACCAAGGTTCGAAACTCCGAGCTGATGTACAAGGCCGTAAGCTACTACCTCAACTCCCACCCGGACCTTTTCACAAGGCTCATGGAAGTCATGGAGGAGAGCATCGACCACTCTCGTGTTGTCAGCCAGTTGCGACGCACTGGCGACTGGGCCCTGCAAATTGGTCAAGCGTACATGAAGAACGTGCAAAAGTACAACTTGAGTGCGGTAAACGAAGCCTTCAACGAGTTGCTCATTGAGGACGAAGATTACGATGCCCTGAGAAAGTCCATTGACAGCTTCAACAACTTTAACATGATTGCTTTGGCGTCGAAGTTGGCCACCCACGAGTTGCTCGAGTTCCGCCGTATTTCAGCTTATGTCTACCGACAGAACAAGAAGTGGAGTGCGTCGATCGATCTATCGAAGAACGACAAGATGTGGAAGGATTGTATCGACACCGCAAACGAGTCTGCCGATGCTGAAATCATCGAAGACCTGTTGCGATTCTTTTGTGACTCGTCGGAGAAAGAATGCTTCTGTGCTGCGTTGTACACATGCTTCACACACGTCAACCCCGACGTTGCTCTGGAACTTGGATGGCTCAATGGATACCACAATTATATTATGCCATTCTTCATCCAGACTTTCCGTCGCACGCACAAGCGCCTGGCTGTATTGGAAAAGCGAACTGCCCCGCCCAAGGAAGAGGAAGGCATGCAAAATGCTGTTGCTGGAACATACGGAAACCTTGGTGGCTTCGGTGGTATGCTGATGCTCGAGGCTGGTCCCTCGGTAGGAGGCATGCCTGGTGGAATTGATATGAGTGGTTTCGGTGGTCAAATGCCAGGCATGCAACCAGGCATGATGCCTAATGGAGGCATGAACATGAACGGCATGCCCCCGCAGATGGGCATGGGAATGTAAGAACGAATGGAAACGAAAAATGGAAATGAATTATAGTAAGACAAAACACGACTAGAATCCACTGAATGATTTTATTGCATTTACGCGATATGGTAATGCGCGTCCGATTGCCCTTTCAAGAGTGTACATGGAGTGGGGTACTTGTACAGTAGGGTCTGTCGCCGGAGCGCTGCGCTGCGCTCCACTTGGGAGTGCGTACCTGGTACCATAGTACTCGCCTCATTCACTAGAGTAGTAGCTAGCATCGAAGCATGCGCTGCCGCAGTTCTCACAATAGCATGTAGTACCTTCACCCCATGGCAAAGTCCATTCATGTTGTCAAAGGAGGGGACAGCCCTGCATAAAAGTACAGTACAAGTACTCCTACTTGAGAGCGTGGTCGTTAGCAGTTGCAATCGCCCAGTACTACTTCGTAGAAGACTACTACCGGTAGTCTACCAGTATTAGAGAGACTACCATATCACATAGACTCTGCTAGTCTCCTTGAAGCTTTCCCGACAAGAATAGTGCAATCGATTTCTTCTGGTCCAGTTGGTCGAAAACCAAAAGGGGGAGTGACGGAGGGATGATCATGTCGGCTAGCGGGGAAAGATCTCTCATCTCATCTCATCTCGTCGTGATGTACAAGCAAGTATCGCTCTCACTTCAGCTTTTGTGCTTTGTGGTTGTGGTTGTTGGAGAGTAGAGAGACCCTACTCTAGAGGTTCATCGCAGAAGGACAAAGCACTGTACGAAGTCCCAAGAATCTCGCGAGATTGACCTCGTCTCTCCACAAGTCCTAGAAGTAGAAGAATCCCTATTTACTTGTCTCTACGTGCATACAGAGAGGAGTCGGCAGCAACGGTCATAGTTAGCGGTGCCGTGTCCGGAATCCAAAGGTTTTGGCTTATTTCAACCTTGATTGATTACCCAGTAGCTACTCAACAAGCACGATGAACGACGGTACTGACGGTTCCGGTAGTGACAGCTACATTCACCACGATGATGAATCGCCGTTTTTCGCTGATATCACTTTGGATTTAGCGGAGGCGCACGATATTGCCGAGACACCAGAACCCACGCGGAAGCAACTGGTGGACACGGACTTTTTGAAAGAAATGCCGAAAATGCCACCGATTCCCGACGAGTATCCCGTAGGAGGCTTTGCAACAAATCCGTCTTCCCAACCAGCCCAGTCCTACTCGGATCGGCCCGCTGCTGCTGCGGCTGCGGGGTTAGTAGACTCTGAGGACGAAAATCGGAGCGTTGATGACAGCAAACTCTTTGCTTCGATCTCTAGTAACAAGAATTCTCGAGCGGCTAGAGCCATGCCTTCCTCTCGACGATGGCCTCGAGATATTCAGTGGGCTGTCGCTTTCTGTATCATTGTTCCCCTCTGTTTACTCTTGCCTATGATATTCTGTCCTGACAAAGCAAAAGCCATGGGCACTGAAACCTGGATGGCGACAGCCCCTGCTCCCCGATTGGCGACCCTACACACGCTCCTTTGGGGATATGGGGCCTCGCTAGTTTTGAGTCGACTCTTGTACAGAACCATGGGAGGTGGGGATGGAGATGATGCCCGCCATGTTGCCTCGCAAGTCTTGTTGCTGGCAGCACCCATTTCTGTTTCGGTTTACGTTCTACTGGTGGTAGTCATGTATCTCTACTTGCCACACGCCATGCTATATTTGATCATTCCTCTCTGGTTCTTGGCACGCGATATTTTCTTGTTTCGATCCTGGAAAATGACTGCTACTACACCCGGAGGCCGCCAGGCCTTCTTTCAAGCCTTGACCTGCATGACGTTGGATATCCTGAGTCGATCGCTCCGGAGGTCCAGTTTTTATCGGATCGTCTCCTTGCTGGTGATCGTCCAATTGATTGTCATTGGATGGTGGCGATGGGCCTTGTTGGCGGCGTTGAAATCGCAAAGCTTGGTGTGGATCTTCATTGCAGCCTTGGGGGGCAAGTGGGCCACGGGGACGGTCGCGCGATTATTGACCTTGATTGCTGCGGGGGGCATTCAAAGCTGGTTCGCCCAACAAGAATCGATGGTACAAGAAATGGAAGGAAACGGTGGTATTCCTAAAGATGATGTGGAAGACTTGCAAGAAGAAATGATTGAATTTGCAACGCTTTCTACCCCCTCGAAAACGCGGAACGGGGTAGACTACAGTCGAGCCTATGAGGACGACCCCGATGAAGAGCAAATCCCTGAAGCTTATCGGACGGCGGACGCCTCCATGTATAAATCGGCCCTGGTTCCGGATGAAGGAATAGATGACGATTTCGAGGATGAGCATGACGAAGGAGGGGGCTTTCAGCAATCCCGTTCCAGGCTGAATTTTTTTAACGAGTCGTCATCATCGCAGCAAAATGGGCCCACGGTCAAACACTTGTTGTTTTTGGGCTTGACACAAAGTTTTGGTTCCGTTGCCAAATGTGGACTACTAGGAGGCTTTGCTCAGTTTGTATGGAGTCAGATACGAAAGATTGATACCGCCCGGGCGACCTTTCGGAATCTACAAGGCATGTCGATTGGAAACAGCGAAGACAACACATCATTGTGGGGCAAATACATGTTGCAATTGAATTTGCTGGCGCGAGAATTTGTAAGAAACAATTCAGATATGGCTATGAGTCATGTTGCGGCATTTTCGAAAAACTACCAGCGGGCCGCACAGGATGTAGCTATTTTGATTGATGAGTCCGGTACGTGTGTTGGTCGTTGCTCTCTGTGTTGCTTTTTGCGTACATGTACAGTGTTACCATAGGAGCAAATAGTACCCACGGATACTAACACCCCCTGTCGTTATATAAGGCGTCGAACCCATGATTCATGAAGATATTTCCACGCATATGAGTTCCTGTGTAGGTGGTACCGTCGCGGGAGTTGTGGTCATTTTCACGGGAGCCGTGCTGGTGCATCAACGAAATCGAAACCATCCTCAGATCAGCGACTCGGCCGTCTTTCTCGATATGCTTTTGGCCTTTATCTTTTGCTATACTCTTATTTTTACCGTCATGGAACCTCTTCGAGCATCGATCAAGGCGGTCTATGTGAGCTTTGCCCAGCATCCACAGGCGCTCAGCCAATCGTATCCCTTGATCTATCATCGACTGAGTCGCATGTCTCAATCTAATCTTCAGTAGAAATAGTATCAGCATGGTATCCCAGTTGGTGGTATTGGATCTAGTGCGCAGTACGCCGACGCTTGACAGAATCTCCCATGCTCTCTTCGCCTCCGATGATATGGGCACCCACCATGCCCTGAACCACATAGTAGACCCCGTCGAAAGGTAGCAGTTTATTGAAATCAAAATTCGCAATGAGGATCTAGACCCAAACTGAGCTTAGGTTCCTCACCGGCGTCTATGCGAAGATGGTGTTGATGATCCAGCGTCAACAGCATGGCAGTCAGGACGGTAGATGACGACAGCAGAGAACCATACAAGGAGAAAAAATACTAGAGTGCGGCTTGCAGCAATAGATTGTTGCCAGACCACGTGCCGAATTTCCGAATCAAGGTGTTCGTCTCCTCCACAAGCTCTTGAAAAGAATCTGTCATTTTCTTCTGTACTTGTATTACAGCGAACAGTGGTAATCATATGCTTTGGTTGGGTTGGGTTTGGTCTGGTCTTGTCTGGCCAAGGTCTGGCTATGGAAGACCTTTTTCCGGCCTGCTCTCGTTGCCGTTCGGCCGTTCTTAGTTCATCTTGCTCTTCTTGCTTGCGGATCTTCTGGTTTGTGGTGGGATTGTTCGTTCTACAGTAATGATACTGGTACTAATACGAATATCTTTTCCATTACTTACCGGTACAAGTATCATACTGTACCGGTACCTGGTACCTGGTACCACTCGTCAGGGCCTCGCTCGGCGCGAAAGTTTGAAAATTCGAGGTCGGGAGTTGGTGGGCGGACAGGCCATCCGTGACAAAATACCGATGAGACATTCACGAACTCTCGGGCGGACCTCGCAAAGTTCCACGCGTCCGCCGTGCACGACGACGATCGAAGCCGACTTCCACACGTTTGTTGCATCGCATTCGACATTACCGCAATGGTGGCTGTTGGCTCTCCCTCTCTGCTACTATCTGTATTGTACTGTTGCCACTGCTACACATCCATCTTGCACGAAGACTTGACTCCTACGTCGACACTTTGCGAGCTACAAAGTGTGAAAGTTGTTCCAAGTTTGTCTCTCTACTAGTAGAGATAATGTCAACGTACACGATGGCAGCAGCGCAGCGATTCCTAGTTTTCGCCATGGTGGTGAAGCTCAGTTTGGGAAGCGCCATCCTTTCCGAGTGCAACTCGAGGCTCCCGATGAGTCTTTCGACTGTGATTTCCGATTTGGAGGCCGAGGGTGTGAATGAGCTCGGAACGGCTTGCTTTCTTACAAGCCGTGGTGTCACTACTAGTAAGAAGAGAGAATTCTTCGGAATCGAGGATGGATCTAGTACGGCCTTTGGTACGGATACTGGCGCCTGTATGGCCTTGACTCCTCCTTCTGTCGCAGAAGTGGCATCCACAGTAGTGGCGTGTGGAGGAAACATCGTTTACTATGCCGATGAGGATGATCTCTCACGGGGTGAGGGCCTCTTTGACAGTCTTGGGCCTGCCATGGAACGAATCTTGAACGAAGACATGACCCGCACATCCTCTTTGATTGTTGTGTCAAGTAATCCAGCCACTACCAAGATTCAGCTCGAAAGCGCCGCTGCGTCGGTATTGTCAAGTCTCGTTTCTTCCAAGAAGGTGTCTACACTAGATGACGTCTTTGCCATGGTTAAATATGTTACTACCCCCGAAGAAGCCATGGAATTCGTTGCGGGATCGGAAGAGCCTGCCCAGGCCCAGGCCACCATCGCTGCGACCGTAGCTTCTGACTTTTGGCAGACGACGCCTATCGCTCTCTCCACTCCCATGTCCCCTAAGGATCTGGCAGCAGCTCGACAGCTCGGACCTGCCGCTCGAAAGGCAGCAGAGTCGGCACTCGCTACTGTCAAGGCCATGGCAGGGGGCGAACTGGTATCCAACTTTGGAGAGCTATGCTCGGCTGCCATGAAGCGAGCAATGGATGATCTCGATGACTCGTCTTCTTCGAGTTTGGCTTCCACCTCTGTCGGTAAACAGATTCGTGAAAACATGAAGATAGAAATCGCCGCTGAACTTGCTGTTTTGAGTGACATTCAACTTGAGTTGTTGAAGGAGGCGTGCTTCACCGAGTTCAAGCAGAACTTGTCAAAGCTTCGAATCTCTCCAAATCTTGCCAAAGATATGCAAGATGTCGCAGACAAATCGATTGCCGAGTTTGCGAAACGAGCAAAGAAGAACCCCGGAAGCTCTTCCGACGCCAAGACTGCCTTCAAGGCCCAGCTCAAGGAATTCTGTGCGGAGCGGTTGCTGGCCGCTCGAGCAGGTGGACAGTTCAGACCTTTGCCTCGAAAGGGTGTTACGATCGGATTACATTGGCTTCTGCCAAAGCCATTCGGAAATGACTTCCGCCAAGAACCTTGGATGGTACATGCAACGGATAATCTTGTGTATGTTCCCCCAGACAAGATCACAGATGTCAGCCCTGATGAGGTTGCTGCGGGAGACTGGCGTAACAAGATTGTTCCATCTCCTTCTGGAAACGAAATGCTGTATATGCAGTAGGCAGGTTTGTTTTGGATAGAGTACGTGCGGTACTGTGTGGGCTAGCGTACCCATAAAAGCGTTTCTCGCCTGTTACTGTAGGTAAGAGAGAATTCAATTGCTAGCTAGATTGCCACAGCTAAATACAAGTCGTATCAAGGATGGAGCAGTCGCTCACGCTTATTAAAATTGAAGCTTCAAAATCTGGTATAGCTAGTAGATTAAAAGTTTGTGCACTGCAAGCACAGGTTTATTTGGCGTCTGGCTTTGCAGTTGCAGTAGTAGTATAGCATGGTAGGGAGTGTCCTTTTCACCAACGACCTCTATTCTTCGCGTTCTGACTTGTTCTAGAAGAACCAAATCTTTTCGTGAGTCGTCTGAATTTCTTCAATGACCTGCTCTTCCTCGGCCGTGGTCCCACCGACGTATTCCTTCAATCGGTAATTCCTTTGCGGACTGCGTAGTTTGTTCAAGGCTCTCGCCTCCACAAGCCTCACTTGATCCACGGAAATTCCAAGTTCTTTTGCAGTTTGACTCACAGTCATTGGTTCTCCGTTCTCAAGACCAAACCGAAGCATCAAGACATCTCGCTCTCGGTCTGCTAATTCGTTGATGACCGCCTGGATATCATCTTTCAAGTTTTCGCGTTGCGCATCTTCCTCCGGCGTCGGGGCGTCAGACACAATCAAGTCGCCGATCGTTCGCCGATCTTCTATTAGACTACCGCCTGTTCGGAGCGGTGACTCCAAAGAGATCACGTTTCGACTTCTAGATGTATACTTTTCCAGTTCATCCACCGAAACCTCCAGATATTGAGCGAGTTCAAGAAGTGAGGGGGCTCGTCCAATCTCGTGCGCGACGTCCTTCTTGGCTTTGCTAATTTTCTGCAACATTGAATAAACTGAAGGGATCAAAGAAGAATTGTCTGTCAGTGCGATGAAGAATATTAATTGTGCAAGTGGAGGAGGTTGTGAATGAGCTTACCATGTGCGGGCAATCGAATGATTCTGGATGAGTCCGAGATCGATCGCAGGATGCGTTGACGAATCCAGTACGTCGCGTATGTGCTGAACCGGTGGCCACGATCCGCCTCAAAGCGTTCGGCTGCTTGCATAAGACCTAGATTCCCTTCTTGGATAAGATCTTGAATGGTGAGAATGGTACCAACACCTCCACCCGCCTGTGTAGCGTACTTCAGTGAGGCCAAGTGGCGCTTCGCAATGGAGGTGACCAGACCAGCGTTGGCAGAAACCAGAACCGTTCGAGCTTGCTGTCCTTCGTACATGACTCGGCGAAGTCCAAGTACTGAGAGCTTACACGCTTCTGCCCACTGTCCTTCAGACGGAATACTGTCGTTGGTTTCCACAAGTTTGTCTCGGATTCTGATTGCCCTGCGGAGGCTGCGAATACTTATAGTCAATTTTCGCTCCGTTACCTTGTCCAGTAACCCCTCGCGGTCGTGCGTCACCGTCTTTCCATCCAGTCGGGGGCTGCTATTGCGACTCTGCGGTCTGACCATGCGAGAGCTGCGATTTCGTTTTCCCAATGAAACTGCCCGACTACTTGCTGGCAAACTGACAATATTAGCGCCCAGCTTGGGCTGCTGCTGCTGTTGCTTCACTTTAGTAGAACGGGGTTTGTGCTTCTCGACCCTTCCGATAGCTGAAGCCGGGAAAATATTCATCAAACTTTCAGTAGACATGGCCACGTTCAAATCTGTTCCAGTACCGCTGCCTCCACGGTGGCTGGATGACGACGACTCTTCTTCGGGAGAATTTGGGTTGACTACCCGTGTGCTTCGTCTTCCTCCTGCACTATTCTTTGCACGTACTTCGGAAGAAGGAGAAAAGGCAACGGATCCCTCCAAGTCCACCACCACGGCAGCCAATACTACTAACGCAGTCGTGACCCATTTCCTCGTCCTCTTCATCGTGTTCTTTCGTTCCAAACCGTTGAACATGATGCCGGTACTAGAGTGATGTGATGTTTTTTCTCGCGAGAGTGAGTGAAGCAAACGAGCTTTGTGAAACGTCAAGCCGGAAGCTACAAAGATCGTTTTCAACCAGTGCTGTCAATGCTGCTGCGGGAGGGAATGGGAGATCGTTGCGGCAAATTTGTTCGATAGCAATCGAGAGAGACCTCTTGTAAGACGATACGTTGTTGTTGTCGCTAACAATGTAGCTACCAGACACAATGGGGCTGATGCAAATACGTAAGCGTGCGTGTTGCGGAGCCCGCGTGGATGACGATGATGTAGGCCGCCAATACGCACGTACCGGTGCAGTAGCGCGAAAGAGGCTAAAGTGTTCTTCTCTGCGTGTGTTCTCGTCAAAGTGCGGGTGGCCGGCGCGTGCCCGAAGAATGCGCGGGAAAACTAATGAAAAAAAGAACGCGCAATGCGCGGAAAAGCCGTCTTGCAACACCACGTCGACCGATTTCGGAGAAGTTCATTGTCTGATGATGTCAATACACGTCACATCTTTATAATCTATTGGAAGTGCGACGCCGAAAACCTGCAGCTGCCTGCTAAGATGGACCAATCAGAAAACACCGAAAAAATACGTACGCACCGAGAAGAGACGACGGATGCCGCCGATGATGGTTGATGTGATCAAGATGTACATAATGCGACGAGACCCGGGACCCGCCGTGACCCGCCGGCACGATCTTTTTGAATGAAGGACATACGAGTACTCATTCGTCGCGCGACGACGAAGATGAGCCAGCATGATGGACTAATGTTCGAACAGAGTGCAGATATTGGCAACAACAAACTCGTATTCAATTAATGGAGGCTGACTCTAGCTCGATATGCTGGATTGCTGAACTGACGTACATATGCGTGACAATGGGAAGCAAGACTTTACTGACTGCGGCGGTACTCGTATGGCACAAGAAGAACGATACCGTAGGCTTTTGGCTGGTTGATGAGTGACTGGCGGGTGCTTTCAAAAAATTGAATTTCCTCGTTTATCTTTGGGGATTTCATGTGAGCATGAAACTGCATTGCCGTCGATGGTATGGGTGCTGAAGAGAAAAAAGTGCCGTTGCCCGAAGGTTGCATCTTTTTCTTTTCCCGCGGGTTAATTTTTGGTGGCTTTGCTTTCATCTCGGACTTTGGAGGGAAGAAGTGCTACTCCGTACGACGCGCCTACTCGTACAAGTACCGCGTACAAGACAAGTATCGACTGAATCCGGTACCGGTGCACCACGACATCGTCGTTGACGTCTTGGCTTTCGATGATGCCGTTGTCCTTCTATGTAACATTCGACAACTGTCAACCGACAAACAACCGATCGCCAAGGCAAACCCCGACGACAAACGACAGGATTGAATGAGATGAGGTCACATTTTCTCCCTTCTCTGTATATATTGGCATCCTGATGTCGATTCATTCATTTCCACATTCCTTGTTGCAGCACAAGTCCATAATGGCAGATACCCAGAGCAACAACGCCTCCATCTTTCACGATGATGTGGACCCAACCGCAC
This sequence comes from Nitzschia sp. pyKryTriq1, assembly GCA_956465555.1. Taxonomy (NCBI): domain Eukaryota; phylum Bacillariophyta; class Bacillariophyceae; order Bacillariales; family Bacillariaceae; genus Nitzschia; species Nitzschia sp. pyKryTriq1. The sequence goes on from OY101117.1 coordinate 538,325, forward strand.
CGCGGATCGCTCCCTGCTCTGCAAGGAAAGAAGATGCATTTCCACCACCCGTCCGACAAGTTTCGTTTGATGAGGAAGCTGACGTCGTCCCAAGAGATGGCTCGTCGATGGTCAAGGAGCCCGCTACAAGCGACGACGCACCAGTTGTGAGTCGGGCCCACCGCGGTCTTTCGTTTGAGCTTTGTTCCTTTTGGTTCTCTTGCAGTGCTGTCAAGCTCTTTCATCCAAAGCATGGTGAGACTCCTGAGGAAGCTGTCGATGGCATTTTGGAACTCTTAGAGACTGCACTAGAAGATGAGGCATTTGAAGGAGACTTTGGTAAGATCCTTCACGGCGGCAAGGATGCACTTCAGTTTCTGTCCGTGGCGGATTTGGACAAGATCTCAGTCAGGGCCAAACACGTCTATACAGCCCTTACCTTTGCCAAGGAGGCCATCAACAACTTTGAGCGGTTTGTCTTCCGCGACTGTTGCGAACGCGCCATCGCCTGCTTGGCGTATAGTGTCCCGAGGGAGGAACGTCCCTCTGGAATTACAGTGATGAGGTGGTTCCGGCAGTTCAAAAGGACTCGTACCTTTGAACTACCGCCGGGCAAGAAAGAATTGGTCGCCATCCGTGGCGCCATATCCACCTATTTTTCTATAAATCCTGAAATGCATTCCATCTTCTTGCATCACATGACTCGCTACTTGAGAACGGGCATTGCGGACACTTTGGCGTCCAGTACGGCCTACAAGTATTTCAAGGAAACCTTGCTCCCAATTGGCGCCAAAGAGGAGGGATACACTCAAGATTGTTTCTATTTGTTCCTTGCCAACCACAAGCTAGCTCGATTGGATCAAAGGACCTTTGAAGCGTGGTTTCGTGACGTGTTGACGGATCATCGACCTACCACCTTCATGAGCTTCTGAAAGAGGAAAGTCGCATGGGGAAACGATATCATAAATATCACAAATAACAGATCGAGCTGTAGGGTGCATCTACAATAATAGTTAAAAATACATTGCTCCTCCTGCACGTCCTGTTGAAATAGTCTTTAGAGGAGGCCCGGCTTCATCTTGATCGGGCACCAACACGGCATTGGAGGCGGCAGAGGGCTTTCTTCGCTTGAAGAGACGAGGGATCTGGCTCTTCCGTCTGGGTCTTGTTCCTTCCTTATCTGACGAGTGAGCCGCTACCTCTTCTTCCGGCAACGATGAAACGTCCGTAACATTCTGCAGTTGATCTAGAGAACTTTGCAATTCCTTAACCTGCCGTCGCAAGATTTCATATTCGATCTTGATATCTTCCGCTTCGCCAATTTTGGCTTCTAAAGCATGGATCTTGATGATTCCCTTCTCCAGGCGCTCGCCAAGTTGGATGTTTTCTTCCTTGAGTTGTTGGTTCTTCAGCTTGAGTTGATCGAGGCGTCCCTTGACCATTTTTATCCGCTGGGTGCTTTCAATACTTGCCCTTGCTTTGAACTTGGGCATTTCACTTTCAAACTCGGCAATAACCTCCTCAAGTCGGAGTATCTCTGCCTTGTGCCCCAACTCCTCTTCCTTGAGCTGCATGCGGAGGTTTGTGACTTGCTTTTCCTGTTTTGATATTTCGGCTCGAAGAGTCATAACTTCTTGCTCCAAACCTTCGACTTCACCTCGTCGATTGGCTGCAGCACCTTGCATTCCACTTTGTAATTGATCCATCTCCGTCCTCATATTATCCAGGGTCTGCTCTTGGGCGTGCAATGTGTGTTCTAGGGCGAAAATATGTTGGTCCTTGCCTTTCAACTTCACATCGTACTCGTTGTGTATAGATTCAAGCTCTGATCTCAAGGCTGTAAGTTCACGATTCAGATCTGTAACTTCTTCAGCTCGTTTCGTTCGCATGGCAGCAAGGTCATTACGAAGATCATCAATCAACGAGTCTTTTTGGGATATTTGGCGTTCAAATGTGCGCACAATAGAGTGCTCAGAGGCTTCTCGGGCTTTCTGAGCTTCATCCAGATTTCCTTGGATACTTCTCTCTTTGAGCGCCTTATCAAGCTTGTTCTGCATATCCTTTTCCCTTGATCTGGCTTCTTTCAGCGAGGATTCTAGTTCGCGGATCTTCCCTTGTGCCTCGTCCGAAAATGCCATATTGGATTTCAATCTATCAGCAAGGATATCCAATTGAGTCGACGCAATCTCATCAATTGTGCACATGTCTTTTTCTGCCTTATCCAATGAAAATCGAAGCTCGTGAAGCTCGCTATTGTGGAATCGAACTTTTTTGCTCATACTATCCGAGATCTGAGGACCATCCAGGCTCGGACAATCGGATCCAGAATCCGTACACCTAGTCTCGGTATTTCTCAACTCGAATTCGAGGGCCTGTATTTTTGTTTGACAGATTCGAAGCAAGTTACTTTTTGATTCTAGTTGATTGGTCAAATGTTGAGCTTTCTCCTTGAGTTGAGTGACCGTCGCCTCATCCTGTCCTGAAGAAGCGACACTGCTCGAAGACGACGGTGATATAGATTTTTGCGCGGCTTCCATCTGTACGAGACGTTCTTCAAGCAAGCGGTGAGTCTCTTGTGCCGCTCGTAGTTCTGACCGTACCGTTTCTTCTACTTGGCGTCGTGTAGTCGCAATTGTGGCACGTTTCTCGGCTTCCAAAGTTCTAATTTGCCTTTGTGCCTTGGCTAGGTCCTGTTTCAAATCTTGAATTTCTCCGGAACTGTCCTTGGCTTTCCATAGCTGCCGCTTTAGTTCTCGTAGTTGTGCGGATTGAGCCTCATTGTCACGAGACAAAGCCTTCATTTTGGATTGTCGTTCCGCCACGTCCTCTTTCAACTGAAGCTTTGCCTCTCGACATTCCAGATCCAATTTTTTCACTCTTTCATTGACTTGAGCACATTCTTGTTCCTTAGAGTTCAATGCATCTCGCAATCGTTTAACTTCCTTAACCAGATTCGACACTTGGCTTGATTGAGCAGTCGACAGGTGAGAATCGTAGACTCTCAACCGACTGACTTGTCTTTCCAATTCGTTAATCTTATCATCTTTTGTCTTGAGCATGCTTTGGTGCCACCGAACCGTTTTGTCATTTTCCTGCTGATGTAATCTTTTGAGCTCCCCTATTTTCATTCCATCTTGTTGTGTCTTGGCGGCTTGAAGATTCTGACGGACCAGGTTGGTAATGGCCTTGTCTCGCTGATCGAGTATGTCTTGTTGTTCTTCGACACGTCTTTGCCAAATTTGGGTATTGTGGTGGGCGTTGTCCCGTTCTGCCTCCATTTCTTCCGCGCGATTACTGAGCAGCATAACTTGCTGTTGAAGCCGAATAATCTCCGTTTGCATCTCTTCCTTGCTTTCATGGCTGTTGTTTCTTTGCAACAGAGAAACCTCTCCGCTGTTGTGGATCACAGTCCTTCGGATTCCAGGGACCATGGTGATGATGGCGCCGATTCACTTTATGAAAGGCAGCGTCTCCTTCAACTGATAGCTGTATCTGCTGTAACTCCAAGATGTCTTGGAGGGACTATCCATTCCTTGACCAAGGAATAGTCTTCTTTCATGGAACCGAAAACGAGGCGTTGGGTCCGAGACACATGTCAAAGCCGTACCTCTATCACATATACAGCATGACACTACTCCAATTGTTCTTTGGCTATTATTAGGATGCTTCTTCTTTTGCGTTGAGATAAAAATTTCGAAGATAACCGTGATAAACGACTGTGTTTGATCCTTCTAGCCGACTGGAATGATTGATGATTCCTCCGACTGCATTTTTTTGTCGACCAGGAACGACTGAATGATATTTTCGATCTCCACAGTCGTGCATGCATTGCGCGCCAGCCACTCCATCCAATGCACCATCCACCATTGATTCATTTTCGTCCGTGAGCGCGCACCTCAAAAATATAATCTTTCAACAGACATGAGGATAGGAATGTTAAACGCACGCACCTCTGCTGCAATTACGATGAGTCACGTGAAAAAAAGGCAACGATCTCCCTCCAAGACTGAGCAAACGTTAACTCAACCACCACCGACCATGTCGTGCTGTCTGTGTTATCGTAGTTGTAGCTGGGATCGGAAAACGCAAGACGACGCAAGCAAAAGTTTCGGCACAAGTCAGTAAGTGGCAGCAGCAATAATTGACCCGAGAAGCGAGAGAGCCTTGAAACAAAAAGAGAGGCATCCAAAACCGACAAGTATCTATTTGCATTTGGACCTTCTGTTACTATCAATCCGTTTTGGTTAGCGAAGGTTGCTGTGTGCAGTTGCTAATAGTTTTGTTGAGGAAGATCTTGAAAAGGGTCGCCCGTTTCCTCTTGCAAAAGAAGAATTTAAGGACGACAGCAACACATATATTTGAGGTTGATCTTGCGGTTCTGAATTACCTGCAAATTAGCTTGTATTTGCGGGGCTGTGGGGTGCGTGATCTTCTTCTTGTAATTTTATATTATTCACAATAGCATGTCGACGCATGGAAGATCGTCGTCCTACGGTAGCGGGAGCTGGTTCTCTGGAACCATGGAGGTTATCTCTGGCATGGCACCGCGGCCTTCCACGCCCCAGGGGTTGCCTCACGGTGGGAGTCACGGAGCCCGTAGTATGTCGGCGCCCAACTCACCGGCCCGTCCAGGAATGATACCAGGTATCAACCGGCTTCCCAGTCAAGATTCTTTGGATCGATCGATTCACAATGAGTCGGGGCATGGAAAATCCACAGCACAAATTATTCGCGATCTGAAGCACTCGAATGCGGCGCTATCTGCCAAACAAGCCTCGGTAGAAGCTCAATTTATGAACCAGCTGTCTGAGGTCACCAAGTCGTTTGAAGACCAACGATTCAAAATGGATGCCGATATTCGCGCGCTCAAGAAGCAACTAGCTCATCTGGAAGCCTACAAGGCGGCGGCTGACTCCAAACTAAAAGAAAAGGATTCGTCCTTATCCAAAGTCAAGGAAGAATCTGCCTTTCAACGACATTCGATTAGTGATTTGAAGAATCAACTCTATCAATTGCAAACCGAACTCGAAGATGCTCAACAGGGTGGTGGTCCCATGATGTCCAGGGAAACGCGGCAGGAAATGGAGCAGTTGCTGACGGACAACCAAGAAATGGCCCGGGAGCTAGCGAAACTGCAGACCGAATTGCGAGATAGCGAACGCGCCCGTCACGAAGTGGAACGAAGACTAAGCAAACCAGGCAAACCACCGGCTGCGCCTAGCTCGGGAGACTCTCCTGGCGGGTACTATCACAAGTATCAAGAGACGCATTCCGAACTCGAACGCCATCGCAAGCGATTGTCGGCCACTCAAATGAAAATGGAGGGTCTCGAAGCTGAGAAGCAGTCGCTGGAGCAAGCACACGCCAAGACGCTAGAGGAGCTTCAGTTGGAACTTGTCAAGCAGTCGGAACTGTTCCAACGACGTGAGCAAGACTTGATGGCACAGATCGAATCTCTTGAATTTACCGACTCGCAAGTCACTATCAACTTGAAGCGAGAGTTGGAGCAGCGCGACGATGCCATTGCGGGTATGCAGGAGGAATTGGAGCAATATGCTGAAAAGGCGGCCGAATTGGCAGCACAACTTGCCCAAGCACAACAGGCCGCTGACAGTCAAGAGCACTACCGACGCGACGAAGCGGAAGATTTGCGAATTTTGCACGATGCTCAAGAAGAAGAAATTACCACCTTACGCAAGCAATTGGAAGACGCCCAAAAGGAACTGGAAATGCGCGACGAGGAACTGGAAGAGTCGAATGCTCGCCTGGAAAAGGTGGCGGAGTTTTCGTCATCGAATCCCGACCTCGCTCATGATGAAGAGCTCACGAAGGTTCGAAATGAACTGGAAGACACAATGTCAAAGCTGGAGAAGGCAGAGTCCGAACTGGCGAGTCTTCGTCAGAGCCGTGATCTACCTGACAAACATAACGAAAGTGCCCACATGGAGCTGGAGGCTGAGCTCTCAAAGACTCGCGTTGAACATGAAAAAGAAACGGAGGAGCTCAAGTCATCCATCGATCTCTTGACAAACGAGAAGCGAGAAATCGCTGAAAAGCTTGCGGCACTCGAGAAAGAAAAGAACGAAGTAGTATCGAAGTTCGAAGTTACAAACAACGAATTTTCCACACTGCGAAGTCACTGGGAGGGTAAGGCTGGGGCGGAGAAAGCGGCCGAAACCCTCAAGAAGGAAATCGAAATTCACAGGCAGCGAGCACATGATGCCAGTGAAAGTGAAAGGGCCTTGAGCGAAAAGGTTCAGGACCTGGTTTTCAAGGTTACCGAACTCGAGAGACAGCTTGAAGAACAAACGAAGGCGACTGCCGAAGCTAAAAGCAAGCTGGAAGAGAAACTCACCGCGGAAACCCAGATCCAAGGGAAAGAAAAGAATACATCCGAGGCTCTACACAAGGCACAAGCTGAGATTGAGGAACTTCGTCAAACAATCGCGGCTAATGAGACTGGTGGCAGCAAAACTGCCAAGCAGCTCCGAGAGGCTCAGATCGCTTTGGTTGCTCTGGACGACGAAAAGAAGGCCATGTCTCAGACGCATCGCGAGCTTTTGATGGCCGTGGAAAAGAAGAAGGAAGAAATTCAGCGAATGAGCCAGGAGCAGCTCGCGGCCAAAGAGGATGAAATTGCCAACCTCAAGAAGAAACTATCGGAAGCTGAAACAATCGAAACAGAAGAGTTCACAAAGTTGCAGGAACGATTGGCCGCGGCGGAAGCCCTCGAAGCCGACGAAATGAAGAAATTGAGAGAAGAGCTATCGAAAGTTCAGTCGCTCGAGAAGGAAAAGATTGCTCTCGAGGAACGCGTTGAACGTTTGGAGACTTCAAGCCGCGCAGTACCCGTCAGCCCGGAACCCAACATGGCCGCGTCTGTGAGCCTTGGCGATGCTACCAAGGCCAAGCTGGAATCTACCATCCGGGCGCTAACGGGTGAAAAAGAAGCTCTCCGAACAAAGCTAAAAGATCGGGACACAACCATTGCCGCCTTGGTCAGGTCTTCAGTGTCACTAGAAAGCAAAATCGCTACCATGGAAAACGAAGTACACGAGGTACGATCGGTTCAGTCTGAAGAGAAAAAGGTAACCGAAGGTGAACTGCACGAATTGCGCAAGATGTTAGCAATGAAGAATAAAGAAGCGCAGATATCCGAAGACGTGACAGCACTTAAGAAAGACCTAAAACTGGCAAAGCAAGATGCCAAGCGTTGGAGACGAGCACTCGAGGAGGAGGGTGGGGCCGAAAGCGAGTACAAATACCAAATCAACATGCTTTACAAGGAGCTCGATCAAAATATTGAACGCTTGAAAGAACGAGATCAAGCAATTGAGAACCTTGTCAGCCAGTCGATTTCGCAAGATGCCCATGTGAAGGAGCTCAAGAAAAGAATATCGTCGCTCATGAAGGAAATGGAAAAGATGCGTGGGTATAGCATGCTGGATTCGGAAGTGGAGCGTCTTCAACAAGAGACGGAGATGTTTGCTGGTCAAATTATTGAGCAAGATGAAGAAATTCAAAACCTTAGGAGGAGATTGCAACAACGAGATGAGCAAATGCAGCTGTTGAAGCAAGAGCTTTCGGATCTCAAAGACCGGTCTGAGAACTCAGCTCCATTGCCAGAAAAGTCCGAAGAATTGGAGAGACTCAAGAAGGATGTTTCTCGAATAACCACGGATTTGATGGCCCGAGATGAGGAGATTGTTTATCTTCAGAAGAAGCTCGAGGAAGCGAAAGAAGAGGCAGCTAGTGCCGACCCAAATTTGGTGACGAATCTCCAGGCAGAACTCGATGAATTGAAAGAAGCTAACGAAGATAATCGTAGCGAGCTTCGCTATCTGCGAAAGCAGCTGTATGAAGCCAAGCAAGCTGCTGGTGAAACCAACGACCTCAAGCTCGAGTTGGCCCAGGCCAAGTACGCATTCGATGAATACAAGCGAACGCAAGGAGCGGTTGCAAGTACCAGTGAAGAGGACAGGAAAGTGATTGAAAAGCTCGAAGCGGATCTCAAGCTTCGCAAAGCAAAGATCGCCGAACTCGAAAAGGCATCGGTCTCACGAAATGGAGAGAACGAAGAGCAAGTCGCCGCTTTCCAAAAGGAGATCGAGAGCCTGCGTAACGAATCAGCCAGCAAGACGCAAACGCTCGATCGCCTCAAGGAAGCCATCCAATCGAAGGATGCCGCTTTGGAAAAGGCTGAGAACATCAAGCTGAAATTATTGGGCGAGCTTTCGGATACGAAGGAAGCACTGAAGAAGCTTGAAGGCGAAACCTCGCAGAAACAAAGATCGATCGAGTTTTCCGACACCGAGAAAGAGGCCCTTTCGAAGGAGAGAGACTCCCTGATCGTGGAGAGGGATGAAATATCGAAGGCAAAGGACGAGCTCTTGCAGGAGGTCTTGGTTCTAAAAACAAAAATCGAATCTCTGGAAGAAATGCAAAAGGAACAAGACAACCTCAAAACCGAATTTGAGGAATCTCAGCAGGCTCGAGAAGCTGCGGAAAAGTCAATCGTGGACGCATACGAGAAGCGGATCTCGGCTGTTGCTTTGGACAAGGACGTGACTATCGACCAGCTACGAAAAGATTTGGCTGAATCACGTGGGAAACTGTCGGAAGAAGCAGATGAAATGTCACGACAACTCAAGTCTTTGCAGGCCGAGAACGAGGGTCTTAGGGAACAATTTGGTGTTGAAATGCATGCCAAGAACCAACAAATCTATGCTCTCGAACACACGTTGCATGCCCAGGAACAAATTGTGGAGAACATGAGAGCCGAAATGGACCAATTGCAGAGTGGCATGGAACACGCAACCGAGAAACGTCGGGGCGAAGTAGAAGACCTGCAGCAAGAATTGATGCAACTCGAGGGGCGCTCGCTGAAACAAGACCGTGAGATCACAGCATTGAAGATGCAGCTGGAAGAAGGCAAACTAGAACACAAGGCTGAAGTTGTTCGGCTCAAGGAAGCGCTCGCAACCATGGAAAACGAAGGCCCACTTGCGAAGACAATGGCGGCACTGGCGAATGACGACCGCATGCTTGAAGTGCGGGAACGTCTCGAGCAGCTCAAGGCAAGGAATACAATTCTCCAAGAAGAGAACCTCAAGCTTGGTGGCCGTCTCGAAAGAAAGGTGATCGAAATCAAGTCTCTAGAATTTGAGAAAGCTCGCGCCGAAGAGTTGGAAAAGGAGAATGGTTCGCTTAGGCGGCAAGTGAACGAGTTAGGATCGATTCTGGAGAGCGGACGACCAAAATCTTCTCGTTCTTCCTCCTCGAACAAGTCCATGACGTCAAGAGACTCTAACTCTTCGTCATCCCAAGCCTCATCTCAGTCGTCTACCACCGCAATAGAAAAGGACACCTCTTCGAAAGCAAAAGAAAAAGCCGCTAAGGGCAAGAAAGGTATCAAAGGCCTGTTTAAGCGAAGGGGATTCTCATCTGACGATGTGATCCAAGAAGAATCTTAAGAATAAATAGTGTATGATAGTTCTATAGGTACTCAGTAGTTCTATTTTGGACAAAGGAAAGATATCGAATTGTAGTTTGGAGATCTTAGAAGTACCTGTATTACCCCTCGATGATTCAGATACGGTACTTGTTCCGGTAGTAGAGGAGCTGTCTCATTTCTCGCGTTCGGGCGGCCTGCGCGCGCCGGTCGATCACCGATACACATGGTTTGGGTTGGTGGATCCCCCAAATGCGCAACCGCTTCGAGCTGCTTCGAGACCCCTTTTGTTTCTTTCCGAATTTCCGAACGCGGGCTCAACAAAAATCTATCACACTCTCATACCGGTCTCTCCATTCCTCAGTCTTCTTGCCCTTGCGCAATCTTTGCATGCTGCATTCAAGCTTCTTCGCCCTCTAGCAGACTGGTTCAAGCGCCAATAACAACATCAAAACAGCGGCTTCCTGCATGTATTGATTTTTTTGTAATGCTGCCCTCAGCCACTCAGCAAAAGCCGCGAAAGATCAACATTTTAATATGTTCCGCCAACATGGGAAACCAAGAGCCCGACGTGGAATCTTTGGCAGCTTGGATTCCGAGGGATGGAAATATCAAGGAAGTGCTGGAGAACCCGCGGTATCCCTTACCAGAGGGCACTAATCCCATTGAGAGAAGGATGGAGGCAGTTGTTGGCGAGATTCTAAAGCGAAAAATCAGTTTAACCGCAGCCGAGGCGCCGGAGACCCCAAAAGCCGATGAACAGAGGGAAAATTTTGACATTGTGGTGATCGGAATGCAGGAAGCTACATTTGATGTAGAAGATCCTTCAAAGATAGGTGCTACGAGAGGTATACCGACGCGCATACCGTCACATGCTCTCAAGGCTGTCACGGACCTGACAAAGGCAAAGGATCATTTAGGGAACGTTAGGGATCGTCAGCGACAAGGCAGCAGTGATCGCAACAGGCTCGGCATGTTTTCCGGAATTTCTCCTACTGCAAGAAATGGTGGGATGGTGAAACCTCCTATGGCACCGAAACCGGGTACTGGTAGTGGTACGATGAGACCGCCCACTGTCCCCAGGGCGGTTGGAGGAACGCCGAAAGGCAAGATGTCATCATCTTCCCTTTTGGCGTCTGACCCCGCAATCGCCGATGACTGTTCCACATTATCCTCGAGGGAACGAAGGTCCCAAGCACAAAATGATACTCTAGTGTTGCACGCTTTATTTCAAGATCACCTTCCCAGCTACGAACATGCCGTGTCGTATCAGAGAGGTCAGATGCGCCTAATGATATTTTACAACAACGAAGGAATTTCTTTGGAAGTGATCAGTATCAAGGCGCAGAATACTGGGAAAGGAGGATTGGCAAATAAAGGTGGAATCGTATCGGAGGTCCTTGTCGACGGAACCACAAGACTAGCATTCTTCACTGCGCATTTAGAAGCTCATGAGGGTTCCTCAAAGTACGAAACACGATGTAACTCCGTGGCTGATATTTTCAGAGGAACAACCTCAAGCATAACACAGTGCCGTTGCGATGTAGCATTGGCAAATCATTTTACCTTTGCCATGGGGGACTTAAATTTTCGGACGCGATTACCGGACCACGATCCTGGCTCCGAGGAGCATATTTCGACGACTCATGCCATGGTGGAAAGAACTGAGTGGGATGAACTGTATAAACACGACGAGTTGTGTAAAGCTATTGAAAATAATCACTGCTTTTCGGGATTTTCCACACCAGTATGTTCCTTTCCTCCGACATTCAAGGTTGACAGACAAAAGGGATACGTGTACAATGACAAACGATCGCCTTCATACACTGATCGGATCCTCTACACAACGGGTCACCGCCTGCAGCAAAAATTGAAAGTCTTGGCATACGAACCGATCGATGATTTCTCCTCCTCAGACCACAAGCCTATTCGTGGTGCCTTTGAAGTTGAATTGAATCCATGTCTAAAATGGAGACCAACCCTCACGCATAGAGATACCAAGCGATTATCGTTTTCGACTGGAATTGTATCCAGGATGTCCAAACTTCGGATGTCCAGTGCTAATGTCGTTGAGAAACCAAAGAAGGCTGATCGGAGAGAATATTTGCATTTATTCATCTCGTCGATTCATGTGCTTATCAACAAAGATTCATATAAATCGAGCTCCGACGCTAGTAGTCCAAGTCCGTTTGTGTGTTTCGTGTCGACACCGGCGGAAGCGCTGAAAAGAGATACCAAAAGTTGGCAAAAACTGGTGCATACTATGAACCCACGCGTTGGAAAGAATTTATCGAATTCCGATGGAACAAAGGCTTGGCCCAAAACTCGTCGAAAGAGAAACACATTTGATGCATTTTGGGAAAACGAGGAAATTCAATTCAAAGTGCGAACCCACACGAACGAAGGCCTTCCGATTGATCTGAGTGGTGCAATGATCCATCTCGCTGTGTTCGACGGGAAGACAAGCGGAAACTTGCTCGGTATCTTCTCGTTGAACCTAGCCAGTCTGATAACACAGTCACGACAGCGAGCGGACCTGGGAAAGACCGCCATTATGACGCAAACGCGAAAGTCTGAGTACCCTAGTGTTGTTCGAAGGAGCCGTGGAGGAAGTGTTCGGGCGCTTTTTGGTGGCGGCAGCGGTCGGGCACTTTTCGGTGGAAGCGTGATGCACGTGTTCGGTCCAGGAAAAACAACGAAGCCTAGTGCAGAAGCTCCAGAAAGTGAGAAGAAAGATTATGTCAAAGGAGACGAGACAACCGAAAAAAACGACAAAGGAAGTACTGGTTGCGAACACGCTTCGGCCGACGGATCGGAAAGCTTGAATGGCAACGACAGCTCTCAAGTAAAACAAGCCGGAAAGAATAAAGAGCGACCCCGGCGCTTTCGGGGTCAAGGAAAGAACAGGGCCGACGAAAACGAGGAGGAAACTGGCGTGCTCACAAGCGGCCCGTCTGCTGAGCTGCTGCGTCGGGCAACCAGCAAAAAATGGCTAGGACCCCGCAGATCTTCCGTCCTTGCTGGCCCGATCGATGTCTATTCCATGAAACTATCTCGCCCGCTCCGGAAATATGGACAAAATATCGGGTCTATCAAATGTACAGTCGACGCTTGGTGGTTAAGCGACGAAGACGCTGAAGGAAGAAAAATGAAGGCGCAAGATGATAATCCTCCCGAATAGCGAACGAACGGCAAAAACAATTAGTTGTCGATGATATTCATCCTTATGCCAAGCTCGAGGTTTTAAAAAATAGACTATTGCTCAAATTGGTTCACTGCGAACACCATTCCGCTGCCTGCATCGCGGTACATCAAAAGACGTCTCCAATGACAAAGACTCATCAAGACGCTCTTGCTTTTTAGTTCCGAATCCAGAATATTTGATAGAGCGGCGTAGGCTTCTTCCGCTGAGAACTCCAACGCTTGACGAGTCTGGTATTTCGGAGTGAGGATGTCAGTGAGTGCATCGATGGACTGGTTTGCTTCTTCTCGGGTGACCTGCATCTGAACAACCTTCGGTGCCATGTTGTACTCGGCCATGGTTATTTTCTCCATCAAATCTCTCGAACAGGAAGCAACATCCGGCGCAGTTCTTGAAGTATCTGGTGCCTTCGGCAGAGCGATACTGGTAGACTTCCCAGGAAGGGATTGGGTTCTTAACGACGACGCAGTTGAACGTGAAGCGGAAGTTTTAGTTGGACCAAAGGACCGAGGACGTAAGGGCGGTACAGAAAAGGACGATTCTGGATTGGAAGCGTCAAAAGACGCGGTACTCGAAGCCGGTGAAAAAGTCAGAGTCCTCTGATTTGGATTGTTTTCGTCATCAAAACTCTGTTCCAGTTGTTTCTTGGGGTAAGGGGTCTTCCGGTATTGTTTTGTCTTTCGGGCCGACACAGAAACGGGAAGCCCTTTTGGCGACATGAAGCCTTCACTGTCCGTATAGAATTCCATTTTTGAAGGCGCCTGTTGCGACACCTCATCTGGCTTTTCTTTCTGCCCATGTCTCCCGCGTTTGTTTGGAACTACTCTGACTCCAATTGAGTTGTCGTCGGGATCGAGACGATATCGGTCTAGAATCGGCGTCATGGTGGAGTTGTTGTCATCATTGTCGTAATCGGGCATGATACTTGTTGATATCATAGTTTCATTCATCATCGTAGCATCCATGGTAATATTTGTATGCGAAGGTGAAGGGACTCCTGCGGTGTCGACCATAATGTGGATGGGACGATGGAAAACAGGGACTGGTCGCTTGATGTCCTTCCCCATGGTTTCGGGCTTCTCGGCAACCAGAGTGGCTATCATCGTCTCGTCTGCAGAATCAGAATCATCGGAGGACTCCTCATCATCCTCTTGAGCAATCTCCTCCAGAAACTTGCTATTGGAGGGACGCTCTAATTCGTGGCCGACGCTGCTCTTTCTAGATATCCCACTTGTTTCATCCGAGGGTCTACTTTCATGAATCAATTCTTCTTCGACGCGATCCAACATAGACTCCATACGGGAAAGAAATAGAGATCTCTCCTCGTTCAACTTTATCACGGGGCTCGCCTTGGCATGCTGAGTAATAGCTTTGTTGATCGCCGCCGAATTCGATTGCGTCTCGACCGTGTTGAGAGAAATCATGTCATCGTCCTCTTGGAATCCCTCAAAATTCAGGTGGCGCTCGGAGCGACGGCGACCACTGGATGGTAACGGAGAAGCTCTGATGCCTTTTGATACCGGGGTTCTCCGCTTCGTACCACTGGACGGCAATGGTAAGCTCATCTTTTCAAGGATCGAAGCCGTGCTAGAACTACGGCAGCGAAGATGAAGCAAAGCAAGATGAGATTTCCAGACAAGACGGAAGGAAACAATCCTAGCTGACCACAAAAATCGCACGTACCTAAAGGAAAATGTCTTCATGGTAGGAGTAGTAGGGGTTAAAGAGGCCTTTCGCTTGGTGGTGCTTCCAAACGGTGAGGGCTGAAGCATAGAACCAGGCGTGGTGGCTCCTTCCGTTTCGACATCAGCCTCGATGACACAATCCAGAGGGCCTCCCACCGACCACTGAATATGCGTGTTCCCTTTACCCATTACCACTACTTTGGGAGACGTAATCGAGTCATTCCACGACGTTTTGACACCCAAGAGTTCCAATCTCGTGCGCAATAAGCCCATCTTTTGCCGGGTCGCTTCTTGAACCAATCGACATAATTCTGCCATCTCGGTGACAGTCTTTGCCTCAGGGGAGACAGGCAGAATGTCTTCGGTAGCATTCAATAAAGATTCATCAATCCTATCGATTCGAATCCCTTGAGTTTCCAAGAAATTCTCGGCATTCTCTTCGTTTTCCGCTGTACCGAAAGGAGAGAAGACATGAGAGACGGCAAGGGAGAAAACGTGAAATGCAAAGTGTCGAGACTAGGGACTTTCTTCGTACCTTTTGTCAATCTAGATGCGGCATCGTCAGAAACAACCAAAATTTCAGAGAACGATGTCAGGGCAGAGTTCAGTGCACTCAGATTCGACGATTGATTGGCAAAGGTCGCCATGGTGAGATGTCTTTTTTGTGTTGGGATGTTGGTTTTTTGTTCGGTCTGCGCCAAAACAGTCCTCGCGAGCCGGCGTCGTTGGCTCATACGTGGAACTCAGTAAGAAAGTATACGTAGGGGAGGTTTGAAAAACGTACGTGCAAATCCTACCAGGATGACGATGGTACAGGAGTGAACGTACCGTACCGGTACTGGTGGTTCTGTACCGGTAAACACTGTACAGGTACTTGTACCTGGGTACTGTACCCGTACCGGTACAGTACTGGTACTCGCACCTCGCACCTCGCACATCCTACCGGTACCGGTACAGTAAGTGAGATGGGCTGGATTGGTTGCCAATCAAAACTCTCCTTCTCAAGCTCAAGCTTCATGTCAGGGTCGGACGAAGTCGGACCAGTCGGACAGGCCGGAGAAGAATACGGGGCTAGTAGGTCTAGTACAAGAAGAAGAATCGATCGATTTTTACAAGTACCGGTACTCGTAGTCTCTAGAGCTTTAGTACGAGTAGACTTTTGTGTGTGAGTACAGACAGTTGTAGCAACTTGAGACTTTTCTATAGCTCTAGTAGAGAGCAGAGAGGCTTTCTACAATGAGTGTTTAAAAAAATGTTCTCGATTTTAATTACACGAGGTACGAGATGACGATTTTGGAGCATTATGATATCTTTCGTATGCTTTCGGCAATTCTGACGCCGAGAGCTCTTCCAGACACATTTGCAACAGCAGTGCCCTCGAAACCAAAATCTCAGTTGCACTGGAATGTGTTTCGTCGTAGTCTTCATTGTCTACTCTGGCGTCGTTCCAATTCGCGTTCTCCTGAAACGAGCCACTCTTGACGACTTCCGGGAAGGATGATAAAATTGTGATAATGGCGGCGTCCTTCAAGGAGCGTGTAGCCGCATGAGATGACCATCCTGAGGCATCTTCTTGATTCCATAGGTGAATTGGCGAAGCGCTCTTGAGCCACGAGGCCGATCGATTCACTCGGCTGACTTGATACTTGAAGTCCATATCTCCCAAGTCCTGCAAAACCGCAAGAACATCCAGAACAGTCGCACCGGTCAGAAGACGACTGGGGCCACGGGAGAAGTAGAGACACTCCGCCGATTTGTCTGTCTCGGAATGGCATCGCACGGATCTAGCGCAGGACCAGCAAAAGCATTCTGTTGGGTTCACGTTGAGTAATCTCATCTCACATTCCTGCAGCAATGAGTAGCAAAGAAATTCTTCGGCGACAAGCATCAGTTCCAGAATCTCATGACAACAATCTTGTTCTCTTCCCCGAGACCATCCACACGCAATCGAGCCGTGATATATATGCTGCAACATCCAAGCGCAATATTGGGAAGGAATATTGAGGTGGAGGATTCTCTTCATGTCTGGGGATGAGGTACTGTGGCTCGACTTTTTCATGGTGGCAAATCGCAGCGCAGAGGCCAATTTTGCACTTTTTGAGGATACAATTGATTCATGAACGGTAAAGGCAGTGCCGTCGTCGGCGATGAGAGTGACTTCGTCGTCTTTCCACCTTGGTTTGTAGCGAAACGAACTATCCGTGTAACCATCAGAGACCCAAGGACAGGAACAAGAACTGGTGCGGAGTTCTTCCTGGAACCACTTCATCTCCAGCAGAAGGGAACTTCGTAACGATAATCTCGAACGGTCCAATTCACTAATTTTGGTGGACATTTTTGAAGCGACACCAGCTTGCCGTACATAAGATGCCACGAAACAATGTGAATTCGGCTCTTCCGCAAACAAGCCGATTGGTTTCAGCTGTCGCGCCTTTATGCTAACATGCAACCGAGCCCGATCTTTCCCCTTCAATTCTGCTCCCAGCATGTATAAAGACACGGCAGAAGCCAAAGACTGTGGTAGCCCCTCATCATCCTTTTCGCTTTCTTCCCAGCCTCTGTAGAGTGACTCTACCAGTGCATTGGAAAGTGCTCGTTCCTTTTCAAAATCCTCCTTGGATTCGATTCCTCGGAAAAAAGATTCCGGCTGCTGTCTCAACTTGGGATCCTTCCGGCGCCTTTGTTGCCGGTCGCCTAATTGCTGCAACCCAGTCGAAACCAAAGCATGCAATACATATGTGTTACATCTTTGTGCAGCGATACTTATGGCTGTGTCACTCAAGATTCCATCGTATGCTATGATCTCGGAAAATGGATTGCCCCCATCCCGAACAAGCAGTTGGCAACCCTCTGTCTTGATATCGCTTGTTGCGTCCGAAAGGAGAAGCGCCGCGATAGATTCTGTGACACGATAATCCTTTCCAGACGGATCGCTAAACTGCAGCAGGAGCTGGATCATGTCAAGATTTCCATGCTTTGCTGCCCACGCCATCGGACACGGAGGGAGCTGGGGCTCTTTTACCGCGGAAGAGCCCCCACTTCGCTTTTCTGGCGCCTGAGGAGTCTTGCGAAGTATGAGATTTCGATTTCCTCTCCACATGATCAAACACATAACGACATCAGACGCATTTGCTCCCACTGCTGCTAGTAAGGGTGTTTGTAAGCGGTCGTCCTCCATGGCGAGAATCTTGGCCAAAAGCGCTGTCGAACACACCGACAGGAATATCTCGACGAAATCCACTCTCGCACGTTCACAAGCAACATGGAGAGCAGTCTGACTGGATTTGTTTCTAGACAACAACACTTTGGATAATTGTTGCTGTTTTGATTTTGTTCCGCCAGAGATATGCCGAAGGAGTATCTGTAGTACCAGTGCGCTACCTTGGCCACGACAGCAATGATGGAACACGCTGTTACCAGCATCATCTTTGCTAGTAAATAAAGCTGTGGAATTATCCCACCTTGTCAAGAACACCGACAGGCATCCTTCGTGGCCAAGTTCTGCTGCAAGCATAAAAGCCCCCGCAACGTCAGTCGAGCAATCACTTGCCCCGCTGTTTTCGGAAGAAGGGTCAAAGGTATTGAAATGGGTCAACATCACATTCAAAAGCTCGGGCAAGTCTACCTTCACAATTCGCTGCATAATATCTGGTGGGTATGTCACAGAATCGCCATCAGACTTCGGCCAAAGCTCAAGAAGCTCATTCAGCGCCGCAAAGTCGCCCTCCTGAATGATGCGATCGATAATTTCATCTCGGGAAGAATCTACATGTAACTGGCAAGGATGATCCATCAAAATAGATTCCAATGAAGACGGGCCGGGTTCGTTTATGCTTTGACAATCGTCGGAACTTGCCATCGGCTTGCTGGCAGTAACACAATTGGCTGCTTCGTCGGATGATGACAAGTCGAAGAAGTCTGGGTCGACGATTCTATCCCTCAATCTTTCTTGAAGTTCGATCATAAAATTGCGCTTCGTCCTTCGGCGTTCGAGAGCATCCCACCATTTATCCCTCAGCTTATTCATATTCCATTGCGGGCGACGATTTTGGACCCCCCTTTCTTGGAGTTGTTGGGTTGGAAGTTCACTACTTGTACTTGTAGTTTGGATGTGAATACCACCAGTTCTCGCAGCATTCTGTGAAACACTCGAGTGTTCAGAATCGGACGAATCATCATCATCATCATCATCATCATCATCATCATTCCATGATGAATATTGACTTTGCAACTCTGATTTTCGTGCCCGAGCAACCGCAGACGAGAGTTTCTCCAAGCCCAATGCAGCAAAGTCGTCGTCTCTGGTTTCGTACGGCGAGCCCTTCGGATCAGAAGGCATTGGTGGAGTGTACAGGAGGTTATTTTTCGCCTGTGGATTGTGCCAGATACTGGAGAAAGTATTTTCCGCAGTAGCTATGCCCAATGATTCAGGCAAAGGGCCCAAGGACGGAAACGCCGACTCCTCGTGAAGTGGCAACACGACTTTCTCGTTTTCTAACAGCTGCTCTCTTGCATCAGTTTGTTGGCATTCGGATCTTCCACGGTTTTTCTTCTTGTTATTTGCGTTACCATGGAATGCCCCCCTTTGCTGGTTCCCTCGTTTGTTGCGTGGAACCTTCTTCTCCTTCTTGTTGCCAGAGTTTCTGTTCTTGCTTGAGATTTTAGAGCTTTCCTTTCCTTCTCCGTCTCCATTTTTCTCCGCTGGATCGATTACTGGACCTCCTCGTAGTACGTCATCGCCCATGGACTTATTCGAAGATTTCTTCCAAACATGCTGATGCTGATGCTGATGCTGATGTTTTCTTCTATTAGAACGGTTCTTTCGATTGACAGAATTTTTGTTATACGGTAGTCGTGCGGCGGGGGAGGAATCGTTTCCGTCCACGTTGTGAGTACGCCCAGTCTCGATTGTTGTTCTGTTGGAGGGACAAAAACTGGGTGCCTCGGCTCGAAGCTTAGTAGTAGCAGGCTCATTTTCAGACATCCGGTACCATATACACGTACCACCAATCCTGCTTTAACCCTTTCTTGGAAATTGAAATGTAGCAGTGCGGTTTAGTCGAGACAGGATGGTTCGATGGCCATCCTCAATCCTCATTAACTTGCAGCTTGTTGAAACCATTGAGAACACACTCGTGTACCGGTACTAAAGTAATCGAAATACCTGTACGTACGACTGGCAGACTTCTGCGTAGATATGAATGGCGCAGGCGCCAGCCAGCCCTCAACTCTCTCGGACAGTATAGACCGATGAATGTTAGTGTAGTCTTTCAAATTCGTTGGCCTAAGACCCTACTCGACTTCGAACTGCGTAGCGGTTCTCTGTCTTTCGGGTTACCCTTTAGTACATCACCTTGCCTCGTTTCAAGGTATAAGGGATGGTGGGCGGGTTTTTTAAACTATTCTTACTGGTAACTCGAAGACGAAGCGATGTTCGTTTGATCGATGATCTTGTGTGATCATCGGTCGTCTCTTGTCGGTCGGTTGGAAATTATTTGGCGCACTCTGGTCGACTTCTGGTCTGTCCGTCTCTCGTTGGGGGTGCAAATGGAGCAGCACGAAATCATCCGTTCTGCAAGGGACTGTGTCTGAGTAGCGAGACGTGAGAAAGAGTCTTCGTGAGACGTGGCTCATGCAGCAGACTCACCACCTAAACGCCTTGATTCACCGCATCTCCATGTGTAAGCCAGCAACTGCTCTAACGATCATGTAGCGTACGTAGTACAGGCATAATGGCGGTAGACAGAGCACTAAAAGCCGGAGTCTCGCAGTAACACGAGAGACGCGGGAATGTGCTCGCCAGCAAGCCCAGGGTGGGTGGGTGCGTGGGAGACTTTACTCTACAATCTATGTTTTTGCAGTATCAACGCTTTTGACGATGATTGATTCTGTGAAAAGTGAGCTCTCCGATGATTGTTCCACCTCTCCCGAGCAACGACGAACATTCGTCCCTCGTCTCTGCGCTATCGTCTGCAGCTTGAAGTTGGGCTTGAACTTCTTCGCAGTCCCTTCCAAACCTTTCATCTGTGCATCATCATCAATGTATTAAATGTAACTATGAAACTGCAAAAGATCTTTCCAAATTGCTTCCGGCAGTTCCAGATTGATCAAGATCCCATCTTCAGTTTCATCATAGTAAAATAGTCTCACAATTCGCAAAATCACAAACTCGTGAACTCGCGTATTTACTAGCTAGACTAGTCCCGACCGTGGATACCGTTCGTACGTCGTTCTCATAATCGAAAGCCAGCAGAGACCGGACCTCTCTACTGCGCGTCATCGATTGCGTCGAGGTTCGAGCGCTACATATCTTCAGCTCTACAAACTTCGAGGAGTCCTCTTTCAATTTTGCGCGCGCCAACATCTCATACAAGAAAAAGACGTCACAGTACTGTACGAACCAGGTACTACCGGTACCGGTACTCGACGGTCGGTGTGTCCCGATCGCCATCTCGCACCCCCCCCGCGAAAGATGATGATAAGAAAGAAAAAGACGATGCCATTGTCATTCATCCCACCAGCCGCCGCTCGATGCAATATAACACTAGAGACAAGGTCAAGAGGGATGCTTTTTCTTTGCGTTCTGTCCTCAATTCTGCTTCATGTGTCGGCGTTCTCGCCTGTCCATTCCAAGTCGGCAGCAGCTGCCCACATGCATGCAGGACTACGGCCGTCGACACAGATGAACACCCTCCCTAAACTCATCGTCTTTGACCTGGACAATACGCTGTGGAAACCCGAGCTGTATCAGCTTCGTAAACTTCAGAGATCGAACACGACCCCAAAAGCAGGAAAAGATGTGCACCTCATGAGTGGGAGCCAAAAAGTCTTGAAGGAACACATTCCTGCCCTGCAACAGCAAGGTGTCCAATTCGCCGTCGCATCGCGGACCAAAAGCGTGGAATGGGCACATGCACTTCTTGGGCAGTTTGATCTCCTTGATATATTCAATTACGTGGAGATCGTTCCTGGCAACAAAAAACGACATTTTCAGGACATCCAGAGGGCGAGCGGGATTCCATACGACGCGATGCTCTTCTTTGATGATGCCCGCGATGGGAAATACGGGAATTGCGAGCCAGTAGCCGAGATGGGTGTTCTTGCCGTCCACTGCCCAAAAGGTCTGGAGTCCGTGGGTATATTTACAAACGCGCTACAGCATTACAAAGAATGGGATAAAACACCAGGTACTATCATTGAAGCAGACGGTACAATTTCCGTCGGCCAGAATTCAGGGGATGAGAGTACCCGCCAGTATGGTTTAATCAAAATGATCAATGCGAGCAAACGATATGGATTCATTCGATACCGGGATGGCAAAAGCCGTGATGTTTTCTTTCATTTTAGAAATTTAGATGACGATCCGTCTTCGATTGAAGAAGGAGACGAGGTGTCTTTCATCGCGACGCTGGATCCAAAAAATGGAAAGAAGATGGCCACGAAAGTTTCACTTGAATCGTCGGTGGACAGTTCCAAAGTTGAGATGAAGTGTTTCTCCATGAACCAGCCATTTGCTGCTTTGTTGGCGAATGGCTACAAAGATCTAGAAACACGTAACGGTACGATGTTTGAGAGGTATGCACCAGGGACCACGATGCTTCTGCACGTTGGACAAAGGAAATATCCGGACGGAGACAAGCATGTCAAAGTAATGAAAGAGGGAGGTCTAAACGACAAGGAAATCGAAGACCTGAAGTCTATGCCAGCCGGGTTCGGTAAGGGTCAGATTGTGGCCATTCTTGAACTTGGTCGAACGTTCGAGACCACACTTGAAGAAAGAAGCAACCCAGATTTCGAGCGACGAGTGGCTGCTTTTGGCGCTGATAGTGGTCGCCTTGCGACCGAAATAAGACGCGTGACTTATTTGAAAAATCCAGTCAAAGCGAAAGGTGAACCAGGTGTTTTCAAAGTCAGAATCGACGAGGACGTGATTCCAGACGGGTGGGAACAACTTGGTGCGAGAACTTCGGATAGTTCGGTTTATGCGTCAATATCAGGTTAGAGTGGTAATACGATTATTAAGCTACAGTAGAGTATGATGAGTGTGGTACAGTTGCCGTCTGCGAGCATTCTTCAACTTCAGGGTACCTGGTACAGTACAGGTATTATCATACTGTAGTATGAGTGGTGCTTCAGGCACGATCGAGAGAGCAGGTAGCGAGCAGCGGGATTAGCGAGAAGTACTGTAGCTAGCAGATCGACCAACCGACTACTACGACCAACTCCTGACAAGCAGGGGAATGTGATAAAAAATAGACAATATTTTTGTATGACCCCAAAATTCTCCCGCGCGCTCAGCGCGTCGCGCTGACTCCTCTGCGTGAAACAACGAGCGGTTCACAGTTGTTTACAACAGCGCAGAGCATTGAAGCAGGGTGAGCAGAGGTACGAGGTACGGCGCGCAGCGAAGATGATGCCCGACGATGAACGAGAAATAATACAGTAGTATCAGTTGCAAAGGACTACCAGTACTTGTACTCGTACTCCGTATCTCTACTAATAGAGCTGTGATCAAATCACAAGACAGCAAGGAGGAAGAACTAACCACGCATTCAATCACATTTCTCTGTATTTGAGTGTTTCTGTAACGTCAAGTTGGGATCGTAATAATGTCTGCGGCAAGAGCTCGACTACAAAAGCTAGCCCAGAATTTGGGGAAATTTCACAAACCAAAACCTCAAATCCGAGAGGCTGAGGCGAAAAAACAATGGAACATCCTGCGAGGCGACAAAGTTCAAGTTGTTGGAAATCATCCCGAGCGGGGGAAGCAAGGTATTGTGAAAAAAGTCCTGCGAGAGAAAGACAGAGTTATCGTGAAGGACATCAATCTTGGCGCCCGACAGATAAAAGGAGATAAAGATCGAGGCATCCCGGGGAAAGTTATCCAGCTGGAACGATCAATACACGCGTCTAATGTCAATCTAGTTGACCCTGTGACGGACAAGCCTACTAGAACCCGCAAAAAGATACTTGAAACTGGAGAGAAGGTCCGGATCGCAACGAAGAGTGGAGCTATCATTCCCCGTCCAGACATTTTGACTATGCGCAAGCGGCCTATCAATTCTATTGTTACGGAGAGCTGCACCTCAGAGGATGCTGCTTGGGAAACCACTTATGCTGATTACATACCACCATCGGCTCCATAGATGCGCTAAAAACTAGAACAATGAAACTGAACTTGATCTGCTGTCTATCCGTACGCGTTTTCTGATCATCATTACGAGATTTTAGACCAACTCATCAACGTCCTTTGCAAATTGACCCGTAGAATGATCTACCGATGGATCTACGCCATTGGTCGTCATTTCGTCCACTGGTTCCAAAAGACCAAACACTCGAATATCGTCCTTCCTCCATTCGATGGAACTGGAAGTTACTACGCAGACGATTGTTTCCCACACGTACGGCACAAAGAAGATCTCTGGATCGGCCTCTTCTTCGTAGGTGAATGTAAAATCGTCAGAATGTTCCTTCTTTCGTTTCTTCTCTGCCACATTCTGCAAACGCTCAATTTTCTCTTCTAGAACATTCAATGCTTTCTGCGCTGTCCTCGCTCCTTCTTCTTGAATAATCGTCGCTGCGTCCTGTGTCACGGATTGGATGCGATCCACTAATTTGGATGGATACAGCTTGCTCTCGTTGAAGATTCGATTGAAATCCCCTTGGTGATATACCAACGCATACACCAAATGAAGGTTCCGGTCAACTGTTTTCGTGGACAGGCAATGATGAATAATCCCCAGCAAGGTCCTAGCCACTTCCTCATACATACTCAGTGGCGTCGACATGTAGCCCTCTGGTTCGTTAGATGGCTTTGACTTTTGTTCCATGGTCGATTCCCCTGTTGAAGCTGTGTGCAGTTTCAAGTGTTTCTTCATGACACTGACAGTGACCGAAGCCAACCGCATCGCTGCGTAGTCATGAAGATCTACGATTGGTGGAGATATATTCTGTAGAATGGCACAGCAATTGCTCAGAAGAAAGGCATCTTGGAGACGCTGTAGGTTGAACATGAGAGATCGCAATAATACCAGGAGGACCACCGAGCCCAAGTTGATATTGCGCAGATTGCGTTCCTTATACCATGGCACCTGTGAAACTGTGATTCTTCGGAAGGCGTCTCGGCCGAAGGAAGAATCCTGCGAGAATAATAATAGCAAGATGATGATGACGTAGAGCTGTGATTGAGACCGAAAAGGACAAGTTCGAATATCTGACTTGATAGCGGATGATGAGTCCATCATTTTGCTTTTGCGGGACGCAAAATCAGACGCAACATAGGTATTTGTACTGGAGGAAAAGTAGAGCGTTCGGAGAAGTGGTAGTACGAGAGTGTCAAGGTCCGAGCGGACCCCCAGGCTTGCAGCAAAATTGGGGCAACTCTGAATGTATGTATACAGCATGAGTGCCCCGATTTCTGTGTGCAGCGTCCGACCAAAGGCTTCGAATAGAGACTCAAAATTGACAGTTAGCTGTGTGTCTCCCCCCAATGGAACCGACGAAAGCAAGCGTTTGGATTCATCGTTTTCATTCTCAACTTCATCCATGGACATGGAACCATCTTCCTCTTCCATCGATTCCATCACTGGCAAATCTGGAAGTCCTTGAATTTCATCTTTTTCTTGATCCCATCGATTGTCGATCAGACGACTTAGTTGACTTCGGAAGGGATTTGCACCATTGCGACGGTTGTTGACGAGTAAAAGTAAAAGAGACGTTGCCAAATCTGCAAGTATAGAATCAGACAGCCAGAGTACATCTCGTGTTCTACTCGAAGTCCACGATTTCATCTTGCGTGCCAGCAATTGAACATCGTCCCCGCCACGATTTTTTCGATTGGATGTAATGACACCGAATACCAAACTCATTAAACGAAAAGGTAGCATGATGATAGAACTCCCCAGTACTAAGGCTCCTTTTGTAGCATCGATAATCACATTATGACTCCCCCGATGATGTACTTCTTGACGTGTGCCACCTGTTGTAGTTACTTGGTCGTCTTCTGAGTCGTCACCCGCCCTAGATTGACTGATTTTGGGAGCTGTGGCGTGGACGATCAAATACGACTCGTACATGCCATCGCGCCCCATCGCTTCTCCCCCACGTGTTTTGACTGCTGCTTGTGCCATTATATAGTAATAGTGAGCAATACTCCGCTCTGGTGCCATGGGCCGTCGAATTTGCCACTGCATACATGTCAGTAGGACCAACTGAGGGGTCCATACGTGTTGTCTCCGCCGCCCCGGTGAATCCCGGTGGTTGGACTGCGACATCAGGCTTCGTGATGATGCCGAAAACAAGCCATAGTTCTTGGCTGATACCGTTTCATCGCCCCAGGAGGAATCATCTTTCAGCAGCTCATCCAAAACGTAATTCTCGTAATTCTCGTCCTCTTCACTTTGAAAAGACGAGACAAATGATTGATAGAGCTGGGTCCCACACAGAACCAGCAAGAGCTGAAAGCTGATAACCGTTGCATCATAAATTTCGGGAGTTTGCAACGCACCACTCAAATCTCCGCCTGTTATCGTAATCAAGTCTAGAATCGAGTGTACCAGTGCTCGGCCGGCAGGTTGGTCGCAAGCAAGATCTCCACGGGTGTGATATAGAAGCGCTTCCTCCAAACGACTGTTGGTACTTTGATGTGATGCACCGGCGTCCGCTCCACAACTTTGCACTACGGGATGGCAAAGCAGACGAAGTAATTGGAGTGCACCTGCCGTAGCCCTAGCTTTTCCGACCCTGGAAATGCGCTTTGAAAAATCGTCGGTCGCAGATGCTGCTCCTGACCCGGACGGTTGGTCGCTGGTTTTCTGGTTACTCCTTTGAATGTCCCGAACCAATTGCCGAAGCATCCTGGTAACGTGAAGACTCAACGCTGCAAGGTTGCTTGAAACAGCAGCATGCTTTACCATGCTATCACAGGCCTTACCCAGTATAGCGGCTGAATCGGTCTCTCCCGTATCTTCCATGTGAACCCACACATCATATCCGTGCAAAAGCTCTTGCCATCGCTGATCGCCGAAGGGAATATGAGCTGGACTCGAAATTTGAAAGAGCAGCGTGGCCAGAGGATCATTGCCCTGCAAGGAAGCGGCTCTCTGAAGAAATCCTAGACTAGTGAGCGTGCAATTGGAACCTCAAGCATGGACCGAGGAGTGAGTGAGCCGAGCCGTACTTTACGGTACCCTGGTACGTACCTCTGGGTCGCCCCACATTGCCACAGTGATCTAACTACGCGTGAAAAGGTCAATCAAATTATAAAAAATGGTGATGGCAAGAGAGGAACATGAGAAGAATATTGTCGTTATTACTGTGCCGCTTCCAACTGCGGAGGGCGGAGGGAGGAAGCGCCATGGTCGCAGCGATGATGCGACAGAAGCGAGGAGCATGATATCGTTCTCTCATCGGTGGCAATACTGGCCTTTGAGGGGTCGGGCCAGTCATTGAGGGTCCTATGCCGGCTTTTGCGCGCCTGTCGGTCATTACTTAAGGGAATGATAAAATTACTTAGGGACAGGCAAGCAGGCTGGCTCGGCCCAACGCGTCTCAATTACTAGGGATTGACTGACTCTACCGGTCGTTTGGTTTCTCGTCGACAGGTCGCTTCCGGAAACTGGAATTTCGTCCTTTTCTTTCCAGGATTCGTATTGCAAATGAAAAAATATTTAGGGTTGGTAATCAATGAAATTTCTGAAAAGTTTCCGTTCCTGAGCTATTGCATCGGATAGTTTGGAGTTCTTCGCTATATTTGCAAGCAACTTGTTCTGGCAAAAATCTCACGGGTAATGCCTCGGGAAGACATATTTGTTGCTCCAGTTACAAGGATTGTAATCCTCATCTAGTGAGAAACAAGGTTGCCAATTGGTATTGTATTAATGTGTTTGAGAATATTTTGATCGCTGTACTAATGGGTTTGTTCACAAAGCTCGTGGCGAGACATTATCCATGAGTGAATCGAGAGCATTCCCTGATTCCACAAGTTGTCGAAAAGCTACACGCGGAACGCGGATGGGGTGCTTTCAGCTCGTGACTGCGTTTTGTACCAGGTCTACTACTAGTTCTACATCGTCCATTCCCCAAGCACCGTGAGTACCAGTACCTTGTACTGGTAGACTACGGTACGTGATATTTAGACAGACAGACAGACAGAGAGACAGTATCGTACCGGGTACAGTACCGATACGAGTAAACGTGCGGACGCGTTCGTATTTGCACTTCATCCAAAGCAAGTAGAAATACCTCAAGAATTCCGGAAGTTGGACGTTCAACTCGAAAATTCAAGTTCGTATTGAAATAGCGTGATGATGAATATATTCGACTTATGACGTGGACAACCTCGTGTCTGCGGTTATTTAAATACAAAAGCATCTAATATTTTATTATTTAACAACACAGAACAGTTCCGCTCTCCATTCAATGTTCCGTCGGGAGTTTCAGCATAATAATAGAGGTGCATTTTCCATCCACGACCATCTTCGCGGTCGATCGGCAGCACCTATGTACTGTACCAGGTACCGGTACGAACGGTACTGGTACCGGTACAGTACATCATCGATCGATCACTCAACACGAAATCAGATCCTTTTTCACTCAACAGTTGAACTGGTCATATTTCTGTTTCGAATACTTTTTCATTCCATTTCATTTCAAGAACCATGTGCCGAATTACTAGTGAGACGAGCGATTCATTAGCTTCGAGTGAACGCAACGTTTCTTTCTCCACGATAGAGTTCAATGAACACGCCATGATCCTTGGGTGTAGCCCCGCTACCACAAGCGGTCCTCCTCTCGAGATTGATTGGGAGAAAATGAGCACTGCGACGTTTGCTTTGGATGAATACGAAGAGCTCCGACCTCCCCGCCGCGTAAAGCAACAATTGCTCATGCCCGTCTTTTTGCGTGAGGAAGTGTAAGTGAACACGGTTGCTTCCAATGCAGTGACTCATCAAAGCCATCATTTTACTCACGCGTTATGTATATATTCGTTTCATCCCCTTTTCAGACTGTTGGAAAGTGGATACTCAAGAAATCAAATCAACGATCACCTTCAACGGTTGAAGGAAGAGAGACGTTCGTATGGGCGATCTTCATTAACACTGCCGATCAAGTTGCTGGGTAAAGCCAGGCGGTCCCTTCTTGGTTCACGAAATTCCAGTAGTCAATCATATTGAAGTACGAATGACTCGATCATTCTTCGTTCTCCAACCAATACAAGAAAGGGTGGCCACACCTTTTCAACAATACAATTTTGCTATGCTTTGCACCACCTTCCCAGAAGTCCACCACAACTATGTATACAAATACCATCACATTTTTGCTTCATGATGATGGTTAAAAAGTTATTTATGTTCTTCCTTTGTGGTCATCGCCAGACGCAGTACTACACCATGATCACCGGTGCGGCGATAATTCGAGTAAGAACAAAAATAATATATGAATACACTTCGCGATTAGATTACACAGTACTGTGTTAGACTCTTCCGGTACTCGTACTAGTAGAGCTGGACTGTAAATTGGAATTGGACGAAGGAGTTTGCAAAGATTCGAGAGTAAATTTTAGCTGTACTGTTGAATAGCCATACTGTATCATAGAGCTGTTGTTTCCCTTTGCTGCTGCTGGGATCATTTTGGTCAGTCCGTTTCGCCGGTTGCCGCACGGACACGGACGGTCGGTGTCTCTGCTTCTGGGCGGGGTCGTAAAAAGAGTACGAGTATGAAGTACCTGTACAAGTACCTACTCTACTGTACGTCTACTGTAGAGCACACAGTAGCTACACTGTACCCAGGTGCTACCCTCTACAAAAGCAGCGTGTACCTGGTACCAGGTACGGTACCAGTACCAGTACCTTGACGGTACCAGGTGGTGTACCGGTACCTGGTACAGTACGTGCACATACAGTAGAAGAATCCAACGAGAACGGACCTCGTGGAGAGCTCGAAAGGGGTTCTCATTCTCGGATCGGTGACCGCGCTCAATCTCGTTTGCACACACAATAACAACGACCAAAGCAAAAGACTAGCTAGGAACGAGGAGTAAAAGTTGTCAAAGATCCATCACATCACAAACAAAGGTCATGCATCGATCCATTGAGCAATCATCATTATATAACAACAATGGCGATTCCATCAAATTCTCATTTGGAGCTGGGAAAACTCGGCGCCGGGCTGATGCAATGGGGAACCACGGCCATCGACGAAAAGGTGGTGAATCCAAAAGGAAATTTGACCGAAGAGGAGGTTCGGAACATTTGGAAGACATGTCGAGACCGCCAAATCGTCTTTTTCGACACTGCCGAAGGTACATAAGCGTGTTGGGTCGCACTTTATCACGGGTAGTGCCGTACACGCACACGCTCCATGCCTCACTTCCATGTTCTTTTTTCTTGCTTCCTTCCCTTTAGGCTACGGTGGGGGGACCAGTGAAATGCGAGTGCGATCCGTCAAAAAGTGGTACGAAGACTCCGCGTTGGATGGAAAATCAGAAGACGCGGTCGTGATTGCTACGAAATTTCTTCCCACCCTCTGGCGATGGACCAAAGGTTCTTTTTACAAGAGCTTGCACGGCTCGTTGGATCGTCTCGGTGTGGACTGCATCGATCTCTATTTCATTCATACTCCCATCCACCCACTACCCCTTGAATACTTTATCCAATGGGCCTGTGATGCGGTGGACGATGGCTTAATCAAGCACATTGGTATTTCGAATTGCAATGCTGACCTCACTCGGCGGGCCGCCGCTGTGGCCAAGCAGAACGGAAAGAAAATCGAATGCAACCAGATCATGTTGAACATGCTGGTATGGAACAGTGCCCCGCACCAAGAAACCGTGCGTACGTGCCATGAGCTTGGTATTCAGATTGTTGCCTATAGCCCTATTGGGCAGGGGCTCCTCACGGATTCTTTGACCGAGGGCAAGTTTTCCAGCATCCGAGCTGTAAAAATGACAGGCGTGAAGTACCCCGATATCCAGCCGTTGAGGGAAAGGATTGAGAAAATTAGCAAAAAACGAGCTTGTACAATGGCCCAAGTGGCAATCAATTGGGTCCGAGGTCACGGGGCTGTGCCGTTGGTTGGTTGCCGAAGTGTGCAGCAGGTCGAAGACGCCGCTGGAAGCACGGGCTGGGATTTGACGAAGGACGAGATCGAGGGCTTGGACAAGCTGTCGCTTGGATTGTCGCTGTTCGAACGGCCTCTGTATCGACGGGGACTCTTTGTGGTCTTCATTTCCTTGCTTCAGCTCGCTTATTATACGGAACAGAAGTACAAGCGGTTTCAGAAAATTTTGTTTCCAGCCAGGTCGGGGAGCCATGACGAGTAGATTAGGAGATTGCACGTACTTGTACTGGAGATCAAACAATGTACGAACATGCATTAAAGTAAAAGAGCACTCCTTCAGAAATCAGGATTGGTTATCTTTAATTCTAATAGCCAGGGGGCTGCTGGTATTGATATTGTTGATGTTGCTGGTACTGTGGTGGTGGACCTGGTGGCGGAGGTTGATTAAAAGTAGGCGGAGGTGGTCCAGCCGGTGGGGGAGGACGACCATAGCCGCCAGGCGGTGGGGGCATTCCAGGTGGAGGTGGCTGTCCCCATGTACCCGCAGACGCCGAGGCGGCTGCGGGCCCGCCCCATGTTCCCATTGCAGGTTGTGGTGGAGGTGGAGGCGCTTGTCCCCAGGTGGCAGCTGGTGGCGCGGGAGGCTTGTTTCCCCATCTCGAAGGTTTGGGTGCTCCATCGTCAGCTTTGGGTGGAGGGGGTCGGTTGGTCGGAGCAGCTGGGCGCCTCGCCGCGGAACTGCCCTTAGGATTCTTCTTGAATTCATTTAACAGCAAGTCCAGGCTGCTGTATGTCTTCGAACCCCAGACAAAACCGTTCGGAGATATTCCGATGGGGTGATGCCGGGGGGTAGAACTTAGGATAAAACGTAAGGAACCATAGCCGGGGTGCATCTCCATCCAGCATACATTATAGAATACGCCAGACGGGTTCTTCGCTTTTTCCGCTCGCAACTTGTCATCGAGCTCATCTTCAGGGAGATCCACAAATTTTCTATGGTTCGTAAGTTCTTCCACGTAGTCATTCATTGGCGCAATGTATCTTCCAAGAAGTTCGTCGATACTGCCGTAGGTTTCGTCTTTGACCTTTAGGATGTTGCCAATACTTGCGTCGGTGTCCTTGTCCTCTTCTGTGACTTCAATAACCTTGATACTTCCGTCTTTGACAACCCAGTGGATCGCAAGCGAGTCTGCGGATTTACTACTAGGTCGAATTAAGGCCTCGCCGATCATGGCAGGCCCACCTTCATTGAGCTCCCTGCTGACTTCATCGTTCCTGGAATTTCGGAAGGCAGGGTGAGCGCAGGCTCTCCTTGCCACACGACCCATGCGTTTCTTGGGAGCATCGTCGCCATCCTCGCCTAGTCTTATTGAGCTCATGGTGAGACGCATGGCTTCCAATCTGGCTTCTCTTTCTTTAGTCTTCTTTTCATCGATGAGCGCGCTGGCAACTCTGTCGAAGTGTGCGTCTAGCGCCGGTAGATTCTGAGGGCGTTCCCACGTGCTTGGTTGGCGTCGGAAGTCTTCCATTTTCAAACTCATATCGACACACATGTGATCTTTCTTGACTTCAGTGACCACTGCGGTGACAACTGTTCCCACGGTAACAATATCTTCCGCCGTTTCGACGTGTTCATCAGAAAGATTTCGTAGAGGAATGAAAGCAGGAATATCACCTTCCAACTTGACACGAGACCCGAAGTCTCCGTTTCGGACAACTTTTCCGGTGACTTCTTTTCCGGGCCGAAGGGACTGATCTGTCTCACCTGTGATCAGCTTGAACAGTCTATCTCCGGTCAATGCTTCCATGGGCTTCCTTGGGTCTGCGAAGGGCAGCCGAAATTCCCACTTGATCATCTGCAGGTGAGATTGCCACTTTCCAAGTCCGTTTGCCTCAATCATCTCGGCAAAGGCCTCTAAGTCGAGCTCTTCAACCTTGTCACGCCACGCATCCTGTGGCACGTTGATCTTTGGGTCCCAGTCCGCCACGTTGAACGTAGGGCCGTAACGACTCACCCACTCTTCTTTGGTGGCATTGTAGATGCGTTCCACTTCCTTGGCAGAATTGTCCATAACATCGCGAAGCGCCTTCAAGCCAGCTGACTCCCTGTTTTTGCCATCTCCTTCGGCTCTCTCGAGAGCATCCAGCGCAATTTTTGCAGCCCAATTGTTTCGATGGTACACATCAGGGTGCAATCTAGTATCGTCAAGTGGGTGAACAACCTGATCCAGCATTTGATCGGTTTCACGGATTCGCAGGAATACAACGGAGTTGTTGTAGACGACTGGGCCCATCAATCTCTTCTCTAACAAAGATCGTCGCGAGCCGACTGTTCCACCACTTTCCATGATGTTTTGTTTGAGATTTGCCGCCTTACGAGGACCCAAACCCGGTACAAATGTCAACAAGCCGTGTAAATGATCGTACTTGCAAGCACTGTTCACGTCCACACCAACCTCTGATACGACTTCGCAGAGAGTTCTTTCGTACTCGCGAAGCAACATGAAGCTAGGCAACAGCTGCTGCATGGGATGGATATTGATGTATAGTAATTCGGCACCAAAATTACCAGTGTCACTCGCCACGCTCCATGCATAGGCAAGTTCGGCGAGAGGATCCTTCGCATAGCGGGCAATCGAAGTTGCGATTTTGAGATTCGTGTCATGTTCTGGAAATTCTTTCCTCCCGCGGACACTTCGGCCGAAAAGTTGCGGGATACTATCGTCCACGAGATCGACGTTACATGTCCACTCAAGGCGATCGTCATCTTCATCATGAAGATGCGACCGGGGCAAAATTTTGCGCATTGCATCCTGGCGAGCTTCAAATTCGTCGTCTTCCTCGTCTTCCCCTTGGATGCCTCGGTTTCCCCAGCGTTGGACTGCTTCATTGATGAGGTCATTCATCTTTCGAGAAAGAAGGCGGCTGTCGAAGCCTCCGGATGTACCAATGAGAACCGCAGCTGGTCTTGCCTGCATGAGAAACGTGATAACCTTCTCTCGGTACTTCTCCGAATCAATGCGAGACCCACCTGGGATCGCTAAATGATCCTGTAGCTCTCCGTCTTCCGTCACGGCTGCAAGATACATTGCTTCCTTAGTATCAGATGGGCAGCATATTCCTACCATCGGTAAGTCATCAGTAGGGTGCAAGAAACGGTTTTCTGTGTGTAAGAGAACATGTGGACGGTATGGTCCATCCATGGCCATCTTATGGAGGCTTTCCCCTGCAGCAACCACTCCTACTTTGACAGCTGCTTCACGGAGGTCACGGCGCGTTTCTGATTCGAACTGAGGCAGGAGAAAGCTGATAAGTGCTTGCGTTAAGACTTTCTTCCGTTCCTCGTTCCATTCGTCCGAGTCGACGTCCAAAGGGAAGTAGATCTTGTCCAGCTCGTCCATAAGCACTTTCAAATCCTGCTTGTCACGGCTGTCGTAGACATCACCGAGCGCGTACCACTCGTCGTAGTGTTGTAACAGAGGCAGGTGTACATGGACGCTGATATATCCAGTCTTCTCCGCCTTGATGATGTTCAAGTACTGCAGACAACTATCACGTTCTCGTCGCTTCATTTCCGCGTCAAGTTCATTGCATTCATCGGGCCCAAGATTAGCTCGACGTTCAGCAGATTCATTTTCGTCCATGGGAAAATGTTCCTTAATAGGCTTGTCTTTGATCAAATGGAGACCGTAGTAGTCATGGAACGCATCAATCACCTCGATACCTTTCTTGGTAGGGCGGGTGGTCAGGAAGGCATGACGTCTGTAAATGTTTCGCAAATGGCGACGGATGCGTGGCTCGTGAGCAAGCTCCATTGCCGCGACATAGCGACAGCCACGCAAAGGATCCTTGGCCTCAGAGTCGTCGGGATCCATGCCGCTTGTTGATGACAAAAGAACCAAGTCCCCGCTGCCGACCAAGTCACTAGCAAAGTCGTCTGGACTCTCCCCGGGTATGGTTGGAGCGATCCATTTTCCAGGGTTGATCTTATCTTCACCAGGCATCATCTTCATATAATCAAACTTTTTCTCGGTAATAATATCTTCAAGCTTGATACCAGCACGACTGGGGGGAAGCAAGAAGCGATAGGCGATATCACGGTGTCCTTCGGAGACGCATGTCCGATAAAAGTCACGATCATAACGGCGACTACGCTTGTCCTTGTCGCCCTTCTTGTCAGTCTCCGAGCTCGTTAGAGGCATCTCTTTTTTACGAATCGCATCATTTCCTTCCTTGAGCAGATTGAGGTAGACATTGACGTCCAGGATGTGACGCACGTCGGTCAAACCGGCCAAGTACTCGACCAAGTCTTCTTCGTTCCACAGTTGCTCACGACAAATCTTCTTGGCAACGCGCAGCGCTGGACCACGATCGCCAGATTCTTCCTTGGCCCGCGCCTGTGCCACCTCTAGCTGAGTTTGTACATCAGAAACCTTTTCGGACCGATCTTGTAGCAATGCTTGGATGGTAGATAGGTGCTTTTCCAAAGTTGCCTTCTTTTCCTTTTTCGCGTTCATCTCCTGAAAAATTCATGTGAGAATACTCGCACAGTAGGGCACGAAAACCCGTACCAAAAAAGGACAAACTTACATCATCTTGGTCGTCGTCATCGCCAAAGAGTTCATCGTCGTCGTCGTCGTCTTCATCTTTTTCTTTCTCTTCAATGGGACCCAGCGCTTCTAGTTGATTCTTGACATCCGTTTCTTCACTGACTGCCTCGTCCAATTTCCTTTCTGAAGCCTCCAAGTCTTGTTGGAGCTTCTGGATAGATTCCACTTGGGCTCCTGCTGCGTCAATGCCGTGCATGTCCCGAGTGATGCCTTCCAGAATGGAATCGACCTTTTCTTTTGCAATTACCAGGGTTTCCCATTCGGCATCTTCGTCCATAATTTCGTACAAACACTCTCGGACGGCGGGAGAAGTGATGATATCCTTGCGATATCGCTTGATAAAAGCCGGCTCCAACTTTTCTTCGTGCAAGTAGCGAAGGGCATGTGCGATCGAATGAGTGACAGACTTTTCTTGAGCCTCAATTCCCTCCACAGTTTCTTTGGGAGCAGTGTATTCAGAACGAATTTTTGGAATCCGATACATGATCCAAAGAGCTTCTTCCTCTTCTTCAGGAGTAATGTCGCCTTCCTTGCGACCGTGAAAGGGCACGCTCCAGTCAAAGAATCGTTCGGGCACATCCTTTTGTCGGATTTCGTCGTCACGATCCGTACAAAAGTTTTCCACAAGTTGGACTGGCTCAAAAGCTTTGCGCAGTTGTGCTTTTCGCTTTTCTTGTTTCATCTTGAGTTTTTGTTGACGGCGTTCCTTTCTTGCCAGCTCTCGTTTCTCGCGTTTGAGTTTCAAGGCTTCGGCCTTTTGCTCCGCTTGCAAGCCATCCGTCGAATCGTCCCCGAAGAGATCATCATCATCGTCGTCATCATCATCAAAGTCTCCATCAGACTCGGACGAGTCTACACCCAAGTCGACGCCGACACCTCGTTCCCTATACTTTTTGCGTCCAAATAAGTCGGCTTCATCGTCTTCTTCTCTACCTTCCTCTTGCATGAACTCTAAATAATCAGTACCAAAGATTTCACTGGCTTCATTGAGTTGAGCTTCACTGACACCGGCAGCACCCTCTTCATAGGCAGCGCGGCGTTCACTTGCCAGGATCTCTCCTTGATCTCCAATATCATCATCAATGAAGTCATCCATCCCATCTTCATCGTATCGTTCGACCACACGGCGTTGCTCCGTCGCTTTGGGCGCCCCACCCATATCGTCTTCTTCCCCAGCGCTATCATAAAAGAGCCCCTTGCGAAGTTCGGCTTCGTTCTGCGCCACGACCTTTCTTCTAGCCGCTTCTTGACGTTCGCGTTCAAGACGTTCCCGTTCTGTCTCTCCCCGGGCTTCACGGATCAGATCCAAATCCTCTTCCGCCAGGCGATCCAATTCTCGGACCTTCCGGAATTTCTTCGCTTTTTTCTTCTTTAGCTTTGTGTCGTCATCGTCGTTTCCATCGTCGTCGTCATCATCATCGTCGTCGTCATCCGAGTCCTCCAGGTCTCCGGACGACTTCTTTTTGCGGGTTACTTCTTCCTCATCATCTTCATCGACAACGAATCCATCTTTGACGTAATCATTGTTGTCCTCGTCATCGTCATCTTCATCCTCATCGTCGTCATCATCGTTTCCGTCTTCATCTCCGGATTCTTCCGCCGCGTCATCGATCAAACTCGACTTGTTGGAGCCTTTGGACTTTTTCTTCTTCTTGCCCGCAGAAGAACCAGCAGCGTCCGCTTTGCGCTTTTTGGTTACTTTCGGTATTTCCTCCTCACTGTCATCATCATCGTCGTCGTTATCAAAGAGACCGTCGTCATCGTCTTCTTCGATGGTTCGTTTCGACATGATGGATTGATGAAAGTAGGTGTGATGTATTTATAAAAAAGATGGGAAATAAATGTGGGTTGCTGTTGTTGGAGATGAGACAAAGCAAATGCTAACGCTTCTCTTGACTCTTTCTCGCACGTGCACAAGCAGAGTCAGTTGTTCACGGTCTCGGTCTCGACTTCTTGGTGGCGGTATCCTTCGCTAGATAGCTCTCGAAGTTATCGGATACCCCGGCAAGCAAGGGTCTACGGACGATGTCTCGTAGCTGCTGGGCACGCTCTCGCTTTCTCCTCCGCTTGAAAGAGGGATACGGCAGTGCGCTCTAGACTACAGCTACGTGGATCACACACTCTTGTAGTAGTTATTTGAGGCAAGAGGGCAGCACAACAGTCCACAAGCACCCAATCATAGGAATGACACACAATGACTGAAGGGTTTCAGCGTTTGGATATCATTCCCATGGTCGGTCGCCGCCGCTTCACATGAGGACGACGTGCGTTTCGACGTAGAAATCAGTAGACCAGGTACTGGACCGACGGTTCCTACGGGTACAGTATGTGACGGTACCGGTACCAGGTACAGTACTCGTACCGTACCACGTCCTGTACCATGCATGTCGAGGCAGGAGGAGCACGCACGCACGACGATCTGGGACTGGCGAAGGGCAGACATTGATCTACAAGTACATTACACATTACCCGTACAGTACCGTATCGACGGACATACCGCTACTAGAGATCGGTTCGCCTGACGAGGACGACAGAGCGTTATCCTTGTTCAGAGTACTTACGTTCCAGTAATACACAGGTACCGGTAGTCTACCGCGGTACATACATACCTCTATAAACACACCCCAAATTTTCCAAAAAGTCGTCTGAGTACAGTAGTCCATAGTAAACATAGACTACTTTAGTGCTTGAATATAATTCTGTTTTTTTATATGACGACGACTCGACTCTACTCGTAGAGCTACTACGGTAGAGTTCAAGTCTAGCTAGATCCACACTCAGCATCACCAAACAACATCGTGCTTTTGGACTCCAGCTTGATCTCTCATCCAGGAGCACACTACATTGTCGAATAACCACCATGTTACCTAGCTTATCACGCAACGATCCGAGCGCCCACGGATAAGCTTATCCATTTCTTCCTCCGTCAAGCCCTCTCCTTCCTTCGCTGGGCTAGTATTCCAAAAGTCGTCCAGTTGCAAGTCCTTCACGTCACGCCGAATGTAGAATAGAATGTAGGCGGAGGAATCAACTACATCCCGACTGTGAATTTCATAGATTTGGGCGTCGTTGAACAAACGCCACTGCCCATCAGTTTCGGACTTTAGAGAGGCAACATAATGTCCACCCGAAAGAGCCCCCTGATGGTGAACTACGCCATACAAATCATAGAGCATCTCACCTCTCCCATCGTCTTGGTTTAGACGTGAAGAATCATCTTGCCCATTGTTTTCAACGTCGGCAATTTCTGCTTCGTCTGCGACGCCCTTCTCACTTCCGTCAACAACAACAGCAGCAGCAGCAGCGTCGCTCTTCTCGGTGCTATCGGCCACATCACCATTCACTTGAGTAGGTTTTTCCTCGTTGACTTCACTAACATTCGTCTTTTCGGCATTTGGCACGGAGCCTGAGCCTGTGTCAGTCGCCATTATCCTTGATAGGTCAAGTCCCTCAACAGGAAAATGGACAAAATCGCGGAGTTTGCGGCGCATGTGCTGCGTGAACTGGAAACGTTTCAGGTGAATGATAACAACTGGCGGCAGACGCCAGAGACTCATGCGCTTTGTTTGTACTCGGAAATCTTTGCATTTAGAACAGTAGGCCTGA
This sequence comes from Nitzschia sp. pyKryTriq1, assembly GCA_956465555.1. Taxonomy (NCBI): domain Eukaryota; phylum Bacillariophyta; class Bacillariophyceae; order Bacillariales; family Bacillariaceae; genus Nitzschia; species Nitzschia sp. pyKryTriq1. The sequence continues at coordinate 576,917 of OY101117.1, forward strand.
GAGTGAAACGGGTGAGTCACGGTCGGTTATTTAAGAGCCACACTGTGGGTACACCACGTCAAGCTTACCTCGGGAATCTTTTCTTCCTTCGCGAACGCATCCAAGCAGTCCTCTAATGTGATCGTCCCAGATTGACCATATTTCTTCCCGATACCACAGGAGCTGTGGTTCTTGATCGAAACAGCCGGCGATCGGGTCCTTTGGGGTCCTTGTTGTGCTGGACTATCGTTCTGGTTGCCTCGCATTCCAAAACCATTGGTGGCAACATCGACCGCAAAATGCCAGTCAATCGCAATGCTGTCCCCGTTCATAACGATAGTCGCGGCATTGTCGTCAGGGATCAAACAACCAATGCAGCAATCGTACCACGGACAAAGAGCACACCGTCGTCCGTCTCGGGATGCGAGACGAAGACGGAATCCATACCGAGGGACAGGTCCAGCGGCAACTTCCTCCATATCTGCCATTGTCTTCTGGAGGTGCTGACGGATTTCGTACTTCGTGCGCTCATCCTTCTCTTGAGACGATTCATTTGAAGCGGAATCATTCTCATCATCAGCCGACTTCTCCAAGAATTTCAATGCGGACGCTGGGACAAAGTTCTTCAGATGTGCCGCTACCAAGTCATAGATTTGGATCCCTGTCAGCTCTTCCATGTCTGGAATTCGTAACAACAGCGGGGTTCCAAAAACTCGATGGGTAAGCGGGTGCAAAACCTCTTTCGCCATTAGTTCGGTCTTCCTTTGCGCAAGTGCCAAAAAAGAGCATGGCGTTGGGGCGTCCTCTTTCCTTTCCTTTTCTGTGTCGCCAGTATCACCGTCAATCTCAACCTCGGGCATTGGATCCAACTCGTAGACGTGCAACAACGGCAGCTCACCAGTGTCCTTGTTCTGTAGGTCCGGCAGTCGCCATGCATTCTAAAAAGTACAAAATGGAGATAGTTAGCGAAGGCACCACCCAATGGATTCCATACTGTCATCGTCTTGTGACTTACCGGTGCAATCTTAAAAATGTACCCATCACGCATATCTACAACCGCTAAATTCTTGGCAATTTTTGCGTAGATGTCTTTCAAGCGTTCCTTCTCGGCCTCGCTTTCCGGCTCCGTGGTGTTGGATGGGGGCTCGCCAGTTCCATCTTGTTGTTGGTCGGCATGCATGACTTTCGACAAAGAGAGCAAGACATCGTAGAGAGTACCGTTATTATGGACGCGTACCGAATATTTCATGGTTTCCACTCCAGCCTGTGCCGCGTACAAAATCAAATTGACTGGAATCGTGTCATCTTCGGGGAGCGGTACTTGAAGAAAAGAAAACGGTTCGAATCGGGCACTTTCGTATCCACAAGTTTTGCATTTGAGAAGACTCTTGTACTGTCCTGTAAAGAGAGCCACGATGATAGACATTTCACGTTTTAAGTGGTTGGACCACCAAATATCAGCAAGTTCACTATCGGGTCGTCCATCGGAATCAGGAGCTTGAATGTAGGGTTTTTCGACGATTCGATTCAAGTCCTCCGAAAGTCCCCCCAAAAGAAAGGCCAATAGTTCTTGAGCATCGTGCTGTTCGTTCCCAGCAAAGTGTTCGTTGAACTTCCCGATCGACTCTTTGAACGTCTTGGGAGTCAACGCCGGGGCGTTGACGGGGGCGTACGATCCTGGAGCTGTCACTCGTTTGGGTTGATGCGGCATTTGCTGGTTGAAACGTTTCCACAGAGAGTTGATCAAAACTGCGCTAACTTGCGCCAGATGACCGTTATGACCCAGTGGATTGGTGGTATTGATATCTTTGAGGTAGCATTTCGAAGTAAAATAATCTCGAAAGATGGGAGTATGGCTCAAACATTGGATGGAGGAGTTCATGTAGCACGTGTTGCCCATGTTGTAGAGTCCTACTACTCCATCACCAGTGTCAACCGCATCGGTGTCGGTTTTGCTAAATGTCCATGTCTTCCCATCTTCGCCCCGAGGCCAGAGACCTGATTCAGGGTCTTTGAGCTCCAATAGCAAATGAATATTGGTCGAGCCACTTTGGTCGCTCCCGACACGATTCTTTCGTTGATCAACAATATTGGCATCTAAATCCAACAGCCAGTCTCCCAGCCCCTTGGAGGCCCCTTCGTCAGCCGAAGGCGACGACTCCACGACCCACAATCGTCCCAAATCAGGATCGACGTCCAGTCCTTTACACAACTGAACCAACAGCACTCGCACCGGACTGACACGACTCACCGGTACTGATTGTTGAAAGGGACGGGCTTCTCCTCGCGAGGCCGCATCGCACAAGAACATCGTCACAAAGAAGGGGTACAACTCAATTTCATTTTCCGTCCGCATCGTCTGCCGAGCGGCGCGATTCTGAGGACCTGCAGAAGCGGAGGGTGTGTACGGAACAACCGATCGGTGAATCGGAGGACCCCCATCGTACCAAGCTTGAAGGGCTGACCAGGCCAATGGAGGTATGATTTCATAGTCATTTCGCCACTTGATATCGACTCGCAAAGCCAAACTTCCTCCATCTCGAAGTAAGCCTCGATTTGAAATTTTGCCCAATCGTCGAGGACTCGACGAGTCACTATCTTTGTCACGCAAATCATTGCCATCTTCAGGAGTAAGACTGACTTTTTCCACAATGCTAGTCCAGTTTTTGTACCAGCCATCATCGATCATGTACCAGACGGTTCCTCTCGGACCTCGACGGCTTACGGCAGTTTGGGGGTATCGAACTTTGTGTCGACGTTGAATTTCCAAGATAAGACTATGCTCTAGACTCGCTAGTTTGGGTGGAACGCCAAAAACGACACTTGCAATCAAGCGAAGCTCGGTAATCAAGGGACCGAATCGTTGCTGAGATTGGTCGGAGGCAGCAACAGGTGCCTCTTGATGCCATGCCATGATTTGTTTCAGGGAAACAGTTTGGCCTGATTTAGATTGAAGCTGTTCCAAAAAGTGATCCACCAAAACTTGAAGAGGAACTTGAGTTTTCGTTGAATCGAATGATTCTGGCAGTAGCCCCAAAGTCGTGGCGGCTTCCACTCTGACTTCTTTCGAAAGGTCGCCATTCTTGGTGTTCGAGTCCGGCACGTCCTCGTCATCCAAAAGGGATTTATCCGTTTGTAATCGAAACTCCATTTGTTCACAGAGCAACTGTAGTAATTCAGCGACATGCACAGGTGTCAATTCTGGTTGGGTACGAGATCCTTCCAGACTCGTCGACGACGGCAGCAGCTGCTCGACGATCCATTTGATCAACGATTCTTCCTCCAGTGCACGGACACAAATCCCACCAAACTGTAGCACATGCGTCAAATCCCAAAACAGGTTGGGTTTGGCATCTTCTGCTGGCTGTTGCAGTTGTTTGGACTCTGTCATGTGAACAACTCCTTCAAAGACCCGTTGGGCCAAGGATTGTGGCAGGTATCCACCATGTCCTTGTTCGACAGAAGGAGTGCAGACGGCTTGATAAAATACGGCGGGTGAAATGACATGTTTGGGGACCGCGTCCCGCGTCGAAGAAGACGAGATGTTGTTGGCGTTGTTGCTGCTATCCGCCACGACTCCATCACTCGTCATGGGATCTCCTTGAATGACAGTCGTCGTGGTTTCCACTAGCGAATGAAATCGACGTTTGATTTCATACAATCGATTTTCTGCCAAAAAGTATTCATTACAAATTTGTGGCAGCCATCGCGACTGTTGATGAATGGTTTGCAAAAAGACTTGCGTCGATTCCGGCGGAACCAAGAGAGGTTGCATGGCGTGTGCCAAGTTGGCCATCCAATCCAAAAGGGTATGGGAAGGTTGGGGAGAATAGGACAAAGTATCACCAATGGCTTGGACGAACTCCCGACTAGTCAACTGCGTCGATTTTTGAAATACTTTATCGAGCAAATCTCTGACTTCTGGCGTTTTATAGGATTCTTCGCCGTGAATATCAGACAAGAAGCGATGCACGGTATCTCTCACCACCAGCCCCTTCTTTTGATAGGAATCATAAACCAGAAACATCCATTGGCTCATGGCTACGATGGAGGGATGGTCACTGGAAATACTGACAATTGCATCTTCCTCCTCCAGTTCATTTTGTAACTTCCAATAGTTGTGACAGATCGCCAAGAAAACAACCACATCCGGTATAGATACCAAACCAGAAGGCAAGCCCGCTCCGGAAGCGCCGCTACTAGATGAGGGTGTTGACACACCGGCGGTGCTTGGGTTGGATTGCAGTGCAAATGCCAAACAATCAAACAACCCCATATGACCCCCCTGACCCACATGAGGCTGCGCCGAGGTCGGAACCAGAAATTTGATCAAAGCGAGTTTATCCAGAAGCAACGGACGAGATTGCAGCTGTTTCCACGCGTTTCTTATGGGTGGCGGAATATTCGTCTCTGGGAATCCTGCGCCGCCGCTGGATGAGATCGGGCCCGGGTTGTTGTTATTATTATTATTACCGCGGGGAGTAGTGTTGCTCGTGTACATCATGGCTTGCACCAGATTGGAGGCATCCTCTTCGACGCGTTCGTCAGTGGCCCCCGCGTCTCCACCATTAGTATTACTGTTACTATCGTTGTTGTTGTTGTTATTCGCCAATGGCAGCCGCAAGAGCGCGGCGACCATGCGAGTGACCCGTTCCTCGCCGAGATCCGAAACCGCCTTGGCGACTGGCAGCAGATGCGATAACTGGCTTTTGAGGCTCATAATAATATTAACTCTGGAGGCGCGGGGGTCCCGTCCTTGGAAGTAAATAGAATATTTCTAAGAGAGGTTGGTTTCTTCGCCTCGACTATTGTTTGTACTACTGTATCCAGAAGGGAACTACCTGTAACCTCTACCGGTACGATAGAAGATTCATCAGAAGAATGATAGGGTGAATTGAGAAAGTCACAACAAAAGGACGCAGGATAGAGAGGCAACAGCGGCGCTGTCCGTCGCGTCGTGCCGTAGACCGTACCGGTACATAGACCGTTCGTCGGTTGGATCCTCCTGGTCGGGTGACCACAACTTTGTGATTTTTTGTCCAGCGGCGGCCACTCAACGGTCGCTTTTTGTGGAGGCAAGATCACGCCGGCCAGTGTGGATTTCTGGCTGCTGCTGGCTATCTGATTGCGCGCTCCGCCACAGCGCGCAGGAGTCAGTAACCGTACGGTACCAGTACTTGCACCGTACCAGTACCAGGTACTCAGGGGCTGATTAGCCCCTGACCGTAGTGTACCGTACTGTACCGAAGACCGTGAGCGCGAACCCGACGAGGGACGAGCGATATTGACTCATTCGACAGGCCTATCATAATTTTCATGCGGACGAGCTACTGTGGTCTCTATGGTACAGGACCTGGTACCTGTACCTGGTACCGGTACGTAGGCTCGTCATTTTTTATTTTTGACAATGGACGTTTTTTAGAGTACCAGCAGGTACCGGTACGTACCGGTACCGGTAGCACAACAGCAAAAGTATTCCATAACGTCACATGCACTGGTATCACCACTGTGCTCGTGACCAAGAAACGCCATACCAAGCATGATACTTTTCATCGTTGTCGTATTGGTTCTCCTTGTTTCCATCTTGATCCTTCGGGCCTTCCTGGTGCTCTCTGACATTCGCAAATCCAATGCTGCCGTAACAATTGACTACGGCAAAAACGATGACGGCGGCAAGCGACGGACCGCCCCCATTTCCACCGTGGTCGTATTGGGTTCCGGGGGTCATACGACCGAAATGTTACAGCTATTGCAATCTTTGAATCATAAGCAGTATACTCCTCTTACTTTTATTGTCGCCAAGACGGATACCACCAGTCTTCGCCGCGTGGCCGCCCGCCAAGAACAGGACCGTATTACCGCCGACCACATCTACCACATCCCTCGGTCCCGAGAAGTGGGGCAGTCCTACCTGACGTCGATTGCGACGACTCTCTGGAGTCTGATTTATACCCTCGGGTTGGTGATCAAGATTCGACCTGGATTGTTGTTGTGTAATGGACCTGGGACATGTTTGCCGATTGCGGTGTGGACCTTTGTGGGGCGACTCTTGGGACTGTGGGAAGGAAAAATTGTTTTTTGTGAATCCTTTTGTCGAGTCACTAGGTATGTAATGTAATGCTATGTACTGTGCCGGGATGACGGCAGACTACTCTACGATTTGTAGCGAAGATGGCCTTGTTTTCTTCTCGCTCACACAACAACTTCTACTTCCCCTGGGTTTCTTCCTATGTACATACCAGCCTTTCTTTGACGGGAAAGCTATTGTACCCGATTGTTGACTTATTTGTGGTACATTGGGAACAATTACAAGCACTGTATCCTAAAAGCCATTTGGTAACTACGTTTGTCCCGCGGTCGTCGTCTGCTGAGGAAGCCACCACCACGAAGAAGAATACGACGTAAACGGCGACGAGCAAATGAGACAAGTTGGTTACATCTTCGATCAAGAAAGGTCAAGGCTAGACGTTTTTAGCAAGGAGGGCACCGAGTAGTTTGGGTGTCCTTTTGAGCATCTGGTCAGGCCAGGCCAGAGCACGAATCACAATTTTGTCGTCGATAGTAGTACCTCCAACAGGAAAATGTTTGGCTACTATCATCGGGACAAGGAGCAAGTTCCGACGGGGAGAATACCTTTCACGTTTACAAAAGGATTGCTCTACCGGTACCTGTACGGGCGAGGAGGAGGAGCCCTTCTTCTTTTATGTCTATTCAGACGGACGACTCGCACCGGAATTGTACCGCCGGTACGCTGCTCCTTTTCTTGGTCCTCTCTACTACTCTTGAAATAGAGTCGTACGTTGTACTATCTCTATCAAAATCAAAACACCTTAGCGTTAACTTAGGCATCTTTGCCTAGCTATCCGATGATGGTCTCCAAGTACAGTACTGTTAGCTGGTACCGAGCGAAAATTGATGATGATGATTACGGCGACCGACGACTCACTCGATTTCTTCTACATTTTCGACGACTGCGAAAAGTCGATCGGGTTCCTAGTCGACCGACGAAGATAGAATTCGGACACACGGACAGAAAGCAACAAATGAAAAATGCCGCGCGCCGTCGTCGCCGGGTCGTCGTTCGTCGTCGGACAGGAAAGCATTGAGCTAAATGTTTCGCCAGTTGAGTATACGTACTGTCTGTACCAGGTAGACTACTACGACTTTGTGTTACTGCCGCCAAAGCCACCTTTGTTTGAAAACCCAAAGTGGTGGGATGACCATGGCCACCACCACCGGAGCCTCACATTCCCCTCATACGTACTATACACTCACAAGTTGGCCTTACTAGTAGTTGTAGCATCAAATAATAACGATCGGACGCCAATCGAGTCCTCATCGAAAGAATCTTGAATTCACTTGTTAGTCGGTTTATACATCTTGTCACACGACTCCTCATACTTCGAGTACGTTACCTCCAGCCAAAGTCAAGAGAGCCACACGCAGCCACCAATACAATGAGCGCCGCCATGGTGAAGAATCCAGCCGATATGGCAGCAGTCATGCCCGACAGCTCTGCCAACAATATGGCCACCGGAGCTCCCGCCTTGCCTCCGCTCACCACCAACATGACGGCATCGTCTCTCACCAGCGGGGGAAACTCGTGTTTGGATGAGCAAATTGAACGATTGAAGCGATGCGAATACTTGCGAGAAGGAGAAGTCAAGGCCTTGTGTTTGAGGGCACGAGAGATTCTGGTCGATGAAAGTAATGTGCAGCGTGTGGATGCGCCCGTCACGGTAGGTACAACTAGACTAAAAGTGCTGTGGTGGAAGTGGTGGAACACGTACTTGCCGATGATTCCTTCCATGGGGTGTTGCCCACTCATCGCCTTCTTCGTTCTTTCTTTCCTTCTTTCCTTCTATCAGATATGTGGTGACATTCATGGACAGTTCTATGACTTGGTAGAACTCTTCAAAGTCGGTGGCGAGTGCCCAGATAAGAATTATTTGTTCCTGGGAGACTTTGTCGATCGAGGCTATTACAGTGTGGAAACCTTTTTGCTGTTGTTGGCCCTCAAGGTCCGTTATCCCGATCGGATCACTTTGATTCGTGGCAACCACGAATCGCGACAAATCACACAAGTTTACGGCTTTTACGATGAATGCCTTCGAAAATACGGAAGTGTCAATGTATGGAGGTACTGCACCGAGATTTTTGATTATTTGAGTTTGAGCGCCATTATTGAAGACAAGATTTTTACCGTGCATGGTGGATTGAGCCCGAGTATTAACACTTTGGATCAAATCCGAGTCATTGACCGCAAGCAAGAAGTTCCCCACGATGGTGCCATGTGTGACCTCATGTGGAGCGATCCCGAAGAGATTGATGGATGGGGATTGTCACCGCGTGGTGCGGGATACTTGTTTGGGGGAGACATTGTGGCCATGTTCAATGAACGGAATGATTTGGATCTCATTGCTCGTGCGCATCAGCTGGTCATGGAAGGACATCGTTCCATGTTTAACGATGCTCTGGTGACCGTGTGGAGTGCGCCTAATTACTGCTACCGATGTGGAAATGTCGCGGCGATTCTGGAATTGGATGAAAATCTGGAGCGTTCTTTTAAGATTTTTGATGCGGCACCGCAAGAAGCTCGGGGTGTGCCCATCAAGAATCCACCTCCTGACTACTTTCTATAAATTCAAATACCATACTTCATATTTTGTCAGCGGACTGCTGGGTTTGGGAGCAAAATGGGAGATCATCTACCGCAGCAGATTGAGTAGTATTTTAAATACTTTACCTAGCAGGCTTCTGACTTGCAAACGCAATAAAATGGGCATGTTGACCGACTGATAGTTATACTCGTATCATCAAAAATGACATGTATACGTACGAAGTATGTGTGTCCCCTTAAAGCAAGGTACCTGGTACTGCCTGTCCGCAATTTGCAAGTAGGCGATTGACAATCGTGGCTTGACGCTGTTCTTATTTTAATCTTAGATAACACTATTGGTCTGCAACGAAGAATCTGTAATCGGTAGTCCTGTAGCTTAGCATGGTGTGGTTATCTTGTCCGCCACACCATTGATTGATTGATTCTCCAATCGCCATCTCCGCAGCAAAAAGTCGGTGCTAGCGACCCTCGTCGTCTTCATCTGTCCAGAACCGTGACAGCCATCGCCGGGACACAGCACGGAAACCTCGAGGCCTTTCATCATCATCATCATCCCGCAAGGGGTCATTCCCACCACCCCGCAATTTGGTTCGTTTTTTGCTCTTTTTCTTTTCTGCCACCGTTGAAGGAAAAATGGCCAAGAAATGATTCCCCGACGATAGTTGCCGCCCCGGTTGCAAGTCTGGAAATCGAGAGTCGGCACTCAGAATATGGAGGGCGGTTCGTTTGTCAAATTTAGGAGATCCAAAGCAGGCCATTCGTCGTAGGACGAATCGATTATGTTCATTGGCAAGTTCATAAACATGAATGGGTCGCTGCAATACATTGCACAAGGCGACAATCTCAGGCCCTCCGCCCCAATACGAGTCTTGCCTCATCAATCGACAATATTCAGTCCCACTAATTCCATATTGAGAGGCAGCTGCTTGGACTAAGTCTTGTGCTTTCAAGTACTCGTGGCCTTGTAGAAACAAGAGTTTTCGAGATTCTTCCAGACATTCGACGGCTTGTTCTCGAAGCTTGGCAGAGTTTTGGTAGAGCCACTGCAAATTCTCAGGGTTCCTCAAATCCAAGTGTGTTCCATTGATTGCTTGTGAATAGCATGTACTAATAGAATGGAAGAGGCAATTTCCGTCCCCTGGAACTTGCCGAATCATCGCGGGTGTTTGTACGTCTGTGTGAACACGGCGTTTCCGGAATAATTTGAACTCCTTTTCCCATTCTCCTGGAATTCGGCGATATTGCTTCAAGAGAAACCCGTGCTCATCGATACTGGGTGATGTGTTCCAGGGAGGATATCGTAGAGTCTCGGCGTTGGAATTCGAGCGATGATTACTCCGCGGAATCGAAGGAGTGGAAGTGGAGGCTAGAGTAGCTCCTGAGGTTTCGCGAGCCCAAGCGAAGGAAGAAATCCCACATAGCACGACGAGCAATAAGGTCGGGAATCGTCTGGACCGCTGTGTCATGGTACGGTATATCTACCTACGTACGGCGAGGAACTCAATCCAGGAGAGAAGATCTTGCAGTTGGGGGTTTAGTGGACACTACAGTCATCAATCAACAATCAACACCAATATGGGCTCTTTCTCTTCGCTTTCTCGGTTCTCGGCTCGGCGGCAGCTCTGCGCTCAACAATCATCATCAACAAACTCAAAAAAATTGGCGACACGTTGAAGCAAACTGGCGATGACTGAAATCGATGGAGCGATGGACAGACTTTATGGTACTTATTCTACTACCGTCAAAGGCTGACGACTGACAGTCGCTTTATTCATTTTGTAGTCTTGCTGTCGTTCGAGTTATTGCGGCTTGGCCTGCTTGCTTACCGGTACAGCACGCTTTTCAAGATGAAAGATGACGTCAATGAATTCATTCTGTGCCAGTTTTACGCCTCGTCACACATTTTTCGCCTTTCTCTGGCCAACTGCTGACCTTTGGCCACGCAAGATGGCTCTCTGATTTTATCCAAACGCACCTGTCCTTTGGAGATAACTCAAGACCTAGCTACAGTAGCTGCTGGTACCATCCAAAGAGTGGAAGACGACTCCTCATTTCGCTCCTATCCATTCAGCCGTGTTGTTTGTTCCCCTCTGGAACGAAATTTGCTGTGAAAGATCATGGCTCCCGACGCCGACAAGTTGAGACAACGCGTGCCCGTACTAGGCAACAACAATGACAAGAGTAGTGCTGGTACGGATGCCGCCACCGAACAAAAAGTAGCTTCACTCAAAGCGTTGCGACCCACCGAGGTCGTTATTGATGGAGTCATTTACGATATTGCTTCCTTTGATCATCCTGGCGGCGATTCTATCCATATCTTTGGAGGCAACGATGCCACTGTGCAATACAAAATGATTCATCCATATCATACCAAGAAGCATTTGGAGAAAATGAAGCGAGTGGGTGTCGTTCCCGATTACTTTTGCGAGTACGTGTGAGAGTGGGAGCAAAACTCTGTTCATCCTTATGACTGTCGTGCCCGCCCGTACTGACGGTCCTCCTTATTTGTTCTTCCACCCAATTTCGTTTTGTACCCATTATCACAGATACAAGTTTGATACTCCCTTCGAGCGAGAAATCAAGAAGGAGGTATTTCAGATTGTTCGACGCGGCAAAGAATTCGGAACTCCTGGCTACTTGTTTCGTGCGATGTGTTACGTTACTGTGTTCTTTTATTTGCAGTATTGCTGGATGCAACATACTAGTTATCCCTTGGCGATTGTCTACGGAATTTCCATGGCTTTGATCGGATTGAATGTTCAACACGATGCCAACCACGGAGCTGCCTCGAGAAAGGTGTGGGTGAACGACTTGTTGGGATTAGGAGCCGATTTCATTGGAGGATCCAAATGGTTGTGGATGGAGAAACACTGGACGCACCATGCGTACACGAACCACAAAGAACAAGATCCTGATGGCTTTGCTGCAGAACCACTTTTGTTATTCAATGATTATCCTGCCAACAGTCCCAAGCGAGCCTTTTATCATTCGTACCAAGCATTTTATGCCATTTTTGTTCTGGCGGGATATTGGCTATCGTCGGTCTTTGACTTTCCGCAAGTTTGGACGTTACGAGATGCAGGAGCGACCAAAGTGGGCATTAACTTCCAAGACAATGAATGGATTGCCAGTCGGACCAAGTACGCGGTATCATTGCGTATCTTGTATCACGTCTGCAATGTGATCATTCCTCTTTACAATAACTTTTCTTGGGCGACAGTCGGTCAAATAAATGTCATGGGAATTTCAGGAAGTCTTGCGCTGGGACTTCTCTTTACATTGTCGCACAATTTTGAAAATGCGGACCGAGATCCGACGGCACAAGCTCGCAAAACAGGAGAGCCCGTCTGCTGGTTCCAGGCCCAAGTGGAGACCTCTAGTACTTATGGAGGACTCATTTCTGGTTGGCTCACAGGAGGACTGAACTTTCAAGTGGAACATCATTTGTTCCCTCGCATGAGTTCAGCGTGGTATCCCTACATTGCCCCCAAGGTCCGAGAGGTCTGCGCCAAGCATGGGGTAAAATACGCATATTACCCTTGGGTCTGGCAAAACATGTGGTCCACCCTTCAGTATACGCATGAAATCGGCTCCGCCTCGCATTTCAAGCAAAATCCCTTCAAGGGAGAAATGTAGCTAGCGTGACCTTTTCTATAATACGAGTAGATTTTAGTGAAGTGGTGCATTTATCCATGAAGCTACCGTGCTAGTAGTAATATTCTTATTGCAGTTTACGAGCTGGGAACTCGTGATTCAAAACCCAATTTCGTTCAGTATGATGCAAATCGGGTCGATGGATAACCAATTCCATTGGACTTTCCCATTTCCAGGCAAAAATAACAATCGTCCACAAGATGGCCAAGACCAACAAGGATAGGCACAACATGATGGAAGAGAATCCACTCCGTTTTTGCTTGATGCCTTCCATTATGGAGACACGTCCAAAGAGATAGCCCCAAAACGCAGTGACGCCCAAGCAAAAGAAGGTACCCCAGGATTCCATGGCACTGGCCGAAATCGTCCCTGCACCACCCAAAACCAAACTGATGGAGGTGACCACGAATTCGGCCAAGAACAAGACACCACCCGAACTGCCCACTAGTTGACCGACAAGAAAGCCCATGATCACAATAGTCACGAGACTCAAGGTTTCAACAATAGAGCCAGTCTCGCTGATAGTAACTCCTGCGCGTCCCGTCTCCATGGACTGCAATGACATGCTTAGACCCTGGCATTACAAAGTAGAGAAAAGAATTATTGTTAGAGACTAATGCATCGTCGGCAACTTCCCTATACAAATACGATTTCCATCCACGTACCAGGCTGATGCTGCTCGAAAATACAGTGAGGAGGTTCAAGAAAAAGTGCGGCGAACTTGCCGAAAAGCTCGCCAATGATACCATGATGGAAAGGAACACCTTGGTCGACCATGATACTTCTCCGAGATGAATTTGACCATCTCGATCGTGAAAAACAACAAACCCGCCTCCCGAAAGGGCTCGAAAGGTCGTGGAGGCTGCTTGATCTTGGTTGCTCCGCCAAAAGGCAATGTGTTTCATGAGATCATCCCTGCTTCGACGATTCCATTTCGGAACAAATACCATGCGTTGCAAGAAAAGGGGACAAACCGAATCCCATTTTCGCTGACACCACAATTGGATGTACGAGTAGAGCCTCCGCAACAACCCTTTACGAGTGTTCACATCGTCGGATGGAAGATGTTCCAGCATGGCTCGGAAGAAGTCGCGACTTGTGTAGCGTTCAATCCACCGTCCCAAACAAAGCCAAGAGAAAAAGAGGAAGAATGAAACATAGCCACATTCGTGTTCGGAGAGAAATCGCAACTCCGTTTCCACATGAAAGGGCAAGGCTTGCAAAGGGTAGTCGACCGGTGTTGCCGGAATCCAACGCGCGTAGCGTGCCACCAAGGTCCAGAACAAAGGCGCCGCCATGAGCGAGATGCTCAGCCACTGGGCTCCAATCAGAATGCGACGATCTACATAGACCGACGCTGCTCCTTGATTGTCGTCGACGGTCCAGCCCAAATGAGCTGACAGCACCCACAAAAGATTCAAGATACGAGGGCCAGGTCTGGCATGAAGACCCACCAAGTGGGGATCATCGTTGTTGTGAAAGTTGTGGCCAATATTGTTGTTTCGAGTGCCGTTGGGAAGGGTATCAACCAAGGAAGAAGGCTCATCACCGTAGGTCCAAGCCATCGCGTCTTCGTCAACGATCACAATAGATCGGATTTCGTTCTCCTGCATCATACTGAGCGGAAATCGCCCCGCCCCAGGTGGGGGAACATTCTGAATGTAATTCTGAAGCGATAGCGGATACAAAATTTGTTGATCGTGCGACACATTGAAGGGAGCCAAGCACCAGGAATCGATCAACAACAAACTTTCCATATCCAGCGTATTTTGGAGTTGGTAGTAAAGTATGTTGCGAGAGGAGAGGAATTGGGAAAGACTGACTTTAGGGCGGACGATTGATGATATGGCCCGCAGCGGTGGAAGCTGAAGCAGTTTGGGTCGTCGAATCAATGTTCCTGGGTACGCTACTCGATCCCAAATACCATGGACCATCAACGATCGTGGATCGGATACGACACACAATGCCGCTTGTAGACCGCATACTGGATCATCAAAGAACATGTCCGTGACACATCCCCGTTGACGACGATCATATCGACTGGGATGGGATAACGATCGCAAATGATTGGGATCTTCTTGAGGCCCCAGACAAAATCGACCTGGACTGTGGGCCAAATGAGCAAAGGCTTCGAGATACTTTGGTTCATCTTTCCAGAGAGTTGCATTAGCGAGCCTCGCACAAGGGGCATCACCAGTTGGGACCGACAGTGGAAGATTCGTCGTCGAAAACACCGAATCGGTACATAGGATATTTCGGTAGACGCCGGCATGTCTCCACGGAATCATGAAATAATCGCTTCGACTCGTTTTTTGTCCGTCGGTAGGACTGTATCGCAAACACAATATATCCGTTATGGCTTCCCACTGACACAAGACTTTACGTTGGGCGTGGGACAATAAAGGGGCGGCCCGCATATCGACCAAACGTTTATGAATTTCAAAGCAGACTTGATGATGCCGCTCTGTCCATTCTTCCTTTTTCTGCAAGTCCTGAAGTAAGACTGTCAGAACTTTGGAGATTTGTCGAAATACAGCATTCCGACGTTGTCGTTTCATGGCACATTCCAGTTGACCCACCACGTAAGCCTGTCCTAGTTCTTCCAACCGTGGACCCCAAGTGATGCTGCAGGATTCACAGGGCCCCTCGGTCCGATAGGCATGTGCTTGGACGGAATCGTTCGAGTTGGTATCCTCCTCCAAATGCAGTCGCTCGGCCGCTTTGGAAATGGAGGGATAAAATTCGTTTAACTGCGGCGCCCAATAGGCAATGGTCCTGCGGTCGTGTATAGAAAACGGCACCAATGTGGCTCTTCGGAATTCAGCCAAACTGTACTGGACATTGACATGGGCCGACAAATACATGATACGGACGGGTTGATCAGGTTTGCCCGACCGTTGCCATGGGGTGCTTCGCTGTAGTAGTGCCGTAGCATGGTCCGTCGTCACAGGAGTAGTAGTAGTATCTCTATTCTGTGCTGCACGAGTCGGTGGCTGGGTGGGATGTGCTCTACGAACAGTTCCGTGGTTGGAATCGGCATTATTATTTGCGTTTTCGCCGCTTCGTTCCGTGGCGAAATGATAATGAATCAAAAAGGGTGCCGGTGGCAAGTGGGCTTCTTCCGTGTATACATTGGCCCAAAAGGCATCGACCCCCTCGCGATGAGCATTCAATTGTTGTGTGGCATGGGCCAGTAGCGATGCGAGTGGTCGTACTCCAAAGACTACCACTTGAGATTGTCCCGGAGCAAGATACCCCTCCGAAGGATATACTGTAAAACAATCCTTGCGCATAATCGAAATTCGCCATACCAAAGGTCGCTTGTAATCGGGATTGGTAAAATGACACAAATGCCAGGAATGCAGTGCGGTTTCTGAAGCCTCATGAGAATGATAGGACGATGTTGTTGATGATTGATGATCACGATCACCACTGCCGTTTTCAAATAAATGTTTCAAGTCTTGCAATTCCATAATGGGATCATCATCATCATCATCATCATCACCACCACCACCATTAGCATCGTCATCCACTTGAAAGAAGAGAAGATCCGATAAAAAGTGCAAGGATTCCGACTGATATTGGGAAATGTCCAAGTGACGGTGAAGAGTAGCGGCATTAGTAAAGGCTCGTTGAGCTCGACGAGAGGAGTAGGGGGTGACCGGTGGATACTCCTCTGGATACTGTTGCTGTTGTTGGAGCCGCACGCATGTCGCCGCCGCTACCGCTTGTGCTTGCGTAGCTATGGTGTCGTCGTTGTTGTTGTTGTTGTTCTTAGGATAAGAATAGCCCGTAGGCTGCTGGAAGGTAGAGTGATATCGACAATTTGGGCACAGCATCGTCGTCGTCGTCGTCGTCGTCGTCGTGCTGGACGAGTCGTCGTCCTGGCGTGATGACGATACTGAAGAAGATTGAATACAACATCGCCCGGGCCCTAGACCATCGAACGGATCCACACAATTCCAATGCGTAATCCACAAATCGTCGGTATTCCAATAGGCTTGTTGATAGGCTTGAAACCAATCCATCGATGATGAATCACTGTTGTTGCCAAAATTCCAGCGGGCTTGGAATTTTCTCTTCCACAGCTGTGAATTATGGCGAGCCGCTTGGTACATGGTCTTGGAGGCGGTAGCGATTCGCACAATTTCCTGGACCGACAAGTGCTGCAAGATGGCAGCACTGGTATCGGGACCCAACTGCTCCAGCAACGACAGCGACATCGAATGCTCGTGATAATCACGATTCTTCATCCTTGATATCTTGTTCTCCTCTACTCGATGATCATCAGCATCATCAGCATCACCAGCATCTTCACCATGATATTCGTTCTCCTCCTCCTCGTCGTCACTCTCAATCCACGCTGGCACCACTATAGACTCCAAAGGAATTGTTTTTGCCTCATCGACGGGAGTCCTTCTAGTAGAAATTGCCTTGCGTCTTCGTTTCCTCATGGAAGTTTGGAGCAGTCGTCGATGGCGGGATTGAGTCGTAACTGCTGGCTCAACCGGTGGCGGCGACGATGATTCTTCTTGTTCTTGTTCGCATTCTGCTTCCATGATGATTCGATTTGGACTACTCGTTACACCTCCGCCTTTCCCTTTTATGATTTCAGTATTGCAGTAAGAAATGAATCGACTACGAATGCTGGACCCTTTTTTGTACTCGCGTATTTGTTGTTGGTGTTGTTGTTGGATTACTTTTCCCCTTGTTGCGTGCTGCGTGCTTGAGAGATGAGTGAAGAAATACTGTAGGTCCGAGATAATACTGTAGTTAGCACGTGCTTTTTACCTCTTGTCTGTTTCGCCTTCTTCCTGCGGCCCGGCGCGCTCGGGCTATTTTTTTAATGGCATACAGTATCGGTACATACGTATCATACCGCGTACAAGTACCGATATGTATGTGGCCGGGCGCGTGCGTGCGTGCGTGTCTCGTGTCTGGTTGGTCTGTCTTCGTCCGCGCAGCCAGCTAGCAGTTTCTCTTCGAAAAACTCTGCACCGATAGACCTCGAAAACTCGACCATGATCGCAATGATCAAAATAACATCATCATGAACATTATTTTCTCGATCCAAGGATATCAGCAACGCATAGTCTACTACTCGTAGCATACATCCACCATTCCTTCGAGACTTACTCCCAACGACGAATCACTATTAGAGAAATCAAGCAAGCAATCAATCAAGCAAGCAATCATGTCGTCTTCTCAGCCGCAGCGTCTTACAATGCGGCAAGCCGATGCTCAAGATCGTCGACATCGAATGACGCAACAACGTCAAGAATTGACCCATCGGATACGCAAGCAAAAGAAATCCGAATATCTCGCTCGCAAACGACAATTCGCCGCCACGACGTCGTCGTCGACGACGACGGCCACTGCTACTAGTACTCTATCAGCAATTGATTGTATTCGACCACTCATTTTGGATTTTTGCAGTATTCCAACCCTGGACAAGCTGCGAGCGTTGCATGATGCGCTGCAAGCGACCCCACTGGATGCCACGGAGGAGAACTGGCTGGTGGTGCTTCCAGCCGATGATCTCGCGACGGCTTCGAGTCTGATTGGACACTTGCAAGGGCCCGCCGCCTCCTCACCGATGACGACGACATCGCCGTCCGAAGGATTGACCTTGGTCTTGAATATTCTCGTCCGACTGACGGCCATCTCCTACACGCCACCCACGAGTAGTGGTGGCAGTATCAGTAGCTCTTCGATCGGTTTTTCTTATTATTATGGGAACCCACCCGTGAGCTGGTCGTCTTTGGTATCGCACAACCGTGCTTGGTTGTCACTGTTGGTACAGTTGGCGCCTCAATCGGAGACTGCCTGCGTCGTCCTGGGGAATCTGGTAGGGGAGGCCAACAGTCAGTCCTTTGTGCAGATGCGTCAGGCCGGTCTCATTCCAGCATTGCTGTCGGCTGTTCATCAGCCTGCCGCCGCATGGGCCTTGACCAATGCCATCCGGCATGATACTGCCGAGTATGCCATGGTGTACTGCAATGATCAAGCATTGTCAGCAGCGTTGTTGGAACAACTTTTGAAAGAAGAGCCCGTGGCGACACAAGCTGCATGGATGCTGGCGACACTCACCAATCGAGAAGAAAAAGTTGTCCAATACCTTATGAGCCATCCAACCTTTCCTACCACGCTCACTGCCTGCATGAAACGCCCCACTTGCAAAGACCAACTGGCTCCTTTGGTCCAGGCACTCGGAAATATCGCCACCACCAGCGTGATGGACGGAGGACCCGCCTTTGCCGGTGCTTTGTTGACATCCTTGCCTACGTTGACGCCCATGCTCGGACAACTCTTGCAAATTCCTACCAATCGGGAAGTAGTCAATCAAGCGGCATGGTTGGCAGGATGTTTACTACAGGACGCTAGAATCCCGAATCATCCAGCCAGTACCATCGCGGCACCACACTTGGTGCCTCTTTTGTTTCAAGAACTCCGAGAAAACACACCCCATTCCTTGGACAATCAACGAGAATTGACACAGGCATTATGGAGTGCCATGATGAAGCCACCTCAAGTTATGGCATCATCAGGCAATACTTCCACTACTACTACAAGTAGTGTCCCCGTTCCTTTGCCCTCATGGGACTTGGTACGCTCCTCCCTCTTTACCTTGGTCAAATTGGCAGGCTCCCGTGTCGATATGGATGCTTCCATAGCTGCTCTTTCAGTATTGCAATTGTTACTTCAGGAAAGTTCCTCTTATTCTGCTGCGGGACATATCAATCCACGTTGTCGTACGGATCACGAGCTTCTTTTAGACGCCCTGCAAGAGAATGACATTACCTCTGTTCTCGAAGGCGTGTGTGATATTCCCAATAACGACGAAGCGGCCGAAGTGGCGGCAAATTTATTGGACAATTACTTTTACAAGGACAATGATGATGACGACAATGACATCGGGTTTATGGATGCGCACAACAACAACAAGAACAACAACAATTTTTCGATGGAGCATACGGCTACTTTTTTGGACGGTCCTTTTGTCGCCTTTGGTCTTCCTCCAGCAGCAGCAGCAACAGATACTGCTGCTCCTGCTTTGGGTTCGAATGACGCTGGAATGGGACGGGGAATGGGGCGTGGCCGTGGAGCACCCATGGTTCCAGCATGGATGTCAGCAGGACAAGGGGGGTCTTCTTGACATATCTGCACTAGTAGATGAAAGATTGCTAAGAAGAAGTACTCTAGAGCTAGGCAATCAGGGTTTTGATTCAATGTACTTTTCTACACTCCATGCTCTTCCCAGAGTTGCAGACTCTCCGGTATGGTCTTTCGACCAAGGCTTATCCGTACGCGAGTGTCATCCTTCGGGTGATGACTGTCATCTCCACCATAGTCAAAGAGGGAGGACGGCAGCAGCATGATTCCTGGCTGCTGTAGTAGAGCATCGCAATACGATCTAGCACTAGACTGTTGTAGCAACCGAGGAAAGACCATGGAACCCGCTCTGGGTTCCACCCATTCCAATTGATCCCCATGTCGCTGACAGAATTGATGGACCTTTGCCCGAAGCTCGCACACAATTTGCTGACAACGATGTAATAAAGCATCATGATTCCGCAGGGCTATAAGACTCAATACTTGGGTAGGCGTGGATGGACAAATAGTCGTGTAATCTTTGATTTGTTGGACGCGCTGAAGAAAGTCGTGATCCCGTGCGGCGATCCACCCCATGCGCAATCCTGCCAATCCAAAGGCCTTACTCAAACCGGAAAGGGAAATCCCTCGTTCATAGGCTTCGACAGCAGGAGCTAGTCGGTCGACACCTTTCTGTTCCAGACCTCGGTAGATTTCATCACAAAACAAATAAATTCCATGATTCCGACACAATTGAATAATCTCCTCCCATTCTTGTAGTGTTGGTAGGGCTCCAGTGGGATTGTGAGGGAAATTAAGTACCACCGCTTTGGTTTGGTTCTTTTGACGCTCTATCAACGCGCGAAGCTTGTCGGGATCAAATTGAAAATATGACCCAGTACCATGGTCCACTAGATTGGGGTGCCAATGCTGTATCATGCACCCTAGAGACCGTGGGATTTCATTCAAACTTTGGTAACAAGGCGCTGCAACGATAACAGCATCTCCTGGCTCCAAAAGCGCATGAAGCGCACAGAAGATTCCTTCCTGAGGTGCCATACAATTCACATGGTTCCAAGATAATGATGTTGATGATGATCCTTCTTGGGTAGGATAAAAGTGCTTTATAATCTCTTGCCGTAGTTCCGGGTCGCCTTGGACATGGGCTGGATATCCCAATGACAGATTATTGGTCCACCGGCGCTGACAATCATCGTCGGCCAGTGACAACAATTCGGACATACCCAAGGGTTCGCAATCGGAATCGGAAAGTCTAGCCATAACAGTGGGAACATGCCAACCAGCATATTGCTCAATCTCAAACGGCCGAAGCGGCTGCTGCTGCTGCTGCTGCTGTTGCTGCTGTGGATGAGGCCGGCTGCTCGACGAGAAGAAGAATGATAGACATCGGTGCTGTTCTGCTGGTTGCATTTGACATCCTCGCTGGGTCGTTCTTCTTTGTCCCACAATCGATCGGAGCCGTTTCATCATTAATAAATGAATGCATGAATGAATGAATCTCTGTCGCTTTATCCATTCATGGTAGATGGTATTGTTTTCAGTACCGGTGGCGGCCATGCCTGTTCCACATCGTCGTAGTCGTCCATGCTTGGTTTCCGCTGCTTTTTATCTCTAAAAAGATCTTTCTTTTTTCGTTTCGGGATCTTTAGCAAGTTTCGACTCAACCGACCAAGAAACGCATCTTAATCAAATTGGTCGGTCGGTCCGGACGTCGGTCGTGTCCGCGATGATTTCTGAATTTCTTTCCTTCTGCTTCCTTTCTTCGTGCGTTCGCTTTATTATTTTTCTCTCACGTCCGTCCGTACTTTACCGGTACTGTAGTCCGCATCGCAGACACCACAGCGTATACGTACAGCTGTCATTCTCAAAGCAAAGAGGAAACAAATCAAACAAAGAATGCAGACACCCAATTGAAATACATATTATACTACTGTCTATCAGTAGTCGCAACAAACCACTAATAACCTTTTCGGGCGGGAAGAGAGAAGAGAAAAGGACTGGTCTCCTTGGCGAAAGTACCGACGGTTCGTAGTTGGTGATCGCCATGGGCAGGTCGTCCCGCCATCATCACCACCAGCACCCATCATCGTCATCCTCACCATCGCCCCATCGTCATAAACGTCGACGTCAACATCGACATCGAGACAGACATCGTTCCAGATCTCGAGGGGAGCCAGACCACGAAGACGAACCATCACCATCGATCGATCTCCACGATAAAGATGTTTGGTTTGACAATCCTAAACATCCAGGGACAAGAGAGTGTCGAAGGGCGATACGCTTGGTGTTGGAAGACTTTCATGATGATGAAAATGATGATGACGACGAAGACGAAGAGAAAGTACAACAACTCTCATTTTCCAAGAGCGTGTACAAAGCCATTTTGCGAGAGCTGGGTTCTCGCCGGAGATTTTTTACGAGCGACGAAAAGTCGTCGTTGTCTTCACTACGGGAATGTGACGAAGATGAATCGATTGATCACCTAGAAGATGTCTTTCGGGTAGAACAGTCTCGTCGGCTGGAAAAGATAAGGAAGAAATCATCATCAAGGCGTCACACTATTGACAGAGAGCGATCTTCGACTCCTCCTACTCGTCGACGTGAGGATCACAAGAAGAGGAAACGGAAAATTCGCCACAGCTCCGACCAAGACGACGGTGACTCGTCCACCGATGATCAAGAGGACTACCACCGAGAATCTAGTCGGAAACGAAAAAGTAGATCCGAGACGAGGCGAAGCAAAAGACACGCTGAGAAGGTTGACAGAAAATCCTCCTCGAAAGCGACCAGACGACCAATTATTTACCTCGACGAAACAGATGACAAAGACACCAAGAAATTTCGAAAGGTGGTTCGAAATATTGCGGCGGCCGATGGCCAAAGCAAACGATTTACACCTTTGGTATTGGACGAGATTCTCGAGGAAACGGGTCATCCCTTTACAACTATGTTTTTCAAGTCACGTTCATCCGAGAGAGAACTCAAAGGAGACAAGCTTTCTCGGACGATTGGAAAAGTCTTCAAGGAGGAAGCGTACCTTCTGCGGGCCCGACCTGACGATATCTTTTTGGACTGTCCATACTACAGTGGCACCAAGGCATGGGACCGAGCTATCCGAAAGCAAATAAAACGAAACGGCGGCGACGCAACGAACACGAACAATTTAAGCCGAGATGTTTATCATGAAGTGAAGAGGGAATTTCGCGAATCATCTTTCTTTGTGGGAAGACCGCCGCATTGTGAGGTGGTGGATCGATCGGAGCTATTTCAGATACTAAGTGAACGATACGATGATGCTGAAAGAAAGAAACAAGTCCAATCTCCACACTACATGCAATTTGATACGGATGCACCTAAAACTGCAGATGCACCAAATATGAAGAAACGACGTGCACGAACATCGCCAGACGGTCGTGATCACAACTCCTCGCCACGTTCCCGTAGGCACGGCAGAAACGCTCCGATACAGAGACCTATCCCTGGTAACGCGCTCTGGATTAATTTGGGGCAGAGAATGTCAAATAGGTTGGCGATGTGGCAATGGTATCAAAGGCAGAGAAAAAAGCTAGAAGCTCTTCCAATGGTCATATCTTGTCGAGCGAGGTACGCACGTTGCTATAAAGAAGCAATTTTACCCGTGTATGCACCAACACGAAAATTCTTCCGGACGGATCGAAGAACGGGACAAACTTGGTGTGGAAAAGTTGGTCAATGCTTGGAGGTACCCCATCTTGGGAGAGCACCGGCCTGGTTCATTTTGATCTTACTCGTGACTATCTTGGCCATCACTGTCTTTGCGATTATAAACAGGATTCTCCAAAGAATTGTTGGAGGCTTTATAAACTAGCTATGTGCTCCGATGATTCTCTTGAGATTTGATAACGTAAGAATTGTTAGCTAGCTACTAGTGTCTGAAGAATCTCTGCTCTCTCTAGTCGAGTAGAGAGCTAGAGAGGGGTGCTCGTACACTACTACTAGCTAGTAGTACGAAGCTCTAAAGAGTATGTACTTGTAGAGAGAGCGACCATCAAAGGAAAGAAGAAAGAAAATGAGCAAGATAAAAATCGGTTCCACGCCCTCCCGCCGCCCTCCAGTAATTGACTAAGACGAACGGATATCAGATGATGTGGAATGTCGAAGGCAATTGAGCAATAATGAGACATTTATGCCCCCCTTGAGCACAAAATAATGACCCATCATTCATTCGTGATGATTCGTGCATCAGCTAATAGCTGCGATGACCGGAAGATGCGGATTCGACGATGACCCTCTCACCTTGTTCTTGTTGATGATTCTCTAGTTGCATTTGTTTTGGCTTTTCCGTCACTCAAACCAGACGCAAACGACCAAGTGACAACAACATCGGAGACCAGAACGCAAAGACCTCCAGCTAAATTACCAGAACTACAAATCATGGCTTTCAACAAGGATGAATGGACAATCCGGTAAGTATGCACTGAGGTTGGCGATATTCTCTATTGTTCGTGTATCGTATCTAAACGGTTTGTGTCTTTCAACCCGTACGTGCAGAACACCATACGGTGTTACTGGATGGTTCAATCTGTTGGTCACGGCTATTGCTCTACTCGTCTTTATGCTTTCAGCTTTCCACTGTTTTCTGACGGTCAAGAAAACTGATGATTATAAAATCTTCATGGGTTATTGGGGGGCAGAATCGACGGAAATTGCCGAGGCTGCAGGCAGGGGCAACGACAACAATTACTGCGTCCCTTGGTTGGATGAGACCAAAGAAAACGAATTCGACGGGGCATGGCGTTTCGGACAAGCTTTGGGCATAATTGGCTCAATCATATGCATCCCGTTCATGATCTTGTGTTTTTACATTCTGGTATACAAAGTTGGAACTTGTGTCTTCACAGTGGCGATTGGCGCTCACCTTTCCATGGCCATCATCACCATATTGCTTCTCGTCGGAATGAGTTCTAACGTCTGTACTATATACAATTGTAAAATGGGTCCGGGAGGATATTTTGCTATTCTGGGCTTTTTCTTGTGGATCTGTGCAGCATTTTTCGCCTTCAAATTGCGATCAATGAGTCTCGATGAGCGCGAAGAAGATTTGTCATCGCCGCGCCCACCGGCAAAAAAGGAAAAGCCGCTTCCCGCACTCCCTCCTTCAGATAGCCTGTCACAGCAAGTATAAGAACGATTGATGAGGAAATTGATCGGGAACCATATTTACGTATAAATAAGAAGAATTAGTGAACTTGTTTAGAAGAAAAGGCCTCGGTGTCTAGAGGGACCTATAAAGAAGTGAGGACATCTTAATGTATCTCAAAGGAGGTACGATAAAGCAATTTTGCTTGCCACGAGCGGGCCGGCAGCTTTTTTTCACTAGAAGGCATTTCACTGCCGATAAGCAAGATACGCAGACTACCGATGAACAGCTTCTTGATAAATGCGATTCAACCAAGAGCGCCTCATCTACGGTCGTTGAAGCGAATATTTGCCATGTAATTTAGCCCCTGCATCGTTGGCCTCCCATAATAAGATGGAAAACGCGACGCTGCGAGCTGTGAGAGGCTATCAACGTCATAGAGCTGAGTTCTTAAAGGCAATCCCAATTCAGACCCACCCTGAAAGTACTGCAGCAACGCAGTCGCAGAGGCTTCTGCGGCACTTGGATAGTTCACAAACGGAGTGTTCAGCCTGGGGAAACAACCGAGCTGTCGATCTTGTAGCGCCCTCATCAACTCCAACTGGATGAGTCGTCTGCGCTGGTGAAGGAACGATGTACTGGTTCCACAGACAGTATCCGCATCAGTCCTTCGTAACGAATCGGAGGTGATGATTTGCACCTGGGAGCTCTTAACGACTGGAGGGGTTTCCATAGGCTCTGAAGCGATCGCAGCTGTCGCCATAACGTCAAGACCCTTCTTTTCTTCCGGGCTACTAGCACCAGCCTTCTCGTTCTGCCGCGCCGCCTTCCAAGAAGCCAGTTCCTGTGTGTATCGATCCTTTTCCTGCTGCGCTCGCCCTTCGAACGTCTTCCGCTTCTCTGGTTCAAGCGACTTCCACTTTGCGCCAATAGCACGTGCCATCTCTGCAAATCCGATCTTACCATGCGTCTTGCAGTGAACCCTTTTCTTCAGATTTTCAAGTTCTTCGCTAGGAGCGTCGACGCCCAGCATGTTCGACCGCTCGGATCGGAAAAACAGGTTATATGCTGACAGAGGACGAGATGGCTTATCTTTTGGCCTTTTCCATCTTTTCTGTCGACGTGTGGAGCTTTTAGTAGGCATTTTTTTATCATTCCTTTTCGAGAAAGCTTTCGATTCTTTGATCGACGAAGAAGGAACATTTTTGCGATGGGAAACTGGCCTCTCGGGCGAAAGGCGCTCAACCATGTCGCCTGGTGGTACGGAGATGCTCAAAATGTTAGTAAGGTTTGGGTGGAGATCTACAACATCGTTGTTCATCGTGACGACTTTTGATCTGATGTGCGTGATGAGACTTTAGTGCCAGGTACTGTCTGTATCATTGTGACGCCCTCCATGTTATTTCGACTTTGTGAACAAAGGAGCAGGTGAAAAAATAACAATGACCATTCGAACGAATGACCAATGATTCACTTAACCTTTGATCGTGCCTGCTAAATGATAATTTAAGTTGGCTTCGTTTTCAATTAAATGTTTATATGTGCCAAGTCTTGGGCCTTAAAAAACGATCACAATTCCAACTGTTTGGTCTTGCTTTTCTTCGACGGATCACGACACTTCGATCACGTACACCGTAGACGGTTACTGTAGACTCTGGTACAAACCGCCAAGAGCCAATCAAAACACAAAAAAAGATAAAGTTTCGAGCTCTCCGTAGCTCGTGTGTCAGATTATCCTCGGGGGCCATGTGCTTTCGGCAGCAGTTTTGCACGCCGACGGCCATTGCAACGATCAACAAAATCACATTCGTTTCATACAAAAGTGATTGGTATCTCATCGTCCTTTCAAAAAAGTGTTATATCAGACTTGATATTCACTTACAATGAAGACCTCCCGAAAAATTAGTGCGCGAAAGAATGGGCAGGTAGAGTCCAAAACTGATCGAGATATAACTAACAACACAGTTGAGGGGGCTTTCATTGCCTTTCTCCGCTCCGTCGTTGATGCCGAAGCATGCTGGTACTCTCATCAACTTGACCGGGTATTGGTCCTCATCCTCATCCTCGTACGGAACAAGCGCATATTCCCTCCACTCTCCTCCCTCGTTGCAATAATCCTGATGGGCTCGGAAAAGAACTTCCCTCTCCTCCACACGAAACTCGCTGAAAAATTCAAATTTGGTGTTCGATTACTTGTTACAACATGGATGACTCTACGCTTGGAGGAGATCTTCCGATGAGTTTATGAGCACCCTGACGACTAATGAACGGCGAAGTCGACTTGTCTGTGACGTAAGCACGGTTGATAGACAGACGATATGCACAGAATGCCTCATTCCGTCTTTTGTCCGACCGCTTGTAAGTACGTAGGTAGTCCCTACCGGTACTTGTACCTGTACTACGGGAGCGCGCGTATTCGAGGCCACGCGCGTGCGCTCCATAAATTGTAAAGGATTTAAGCCCGGAGTTCTTCTTGTTTATGCCAAAATATTATAACGAGTTTCGAGGAACCATAAAGGTCGCCTCCGCCGAACGAGCGAGCGAAAAGGACAAGTATCGCTAATTTTTAAAAATTAACTAGGATGATATTATGTTCTTCGTCGTCGTCGAATTCAGATTTATAGCCAAGATGGGCAATAGTAATACAGCACAATTATTAGTCGTACACAGTACAGTACGTACTTGGTACACCGAATTTCGAAGCACAAAGCACAACCATCATCGATCGCGCTACTTATGCATGTATGTCCGTCCATCGTCCTTGCTTGCTTGTCCTTTGTTGTTTCTACCCAGCAGTAAACCGGTATGTAGTACAAGCACTTAAAGATACTTGAGCAAAAAGACCACTATAAATGTGAACGAAGACGATAACCGCCATAAATGTTATTTATGCATTGTGCACGACCTGGTCGTCTTTACATTATTGCCCTCAATCGTAAGTGTGGTTCCTATCTAATAGAATTGCCCTTTTTCAAAACGGCCACCGACCAGGGACAAAAACAAGAACTGGTACCTGGTATGTTCCAGTACTGCACGTGTAGAATAGTGTTGGTTTGAGAAGCGTGGTTGTTGACCGACAGATAGAACCCGCCCGTGGTTTTTAAAAATACATCGGGTGGTGGTACCAGTACATCTGCTTTACTACTACAGGTACAGCACAAGTACGTACGAATGAATAGCGGATGCATTCTTCGTTATCGATCGTCGTATTTCTTCCCGTTCCTTCCTTCGGCGAACAACAACGAACCGGCTGGGCGGGTTTCTCACTAATCGATAAAAGCAACAAAAACACGAAACCTGCCTAAAATAAATAATCAAACATCATCAAACACTACACGTACCGCTACGAAATCCTCTATTCTATCGTGCGTGTGCCTTGAAGTTGTGAAACAAAGGCAAAACTGTCATCGCGAAGCGCAGTCGATCGTTCCAAGCAAGTGAGAAAGAATAAGCATTGTGCGCATACCACCATCGCACGCAACGGACCGGAGTTTTTAGTCTCCACAAAATCAATCACTGAAAAGCATACTCGTCGCTCTTTGTAACCCTTTTCCTCCTCACTCACCATGAACGTCAACAATGAAATCGAGCACTCCTCGGCTCCTTTCGCCTCACAAGGCGACCTCACCGATAGAATGAGAGCCGGCAATATGATGATGATGGATCATCGAGGCCAGCACGGAGTAGACCTCAGCAAGGTGTCAAGTATTAGTAGCAACAACGATGGCTGTGACCTCAAAAAGTTCTCTGGAGATCTTCAGGGCTCACCCGACAAACTAAAACGCTCATCGCCGCTACTCCAAAAAGTAGGTGGTGAAAAGCCCAGTCCGACGAAGAAACAAAGCCCCACGTCCGCCGCCGCCGCCACAACAGCAGCCAAAAAAGTCAAACACAATCCTTCCGCGGACAAGTCCTCGTCATCCGAAGTGAAGAAGAGACGCACGCGCAAGAAGTGGAAGAAGCCCAAGGACAAGCCGAATCGTCCTCTCTCAGCGTACAACCTCTTCTTTCAAGCAGAACGCGCCTCCATGTTGGGCGATGATGCCAAACTAAGCGAAACGGACAAGGCCAAGAAACGGGTGCATCGCAAGACTCATGGCAAGATTGGGTTTGCGGAAATGGCGAGATCCATCGGTCAGCTGTGGAAGGAGTTGCCCGAGGAGATCCGGAAGCCGTACCTCGAAGAAGCAGCAAAGGAAAAGAAGCGCTATGCCGTGGAGCTCGAGGTGTGGAAAAAGGAGCAGGAGGGCAAGCAGAAGCCTGGAAAGAGTCTAGTAGCAGCTCTCAAGGCGGAAAAGCTGGCAGCGGAGCGTGAAGGAGCATCCTCCGTCGAACAACAAGCATCGGGCTCGGCGAAAGACAGAGCCGATGAGGCCTTGAAACTGAAGATGATGGCAGAAGAGATCAACCAGCGCAATATGGCCTTGATGCAACAACGCTCTGAGACTGAGTATCTGCGGGCTTTGCAAGAACGTAAGATGGCTCTTCTTGCAAGCCGTTCGGCGTTCGACTCGAGCTTATTTCAGTATCCTAGTGCATCGGAAGCTTCCGCGAACGCGCTGATGCAGCAGTTTCAGGGTGTGACTGGTATGGGCCCATTGGGTCTGAATATGAACCCGATGGGCATGAATATGAATATGAACCCGATGGGCATGAATGCCATGAACATGAATATGAACCCACTGGGTATGAATGCCATGAACATGAATATGAACCCACTGGGTATGAATGCCATGAAGATGATGGCTGCAGCCGATCTTCAGCAGAGGCAGGCTCAGTTGGGTGCTGCGAGCCGCCTGCAGCAACTTCGAGCTAGCTTGGGTGACTTGCAGGGTGTGGGTAACTCTGCTATGGGAACGAGCAACAACACTACTCCAAGTGGTACGGGCAATAACGGGCAGGGAGATCTGGGTCGAGATCAATATGCCGGCAATGAGAGGACGACGGCTGCAGTGGCGACGCGCTTGCAGAGCCGATTCAACATGTAATAATGTGCCAGAAGATTCATGCGTGCTAAAAGAAGGGATTTCAAGATGCCCCGCACCGGTAGACTTATAGAATCATCCCTCTACAACGTCAACTCACGAATCTATTTGCAGTTGTTGATACATAAGATGACTCGTTACACAATAACATGTCTCGCTTGATTAGGGCGTACTGTACCATACTTTATCCGTCATCAGAGCAGCGATCACCGCGTTTTTGGATTGCTGCTGGCACCAATGAATGACTGCGAATGAAAGCAGCAGCGATACCTGGGGAGGTGCTCTGCGTGCTTGAAGCCGACGATCATAGGTCGACCTCGCACCGTACCCGCCACAGGAGTATACGTAGTAGGAAGACCTTTAAACGGACTCCCTTCTCGGCAGTTTGTGGTCCAGAATTCGCTTCTTGAGAGTCGCAATACGGTTGGCGCTTTCTTTGTTGCCCGCATTCACCAAAGCATCGTGAACCAAGTCAAAGCTTACTTTGGTCGGTTTTTGATCGCCATCTCCTGCCAAATATTGCAAACACATACCGGTCAAAATTTCTTCTGTCCGCTCTGCCGCTTGAAGAACTACCGCCGCTGATGTCGTTGATGATGATTCGTTCTCTTCCAGCGCTGCTACCGCCGCAGCAGCGGATGTCATCCAGGCTTTGATGGTTGCGGTATAAGTGACCGCATTGGGTTTGACACCTTCATCTCCAATAAGGTATCGCTGCGTCATGCGCTTCAAGACAGCCTCGGCCATTGGACCAGATTCCAGTGTTTTCGAATTAGCGTGTGCATTGATGCACGTGGAATACGAAATGACATCTGGTTTCAGGGATAGGTCCCCTCTAGAGTACTGTTGCTCCATCATTTCCAATAGTTGGGTTGCTTGATGTGCGTTGCCCTCGCTCTTGGCGAATGCATTCAGGCAGGCATTGTAGACAAACGTAGTCGGTTTCACACCTTCGTAGCCAAGTTGATACATGCTATTCATTTGTTGTAGAATCTGAGCGGCCTTGTCCGTGGATTGGGGGTCGTTTTGACTATCATTTGCGTAAGCGTTAATGATCGCTCCAAAAGTCTGTGAATCGGGCTCCATTTCCTCATCGCCCGCAGTGTACAAATCTTCCATTTTGTGCAACAAAGCTGCCGCTCGATCACCACATTGTGGTTCGCGGCTCCGAGCAATGGAATTAATGACCAAATTGAATGTCCTCGCCGAGGGCTTGAGTTCGGGATCTTGATCAGAAGCCACGTAGAGGCCCCACAGTTGGTTCATGAGACGCTCGGCATTATTGTGTGAATCTTTGGCAGAAGATCGAACCCACGCCGTGATTGCGGCATTGAAGGCAATGCAATTCGGCTTGACAAACAAGACATCCGCGAGATCCACCTCATCATCCTCGTTAGTAAGATCCGAGCCTGACGACCCAGTGGTACTACTAGAAGTTGAATCATCGTCAATCGATGAATTCGCTACTGGAGACAGTTCCAGCATCCACTGGAGAATCGCTTCGGCGCGCTCAGCAGCATCTGGTCGACGACTTCGTGCCCAAGCGTTAATGACGGCGGTGAAGGTGACCACGTTGGGCTGGATTTCCAACTCTAGTCCCATAGAAATCTCTCGAAGTGTCTTTCGAAGTAGCTCCTCCACCTTTTCCGCTGAATGCTTGTCAAAATTCCGTGCCATGGTATTGAGCTTGTTGTTGAACTGGATCGTTGCTTGGTTCACGAAACGCCTATCACTAGCTCTGTTCTTGTTGGGGCTGCCACGTCGTGATCGTTTGTTCTCGACGCGATCTGTTCCGGGATCATCCTCTAGCACACCTTTCGAAGACGAAGTAAACGCAGACAGTAGGGTAGTTGAAGTGATGACAGAACTTCTGCTGGAGAGTACTGAGAATGACTGGACACCTGTGGTGATAATCCCAGCAAGAAAGGCAACAGCCAGCCGCCGTCTTCGAAACCCACTCCACATTTTCGACATATTCTTTCAACGGCTGACGACCAAGCTTGATGAGGGGTCTTTCGTCTGGTAGAAGCCAACCTCGCTATAAGCTGAGCCGTACAATTGTAGAAAGGGTGGTTGTTTGTGATCGTGATGCTTGCGTGGTGTTATTCGATGTTGTATGTTGTATGTTGTATGTTGTATGTTGTGTCACGTATGTATCCTGTTGTTGTGCCATGAAAAATCGCGAGGTCATCGTTCGTTCATCGTCGGCTGTTTTGTTGGTGGCAATACGCAGTGCGGTGGTCACGCGTGGTGGTTACGCGCGTAGTGAGTTTTTCGACTAATCCGAGTTCTGTGGCCCAAAAGTAGTATGTACTCTCTACAAGACCCAGTAGAGCTAGTACTACAGAGAGAGAGCGAGAGAGAGGTACCGGTACTCGTTGTATCGGTAGGCTCTCTGCGAGCTACTCTACTACTAGAGTAGAGAAAACTGTTGGAAGGGCGCAGTGATCTATCCGAATTTCCCTCCCTATTGTTGTTTTTGTCGCAAAACTGTTATCACTCTCATAAAAAGCTACTCGTAATGTATTGGAATCTCCAGTTTATATGTTTCGTCTGAGACTACTACGTTATTGATAACCGTAGCTGCTCTTGTTGACTATACACTATCTTCGTGGTAGTATTGATCTTCTTCATCCACATATTGCTTGGAATAGGCATTTCGTAGTTTTTTCAGTGCCTGTTTCTGTAATTTTCGTACTTTGCTGACTGAGATACCTAGGTCGTATGCCACCTCTTTCTGAGTCTTGGGTGCATCGTCGTCTAGACCGAATCGTAATTGAATGATTTGAGACTCCATATCATCCAGAGTGGAACCGAGGAATTCATCGACATTGTAGATGATCATATCTCGCAGAGCAAGATCATCCAGAGTCAAGTCGCCATCTTCGTTTCCTGCCAAGCCGAGTGACGTGGTTTCATCGTCCTCGTTGGACGGTATACTGTCCCTGAGGGGAGCGGCTACCTGTTGCTGATGGATCCACATTTGATCTTCCCCTTCAAACTGCAGAGCCTCGTCCAAAAACTCTTCGACTAGCTCGTCTGGTTTGACCTTTTTGCCGTTGTCCAGCACTAGCCCTTCGCGGACCTCCCACTCGTCCTGGTTAGAGTAATGAGTCTCCAGCGGGTCTGAGATTTCCACAGTGCTTTCTACGCTGAGCGCGCTCCTTCGGCTATTCGTAGAGGAGGCTAGTTGGTTGTGGACCTGGTAATCTTCCAGTGCACGCTGGATTCGTTCCTTTGCAAACTTCTCAAATGTTTGCCCGGGTCGGGCATCCTGTTCGTAGGTGGTCATTGCTTGCATCAAAGCCATGACACCTTCTTGAATCAAGTCATCATTGCTGGTGCCAGCAGCATTCACCGTCGATGAGGCAACCAAGTCTTGTACCCACCGGAGGCCTTCTCGCGTAGAAAACCCCGATCGAAGATTCAGATTGAGATGCTGTTCTCGTTCCCATCGAAAGATACGTTGCGCCAGCTCGGGGTTGATGTGGCCCTTGGCATCTTCCAAAAAGGCACGGGTAATGTCAGACGATTTGCTGCCTTTACTGTCCTCAGATCCACCGTCAACACCTCGTGTGGATCGCGTGGATCTTGTGGCAGTCGACAAGGCCGTTTCGCCAAGTCTCGGAGCTGTACTTGTATGGTGCTGGGGAGAGCGACGGAACGAAGCGATGGGCTGCCCGTTCGGAAACGCACCACACAGCAGTAAACCGCTCTGGCTATCTCCAGCCGTCAGGAGGAGTGCCATCCAAACCCACGATCGAGAGTGCACTGTCAGCATTATGGTTGTGTTGTGTGAATATGAATCTAGAGAGGAAACGAAACGATTTGTGCTATCACGATTTGGATTGGAGGACTATGTGTATCATGTTGTGCGGAACATTGGGCATCACACAACAGACGTGCAATATTCACCGACCAGCTGGCCCATCCATCACCGATCATCACCGCGACAAAAATGAAAGAATCTCGAACCGAACTTCCGTCGTTGAGGTGTTCGGCTCTCAGATACGTAGGATCACGTACTGGGTCTACAGGCAGTGAGTTAGTCTACGTTGGGGCAACCGTGCGTGCGTTTCGCGCGTATCCTTTCCGTCACGCAGACGCAAGTGCTCTTCGTGCAGTATGATACAGTGTAAAGTACCAGGTAGGTACCAGGTACCAGGTACTATGGTACCTGGTCCTTAGTGTACCGATAGTCCAAAAAGAGAGCGCGATGATGAGAGCCTACCAGTAAAGTACATCCGGGTCAATGGTAGAGCGCCACATTATGATGTCTGCTGCACGTTAAGAATAATAATGTCTCTCTTTGCAGAAGTAGCTACAGTACTCTCTACTCCCTCTAGAGATAGAGTGAGTAGTCCTAGATAATCTATATCAGAGAGAGAGAGAGAGAGTACCTTTGTCTCTACTGTCTGTAGAGCTACTAGCTACTGCCGTTCTGGTAACAAAACTTTGTCTGGGTACTAGCTAGACAACAGATACCGGTGGAGTCTGCGATCGATCAAGTTGTCACCAAACCAGACTGGCGTCTTTGTTGTTTCGATATGCCGTAGGAGTAGTCGTCTTATGCCACTACTTTCAATGATCGGAACCAGCAGGTTTCCACTATATGCCGTAGGAGTAGTCGACTTATGCCACTACTTTCAATGATCGGAACCAGCAGCTTTCCCCTATTTTTTCTGTTTCCCCATCTTCGCGGCTTCGGCTGCAGGGATTACTTCCATCGTTTTTTCAATCTTCGTTTTCCAATCCGGTGTGATCGTTTTCTTAATTGTAGTTCTGACCAAATTTCCATCCTCGTCCCATTCTTCTTTGACTTCAAATCGCGTCTGGTCGCCTTTTGATTTTGTTTCTTTATCCCACTCTTTCGCGGGAGGGGCCCATCCTCGCACTGCCTTGGGGCCTGACGATTGTGAAGTTGGCACAGGTGCAGGTTGAGAAACGTCACTATTTGGGACCTGTGCTGTCGCTGGTAGAAATGCTTTGGCGCCTTTGGCTTCTTTGGGAACATACGAGGCTTGGCCTCCTCCTTCACCTGTCGACATGGGTTCTGTGGTGGTGGTGGTGGATGGAGCTGGAGCTGGAGCAGCTGCTGATACTTTGCCAGGTTTGTTATTCGCGGGAGGAGATTTTGATGCCGGTGCGGCCGCTGCGGCGGTTGAAGAATTGGTGTCTCCTGGTTGCGCTCCTCCTTCACTCGACGCACAGCAACTGTCGTTCCGATATGCAAAATTCACCAAAAATCCGACGAGGATGATTCAGAATGAAAATTCACGATGTATGACTCAATATTAGGACACCGATGACTGCAAGATGCGCACAATACAACATAGTTGCTTCCCTTGGAAGGCTGACTTACCCCATTGCTGTGTTGTAGCCTATCGTTTAATTGTTTATGCAAGCGACCTACTGCTAGGAGGCAAGAGTGGTCGTCTCTTCGTCGTTGCATCCATCATCGTCTTAAATTTCGATGACCCGCGCGATGACTTCTTCTTTCGAATCTTGAATTAT
Source organism: Nitzschia sp. pyKryTriq1 (assembly GCA_956465555.1). Classification (NCBI taxonomy): domain Eukaryota; phylum Bacillariophyta; class Bacillariophyceae; order Bacillariales; family Bacillariaceae; genus Nitzschia; species Nitzschia sp. pyKryTriq1. Next base: position 611,901 of record OY101117.1, read on the forward strand.
TGAGGAGTCGTCACAGTCTCAGTCGTGAAAAGACTCCTCCTCCTCCTGCCGCGAATGACCCACAAGTCGTGGGAGTCGAACGTCAAAACCGAAAACCAAAAATCGATCGCATACAATACCGGTAGTAATCTGTAATTAGACGACTATCTACTTGTACTCTACTACTAGCTAGTAAGCAGTCTTTCTAGCTCTACCTTTCGCAAACATCATGACGTAGAGGTGTTTACGATGAAGCTTCGTAGTTTAGATATTAAGTTTTCAACTACCCCTGTTTTCCGTAAATTCATTAGTAGGGTAAAAAGGGATTCCAACAACAATTTCGGCGATCTAGATCTCGGGAATGTCATCAGGTTTTGTTGCCGCTTTCTTTTTTTTCTTTTTCGTTCCAGCACTAGTCGGTGTGGTAGAACCTCCCTTTTTGGGACTCTTAGTAGACGACTTGCGAGGGGTCGACGGCCGCCCATCGGACCCCGGAGTATCCGAGGCGCGAGTTCCTTTTCTGGGCGATTTGGACATGTTCGTTCGCGACGAAGAGGGTCTAGGAGATTCCGGCGCGGTAGCGCTGGTTCGATTGGATGATGGAACTGGGGACTTTTTTACGGAATTCTTTAGATTTGATTTTGGTGTCTCTTTTTGTGCAGCAGATTCTGAAGGAGGCAATGCCAATGGCACTTCTCGTGAGGACGGAGCTTTTGGCGCCTTTTTCTTTCGCTGAGGGCTGTCATCGGGAGCTGGCAAGGCAAGCCGCTCTTCTTCAGGTGCTGGAAGCGCCAACATTTCTTCTTTATCGGCTTCGATATCCTTAAAATCGACCCCATTTGGATTCGTTGACATTTCGGCTTCCTTCTTTCTGACCAAATACAGCAGAAAGGCTGCGAACAGCCACAAGAACCCTGCAACAATAGCGACATATCCCGCCCTTGCTAAGATGCAATCGACAGCTTCACAAAGTTCCGACCTCAATCCCACCAGCAGCATAAAACTGAAAAAGGCATTGAGCACATGCACGCCAATCAGAGGGTAAAACCAACCTAGATCCAATCGAGACCAGAATAGGACGCAGTTCAAGAAGGCCACAGGAATAGTCGTAAAGGATCCAATCACTCCGATGGATTTTCCCAGCTTCCAGATAGAATCAAAGATTTCTCTAGAATCACCGTCACCCCACTTAATACAAACATTCGAGTCTTCCTCCGGACCTTTTTCGGGAAGATAAATGGTTCAAGGACGTGAGAAGAGTGGGGATTTGTGGCAAAACGACGAGAGACGCAATTATACGTCAATATTACAACTCACCGAGTGCCAAGGCAAACTCCGAAGATTCTAAATTCCAATATCCATACCAAATCTCAAAATCCCCGCCGACACTCTTTGAGACTGTCAACGAGCAGCGAAAGGCAGGAAACAGAAAGAACCAGGTCGCGAAGAAAGTGACTACTGGAAGAATCCAGGACAGGTGACCGTAAGGACAAACATCAAAGCCACTACATTCAGTCAGTATGTATCCAAAGAAGAAAAGGGGATGCAGGGCAGTGGGCGACAGCAAACGTGAGCGCCGGTTTGTTCCACAGAAAATTTTTGGAATTTCAAATCTCAAGCCATGTTTCTTCAGTCGTAGAAACGTCCACGAAATAACAGCTTACCAACATCTCCGATCCGTCATTTTGCAGTATCAACTTGGGTGCCTAACAGAGACGATGTGTGTGTAGACAGTATATCGTCGGAGGAGGTCTTCCTCGCTGATTGACGAGGCGGAGCCATCTTATCGCCTCGGTGCTGGGGGTCTCTCTCACACCTCTCACTGACCATAATGATCGTGGTGCAAAAGGTGCAACATGTAGTCTACCTGTACATAGACCGGTACAGTACTGTACCGGTACGGTATGGATACCTGGGTACCAGGTACAGGTAGTAGCAGAAGAGGCGTGGACCGTGCGTGGGCAATAATGCTTTGAAATTTGGCCGCATTGATGGAAGAAAAGGGCGCGCCGGTCGACTTCCAGTACGAAAGCGCTTGCGTAGAATATCTACAGTAGTACGCAACCAAGACTGCGCACACAGTATTTATGACACCTCCAGCAGCCTACCGGTACCGGTACATGAAGGGGTGTATAATAACATTTTGTGAGATAAAAACGTTTATTCGAACTGTAGCTACGCTATACCCAGGGAGGACTTGTAGTATCTTTCCTAGCTCCCGTGAGAGGAAAGATTCTTGCTCCCAACGTTCTGCGATCTCCATTAGTGGTCGGATTTAGCTTCGTCCGGTAGGTCAGGTTGATACATCATTTCCCCTTGAAATGATGACGTTCTAGAATAAAACCCGCGCTTTGACGTCTTGGGAGAAGGAAGTGGGGACGTATCCACAATGGTCATCGTCATTGGGATCAGACTTCCACTTGACTGGCGCTCAACCGCCTGGCCTTGCTTCTTTGGATGACCATTTCTAGCAGAAATGTGCGGCGATAGTAACTTGCGAGAAAGAGACCGGGGCGGGGGTGTCTGAGGCAGCAGAGTCGGAGGGCCAGAGGAAGAGGCCGAGGCCGCCCCATTTCCGGCATTAATGAAGCGATCATGTTGTGAAATGCTGCACAATGACTTCATATCGGGGGCCAAAGAATCACCATCATCACTATCATAAGTGCGGACGGAATGGTTGGTAGAGTCCCTGGACGCGTGTGATCGCATGGAGTCGTGCCTTGATGGAGGACGAGCAGGTCCGTCTCGCTTGGAGCTTTCATCCTTGAGCGGAATGGTAATACTAGCGAAGGAATCATCAAGTGACGATTCCTCTGACGACGATGACACAATGCTGTCCTCTTCGTCAGAGCTAGCTGGGATGTCATTGCTGCGATTTGTCCTGAAGGATTCCGATACGGACGAACTTCTTGAAGGTGGCGCCTTGAAAACAGTGGGTGCGCCAGGGGGCAATGGCGTCCGAGACAGCGCTGATTTACAAGCAAGCAGCGCGGGGTTCTCAGTTTGCCAAGGTGATAGCTTGCGTGTCGGTTGTCGCAACCCTTGTTTCGGTGTCAAGTTGCGGTCCTGCTGGACACAGGGTGGGACGACCGGTTTGTATTCGTTTGTAGCAGGTGCATCTTCGTTGGCATCTTCGCTGGCAGCGGCCACACTCATGGCAGCACCAAGTGAATATTGGGTGACAGATCCACGGCGTCGAGGCCGATGCCGCATTCTTGGTCCAGCTTGGGGCATCGCATCGCCATAGCCGTATGGGTTGCTGTTCAAGGCATCAGGGTCCTCGTAGCCATAACGATTTTGCGATGGAGCAGGCTGGCTTGCACGCGCATCCGGATTGGGCTCAGCTTCGTTGTCTTTATTGGCATCCCTCGTGGGCATATCCATGTCTTCGTACCCGTAAGGGTTTGACTTGGGAGCACTGCTCAAGTTGATCTCAGGGGGGTTTATGCGGGTTGCAGGCGAGGACGACCCATTCATAGACATCCGGCTACGCTGCAGCCGTGACTGAAACTGCTGTAAGGTTCTCTGCGAAGTACCCGGCAGATTTTGTAATCGCTGCGCAGCAGCAGCTGCCATCGAGACAGCATCCATCTTGCGAGACAGTTGCATCGTCTGAGCGCGTTCAGCTGCCGCGAAAGCTGCAGCCTTCTGTGCTGCTCGAATTGTGTGTTCCGTAACACTACCGCGGCGTCTAGCAATTCGAGGGATCCTTCGTACTTGGACTTGACCCACCACCTTATCAGGATCTTCGTAGCCATAAGGGTTGCTCGGGGTCTGGGTCTCGCTAGTTCTCAACGTCGAGCTCCTCGGAATGGAGGTATCTGAGAAGGATGTGCTGGCAGTTGTCTTCGCGGTGCTTGATGACGAATCTTCATCTCTGCGACTGTTCCAGTTCGCACATGAGCTATCGGATGACGATTCCGGCCGCTCCTCATCGCTGCTGCTGTATCCTTGGGAATCACGAAGCGACTGCTGGATTTTCCTCAGAAACTCGTTATTGCTTTTCGTGTGCTCCACATCAACTTCCCCGTTTGCTTTTTTCCTTCGTTTCGATATCTTCTTCAGATTGGGTTCCGCGCCTGGACTGAAGTGGCCAGCCGGATTGTCAGACACCAGGCTCAGTGCTTGCACTACAATTCCCTCAGAGGTCGAAGGCATGGGGTGAGAAGGGGGTGAATAGATCTGGGTGAGCGCCGTTGTGGCACCGGAACTTCCATGCCGCGGCATGAGCTTTCCTCGAGACCGAGGGCTGGCCCAACTATTCGCGGCTTGATTTGAGAGATCTTTGACTAAGCTCCACTTGATATCCTCGCCCGATCGCATTCCTTTGTCGGTCAATCCTTGGTTCCCTTGAGTGAAGAGACGTTGCTGTGCGATAGTCCTACTACTAGTAGTTTCTGGACCAACTGATGCATCCATGTTCGGCTAGAGACAGACTATTTTGGGACTCTGAGGAGGTGGGCGCAGAGTGTTGATATTAGCGTCAGCGGTTTCAGGCTTCACGTTGCTTGTTCGAGAGTGTCTATTGATTAAGATACTATCAGCTTGCTTGAAGATGAACTGAGCTTTGTACCGGTACCGGTACAAGTATCAACAATCGACAACGAAAGCGAGAGAGCGTTGTTGCCAGGAACAAAACAACCGGCCACGCACCCCGCGGTGGTTATACCGGTAATAGGTTGGGTTTCGTTCTCATCTGGGTGGCTGACGCTGTCATGGTTCTCTACTTTGCTGCCAATTTGTGCTGTAAGTTTCTACATGTCGGATGTACGATTGGGCCGGATGAGAATTTCACCGAAGTCATTGTTCGAATTCGGTCTTGCCCGCGTGTATTACCTGCTGGTACGAGTACGGGTACTGTACCAGGTACCTTGTTTTCAGTTCCGCAACCCGCCGAGAAGAAAGCGCTTGAACGTCCCTGGTTTTCCCCGGGTGCGGTGCGTACCAGTACTTGTACTGCGTGATGCAAGCGCACGCGCGTAGGATAGACTACCGGTACTCTCTACCGGTACTCTGTACCGGTAGAGAGAGTACGTACAGTGCTGTGCTTGTACTGTACTGTACTGTAGTGCTCTTCTCAGCTAGCGGACGACTCTTGCCAACAATCGGTACTTGCGCAGTACTTGTAGCTGTACGTACCGTACCGGTTAGGTGATACTGTAGCCCGAAAGGTGGAATAAAATACAGTACGGTACCACCTACATACATACCGGTAGGTAGGTCCAAAAAAGCAGAGATGGGATGATGTTGTGATTAGATGGCGTCGGTCGGTCGGAAGGTGGTGCGAAGAATCATCAATCATCATTCAGTATCAGTTGGTTCTAAGCACAGGTGCGAATGCCCCATAAGTGGTTTTCTCCGCTATTCATATTTATTATTAGGCCTTTCTCCAAGTTCCTGCATAGACCTAAGTAGATCAACAGAAACCGAACGCCTACAGTAGACTACCAGTACAGTGTGCAGTACTTGTACTGTGCTCTACCGGTACAGTACTTGTACCGGTACCGACCAGGTACACAACAAAACCGACCGCTTGCTAAATATTGACGGACAGATTTAGTCCCTTTTGGTTCCGCTGGTCGGAGACCATCGAACTCATACATTGCCAGAACAAGTAGCACCGAAGGTGCGCTGGAGCCTGCATGACGGTTGGGATGGGTAGGGATAGTCTAGTGGATGCCTCCGGCATTCTTGGACCAACCCTCAAGCCGCAGTGGGGACAGACAGACAGACCATAGACATGATTAACATCTTGTTTCCACAGAGATGCAATTTGTATTTTGCACAAAATACCCCCCGTGATAGAACGCAGAAACTCATAATAAGACTGTGTGTTTTATAGGTACACAATGTATTGTTGCGCGAAGATGTCAAATTTTGATGGTGATTGCTATTCTAATGAATGCATAATGTATGGCTCTGCCAATTGAAGACGGGAATAGGAACTCATTCGCCACTGGTAGAGTCCGTATTGTCTTAGGAAATCCTGGGGCTTGCACTCGGGCACTTGGCATTCGGCCTTCGGGTGCAAGACCACTGCGGCTCCATCATCCTTGTAATGAAACGCGTTGAATGCTGTAATTTTTTGTTGTGGCGCACTTTCAGGTTGACATCGTACCAATACCGGCCGCTGCATGCGCCACCGCTGCCATCTCCCTACCCAACACCAACAGTGATCAGGCCATCACGCAAAAGCCCAAGCGGACGAGAGTCGCAGACGACAATCGACCACCTCCAGCAAAACGAGTCATCATTCCTTCTCCAGTGGGCCTGTCGGGAGTGATGGTTCCAAAGGACATTTCTTTGCCAGCACGTCCGACCGCAATTGCCCTATGCACGAGGTAGTCGACAAGAATGATTGAAGGAGATAGGAAGTGTCAGTACTACACATAGATGTAATGAGTATAGAGTATAGTAGCAAACAAAGTGAACTGCTTACCAAAGACATTGGAGTGTCGCCGCAAACAAAAGTTTGTGTTATATTGCCATGGCTGAATGGCTGATGGCTCGTCGAACGCTCCCGATTACCACGGAAAATAGGCATAAAGTACCCCGGATGTACAGCGCCTCCCTCCTCGCTGCGCTCGTCGGTGGTCGGAGCAATAAAATGACCCAACTCCCCCGCCATGAAATGGTTGCCAGAAAAGCGCCGATCGCCGACGATCGACGATGATCATCCGAATAATCGTGGGGGTACCGATAGCACCTCCCTCTACCGGTAACCGGTAGTAATTGTCTGGACGTTTTCGTCACTCTACCGAGAGTAGGATAAAGGAAAGGAAATTTTGTTTCGTTGTTACTATATGAATGGGATGCAAGCGAGACGAATAATTATCTTCAAATGTATTGTCGCTTGGTCAATCGGTGTTTCTGCCGCCATGACACGAGATAAACTAGTTCAAGGTGGAAGAGAGGAACCCCAGAAGTGAAACATCTCTAGAGCTGAGCGTCTAATCGATTCTCTTTGATCACGCAACCTCTTACTCTGAAATCTTTGGCACAAAGGACACGACGCGGTCCTTCTTCTCGATTTTGCTCTTGCGACGACGAGCAATGGCTGCTTGAGCCCGGGCCAATCGAGCCACTGGAACACGGAATGGTGAGCAGGAAACGTAATCCAAACCAATTTCGTCGAAGAATTCAATCGAAGCTGGATCTCCACCGTGCTCTCCGCAGACTGAAAGCGAAAGGTTGGGGTTGGCGCTACGACCCTTGGCAGCTGAAAGGCGGACTAGCCAGCCGACTCCTTCTTTGTCGATGGTCTTGAAGGGTTCCGTTTCCAGAATGCCCATGTTGAGGTATTTGGGGAGGAAAACTCCGGCATCATCTCGAGAAATGCCCATTGTCATTTGAGTCAAGTCGTTGGTACCATAGGAAAAGAACTGGCAGAGCTTGTTTCCATCGGACGGATCCACCAAACTTGCAATCTTATCAGAAACTAGCGCGGCGCGAGGAACTTCAATCATTGTGCCGATTTCGTAGATGACATCCGCGTTGCGCTCCTTCTTGACGCGTTCGGCTGTCTTCTTGATGACATGAGCCTGTTGTTCAAACTCGGCAACGGTGCCGACCAAGGGGACCATAATGCGGGGGCGGGGACTGGCTTTGGGGTCCTTCTCCATCCTGTCGGCAGCTGCATGTACAATCGCTTCAACTTGCATTTCAGAGAGACCTTCACGCACAATTCCAAGGCGACAACCACGTAGACCCAACATGGGGTTTTCTTCATGTAGCTCCTCGATGGCGTTTACCAAATCATCAGGTTCTGTGTATCCCAATTGATTCGCCAGCTCCATATTGACTTGTGCTGGACGTGGCAGGAATTCATGGAGAGGGGGGTCAAGAAGACGGACGGTGACAGGTTTGCCATCCATGGCTTCAAAAATTTCGCGGAAGTCAGTGCGTTGGAATTCCTTAACCTCACTGAGTCCTTCGCCTCTCAAAATCCAACGACGGACCACCGGGAGACGTGCAGGGTTGAAAAACATGTGTTCTGTGCGAACAAGACCGATTCCCATGGCTCCAAGCTCGGCGGCTTTCGTGGCATCGGGTCCTGAATCTGCGTTGGTCAAGACCTTCAGGGAGTCTGGAATGTCGTCAGCCCAGCTCAAGACTTCGCCAAATGAGCCTTTGATAGCTGTCCTGCTAGTTGCAATTTCAACGCCGATCACTTCACCTGTACTTCCGTTGATGGAGATGATATCATTCTTCTTGAATATTTTTCCCGTAGTACGGATAGTCATGGTCTCCTCTGCTTCGTTAATGACAAGTTCGTCGCAGCCACAGACACAAGGCTTGCCCCATCCACGGGCTACGACAGCGGCGTCTGAATACACACAACATGCATAAAACTCGTCAGAAAAACTGAAATTTTTGTCAATAATTGGACCTGGTGGAGATACAATAACTTACGTGAGGTAATTCCACCTCTGGCCGTCAGAATTCCTTGTGATGCCCACATGCCGCCAACATCCTCAGGTGACGTGACTTCGCGCACCAAAATGAGTTGCTCAGAGCTACGTGCTTCAGCTTCCGTTGTCTTGAAAACAAGCTTGCCGACCGCTGCTCCTGGGCCACCTGCAAGTCCAATCGCAACAACGTTGTCTTTGTAAAGCGACGATTCCAAAGATTCTTTGGAAAAGGATGGATGTAGCACTTGCTTTACGTGGTCTGATTCGATGCGGAGCAACGCATCTTCCTTCGAGCACAATCCCTCCTTAACAAGGCTGGCGGCAATGTTGAAGGCAGCGGGCCCCGTGCGTTTTCCGCTTCGGCATTGTAGCATCCAAAGCTTTCCGCGCTCAACGGTAAATTCAACATCTTGCATGTCTCCAAAGTGCTTTTCGAGCAAATTGATGTTCTTGATGAATTGGTCGTAGGCTTCCGGGAGCACTTCCTTCATCTTGGCAATTGGTTGAGGAGTACGAATGCCGGCAACCACGTCCTCTCCTTGTGCATTGATAAGGTATTCTCCCATCATGACATTTGCACCACTTCCTGGATCACGAGAAAAGGCGACACCTGTGCCAGATGTTTCTCCAAGGTTTCCAAACACCATGGTTTGAATATTACAGGCCGTGCCAATCAGACCAGTAACGTTCTTGATTTCCCTATACTTGATGGCACGTTCGGAGTTCCAAGACCCGAAAACGGCCTTGATACAAGCACGGAGCTGTTCGATTGGCTCATCAGGGAATGTCTCTTTGTACTCCGTGTAAACTTGCTTGTAGAGAACAACGAGTTCTTTGAGCTGGTCGGCATTGAAATCTACATCGTTTTTGACGCCATGCTTGGCCTTCAATCCGTCCATTTTCGCTTCGAACGATTCATGCGGAATGCCGAGAACAACATCTCCGAACATATCCAAGAGGCGGCGATAGGCGTCGTACGCAAAGCGGGGGCTATCTGTAGCCTTGGCCAATGCTTCGACCGTGGTGTCGTTGAGACCCTGGCAAAGAACAGACAATCAGGTCAGAATAAATCAAACGGTCGTATTTTTAGACTTTCTTTTCTTTTATTCATACTTACGATGTTCAAAACCGTGTCCATCATACCGGGCATGGAGATGGCGGCTCCACTTCGACAAGAGAAAAGAAGTGGATTTTCTTGGGCACCAAATTTCTTTCCGGTGTCTTTTTCCACCCTAGCAATAGCAGCCCTGACCATGTCCCACATTTCTGCCGGCAGATCATCTGCCTCTTCATAGACTTCACAGAGTCTAGTGATTAGGGTAAACCCCGGAGGGACATCAACCCCAATACGGCTCATCTCTTGAAGGCCGAGGCCTTTGCCACCGAGAATCGCCTTGTCGGGATTGACAACAGAAGGCGCCGATCCACCAAACGAAACGAGGGCCTCTGCCAAGTTAAGTTGCGTCATTTTGATTTCTAAAGTGTGTATTCCAATTCTTTTGATTGTCTTCTGGAATTTCTTTTTATGCGAAGGTCGTCAGTTTCAATGTCCGATGGATGGATGATGGGACCCATTCTTTGAGGAAATGCGAACGCGAACACCTAAAGCCTCGGGGCAAGGAACAAAAGATACTATGCTTCGGTTACGAGCATCGTGTACGGAGTACCTGTACCGGTATGGTTCATCGTCTGCCGGCTTGCTGGCCAAATATACCGGTATATTATGTACTACTGTAGTACTAACTGTACGACAAAGAAGAATCCAGAACACTGGCACGGTCCAGCGACATCAAAATGTGAACCCCGACGTCAAAAAAAAGCGAACGTCGAACCGTTGTCAAGAAGTATCGAGTTTAGTTCACGGATGCGAATCCCGCGAAGATGATGTTTCGACCGTCGGAAGATCGGATGAGTCGTCAACCCAGCTCGAAGTGATCATGGGATCTAAAGTAGTCTACATATGGCAGTCGGGCTACTATGATGTTACTTCAGATCTTTGTCATCCTCATCATTGTCGACGTCAATATCATCCTCATTATTCTTCACCACCAGTGCGGCTTCTGGAGGTGGTTGCGCTGTGTCATTTCCTCTGCTCTCTCGTTGTGCTGCTTCTGCTGATTTGACAGCAACAGGAATGCGCGGTGCTTTCTTTTATGTTTCTTTGGGTGCCATTTGCTGTTCCTCGAGAAGAAGCTTGGCATGGAATAAAATTCGTGGGGCCGCCGTATGAAGATTCTCACGTGCTGCTGCTGCTGCTGCTGCTGCTGTTACCGTCGTCCTTTATCATGACGAGCATTATTGTTATTGCGTTGGTGTGAATTGTTTTGTCGAAAAATGCGATGAAAACGAGCGACGCGGAGGTCGATTTGCGGCGCACAGACAGTACGGTACAGTAGAATTTTTTTCAACTACACAGTAGTGCGTGAACGTTTTGAGGGGTTGTGAACGTGCGTGTTGTTATCGTGCAGCGTCTGTTCTTTGTCGGGTAGAATAAAACGTCGCAAAAGGCGACGAAACGAGCGACGCGGCGGTAGATTTATTTTTCAGCTACCGTCCGAAATCTACTTTCTTCAGTCACCGTAGACCTATTTCTACATACGGGAAATCCGCATCTGGTAGAAAAGTACGACTTCGGTAGATTTTTCAGGGTTATGTGAATGTAGTCGAAAAATAATCTACCATAAAATCTACTAACAATAACACGGGGTTCTCATCTGATGTAGTCGCGCATGTCGATAGACACGTATCCGTCCTCCGTGAAGTCGATCATCATTCCGAGGTAGGCGTGTCGCTTTCCAATGGTTGCTTGAATGGGCGCTTCCTTTCCATAGGCCAAGTTCAATTTCCCCAGGAGGTCCTTGACTACTTGCAGATCCATGTGTGATATTTTCAAATCGTCCACATGCCAAAGGACCGTGATCTGCTTGCCATTGACGATCTTGTTCATCACGCACCTGTCATATTTGTTGGCCGTGAAACCCCACTCGGTCAGTCTATTGCGATCTGATATTTCCATGCAAATCGGATTATTAAAATTTAATGACAATCCGATACACTTCATTGTTCGCACTTTTCAATTCATCCACAAGTAATGGTTGGCTGCCACACACAAAATATCGTTCCGACATATGATGTCTAACACCACCATACTTCATACATACATATACCAGCTGTCATACCTTCGTATGCTCAGCCTCCTTCATTTTTACTCAACATTTACCTCCGCAAATATTCCGTACTGGATTTGTGGGGGGACGTTACTCGGAGCGATCCGCCATGCAGGCTTCATTCCTCACGACGACGATCTGGATATTGAATGCCTCCAACAAGATTTAGTTCGCATTGCAAATCTTTCGGTCGACACCAGCTTTTGGGGCCTTGCAGATGGTGGTCAGTGGCAGGGGTTTCCCGTAAAGAAATTGAATTTCCGGGGAGATGTGTCAATCGACGTATTTCCAAGAGTGAATACATGGACGCATGTGCACGAAGAGAAAGAGGAGAGTGAATCGAACGGAAGAGTTACCGAAAGCGTGGAGAGAAAGTATTTCCCGAGTCTAGCAGAAGAAGTTTTCCCCCTACGACCGTATCGATTTGAAAACATTCAAGTTTGGGGTCCAAGCTGTCCCGATGCCTACTTGAAGCGTCTGTACGATGAAGACTGTTTTGAAAACGTACTTGTTTACAACCACGACTATAACTACTTCCACTGCAACTCACATCATCCCAGACGAACCGTGCTTAAATTGAATAGTTACAATCAAATGATCCAGAATTCGGGGATACATCCTCCAATTGCAGATATGACAGCGGAGGAGACGTATCGAAGAGCGTTTTCCAATTTTGAGGGTGGGGAGCAAGAGTTTGTGAACCAAATGAAGCGCTATAGACATGAACGTGCATTGCGCTGGAATCGCGCCGATGCCGAATATCGATACGAACAAGAAGAGCTGAAGGTAAAGGAGAAAGAGAAGATGGCGGCAACAAACTCTGAATACTACTAGTAGAACGACGACAGAACGACTAATATCGTAAGTCGTGTAGTGATACTCTAGTAGTAGAGAGTAGAGAGTAAGTAGCAGTAAGTACAGGTAGTGCGTGGACCGGGTTAGGGGTCGTCTCCTTCAGCCATCTCGATAGAGGTTATTCTTCGATTTCAGGCAGGGTCTACGTCTACGAGTAAGCTTTTCGCGCTTGTACCTGGTACCTTGTACCGGTACCAGGTACATGGACCCCTTTTCGATTTGTTCTGATGATCATGATGACGACGATGATCTGAGATGATCGATGCGATGATGCTGTTGAAGCAATGAAGTTTGGTTGTCAGTGACAAGCTGCCACGTACCTATTGAGCGTCTCATTTATATTTAATGATTTAGCATTTGGATGATGTCATGGTACAAAAATATATGCCTCTCTCACCCAAAACAGATGACGCTACCGGTATATATTCTTTGTACCACGCACCGCCCGGTACGAGTACTGAACCTCTAGTACTAGCTAGTAGTACATACGGGTACAGCTACAAACGTACTCGTAGTAATATTTTATAATATGCTCATGCCCATTTTGATATTGAACGAGAAAACAGAAGAAAATCCTTGCCTCTCCTCTCGTTGCCACATTGCGATCTCAACAACTCTAAGACGACCACGGAATCATCAATCATCCTGTAGATTCTAAAAGTTCTGGAGATCAACCATGGCGATTTCGTGCAGCATTACGATTCTATCAGCAATTCTTGTTCAGTCCTACAATGCATTTTATGTGCAAAATGTTGGCCTGCATCGAAGCTACCGCCAATCGGTGAACACCGAGAACAGATGGAAGGCGATTCTTCTTGAGGAGGAATTTGGAGCTTCCGAGACCGAGGCGATGCTGGATCCAGAAGACTTTGAGACTCCAGAATCTCGCTGGGACCGCCCCATTCATAGTGATATCTGCAGTCAGACTGGAGTGACGCTATCACGGTATATGATGGAAATGTCTCGACTCAACGAGGACCTGCAAGAAATCGAAAGTATCTTCACGTCCCTCCAGGTTGCCTGCAAAACTCTTTCAAATATTGTCAGGACGTCGAGTTTAGCTGGAAACACGGGTTCGGAAATCGTTGGGGGATCTATCAACTCGCAAGGTGAGGGACAGAAGAAGCTCGACGTGATTGCAAACGACGTCTTGAAGAATGCCCTCAGATGGAGCGGGCAATTGTCAACGATTGCAAGTGAGGAAGAAGATGCACCTGTGCAAATGCTATCGGATACTCAAGGAGATCAGGTCGTCTCCAATAATATCATCGTCGAAAGTAGTGGCCGATACACCGCCGTCTTCGATCCCTTGGATGGTTCGTCGAACATTGATGCCGGCATGCCGGTGGGTACAATTTTTGGTATCTTCGACCAAGTAGAGTGTGAGGTGGACTTTGATTTGTCGACGGAGGATCAAGAAGCCGAGTGCCTTCGAAACACATTGCAGCAGGGCAATAACTTGGTGGCCGCTGGGTACTGTCTGTATTCTAGTGCAACAACTTTCGTGTTCACTTTAGGCAACGGCGTTTGGGGGTTCACACTCGACGAACGCATTGGTGAATTTGTCTTGACACATCCAGATATGAAGATTCCTACGAGAGGAAACATCTATTCATTCAACGAAGCCAACCGATGGAACTGGTAAGTCTTTGTGACTTCGATGATGGGGGGAGCCGTGGCACGATCTCATCATTGAATCATCTTCCTTGGGTTTTTTAGGGACGCTCCTTTGCAGAATTATGTGACTGACATCCAGCAAGGACTTGTAAGTTCAGTAGCCACAATGAAACAAGACCCTCCTGGAATAACCCGTGCTGACCTTATCATTCTTTACTCGTGTGTATCAGGGCGATACCAAGTCGCGATATTCTAGCCGCTACATTGGATCGATGGTGGCAGATGTTCATCGAACCTTGCAATATGGTGGGATTTTTGGATACCCTGCAGATCGCACGAGTCCAAACGGCAAACTTCGACTGCTGTACGAGGCAGCTCCCATGAGTTTTTTGATTGAGCAGGCTGGTGGTTTGGCCTTGACGGGCAAGAATCGTATCATGGATATTCCTCCGACTTCGGTCCATCAGCGGGTTCCCTGCATTCGTAAGTACCAGACAAACCTGTAGTGAAGCACCGTGTGTATCGACGGGTTTTATTCTCACTTTTTGTTGCTCATCGATGCTATGTTCTACCTGTAGTCGGAAGTCGAGATGATGTACTGGAACTACGACGGTACTATCAAGAGAGCCGAGATCCTGAGCTAATTGCTAGATGCGAGGCTCGAATGAAAGGGGAGGCGAACGTGATGCAAATCAAAGTCAATGGTGGGGAGGAGGTTGGAGCGTACGATCTCTTGCCATGATCATATGTATGAATTGGGTATCCTATTGAAAGAACTGTAGCAAAGCAAAGCAGCATATAGCTAGCGGAGTAGTTAAGAAAGAAGAAAGCTACGCTTTCTAGATTTGACATCTTTGCATGCATGCAAGCAAAGGGTCGACTCGTTCGATTCTTGTCGACTTCCAATGTGCCTTCACATACCGCGGTAGAATATGTGCGTCGATTTTCGCATCATTCATCGCATTCTTCTCGTCACTTTGACGTGGACCGTCTCCTCTATTCATTCAATTGGCATGCCATTTGCTTTACATTTCAAAGCGAGGAGCCATTCACCGGGCCAGTACACCTACTTGCTGATTCTTGGACATGCAATACAGGGTGACGCGCTGCTTTCAGTTGCTCCTCGCGGCTAGTGGGCTGCTGTTCACAGAAGGCTTTGTAAAAAATGGTCGCTGGACGCACAAGCACATGTCCCCCGCGATGAGGACTGATACAACGAGAATAATATCACATCCTTGGCCTGTTGCCACAAATTGTAATGGTACTCCAAGAGAAGAAGAAAAGTGTCTTGGCTTCTTCGGTGAAATAACATCTCAGCTGCACCAACGCGTCGCGAGCCTTGGTGCAGCTGCTGTAATATTTGCCACCGCACTTGTGTTTCCCGTCCCTCCCGCATTGGCAATGACAGAGAACCAAAATTTCGTGAATGATGTATGGTGGGCTGTCACGACTCAATATTTTGATCAAAGCTTCAATGGTTTGGGAGAAGATGGATGGAGAGCGAAGAAGAAAGAGGCTATTCAGGCAGTCGCCGATACAGGCCCAGACGATGAAACTCTAGTTGCCGATGCCATCAAAACTATGCTATCTGCGCTCGGGGACCCGTATACTCGTTATTTGCCGAGGGAAAAGTTTGAAGCATTGACGGCATATGCCACTGGTGGCAGCGCGGGGATTGGAGTGCAATTACTGCAAGACCCTCGAACTCAGAATGTTGTTGTGATGGGAACGTCTGGACCGGCAGCTACGAGCGGCATAAATACGGGGGATATTATATTGGAAGTCAACGGAGAGAATATGGAGGGCGCAACAGCTGAAGTGGTCGCTGCTAAATGTAGAGGCGAACCAGGAGGGAAGGTGGAAGTACTGATACGTCGTGGCAACAACGGAGACAAAGTTATGAAAGAGTCAACTGAACGGATATCCTTGACGAGGGCCAAGATAAAGGTGAATCCAGTTGAGGCGTCGACCTTTGTTTCTTCTAGTGGGAAAAAGATTGGTCTGCTCAAAGTGCCATCCTTCAGCACTGAGACGGCGCGCCAAATTGTTGATGGATTGCGTTCTGTATCTAGCAATGGTGACAAGGTTGATGCTCTTGCGATCGATTTGCGCGGTAATGTCGGCGGGTACATGCCTGCAGGAGTCGATGTGGCCAAATTGTTTTTACCTCCAAGAGCTCATATAATTGCCGAGGTTGACAAGGCTGGTGCTATAAAGGGTTATGACGCAGATGGGATTGGCGCCGAGACTAGTCTTCCCGTGTATTTGCTAGTTGATCAAAGAACAGCCAGTGCAGCAGAGATTTTCGCCGCGGCCTTGCAGGATAACCAACGTGCTGTGGTTGTTGGTACTACCAAAACATTCGGAAAGGGTAGGATTCAAAATGTCCAACCATTAGAAAACGGAAGCGGTGTTGCAGTCACAAAAGCCCGTTATGTGACGCCATCTGGTCGAGACCTCCATGGAGTTGGTATCAAACCTAACAGAGAGCCAGCCAAATGTGAAGCGGATGATTCTGCTCTCACATGTCTGGCGGATATAGTGTAGACTAAGATTTACATTCTCTTCTCTTGTCAGCGCAGCATGGCGGTGGGGTCGGGTCGGAAACGTTAGGTTCGTCGACTTCGTACCCCTTCACCTACCGTACGACGAATAGCCGAGGATAAGAACAACAGTGGGTCTACATAAAGTAGAACGTAGGGTTTCCAGCTAACTAGGATATGCTCCCATTTTTCCTAAGCAAACACCATCTACCTCGGGCCAGAGAGAAAGTTATCTACATACAGTACCAGTAACACTTACACCGTGTGCTACCGTACCAAGGTACTCCGTACTGCAACGTCTTGAGACCAATCACGAACAACTTTGGGTCCTGAGTCACTTAATCCGGTTAGTCGCCTGTAGGCGAATTTTGCCTCTTGTCATCGCATCATTTTGGAGTTTTGACCATGGCGGATGCGGGGGATGGTACAAGTATACGGTACCGGTACTGGTAAAAAGTACCAGGTAGCAGGTAGCATTCTTCGGAGGTTTCCTTCCCGCATACCTTCTTTTCTCTTAGACTACTTTCAACTTGGAAGCCATGCTGCCATTTGTGAAAGAATCTCCGATGCAAGTGGTGATCATGTTTCTTCTTAGTTTACTTTCTCATCGTTCTGCTGTTGCTGCCGACACTCCAGTGTTTGGAATTTTGACCCAGCCAGTTCATGGTTCCAATGAAACGATGATCGCGGCATCCTACGTCAAATGGCTCGAGGCGGGAGGCGCACGGAGCATTCCTATTCCCTACGATGCTTCAGAAGAGCTGGTTGAAGATATTTTTTCTCAGATTGATGGGATTCTCTTTCCAGGGGGCGGCAGCGACTTGCCCCCGTCAGCAGTGTACTTGTGGAAGTTTGTACATGCTGCCCATCGTGAAGGAGATATGATCCCAGTATGGGGGACTTGCCTAGGCTTTGAGTTTTTGGTGCAGCTGGCATCTCAGAATACTTCCATCTTGGAAGGAGGGTTTGTGGCGGAAAACGTCAGCCTTCCCCTGGAGCAAGTCGTTCAACTTCACTTGTACCAGCCGCCGGTTCTTTTTCAGGCCGTCCGGTCTCTCAATATTACCATGAACAACCACGAACTAGGACTTTCCCCTACATTGTTTGCAAAAACGCCCTCATTGAGGAAACTTTGGAGAGTTACCTCTATAAATCATGATTTGCATGGTCGGCCTTTCGTTTCGACTATCGAACCACTCCATTCCAGCTCCTTCCCCGTCTATGGCGTACAGTTTCATCCCGAGAAAAATGCCTTTGAGTATGCTACTTACCCTCACACCAATGTCCCCTATGAAGCGATTGATCACTCGAAAGCAGGAGTTGCCATGAGTTTGTATATGGCATCCTTCTTGGTAGATTTGGCGAGACGCAACCCAACGTTTGGGAAATTTCATGAATACGATGAACCTGACCGCTTTCCATTGGTCTACTCCTATCCAATGACACGAGGAATCAAATTCGAACAGACTTTTCGAATACCTGCCGCAACTCACTGGGACGACAAAAGAAGACGCAACATGACGTACTAGATAGGTGGGCGATATAATGTTGATATTCCTAAACTTAACAGTTCATCAAACGTAACTATATTCCCAAACTTAACAGTCCATCAAACGTAACAGTCCATCAAACGTAACAGTCCATCAATTTTCATTTATTATGAGGAAATGAGTTGAAATTACCATTCTTTTGTTGCTGTACGCGCCCAGTTGAAACGAGTTTGAGTCAGGTTAGAGAGTATCTCATGAAGGAAATCTCTCTCTCTAGTGGCCTGCTCGGAGCTTGCTGAGATCTTCTTTCGAAATGCTGTACGCAGCCTTCTCGATTTTGGCAGGAATTCCATCGCCGACCAAGGAAAATATAGCTTGGGCGCGAGAGCTCATTCCTGCGTCGCCGGGAAATGACTGAGAGCATTCACGGCCTTCTTGCATCAGCTCCGAGCAAAAGAGTCCACGCTCTGAAGGTGTGTGCAAATGGGGGCAGAGGTTTCCAAAGAGTCGAACCGAATCGGCAAAATTTAGAGGACCAAGATTGTACGGGTGCTCAACCTGTCCACCGATGGAAGGCTGCCCCAAAGAATACCTGCCAGTAAGGAGAACCTTAACTTGTTTTGTATCGTACAACAGTGTACTCAAAATCATGGGCAAATCTTGACCGTCATCAGAGTTTTCGAGCAATTCCGTGCGGTCAAAAACAATCAAGGCCTTGTCCGTTTTGAGACTCTTCGATATGGTGTCTAGCATACCCTCCACCTCCATGTCGTCGTCGTACGAGAGATCCTTGCCGGCCTCTTGGAGCTTTTCGAGAAGCTGCCGCAGTAGAGAGCGGCATGAGACATTGCGTCCGCCATGTTTCGGCTTGATAAAGTAGATTCGTTGGATGTCGGTTATCGTGCTCGCGCGTTCATTGATGTAATGACAGAGCCCGCATACGAGAGAGGAACGACCAATACCTTGTTCACCCAAAACATTCACCAGTCTCTTTTTCATCTTGAGAAAAGCCGTGAGGAGGTAATACATATCCACCTCCCGCCCAATGAAGAATTGAGGAGCGGTTGGTGAAGGGTCGTCCTGCATCATGTTTCGCGTACCCAGCTCCGAGCTCTTTGCCCCGAGTACCATCGCGCTGCGGGATCGAAGCATAAGACTGCGACGCTTTGACTTCGATGATTCGAGCCCCTGGTTCCTCGGTTGT
Organism: Nitzschia sp. pyKryTriq1; assembly: GCA_956465555.1. Lineage (NCBI taxonomy): Eukaryota > Bacillariophyta > Bacillariophyceae > Bacillariales > Bacillariaceae > Nitzschia > Nitzschia sp. pyKryTriq1. The sequence goes on from OY101117.1 coordinate 631,167, forward strand.
TTGGGCCATTCTCGAACAGGTTTTGCTCTAAATACGGGTACGTCATGATTCCCATCCCTTGGGAGCAACACAAATTTCTCCATTTCCTTGTCGGGGTCTTTGAGATTTGGTGTTGCTCTCACAGCCTTGCAGCCTTGATCGAAAGATTCCTTCACGGTGTTCCCAACGGCAAGAGCAAGATAAAACGAACGCGTAAATGCTAGAGCAGCGGTGTCCTTGAGCTCTTGCTCTTGTTGACAACAAACAACATGCGGGACTCCGGCAGAAGCAAAAGTTTCACCAGCCAGACCAGAGTGACATGCCGACACAAATACGAATTTGAACGGCGCTTCTCCGTCACGAACTATGAGTTCCTTAATGTCTTGCACGTTCAACCAATTTGGTCCACCCATACCATCTTCGAACGGGAGGAAATGAGGATGACCATGACCAGAGTAATGAAGACAGCTGCATCGCTTTGTTAGCGTTGCAAGAAGACGAGAGTGGTGGGCGTTGTCGAACGATAATTCAATGTCACGGGAAGCTTCTTTCATGCACTGCCAAAGTAGTTCCCTTTCCATATCAAAGTCCAATTTCGCGAATGCGTGGAGCTTGCTTGTCTCGTCAGCAAAAACCAAAGGAGCCGAAAAAAGGACAGTAATCATATTGTCTCCTTCGTCCCAGGTCTCAATATTTTGCGTCATGACAGACTTTCGATCTGCTCCAAAGGAGACATCAAAATCTGTCTTGTTTTTTTCGTTAATCAATCCCAGACCAGGCAAATCATCCGACGGACAGGAAGAGTCAACTTCCTTGTCTTTGATCATTCGCACTATAGCATTTTTTCGAGATTTTCGAAGAAATTTCCCTAGGTTGAGCCTTTGTGTGTGGCTCAACGGCGGGCAGTTATTCTCAAGGAGCAAGAAGGACAAGCTACTTTCTGCATCGGATCCATTGAGGTGTTCCAAAAGGAGATCGACGAGGGGGGCGCTGAATTTATTGCTTGATAGGTCGAGGTGGCATAGTGACGTGTTTTTTAGGAGCGACGACGCCAAAAGCTGATAGGTGTCGCCTTCCAAACCATTGTTCGAAAGATCGAGGAACCGAAGGCAAAGTGCGTTATGTTTCAACAACGCAAAAATTTCGAGGCCGGCTTCCCCTAGAAAAAGGTCATTGTCTGCCAGGAGCAACGTGTGGAGCGATGATTTCCACCCTGACTTCACCATCTTGACACCCAGTTTTTGGTTGTAGCGGTAATATTCAGTATAAGATCTCAAAACACGAACTACGTTCGTCCCACGACCGATCCTGTTTCCCGATAGGTCGAGCTGCTCCAAATTGCAACCCGAGTCCTTATCATGCACGAGCTCGAGGACCAACGCTGCAATGTCGTCGCCGAGCTTATTTCCACTTAGATCAAGGATTGTCAAAGACGACAAAGGCATCGAATTAGGGCCACGCTTCGCTGAACCCGATTGTCCCAGCATACTGAAGAATGAACTCCAGGACTCCCTCGATATTTGGGACGAGTTGCGGATTCCGACGCATGAGAACTTTCCTTGGCTCTGCGCAACCGGTGGGGAATCAAAATCTCTCGCTACCGAAGTATTATCGTCACCTCCCGTGGAAAGTTTTCCCATAGTATCAATAATTGCGACGAGAGCTCTCAAATCTCTATCTTGCAGCACATTGTCAAACGTTAGATAGGACACCCAGGGAGGAAGAGATCCTGCCAAATTCGCCAGCAGGCCACCTCCTTCTTCTCCTTCGTTTTCTACTTCAGTGTCACGCATCATCAGCCAGTCGGCATTTCGCGAGAAAGACAGCGCAGTTATCATTGGGCAGAGGTACAATGTCTGAACAAGGGACTCGACAAACTCTCCCGCAAATGTGCTATTCGTGAAACCAAGACTCCAGCGTGCCTCTTCGGTATCGGAGAGACCTGCATGCTTCTCGCAGAGCCGCGCAAGAAGCTGCCCTTCTCGTCGAAAAGAGAAATATCGTCGTTGAGGCATCATTAATGCCCGAAAGTTGAAGCTTGAATTTGGCCGAAGATCGTAGAAAGGAATGACATCATTTCGAAGCATCCTGGAAGGAAAACAGCAGTCAAGCAACTTTTCGATTCTTTCAGGCATCATTCCGACAGGACATTTATCTGAGTCAGCAAAGGCAGAGGATTCCAAAGCGCGGCAATGCGACAAAATCCAGTCCTTCTCTACAAATGTGTCATTGAGTGGGAATACATGGTATTTCAATGGGCTTTCTCCGTTCTGCTCTATCGCCTCGAGACGATGGCTGTGATCCAATCCGCTTGATCGGAGCATAATATCTCCACTCGATCGCTTGGGTGCAATATCATTCAAGTAGACATTTTGATATTGTTGGAGCACCGATTCTCTGGCGTCGTACGAATCTCTGTCTCTTGTGAAGTTCTCGAACAAACCTTGCATCACCATATTATCCTCTGACATCTCGCTTCTATCATCACTCGTCGATGTTAAACCAGAGTGGCCAGACGGCTGCCTCAGGAGTTTCTCGGTAGAATCGTTGTCAATATCTCCGAATGGAAGCTGCCACATCTCAATGACCTTTTCTCTAAGCTCAGCTCTTGCCATGGCTTGGAGTAGCAGTGCACGCTGCAGGCAGAACCAATCAACCAACAACTTTGGGTTGTTACCCGCGACTTGAACAGTGATCTCATCTTCCGTGAAACCGAGTGAGAGAAGCACTTGGCTAGCTGCGTTTGAGAGATCACTCTCTTCTCCGCTGAGAGACTTTAGTGCGAGGAGCTTCGGCAGGGACTTGTCAACAATGCGGATTTTCAATGGATCATAGCGAGCGAGTGCACCAAGGCCTTTGAGGGCGTCAATACTGATTTCTACCGCATCAGTTTGGCTTTTACCGCCATCGTTGCTGTCAAGGCGCACTAAAATACCATGAAGGGCATCGTGCACAGCAGTTGCCCAGCCTGCGCACCCTTCTGATGCTGCCGCGTCGGTGAGAAGCAATGGAGAAATATTAGCCAGCAAACGACAAGTCTCGTCGAGTAAGTCCGCCCTATCCGCCGATAGCGTATGAGGATTGTCAGACAGAGGCGTTGGACTGTAAGGCAAGGATGAAATCCATATAACGCATTCAAGACCTCCGCTTCTGACAGTATCCAAGCAGCCCTTGACAAGCATTTCCCGGGGGCTCAAGGGTGGTGCACCAGACGGTCTTCGTTCTAGCTGACCTTTTGCAGACCCTTTCTGGGGTTCCAACATATTGGCTAGGCCGCGTAGAGCTTCGTGCACATCCTTCACCGATAAAAAAAGTGTACAATTTGGATCCTTGAAGTCCTCCTGAGCGTTTTCTGGGTCTCGAAGTGATATGATGGAGGCGCTGTCGTCCTTCAGAGTTTTCCCTAGTGCTCCACCGGCACCAACACTACAGAGTTGTAGCCGTGTCTGCCGAATCTGATCTGTGTCCTCGCTCAGTACTCGCAAAGCTTCTACGGATACCGACCGAAGCTTGCCCGTATGCTCGAGCGCTATCTGAACAAAGGATCCATGTGCCCACCCTTCAAGAATTTCACTTCAAAGAACAAAATAAGCAAAGGAAGGATGGAAAATTTGCAATCAAACCAAACTACTGCCGCATATAAACTTACGTGATAACTGTTTCTTGTTGATCAGCGGTTGCGGCGTCCACCGTTACGCCGTTCATTGACAAGGCCGTGGCTCGAATCATTGCACCAGCGGCGAGCTGCAGTAATGCACTCGCCGCAAAGTGAACCATATCTGCAGATGCGGGTGAGCTGTGTTCGTAAAGCAGTGCCACAAGATAACCCACACAACGTGCTTCAACGACCGCTGCACGTGTGTGCGGGGCGACACAGAGTGCGGAAATCATCTGAGATACTGCGACACGAACATCGTGTCCAACCGACTCATTCAGTAGTTTCACGATTTCGCTGACAGCTCCTTCATTGACAACTTGAGAATGAATCCAGCCTGCCATATATCTGTCATTGATCGAAATTAAATATCGAAGGGCAGAAGCTGCTGGACGAACCTTGTCGATGTCCCCTGATCTAATCCAATCCACCAAGGTGGTCAAAAGTCCTTCACGGACAGCAATTGGCCTTGCAACATCTACCTCGCAGACTTGCTCCACGATACTATATCCTACGTCTAGTGGGTCCTCTGAAGGAGCATCTGAGATCTTTGCCACGTGCGTGATCAAGGTCACAGCCAGTTCGGTCAATTCTCGAATCTCAATGGACTCTTGACCTTGGTCAAATATGCCACCACCAGCTCGGCTACGGGCTCTGCTCATCCGGAGAGATGCGCTTGGCCTCAAAGTTGGCAGGGTCTGGATCGGCTGATCTTTGGTCGATTCGAGAAGTAAAAGCGGCTGAATTGCATTGATCCACAACACATTGACTCCCATGGATGCCGCAGTCAACATTTCCGCACGAGAAATCAAAATCCCATCAGCTTCCACTGGGCCTGCAACCACCAAGAATCGAAGACACTCTATAATTTTCAGACCGACAGACGAAGAAGTTTGGGAGGAAACAACGAATGACGGTAGGATGTATGCCACAGCCATGCTCGCAACCACTTTGAGCAAGTTCGACGATCCTTTTGTGCGAAAAAGTGTCAGGAAGGAATGCATACCTCCCGACGAACGAATTTCGTTCCGCAGAGCCGCATTTACTCTTGCAAATTTCATGAGGGCTAGAGCTGCTTCCACTCTCTTATCATTCGGCGCACGAAGCATACAAATTAAGCTGAAGATATCTTCATTTTCCACAAGTAGTTCAATGGTGGGGCCTGCCAATGATGGCTTCTTCTTCTTTTCTTGTACTTTTGCTCTTTTCAGTGCTTCGTCTCCAGCAGTGATAGCTGAGCATATTCCATCATTCACTGCAAACAATTCTTCTAGGTTTTCGATTGCGTCGGCTTCCTCCAGGGCGCTGTTTAGCTTGCGCTGCAACTTCTCTTGATCTGCCTTGCAAGTTTCGAGCATGTCCAGAAGGGTATGGCGGTCAACATCACTTTGTTTTGACGCGTTCAGGAGAGCCTCTGCATGTTCTTTGGCAATTGGTACCTCATTTTTTGCCGCCACTGCGACAGAGGGTGCCAGTGGAAACTCTCTCGTTGTTTCATCAGACGATTCACGAGAGCTGCTTCTCTGTATTGTCGGCAGTGTAGCATTTGGACTGATGGCGCTTCTTGGTGGAGGAAGACTCATTGGGCGCCTCAGTGGGGGCAGCCCTGGTTCCGCACTGGGGGGACTGTGCGGCGATGGATTGTTGCTGGAATCAAGCTGGGTGCTCCCTGTCCGTCTTCGATTGGCTCGTTCTTGACGACGTTGACCTCGTCGATTTCCAGTTCCTTCGTGAATTATCGTGTTTAGTCCGAGATCCATATTATATTGATCGGTCTCGGTCTCATAGACAGGAGAAGACTTCGCGCGACCAGTTAGCCGCGGGAGCGGGGAAGCTGTTGCTGGATTATTCGTCGAGGGGCTGGGAATAGGCGAGGCTGTGGGTGGCATGGCATGTGGATGATTCAAGTCAAAATGGTCCTCAAGGGCAAGAGCCATGCCACTAGGGTCATCATCTACCAAGCTTCTCAGTTTGTTTTGTACTCCATAGTAAGAAGGCCGTGTGGGCACTCCGCCACCCACGGGGCTGACCGGACCGGCGGTAGATGTACCGGTATTGGCGCTCATGCCATTTTGCATACCGGTATGCATAGAGCGCGTCGTGAGTCCTGATGGCCCACTTGACAATGGTGACTCAAGTCCGTGTACTTGATAGTAAGGCGATGGTGATGATCGTGGTACACTAGAATACACGGGTAACCTGGCCCTCGACATAGTTTGGTGATGTGAGTGACTCGATGCCAGCTGGGACGAGGTGATGTTCAAAAGGTCACTTCCTGGCCATCGAAACAAACATGTAGCGTCCATGCCAAAATTCCCTCGAAGAGCGTCGCCATTTCCGTGACGAAACGACGCAACCGGGTACCACTGGAAGTCTCTACTACGAGAGAAATTGGTGATATGACTGGGAGGTACCACCAACGAGCCATTCCAGGTGAAGAAGACCCGATTCATCCCACTAAGCTCAACACCGCAACCAATAACATCACCACCTCTGAGCTGGACCCTCTGGTTTGCATCAAGGCACCGCCCATTCACCAAAAGTCCATCAGCTCCCCAGCCAATCGAATGAGGAATTTCACCAGGCCAGGATCCGGAGCTGCTTGGTTGGCCCATCAAACCGATTGCAATATCTGAACTTGATGGGTTGCTAGAAACGACCGATACTTCAAAATAGTACACAGGCGCAGGGCCACTGTCATGCTCTGAGAGGCCCAGATGACCAGAGTCATCGTTGCTGTTTCGCCTGACCAGGCCAGTTATCAAATTTTGCGGAATAGGAGCGTCTGCGTAGACTGTTGATTTAATGGCCGAGTTCATGGCAATACAGGTAGGATCCGCGTGCCGTAAGGATCTGTCATCTACGCGCCACGCAGTAGGAAGCGGACCGCCATGAACGCCGTTACGTCCCTGCGGAGCCGAAACACCCCTGGCTAGTCGAGTTGTGGGTTCCGCGGAAGGCGTGGAGGACATTGCCCCCAGCGGTAAAGGAGGCCCAATTTTATTACTCTCTCGAGACTTATTCTGCGGAGACAAGCGGGGCGATGAACTGTCGTGATGATTCGAATCCCCTCCACCGCGCTTACCACCATTTCTCTGTCTCAATAATCGCTTCATAATGACGAGTCTTACACTCGGTGTCGTAAACTAATGAGCAGATCCTAGTGGTAAGGACGATCTTTGCATACACGGTGAAGTGAATGGATTCCAGATTTCGGAGATGTTTCCGCAGTGGGGCCGTCCACTCTACACGCCTTCCCTTTCAATAAAGCAGTCCAGACCCAATCTACCGGTAAAAACACCAGAGGGAACTCGAAGTGTTGTCGAGGAAAACAAAATGATATAAAAGAGTTGGCGTTGATCAAGACAACACAACAACACCGCAGGCATCCGGCATGCACGAAAGATGAAAGGCAGGATGCAGGATAGGATCGAGATCTCTCTTTTTGCTTCGCGGGCGCAGCCGGCAGCAGGCCGCCGGCCGGATGAAGAGCATCATCACGTCAAAACGTGAAAAGCTAGCAGGCAGCTAGCGATCGTGCGTGAACCGACCAGCGCCAACGGTGTCTCTCATAAATATCAATCAATAAGTAGGAAAACGCTACTATCATAATACTTCAGCATTATTAATTTCGCTACCGGTACGTGTACCGGTGGACTACCGGTACACGTACGGTGGTGCCGGTACTACCGGTAGAGAGATTCATCGCTCTCTCGACCGTCAAGGTAGTATCTAAATTAGACTGTGCACTTTTTCGCTGCTTTACGATATAGTCTCTCTCTCTAGTAGCGACTCATCAGGGGAAGGCTGCTAACTAGTACAAGGTACTGTAGAGCTGGCGGAGAAGAAACAACATTTTAGTACCAGTGCTGTACTACCCGACTATTCGTACCGGTACGATGATACAAGTCAACTGTTCTTCTCTCAACCGGTACCGAGTATTCTAGAGCAGCAGTAGCTCTCGTAATTAAAACGAGTAGAATTATATCTTATCTCTAATACTATCTGGTAGAAAGCATGTAGAGACATGTCTTCCCCGGCATGCTGTGAGAGTCTGCTTGTCCTTCAAACTCAACATCCTAGTACGGTATGGATACTGGCTAATAGGGAGGGGGCGATGGCGGCTTCGGACTGACCGATTTCTTTGGAGTACCACAGTCTCTCATATTGTTTCAATTTCAAACGATTTCGCAAAATATTTGTAGACGTTTGTGGATTCCTCAAACGGCACAGCGAAAATGACCTGCTTGAATCTCCTCTCCATATCGGGATGGAGAAGCGCACCATTGAATGCCTTGGCTACTTCTCGAGGCGAATTCTTGTTGATTCCACATCCCCATGGACCCAGAATGAGTGTCTCGGCACCATGGTGAGCTGCCACTTGTAGCACTCGAAGAACTCGTGACTGCATGATGAGAATCGCCAGGTCTTCTTCCTCTTTGCTTATCTTTTTGTTAAGCATCCCAGTATTGTAGTTGACGCAACAAGAGCTGATGATATTACATGTAAATGGCTGGCAACTCAATTCCAGTTCTCGATTTCGAAAAATTGGTACGTATGGTGAATAAATCATGTTAGAACTGTACATAAGGACTCCTGGCTTCTTGTTGCTCGCGCCAGGTTTGGTCATTTGCTTGTGCAATTCGTAGAAGGATTTTGCTTGAGATGTGGATAGACATGCCAGCAGCCCACTGGTAGCTGCTAAATTTTCCTCTTGCTCCCAGGATCCTCGATTCAGCCCGCCACCCGGATTCTTGGCACTGGCGAAATTTAAAACCATGACATCTTCGGTTCTTTCTTCGTGCAGTCGATGCAGACATTGTGTTGTATTTTCTGTTGTCATGTAGATTTTCGTTTCATAAGGATTTGTGATAGCTGGTATTTGTAAGGAATCGTCAGCTCTGTGAAATTGCGTCCCTTGGCAGGACGCGTCCAAAACTTCCGACAAATTGACGAGTACGTTTTCGCCGGTCGAGGGATTCTTCACTACGTAGGATTTCTGCCGAATAATATCATTTGTTTCCTCGGCAATCTCAGTGCGCTTGCTTCTATCCATTCTAGTCCACGATGTGATGTTATATTTGGGAGTTTACCATGCTCTAGTTGTGGCAGCAGATGATGAGCCGTCGTTTTCGTAAAATAAGAATCGCTCGGAAGCAGATAGTAGTAGGTAGAGAATAGTATAGAGACATCATAGAACATGAGAGGGCGGGAGCGGGGAGCAGAAGAAAAGCAGCAGTCATTCAAGCTTTGACTCCTTTGACCAAATCTCAGATGACCCCGCCCTGACGTGAGATGTGAGATTGTGAGAAAGATCTTTTGGGGCGAGTTTTCAAAAAATATTGATGCTCTCACACTATGGAAGCCAGCTAGCCCCCCTTTTTCCGATGACGTCTTCGCACTTCGCGCCCAGGCCTCATCTTTCATCTTCTTTCCTCCTCGTTTCTTTCTTCACGAACAAACCTTTTGTTGGACACCACATATTTGATTTAATGCTTGTACATTATTCCAATCTACGTTGCAAACCAAATAAACTGCCAGGTCTGTTGTCGATAGAAACAGCATAGGAAAACCATGAATCATTTAGTGCTATCTCTTGTCGTGCTATTCGCTTTCTCGTCCGATGAATCCAACGCCTGGGTTCTTCCGACGGCTGGGGGGGCACGACCTTCGACCACGTTGTTTGGTGTAGATGCCATTTCAGTGAAAAGCTTGACGAATCACGAGGAAGAAGGGACACTACTATCAGAATCAATTGCCAAGTGGCTGGATGCTGAGGTGAGTGAGTGTGTCAGTCAGTCAGTCAGTTAACTGAGTGTGACTGCAAAGTTCGGTGTACTTGTATGCTCCACGTGGTCACATCGTGTCTCACACAACGTGACGGATCATTCACCTTTTTCGCAATAATTCAACTGCACCAATCAAAGTGGATGCCTCAGGAAATTCACGTGAAGATGGGAGAATCGGCGAAAGCTTCCTATATTGCAATGAGAGAAGAGGGAAAAGATGATTTGATGGATATAATGATGGAGGTGTCGACGAACTTGGATAAGAATTGGAAAGAATACGACAAGGATGCCTTTGTCAATGCTTGGGATGTTGGAAACTATGTTGCTGACTATTTGACGCAACGGTCGGGGAACGAGGGTTGTGAGTGCTCCTCTCAGATATTCTAGAACGTTGTAATATCTATCCTTTAATCGATGACCCCTAACTTGAATGCATCGCGAAGAAGTTGCACTGTTATCGATAGCTAGCCAATCTGATTCGCAGGGTATGATTCCTTTAATGTTCTCCCTTCTTCTTTCTATCGGATCTTTTCTGACCAAAGAAGGTACTGAGCATCGACCCACGCTTGTTCCCATGAGCCTTTGGTGCTTGTTTTGCTTCTTCAAGGTCCGGTTCCTCGTACTCGTACACTGGGTGACCGTGGGTAGATTCCAAGTAGGTCTTCTCCTCCGCTGTCAAAGTGTTTTGGAGGTTTCTGAGTTCCGTCGAAAGTTTCTCAAAAGACCATCGAATGCTCGGGTTATCGTCCCAGTTGGCATGGAGAATATCAGCCAGCTTGCTAGGCGTGTTCAGAGGGATGGGCGGCCTCTGTTTCTCGATGGCGACGAGATGGGCGGCATCGAGCGCACTCACGTCCAAGAAGGGATCTTCGCGCGTCAAAAACTGCCACAACATGACTGCAAAGGAGTAAACATCGGCATTGGTTGTATAGTTCTCGTGCCTGATGACCTCGGGAGCCATCCAACGATAAGTTCCAGTTTCACCAGTCATATTTCTTGTCTCTTTGTCGCTCAAGGAGCCGTCCATGGTATTGGTGGTACCATCACTGACCTCAGTGGCAACACCAAAGTCAGTGACTTTTACTGTGAAATGACCATTTGCTACATTGCCATCACATAGCACGTTTGCCGGTTTCAAGTCACGGTGGATGATGTTTCGATTGTGCAGATAAGCCATTGCATTTGCAATTCCAAAAGCAGCCGTGAAGAAAAAGTTTTTCGGAGTTGGATATTTGAGAACAGTTGACAAGTCACCTCCATTGCAGTACTCCAACACCAAACAATAGGTCAATGGAGTTTCGTGATAAACGCTTCCCAGCAGCCTAATAATATTGGGGTGATGGAGACGCTGCAACGCGTCTACCTCTGTTCGCCAGCCTTCCAGACCAAATCTGGACGTTGACGCAACCTGTCAAAGAAAGACGGTGAAGGAGTCAGCTGGGTTAGATAAAAAGAAATGAGAGACAGCACAAGATAGCCACTTTCCACAAGACCTACCTTGACGGCAACCTCTTGTCCAGTCCAATCGGCCAAGTATGTGGTAGCTGCAGCACCCACACCTATCCGCTTGGTGAATTTGAGCTCGTAGATGGATATTTCCCACTCCTTGCCCGCTGTGTTGGCGACGCCAATCTTCTTTTTGTACGTGTCCCTGTGGCTGACGCTAAGTGCCCGTTCCATGTCCTCTTTCAGATTCACTGCTGCCGAAAAGTGATGACCTGCTGCCTCCTTTTTTTGTTCAGCGACCTCGGGCTCATCGCATTTGAGTGCCTCTAAAAGACGCTGTTTGATCTGCTCTGGTGACATGGCCTCGAGAGTAGAAGCCAACGCATCACCGTTCGTTGCAGCAAAAATCTGTTGAAGTGAAAGTTCGATGAGTACTTTTTCTTCAGGCACGGGAGCCACTGGAGACGACGTGGGCTGACTTGGAGCAAACGCCAAAGTGTTCAAAGCACCCGATGAAAGGACCTTGCTCATGGTTACCGGCAGAGAACACTCCAGCTCTTCTACCAACAGCAATTCAACAGAATGAAGTTTGTCGATATACAAGGTGATCAAGTCCCAGATATTCTCAGAGTCATATTCAGCATGGTTTAGTGATTCAAAGTTGGATAGAATGATCAGTTGGAGGTCTTGAAGCTGTGGGGAAAGGGTGGCAAGTTCCAATACAAGGTTACGATGGCTGTCTTCTGGAAGACTCTCCAACTGAGTGATTAGGGATCGTTGATTTTCAACTTCCAGAATAAGGTCACTCATTAAAAAAGGCAGCGATGGATCATCTGTCCCTCGGAAAGCCAAAAGGGAACTCAGAATTGCTCGCTCGACCCCTGCCGACTCCTTTAATTGGACAAACAAATGCAACAAATCAAGAATTTGCTGTATTTTTGTTTTTTCTTCCGCGAAGGATACTTGCCGAAATGAGTAACCCAGTGAATCCTGCTGTTTCGATGTCGAAGCAATAAGTGACGGCGCAGGGGGTGACTTGTCTGGTTCTCGGGTTTTCTCGTCGTCTTCGCTCGTAGAATATAAAGTCGCTAATTGCTTCTTGTTCCTGGATGGTGAAGCGAAAGTCTTGTGACTTTTCAAGTCAGGTGTCAGGGATGTGGCCGATGCAAGCTTATCGTTGATATCGGTGCTCAAGCCTCGACGATGCCTATGTTTAATAGTGGATTTCTTGGGCGCCTCATTCGATCCATCTGGAATTTGCTTTAGAATGTACTCGTGTACAACGTAGGAAATGAGCGTGTTGAAGCAGATAAAGATGCGGTGGAGGGCCATTTCATCGTCGGATTCTTGCGGATTTGGATGTGATGAAATTAAATTTCGGATTTTGGACAAAGTGGAAGCCACAGGTACATCGTTTCGACGAATGAGTATAGCCGAGATATCACTGGACGACCTCGCCTCAATCATGGCGCCTTCGAACGCCTTGTTGTCAGCATAGAAGGCACACGACGACCCTCGTTCCTTTTGGAGGCTGTGTACTAGACGAATGGCGTTTCGAAGGAGAGAGGCGTCGACAGAGGCATCCATCGTGGCGAAGAAGAGAATGATTCCTGGTCGGTACTTGTATCTCTGTTGTCGATGGTGGTGGTAAGAGATTATTGAATAAAGAGTAAGATATGAAGCAACAGCAACAGGAAACGGGAAGAGCAACAGCTGTGCTATAGTAGTACAACATATTACTGTAGGAGAAGAATCTGACACAAAAAACGACGAAAAAACGTCTTTGTTGACGACCGACCGACCGCCGACCGTCCGCCAGAGACACTACAGTACCACTGGAACCGGTACAGTAGCTATAGTACTGTACAGGACAACTGCACGATGATGCGAAAGTCGGAAGGCTTGGATGATGGAGGCAGGATGAAGAAATTGCAGATCTCTCTCTCTCTCTCACCTCTAGCTAGACTTTTTAGTACTTCTAGCTGTTGATGGATTGATCTATTGTTTTATGGTTACTTTAATACGCAACCCTCCCACCCCACCTCCAATCTATTTATTACTTTCAAATGCATCATCGCATAGCATACAGAGTTGTGCATGTTCCACCAAAGCGTACTCCAAACCATCAACCAAGGCATTGAGCGACGCGGAAATAACATTGCGGTCGACACTCACGGTGGTCCATTGCTTTTCCGACTCTGTATCGCGGAACTCAATCATAACTCGGGTAGCTGCCCCGGTGGCCGAGTTGGGATCCAAAATACGGACTTTGTAGTCGACCAATTCGACGCTTTCCAAAAATGGATGGGAGGGCTGGAGAGCTCGCATCAAGGCCTTGGCCAGAGCATCGACGGGACCCCGTCCATCGCTGACTTGCAATGTGTCTTGGAATTCAAGTTCTCGGGTTTCAGGGTTTTCCGCAATGGTGCGAACTTTGATGGTCGCCCGTGAAGAGGATGTAGTTGGAGGTCCATCTTCCGAATTTTCCACTGCTGCCTTAAAATTCGTCAGCACTCGACTGGCAGAATCCATATTGTAGTCATATACTTGAGCACTGTAATCCAGTACTTGAAACGGGGGACAGTAGCCCTTGGACGCATGCAAGATCATCAGATGAACCGAGGCATCGGCACCCTCAAAGGTGTATCCTTGATGTTCCAATTCCTTGACTCGGTTCAAAATGGCCAACGCACGGTCAGACTGTTGATAGTCTTCCATATCCCCAAATACTTCCTTCATTTTGCCCAGAATATTTTGACGTCCGCTCAATTCCGAGATCAACACCCTCATTTTGTTGCCGACCAGTTCGGGTTCAACGTGCTGGTAACTCAACGGATTTCGTTCCATAGCTGCCACATGCAACCCCCCTTTATGAGCAAAGGCAGAGGTTCCGACAAAGGGTGCTGCATTCGAAGGCGAGCGATTCAGAATTTCGTCGACATAACGTGACAGCTTGGTTAATTCCGGCAATTTTTCCTTGCAGGTCATTTGGGTCTCCACATGCAACACCAAGGACGGAATGATGGAGCACAAATCCGCATTACCAGTGCGTTCGCCCACTCCATTGATGGTTCCTTGTACCAACCCGACACCTGCATGGCTACCACAAACACTGTTCGCCACAGCCATGCCACAATCGTTGTGACAATGGATGCCAATGGTGGTGCCCGGGAATTGCTGGACCATCGCCTTGGTGATTCGTTCAACTTCCCAGGGCATTGTGCCCCCATTCGTATCACACATGACTAGGCAACTCGCACCTGCCTCCACGGCAGCTTGACAACACTGCAACGCATACTCAGGATCCGCTCGGTACCCGTCAAAAAAGTGTTCCAAATCAATCAATACCGTCTTTCCTAGTCCGACTAAATAAGCAACAGAATCACGAATCATATCGAGGTTCTCTTGGGGTGTCGCCCGCAGAATCTCTGTCACTTGCCATGGATGAGCCTTGGCAACCATGCAAACCGACGGCACCTGACTATCGACCAGCGCTTGAATCTGCGGGTCCTTGGAGACGTCCATATTCTTTCGTCGGGTGCTTCCGAACGCCACCAGCTTTTGTCTTACGCTAGAATCCAGTTCCGTTTGCGCTCGCGCAAAGAATTCAGCATCCTTGGGGTTGCTTCCCGGCCACCCAGCTTCAATGAAATCGACATCAAACTTTGCCAATCGCGAGGCAATCTTAAGTTTGTCTTGACACGAGGCGGAGATGGCTTCTCCCTGGGTGCCGTCGCGCAACGTCGTATCAAAGACCAGCACCCGACGGGGTCCCACTACGCACTCGGCGAGGGGATTGCTGCTGGTCGCTTCTAGCCCATCGGCGATCCAGGCATCGTCGTTCACGAAGGTGTCGGTGATGGACGTCGTTGTTTCATCCTCGACCTGCGACTGCAACGAGCTGTGAGACTGGAGTGGTCGGAAGGACCTCTTTGGAGGTGCAAAGGCAGTAGTTGCAAGAGATTGCAAGGCGAGCAGGGCGCCAAGGCTTATGAACGATAGCTTCATGTTACTTTTACTGATTGAGAAGATGGGGGAGTTTTACTCGTACTTTATGATGAAGAGAATGATTGAGAACCGTCGGTTGTGAGGGATGGCGAATATCGAAGATGGGTCGGCAGTCGGCAGCTTGATTGATTGATCTTCGCGAGGCGGCGGCGATGAAGTCGCTCGATGCATGCGGGAGAAGATCGATGATGGGTGATGGAGAAACAATGTGGCTTATTCTTTGTGTTCTCTACCGTCCCCGTACCTGGTACAGTACCTGTACAGGTATGGCTGGCGACTTTCGCCTGCCCAGAGTAGTTCGACCGCCCAGCACGCGCGCGGGGCAACCCTGCTGTACCGGTATGTATCGCTATGTGATTTCCCCGCCTGCGCGCGGGGAAAAAAAATCATGGCGACGAGCGAGAAGCAGCAAAACCGACCGCGGCAATGACGATTTCATTCTCGCTTCTCGCTCGAAAGGAAACTCTTTCGAAGTAAAGTACCGGTAGACTACTGGTACAAACCCAGAGTACGAGTACCACACATCGTACAGTGCCCGCAAGGTATACATCATCATCATCTTGTTAACCGCAAGGAGGGACCACGATGACCAGTAGATTTGGAGGAGATGACGACCTCAATGATCTCATTGGGTCCGGCGGCGGAGAGAAAGGCGAGACGAGATCGCAAATGAAGCCGCTCAACTTGGATCACTTGGCGGAAGGTGAATTGGACGTTCCTGTCAAGAGATCCAGGGGCGGTGCTGGCAACGACTGTTCCTTGTTGAAACTACTGTGTGCCTATATTGCCTATACGTGCGATTATGCCCCCAGGACCTGCTGGGCCATTGGCGTGGCCGCCCTCTTGGTTCCCACGTACTTTTTGATGATGGCTGTCTTTTTCAATCCCACTGAACATTTTGGCATTGTGAATGACTATACGGATATTACTTCGCAATACGATTTGACGATTGGAAAGATTGATCACTGGTACGTACTTGTACAGTAGTCGTGTTATCTAAAGTGGTGATGCTGGAACGTGAATCAATCGAATCGATCAAGCCGCTCATTTCTTTCATTCTTCATTTCGAAAAAAAGGTGCTTGAAAGGAGACAACGATTCTTGTCGATGCGAGGACCCCTTGGATCCGCAATCAAGAGGAGAATTCCGAACATGGACAAAAGCTCAAGTCGCCAATACGGATCTAGTTCAAAGCCTGATTGATCAGGGCCTAACAACGCCTGACATTGCCTTTCTGGGCACATCGGTCATCGAAGAGATGAATGGAAGTTGGTTTGGAAACGATGCGGATGCCAATCTGAAATACCTCAAAGCCATGTTTAACAAGAACTTCAAGAAGAGCGAAGGATCGGACGTCGAGGCTGTTGCTTTGGGTATTGCTGGTGATACGGTGCGTGTAGTTATTCAGAAATGATGACTTGTATTTGATTTGATTTGCCTCGAGACTCTTCTCACACAGCTTGACTTGTACTTTATTAGAGCCCCACCGTTTTGTGGCGTCTGATGAACGGAGAGATGCCACCTGCCTTTAATCCCAAGATTTGGTGGCTAGAGGTCGGCCTCAACGACTTGGGTCGTTCGCAATGCAGTGAAGAAGTCGTGGTTTTAGGTGTCTTGAGAGTTGTGGAAGAAATTTTGAGCAAAAAGCCGGATGCAATCGTTGTTATCAACTCTCTCTTTCCTTTGGCGGATCTGCGAGGTGGTGTGAGGCCTGGAGACTCGGATTTCAAGGACAGTTTCGACAAGAATCTGCGACAAAAACCAACCGATCGTATCAACAAGCCTAACAGGCAGAACAAACCCAACAGGCCAAACAGACCCAACGGTCGCCCTGGCCGTAATGGGAATGGGAATGGCGGTAACACTGATAATGGTGACAGCACGGTTGTCAAGGGGCATGTCGAAGAATCCCCCGACAAACGTGGAAAAAACAAACGTGGCGAAAACAAACGACCCAACAAGGATGGTCAAAATAAGCGGCAAAAGAACGGGGAAAGAGCTGAACGGAATGGTCGAAACGGAGGCGGTCGCTTGCTCGAAGTGGCACTGAGCACACCAGGACGACGACTTCTTTTTGGACGGAATGGGAAGAAAGAAAAGGAAGTCAAGATGCAAGCACACAAGGAGACCCAAAAGAAATTCAATCCCGTCACCCGCCATGAACGAAAGTTGCCTCTTTGGACGTCTGTTTCAGCCATCAATGCGCAGCTGAAGAAATTTGCGAGCAAACACGACAAGGTCTACTTCTTTGATGCCACTGATATCTTTACTGAACGCGAAGATAGCAATACGTACATATTGAAGACGGACATGATTAGCATCCGTGGCCATCCATCGAAGAGGGGATACGAAAAGTGGGAGGAAGCTGTCAAAGTTAAGGCAAAAGCTATTCTCGCCGGACAAGCTTAGGGATCCATCTAACG
Organism: Nitzschia sp. pyKryTriq1; assembly: GCA_956465555.1. NCBI lineage: Eukaryota > Bacillariophyta > Bacillariophyceae > Bacillariales > Bacillariaceae > Nitzschia > Nitzschia sp. pyKryTriq1. The sequence goes on from OY101117.1 coordinate 648,466, forward strand.
AAGAATCCTATGAATAATTTAGTATAGCCTACCTTTTTGTTTGGCTTTCGTATCTTTGCCTTTCATCGCTTGTCTGACGAATCATCATCATCGAAAGCGTCGCCACCAACCCCTATTCTCAGGAGGAGGCCCTCGTCTTTATGGCCTCGCTCTCATGGATTTTAAAGGAATCAATCAATAGTCCGCTACGAGTAGTATGTACTGTTAGATCCTGTGATTTCGTGATACCGGTTCTATTAGTTTAATACTAGCTAAAAGGAAGATGTACTCTCTTTTTAGCTCTAGTAGAGTGTCCCTCGTCTACTAGCTCCTCTCTCCACACTACTACTAGTAGAGAGAGAGAGAGAGAGAGGTACTGTACGTATACTACCTACAGCTACCCCTAGCTAGCTCAGAGAGTACATACCGCAGTTGTTTACTCTACATAGTTGGGAGAGAGACGCCTTGGGCATCAGTCCCCCTATGACTGAACAGGAACTCTCTACTCTACTGGTCCTAGCTTCTGTAGTAGAGGTTACTAACAAGAACTGCGGCAACTAACAACAACAACAACAACACCATAACCAAACGAACAACAACAACAACAAACGCAACGGGATTTGTGATCGACTCACTTGACTAATTCTAATTTGGGGGCGCCTGGCGATCGTCGATTATTCGTTTGATAACGGAGTAATGGTCATGCCCCCAAACCCAAATGCAAATGACCCATGGCAAGAATAAGATTTTGCCCTTTGCCCTCTGCCCTCTGCCCATCGGTTCTGTTCCAAATCAATTCTCACAAGAAGGGCCATCACAAGCTAGCAAGTGAGTTCGAGCGAGAAAGACCCTGTTGCTGCAAATAGTAAAATCCAAGAAACGATAGAAAAAAGCGAAAGGGTGGCTTTTCCAGTGGAACTTTACAATGAAACGAGTTTCGTCCTTTTCGTTTCTTGCGGCGGTGGCGCTACTTTTCCAATGTCTCGTTCCATCGGTGTATTCGCAAACCCGGATTATTGATGCCACTTCCAGTTTTGTTCCATCCTCCGAGTCAACTTTTGATCATATGGTCGAACTAGAAGATAATTTATGGTTTCATTGGAATGATATCATGGGTGATCGTTTCACGGGTCGATTGATTCATACAGCCGATAGCATCGACCAAGCTCCTTCCTGGCTCGGCTTTGGAGTCTACCACGGAAACCGTGACTATACGAAACTTCCCGACGCCTCGAGTCCCTTTATGGTCGGTTCTGCTGCCATTATTGGTATGGTGACGGCAGCGGAGGCTCCCATCCCTGCGCAGCACTATCATTTGACAGCGCAAACTTCCGAAAGCATCAGTGTCGCCTCGGACGATACATCCTTTTCCAACGCTAATATCATCCAACATGATCGAGATAATGGAAAGGTCGTGACCGATCTATCGTTTACCAAGGCTTTGGAAGGAGCTGGCCTACCAGGAACCAATCTTCGAAAGGAGGGGCAAAATATTTTCTTGTGGGCAGTTGGACCAGCAGGAGGAAAGAATAGTGGTGCCTTGGGCAAACATTCCATGAAGGGGGTCATCTTTTTGGATTTCACCACCGTTCAGGAACAAGTGGAAGGACCCTCAACCCCAGCCTATACCGCTACTCGAGGATCTGAAGAATCGTCTACCAACTCGGCTCCCATCATTAGTGGAAAATGCGGAAGTTCGGTACTGGAAGGAAAGGATGCAGGGCAAGTGGATTTGACACCCAAGATCCAGTTCCATTGGAAGCTAGTAGGACGAGGGACCAAGATACAGATTGCTCTAGCATATACGGGAGAAGATGCTTGGCTAGGAGTCGCGGCGAGCTTGAATGGGAAAATGGTCGGTTCGTCCGCCGTGATTGGAGCCGTCGATGGGAACGACAATCTCGGAATCCCTCCGACGCATTACAATTTGAACGATCAAGATCTTACTGGAGTGGTGGCAGATTCTTCCGTCTTATTGGAAGATGCTAGTATTACGAGTGCTCCAAGTCCCAACGATGCCTCCAAAAAAACAACCACTCTCCAATTTACGAAATTGGTCAATGATCCCAACGACGCCGTTCCCATCACCGCGGGATTGACCACCTTTTTGTATGCAGTGGGTGCTTCGCGGGAACTAGCTTACCACGAACATAGGGGCGCCTTCCAATTGAACTTGGAAGATTGTGGTGGAACTATTATTGCCGCTGGGACGTGGACACGACATGGAATCTTTGCCATTCATGGTTTCTTTGCCACGTTGGCTTGGGCGCTGGCTACTCCCTTTGCGATCACCGTGGCAGGGTTCCGAAACTTGGTCCCTGCCTCTTGGATATATATCCACGTCTTTGCCAATGTCTTTACCTTTTTCGCCACACTGGTTGCCTTTATAGTGGTTGTCATGGGAATTTCCAAGGAAGATGCTGCCGATCATTTTTCCAAAACGCATCATTGGGTCGGCGTGGTGTTGTTATTTTTGGCAACCTTTCAGGTGATCAACGGCTTTCTTCGACCTCCCGTTCAACGCAAAGACGCCAACCAGACTTCACCTCCGGATGCCATTCTGGGTATTCTGCCCATTCCCCGCTCACCACGAGAGACCTGGCAGCTTATGCATCGACTTTCCGGAATGGTGGCGTTAATTCTGGGGATATATCAAGTTCAATCGGGACTGGGACTATATTCTTTACAATTTCGAACGACTTCGATGGTAACGTACTACTGGATCTATGTGGCTCTCTTTATCTCGGGAGTGATTGGATTAAAGGTCTGGGTCCATTTGGAAGAGGAAAAGGCACGACGAGGAGTCATGCATGCCGTGAGTACGACTGAACCGTCCGGTAGTGGTGGTGGAATCGACGATGATCTTGGTATGGACGAAGAGGAAGAGCCACGGCGAGACGTGGAATTATCCTCCTCCTCTTTGGCTCCAGTAGTGCTGAAAGGGACACTATCCTAACAAGGATGATGGCGAGGGAAGCTACTCGCATTATCGTCTCTAACTACATATAGCTTGGATCTATGTATATATATATATATATATATATATATTAGGATGCGATCTTTGCTTCTGTTGGTTCCTTGGTATTTTAGAGTAGTTGGATCGTGTGAGCCCCGTTCCACGAGTCCCGCCGTCGATAATTTTTGGCGTCGGTACAAGATCTATGATACGTAGAAATCATACTCAGAACGACCCACCCGACCAAAAAAGCCGCCCCCCGCGCCGATCACGCGCGTCTAGTCTGTCTCTGGTACAATTCTCGTCTACGTGTACAGTGTGTGTGCTTCATTATTTTGGAACGCAGAGAGAACAGAGCCCATTTTTTGCGTTCTTCAGCTTGCCACGACGAAAGACGCACACAAAGCCCTCATCCGACAATGCCGCCCCACACTAGTTCAGACGACGACGACATTGTCAACGCAACTACCCCCACCACAATCATGATATCAGAAGCCGATGAGACCATGACCGCCTCTTCTTCCGAGGACAAGGCAGTTGTTGATGCACCGATCATTGATACGCAAGACAGCAAAGATGACGAGGATGCGGAAAGCGTTTCGTTGACTCCGCCCTCGGCGGTCTCCCCTTCCAAGGCCACGGCCCTGAAGGACGACAATGGCGACGAGGACGATGGCGATGATCTCATCCCAAGTATCGCTGATCCTTGGGCCCAAGTGGAGGCCGCAGACGCCTCACCGGACGAAGAGCCAGAGAAGAAAACGTTGGGAGAACGCTGGGGCTCGTTTCGAAATCGATTGGAGAAACAGTGGCAGAATAGCCGCACCAACAGCACGAGTAGTGAAAACCCAGACGAGCAACCAACTGCAGTCGTCGTCCAGCCACCACCCGACGCTATTTCGGAAGGAGGAACCACTGCCCGAAAGGGGGGCTTTTCTCGCTTTTTACCAGCAGCGGCTCCCAAGAAACCTGCTGCTGCTGCTGCCATTGATCCCACTAAGATAATGTCTGCCGATGAAATGGCTTCATTTCGAGCCAGTCGCATCAGTGTCACCTTGAAAAAAGAGTCTCGCGATTCCAAGTGGGGATTTGGCATGAAACAACAAAAACAAAAGAATGGTACCGATAGTGAAATGGTAGAAATTGCCGTCATGGCGGGTATGGGTCTGTTGGAGTATGCTCCCTTTCAAGTCGGTGATATTTTAGTGTCGGTCAATAATCAAAAATGTACCGACGCCGAAGCCACCATTCAAGAGTTGGTAAAAATGGATGGAGGGACCACCATCACATTGCTGGTGGAAACCCCGCAAGGGAATCCCAACCTTGTGCAAGCAATGGTTCGAAAATCATCACCGGACGCGAATCTCGGAATTGGATTTTATACTCCTGCTGCAGTAGCAGACGAAGCGAAGAAAGAGGAAACATTGCAAGGGGACGAGCAAGAAAAGGATACGAAAGAAACGGCTGCTGACGACTCAGAAACATCGCCCTCCTCCGAAGCCACCGATGAAGACACCACCAACAAACCACCAACGGATGCAAAAAAGGCTGACAAACCAGCTGCAGCAGCCGATGATCATACCAGCAAACTATTGAGAATCAATAATATTGATTCCAACGGCCTCCTTGCGCTTTCGGCACTGCGCCAGGGGGACATTGTGGTCGCCATTAATGCCACACCCTGCAGTCAAATGACTGCGGAACAGGCTGAAGAGTTGTTGAAACAAAGCCAAGATTCGGTTACCATTATTGCCATGAAACCACCTACGGAAAATACCAATCGTTTCCAGCGATGGATGCGGCATGCCAAACGCGCCGGAGTTGCCATTGGAGGAGGCACCCTGGTCGGTGTCGGACTCATCTTTATTCCCACACTTCCGCCTCCCTTTGGTGAAGTCTTGATTGTGGGCGGTGTTTCTGTCTTGGGAACAGAATTTGAAGCTCCCAAACGGGTCATGAGATCGGCACGAGACTCCTTGGAGCGAGCCGTGGGACGAGAAGGTGATGTCGCTTGGCAAGAATCGACGACTACTGGTACAGAGGGCACAGAGGATGCAAGTCTCGAAAAGTCTGAGACGGCATCGACGACTACCGATGGAGATGCTTCGGAGGAAGCTGCCGCGGACAACAAGCAGCAGCAGCTGCCGCCCAAGAAAACCATGGGAGATCGATTCAAGAACTTTGGGCGCATTCACGTCCTTCCCTTTTTGGATCAAGTTGTGGGGGATCGAAAGAAAGAGGAGGAGGATGGAGAAGAAACACCGTCAGCCGAACCAGTTGACGGGGCATCTCCCGAGAGCACTACTGCAACGGAGGAGGTAACTACAGCCTCCGAAAATCAGACGGACGAGGCATCCAAAGAAACTATCCCACCGACTACGGCGGAAGAAGGAGAAACAGAAGAGAAGTCTTCGGCGTGAATTTTGAAAGTGGGACAATTGTGTGGTCGCACTGATTACATACGTAGTAGGGTTATCAAGTAGTCGAAGTAATGATACTAATTGTCCATTCAAAAGAGTTGTACTCAAGCATTCCTTTAGCAGCGTCTCCGTGAGAATGTAAGAATTCAGATGCCAGAGCATCACACCGCTCGTGGCAGTGGAATGGCCGCAGTCTACGCATTTAGCATTGCGCCGACCTAACAATCCAGATGGAGATTCTCAGGGAATCCCTGTCCATACTAGAACTCGACGCCTCCCTGTTCACCATAGTGACTTGCCGTCCTTTGACGCAGCCTTTTGAAGAGGAGTCGTCTTTATAGAAGGAAACTCCAATTCTTTCCAATCCAAATCACCGTGTGCTATATGGATGATTCCCGTCTCTTCGTCCACGAATCTCCATACATCCAAGGGCAGAGAACAAAATGTAAACCGACCACCACGACGGGGCAGATCATCCAGACAGTCCGTATCCAATAAATGTTGTAAATGTTCTTGTAACGGCCCCGCAATGGCATCCACGTCCATGTCCCAACGGCAATGTACAATATGCGTGTTGGGATACCGTTGCATCAAATCGATCGCCTTGTGCACCTTCATGCGACCCGATTCCCCCCAAAAGAGAGGATTTCCATCGACATCCAGACTGATGACATCCGGTAGGTAGTTTGGATCTCCGATATCTAGTTCGATTTCTATGCCAGGGTACTCATTACAGTAGAGCTTCCATAGCATCGCCTTTGTCAACACATGCTGGAGCGTTTCTTGTCGCTTCTTCTCCACTGTTTTTGTAACTGTAATACGGTCGGCTTGCTGGACCGATAAATGCAATTGCAGCTTTTTTGCCTTGGGTACGTCACACATTTTGGTACTCGCATGTTTGTAGTTTCCGTTCCAACGACGGGCGACTCGCCGTTCATCAGTCGTCGAAATAGTACTTGAATCGGACGTATCTTGTTGTTGGCTTGCCGCAAACAACTTCGATCTAGCCGTACTAGATGGGTCCACTATAAAGTTCGGCCTCAGCGCCTCGGAGTATTTCCAGTATATTGGCGAAATCAATAGAAAAGTGACAAGGTACCGAATACCAATCGACCATCGGCAACGCGTCATCATGATCTCGTTTGGAGGAACCAGGAAACAGTACTGGCTACTTTGGAACCTTTCTCTTTTCGTGCACGCTTCGATGCTGTCTACCTGCTAAAGCTCTCTAGCTTTCGATGGACTTCTCTTTCAGCCATGGGCTCAGCTATGAGCGATGCGTACCGAAGCTGCAGAGGTGCAAGATGATGCCATTGCCATGATGGGTTTTGTCTGAGTCTAAAAAAGAAGAAAAAAAGAGGTTGATGCTTGATTGTGGCAAACGCCTCTACTAGTAGCGACGGAATAGTGTGGTGCAGCGGATGTGTACGTAGCTGTTGTACTGCGGCGGTACACGTACTGAAAGGAGCACTGTAGAGGGAAGGCCCGCAGTCGTGTACGATGTACGTACTCGTACGGGTACCGGTAGAGTACGAGACCGTAGGAAGAAGAGGAGTTTTAGCACAACCGTAGATGTCGTGTAGAGTTGCTGTTGATTGGGCGAAAAGAGCGCGCGGGGCATGTTTGGAGTACTTAACGCCAATCGGATCGCCCTCCTTCGAGGCCCCTATAGGGGCCTCGAAGGGGTTTTTTCGAGGCCCCCCGAGGCCCCTATAGGGGCCTCGAAGTCTTAAAACACGGCCCTTCGAGGCCCCTACTTTCTTAGGCCCGGTCCGGACTACTTTTTGAAAACATGCTGCACTCCGAAAAGCCGAACAAGAAGCGACCAACGTAAAATTGGATGCTCTTTCACGTGGTTACACTTGGAGGACACAGAAACATGTTTTAAGGGGAGATAACCGTCATGTCTCTATCATGGCATAACCCGGAGGTGATCGTCTCACAATTATTGATACACGGGCTGATTTCGATTTATTTTACATTGGATTGTCCAATTGGCTGATAGTACTATCGTTACAGTGGGGTAACCCGGAGGAGGGGTTACTTTGTTCTTTATACAAAATGCCCCATTGATAAACTGAACCGGAGGAGGGGTTACTTTGTTCTTTATACAAAATGCCCCATTGATAAACTGAAAACATGGTCAGTCGTCTCGTGGAAGAAGACAAATAAGCCGTATGAGGGTTGGTCCAAGAATGCCGGAGGCATCCACTACACTACCGCTACCCATCCCAACCGTCATGCAGGCTCCAGCGCACCTTCGGTGCTACTTGTTCATTCGATTCATTCGAGAATCGAATCAATCGATCATTTCGACCAAATAATGGCCCGATGATGGGAACCGAAGAAGAATCATTATCATCATAAAAAAAATCACAACATCATCGATGCGAGTACGAGTACGAGTACTGTAAACGTAAAGATGGCAAGCTAGCATAACTTCCTCTTTGCAAATACTGTAGCTTGGTTACATGTAGACAAGCGTACTCTCTACTAGTAGAGTAGAGAGAGCGAAACACAGCTGATGTCAGAACTACAAAAATCGGTATGCCGATCTTGTAGCAAATAATTGCGAGATATAGTTCATATCATATGTAAAACAAAAATTTCTTATTTTTCTAGTTTTCACGTGCAAGAAGAGGATGATGGATGTAATCATGCCGGTAGACTGCCACTAAATATTGACTGAAAAAATATGAAATACGACTCGTTTTTAGTCAGGCCTATCCCATCATGACCATAATTTACTTGGTTTTTCCGGCATGCACAAAGACATCAAAATGGGTGAGACCCAGGTCTGTCTTGAGGGTCGACATGTCACTAATGATAGCATCCACGTTTTCCATATCTGCCATGTTGGGAGAGCTCACCATGGCATCAATGACGAATTCACGATTGCCAGTCTTGCCTATCCTCAGAGACGTGGTCAAGTTTTCAATCGACAAGCCCTTGGAAGCTGCCTTCTCTGACAACAATGCGACCATCCCCGGTCTATAGAAGAGAAACGGCAGAGAGAAAGTGAAATACATAAGGTTGCTGGTCTTGCCAGGGAGGTTTGATGTCATTGCGTGCCAGAGATCGACAATTCACTATTGGTACTTACTTGTCTTCGCCAACGCAGTGGATACGCATACCAAATACGGAATTCTTCGAGGAGCAGCGCTTGGTCAACTTGGTCGTTTGAATATCCAATTCTCTCGAAAGTTCCCGTTTCTTAAGAGACTTGCAGAATTGCTTGGCATTTTCCGGGGGAACTGCTACGTGCATCTGAATAATGAAGTCTTCTCCCAGACGAACCATCTTCGACATAGTTACATTTCCACCTTCCCTTGCAATATGTCGCGACAACATAGCCACCAATCCAGGACGATCCTTGCCAGCCGCCGAAATATTTACATGGTACATGTTGTCGTCGAGTTCCACCGGTGTCCTATTGAAAGTATCCAGTCCCTCTTGCAACAGCTGGTATGAAGCTCCCGTCACGGCACCACCCGCCATATCTGTGGAGTGAGCGACATCACCTCCCCGCATTGCCGACAAGACACAAGTCCATAACAGCGACACCCCAGCCACAAAGGGAATACGAAGGTGCATGGGCATGAATGCAAAATTAAACATGGTAGCAGGCACCCAGATCTTCCACAGCGCCAGCAAGTCCTCCTTCATATTTTTCTTGTACTCCCGCAATACTTTCATGACGTCAGGCGTGTCTGACATGACGACCTCCTTGGTAATATAAAACGCCGGAAAATACATCAACGGATGATGGACGCATTGATCCAAGAATGTTTGTGCGCATAGGTTCACCATCCCTTTCACATCGGTCAGTTTCTGAGCCAAGGGTTTCGCAGCAAACCGGGCAGCATTCGGGAACAGGCGCCCAAAGATTGGGACGTATAAAGTGTACTGCACACCGCCCAAATAAACGAACCCAAAGGCCGCAAACGCGGCATTTCGCCTCCAGTCTACTTTCTCACGACGTTCAACAACCTTTTGAACCAGCAAATCGGAAAAGGACGTTTTGAATCCAGATAAAGCAATGCCAAATGCCATCGGATACCTAATAGGGATCTTCTTCGCCTGGCTCCACAAGGAAGGACGAACGACTATCGATGCCATGGTAGCAGGTTGTTCTAGACGAAGTGGAGGGAGGGAGGATGTCACGGCACTTCGTTCCTTGGAAAGAAGGAGGAGAGGGGTGTGATGGTTTCAAGAAAAGATGCTTCGTACACGAGTAATAGTAACGCTCGGAAGTGGTTCGTTTCTTTCTTCCAAGCTGGGAGACACACTGTACGACGGTAGCGGTATGGCGGTGGGTGGTGACGCCAATCGCTATCTTCTCGTCGCCCAATCGGAATCTGCAGTCCAACGAACGCATTTTCGCAAATTCTAGAACGTTCCAGTTTTCTTCTGCACGCAAATCGAAACGACGTACAGCATGTAGAATCATTACTGAGCTCTACGCGGGACGTGTCGATGACGTACACAAATTCTTCTCGGGAATAGAATTTTATCCCGTTTGACGTGTAACGGCCAACATTCAACATTGACATTATTTCAGGTCAATTGGGTCGTGCGTCTGTACAGGTAGGCGGTCGGTCCTTGGTCGGTGGTCGGTCGGTCGTTACAAGTAGTATCTTCAAAATCTCATCCCTCCGTTTATTCCATTCCGAGTTCCAAAAAAATGTCCCTGCTCTCTGCTATTATAATTCATATGATTGGGAAAATCGTTCTTATAAAAATTGATGTATAGTAGTCTAATCAAGCGTGGAATGCATGCATGCATTGCCAGTAAGTATAGACAGTCAGTACCGGTAGCTTTCAGCGTCTCTCAGATGATTTCTGCTTATTGTTCTGCTCCTCGTGGAACGCCAGAAGTAAACAGGCCCATTAGAATTGCTTCCGCTACTGCCTCGGCGGATCCCCGTTCACGTAATTCTCGCAACAAATGACTTCGTTCGTATTGTGGAAACATATCGACGAGTTGTGCTAGGGCTCGAGCCTCTTCCTCAGGACTCATGGGAATGGCACCCGCCAAAATCAGAAAGCGACGCAAAAAGGATGGAGCTGGTTCTTGTTGTTGGACTTGTGGTTGCGGAGGCTGAAGAGGTGCTGGATTGTCAGCACCGACAGCAACGTCTCCTGGTTGGTTTATTCCAACTGCACCATCTTCCGGCATTGGGGCCATTGCTGGTTGCGGCACTTGTGGGCCCAATAGTGGAACCGGTGGAGGAGGGGGTCCGAGGGTAGCCCCAGCAGAGGGTCGTCGTACAACCTCGAAGGAAAAGGCAGGCACGGGGATCCAAGCCGGTAGAATCCCTTCTGTCGAAAATCGAAACAAGGCGTGGTCTCCACCCCCCGGTACCTGTGGCGGTTGCGGATTAGCATCGGCTGCCACAGGTGCTTGTGGTACCACTGGTGTAGCATTCCCAGAGCGGTTCGTGTCTCCTTGCCGACGCCCATCCAACAAGGAAGATCGACAGAGCGGGCACTTGGCGGCTTGCACAGACTGCGCACGCTCTACAACTTCTCGTAAACAATGCGTATGGTACAAGTGACCACAAGGAACCTTTTTGACATGACCCCCCGTCGACATGGTTCCCAAACAAATACAACAGACATCTCCCGCCACCGAAGCTTTGCGCAACTCTTGATCAGACGCATTCGGGAATAGCCCGTGCAAGTCCCGAGCAATACTATGAATGTTGCGCCGTTGAGCAATTTTCTTGCAAGCACTAGAAATGGCCGAGTGTAAATGCAGAGCCAGCACGCCATCGATCAGAGTGAATTGAACTCCGTGCAAGGCCCAAATATGACAGAAATGAGCGACGGTCAATGCATGACACAGAAGTTCCAGTCCGAAAATGACACTGTCCATTATTCCCAGTCGACGTGCGTGCTCTAGCTCCAAACCTTCCATACGTCGATCCAAGCGACGAGACTCTTCCGACAGGTCATTGATTGGCCTTCCTTCCAAGGCACCATCTTCTTCGTTTCCCCCTTGCTGCTGCACATTGGACGCCACGTCGTCCCCATCCCCACCACCATCCATAGTGTTGCTATTGTTATTGTTGTTGTCATTATTGTTGATTGCATTGTGTAACCGAATCTGCCTTGCTTCGAGGGATTGTATGGTTTGACTGTGCATGCCTTCCAAGACACATGTAAAATGTTTGAGAATGTGCGACAAAACATCTGCGGCGAGCAATGCACAATCGCACGTCAACAACAAGACCATGCCCCATCCGGCCGCATGAAAGAGAGCCACGCAGGAGGCCGCTGCCAAAATGTTTCCCACCAGCACCAGTAACAATAGGTGCACGACACCGGGTCGTGGGGGTTGTCCCAAGGCACTGAGATGTGTCGTAGTGGCATGAGCCAAATTGTCGAGACTCCGCAAACAGCTCAAGGTGGTATACCACGACAATAAAATTAGCAGATCGAGAGTGTCAGGTGCCACCACGGCACTGATCAGCAACAATTTAAAGACCAAAAATCCCCCCATACGTTCCCGAGTAGGACTGGCCCAATCCACAGGTGGAGCCATGGCACTGTTGTTATTATTATTTGGCGTCGCTCCTGCTGTCGCCCCGAAGGTAGATGAAGCCGTCCCAGCAATCGAGGAAGAATCTCCCAAGAACCAGGTGGCAATAGCCGAATGCACTAGATAGGTCACGGCCAGTAGAAAATTGGCAATCGCTAGCAATCGCGGTGTCGAAGTGAGAATTTTGTCGATAATGTCCGTGGGGGTTGTCTCGGACGGGTGTCGCACAATGGAGGGATCAATCCAATTCCAGAAAATTTCACAAACCGTAGCCCAGACACCGGACGAAGCCAACGAGGCAGTTCTTTCCGTAGATGATTTTGTTCGTCCTCCATTCGGTTGTTGTCGATTATGACGCCACCACCAAAAGGGTGAAGGCATCGTCTGACTGGACTGCTCTTCAATACTACTTTTTGCTGCCGAATTTTCTTGCTGTTCCTGCTGCTGGGCGTTCCACCATTGTTGTATAGACTGTAAGAGATCTTTGGTGGTATCCGCATCGGGTTGCTCTCCTCGTTTGGCTGCCATTCCAACGGCCGCAGCCTTGGCAACTTGTTCCATGCTGCTGCTCCACTGCGGGGAATACGACGAGGGCGCAAGGGAGGAGGAAGAAGACAAGGACGATGACGACGCCTCGGCATCCATGGGTATCAGAGTCGATGGAGTCATGACGATTGCCAAGACGGCGAATATCGTCGATACGAGACAATACACTTGAGAAATTCTCCAACTAGGGAGGTTGATGCTGTTGTTGTTGGTGGTGGTGTTGGTGGTGTTGTTGCTGTGAATATCCGAAGGAGGCCGCGGCAGTCTGTGTGCAGCCCTCACCAGAGCAGGAACTGGCGGTGGTACTAATCTTCGCACTTGCCTCGCTTGAAGATCATCTCCTCCGGGGCGATTCCAAAAGTCCTCGTTGTTGTTGACGATATTATATTCGTTGCCAATCTCGAATACTAGTGCGTTTTGATCCGCCGGGTCGTCATCATCTGGTATCGCTCTTCGGCGTCTCCGTAGGCCCATTTGGGGTTGTTGTTGTTGTTGTTCCAGCAAATCGTCCATTTTTATGTGATTGGTAGCGGTAGATATCTGCAAGAGTGAAACCAACTACTTATACTCGTCGCGTAGCTGCTCTACTCGTACTGATCAGCGAGAAACGGGCAACGTAATGTACGTATGTATCTTTCTTTCGATGTTTTCACTATCGGATAGCAAGAGCTTTCGAATTTCAGATATTCGCTGTCTTCTCCACGGACAGGCAAGATGTATGCGTTGGGGGTACAGAAGCTCTTCTCTCTATTGGATCATGAGCAGGTAAATACAATCAGCTCTCTTGCGATGCGATGCGATGCGATGCGATATGACGTGATGCAACGACGAGACGAGAATGATGAAGCAGTGAGTCGTAAGGAGAAAAGTGTGGGATGGATATTCGAAAGTCGAAAGACCTACCAACATTCTCGATTCTCGGTGTTTCGATATATTTTCGTAGCTTCTCATCATCATCTCTCATCATCATCATCATCATCACGCTCGAAAAATCCTCGCTTCGGTACAGTACTTGTACCAGGTACTACCGGTACGCAGGGTACTGTACCGTGTACCTGGGGGGTGTACGTGGATCGAACGACGAACTCATCAGAACACTTCTTCTTCGAGCGAGCAGGGCCGGTCCCTCAAACTGACGTACGAAGCACGAGCAGTTTTTTGTTTTGAAGTCATATGAGTGAGTCGTCGTGGTCGTCTATTATTTTGAGACTAAACAAGAACATTATTCTTTTGGGACTAAGGATGTTCCTTTTTTGGATTTCTCACAACGCCGTACTAAAAAGTTCCCACGTAGAACGGCTACCAGGATACATGTAGATCTTCAAAGTAAGTGGTAAGCGTTGCCCACCGCATTTTGGCCGGTGTGGGGTTTGACCGCACTCCATCGTGCCGAGAGCCTCCTCACCAACAACAGCGACCCGCTGCTCGGCCATCGTCGACCCAGCCATCCAGCCAAGCCCATCTTGTTTCTTGTTACTACACTACCTTAGGTGTGATCAATAAAACAAAACAATATTTCACCATGGCTGATGTAGAAGAAACCGTTGTCGAAGAGATCGCGGAGGTCGTCGAAGAGATCGCGGAGGTCATCGAAGAGGAGGAGGAATTCGTTGCCGTCGGAGGCGCCACAGAGGTCAAGCTCTTTGGAAAGTGGTCCTTTGACGATATTGAAATCCGTGATATCTCGCTGGAGGTAAGAGGATTTTTTCAATTGTAGTTTGGTGCCACCATAGTTAGTGACTCGACGAGTAACTAACACCCATCGTTCTGGCCTGGGTCTTTTGCTGTTTACAGGATTACATTGCATGCAAGGGAGACCATGCTGTCTACCTTCCACACACGGCTGGACGATACCAGAAGAAGCGATTCCGAAAGGCATCGTGCCCCATTGTTGAGCGCCTGGTGTGCTGCTTGATGAAGAAGGGACGAAACAACGGAAAGAAGCTTATGGCTGTCCGAATTGTCCAACACACATTGGAAATTATCCACCTGTTGACGGACCAAAACCCCGTTCAAGTGGTGGTAGATGCCATTATCAACTCGGGTCCACGTGAAGACTCGACCCGTGTGGGTGGTGCTGGTGTCGTGCGTCGTCAAGCCGTCGATATGTCTCCCTTCCGTCGGGTCAACTATGCTTTGTACTTGATTGCCACCGGTGCCCGAGAGGCTTCCTTCCGCAACCTCAAGACCATGGCCGAGTGCTTGGCAGAGGAACTAATCAACGCCGCGAGAGGATCCTCCAACTCGTATGCTATCAAGAAGAAGGATGAGATCGAACGTGTTTCCAAGTCCAATCGTTAAGGCGTGCGATTTTGGTGCTTGCTCTCACTGTGGGCCGAGGTGGCGGCAGGAGTGGAGGTACCAAGATAGATAAAGAAAATATAAGTAGGTTGATACGAGCATAATGTATTTTGTAGAGTTGAGTTGTAGGCCAGTGTTTGGTTCGCCTTATCTGAGATGCATTTTGGTTTGTTGCTCGGGCGGTCAACTTCCTTAAGCTGAGGAATGCGTGAGTATCAAGGGGGTGGTAAGATCTCTAATGTCTGCGGGCTACGGGTGTACTCCAGCCACTGGCTTCTCTACTACTTTCTACTCGTAGAGCAAGGAGGTCTAAGTAGTACCGGTTGCGGGAAGTGCTAGGAGTAGATCCTACCAGTACTTTATTCGGAGTTACGACCGAGCAACCAAGCTTGCCAAGCAGCATTTTCTCGGTACTCGTTCGAGCTGGATTTGGTCTCTCGGATTGTTTTACTACCAAACGGATTCCTTTGAGCTTCCCACAAGACCTGGGCTGAACCGTTTCCTTCCACCCTGGTCTTGATCACTTCAAAATCGTCCTCACATTCTTCCAGTGTATATGCTGTAATGACAAAGGGAATGGAGGACGTAGTTCGTTCGCTAAGGTATTGTATGGTGTGCTGCCACTCGTTGTAGCCCCAAATCCCAGCGTTGTAGGCAATGGCAAGATGAGGAGACGGTGGACCTTTTGATGTGGCAGCCGTCTCATTCGCTTCGGAGAGCCATGTGTGGTAGACTCCCAGGTGACAGGTTGCAAAAGCACTTTGCAGAACAGTACTTGTCTGGGGAGTCAATAGGTCCACCGGTGTTCGTGAGATGGAACCACTCGAAAGGTCTCGTCCAATAAGACGAAGGTGAATGTGTTCATACCGACATCCTTTCCAAGCGCCAATCCATCGTATGATGGGTCGAAACGTAGACTGTATGCGCTCTATCGATTCACATTCTACATGATCCACTCCCACCACGTCGATCAATAGAGTGGAGACGTCCGAAGGTAGCAGCATTTCTTCTCTTAAAAGAAGCAATGCTTCAGCCAGAGTGGCTGATCGCGTCAGAGACGCTGTGGCTGCTTTAGCTTTTTCAGTATTTCGTCGAAAAGCCTTAAAGGGAGTTGTTGGTATTAGATCATGGGTCAGTGGTAACGATTGCTGTCGCTCTTGCCATTCTGCAAATTTCTTTTGAAAGGGATTGTCCATCTTTTCTGAAAGAGACTGAACTACTTTGCGCACGGCATCTGTGTCGACGGACGAGGATGAAGCTGCTGTTTGGGTTGGGGGCGTTGTTGTAGGGTTAATAGACGGTAAAATATCCCATTCTGCTACAAATCCATTCTTGAGTTCCACTTCCTTTCGCTCGTCAAATGCTGCCGCAATGATTTTTACGTCTTCTTGTTCTTGCTGCAGCGCATCCGAGGAGGATTCTTTGCTAATACTTGTAGCTGCATCATTATCATCTTTCAATCCACCAACGCCACCCTCAATTTTCGAGGCATTTTTGTCCTGCCAGCTCGATGGAGGCCTTGCTCCTTTCAAGGTTCTTTCATATTCCTCATCGAGCAGAGACAAGGCCTTGCCGGCAATATCTTGGAACAAATCATCGACTCCATCCAAATCGTTATCAGGAAGTCTCGCCGCCGCTCCTATACTTTCTTCAACCGATGACTGTATCGTAGGGAAGTGATCGTGTCCTTCTTCGTCGTCTGGGTCCGCAGAAAATGCGGACGGGTTGACAAAGAAAGCGCCCCTCACTGTCCTCACATCTCCAGCAGCACTGCTCCCATCTGCTTCGTCGTTGTTGTCATCTTCGTCTTCATCATCGGAAGGTCCCAGGGAAACCATCAGAGACGTATATTGAATATCGGTCAGAGGTGTATATCCTTCTGCCTGAGCCCAAACATCCTGTTGTTCCTCTCTGGTGTCCACCGTATCTTCGTTCTCCGCCGTTGTAGTCGCCTCGTCGTCGGGGACAGACGGCGCTTGACTTCGATCGTCATCCAAAGCTCCCATGGTCGATGAACTGATAAGTGGCATGTACCGCAGAAATGATCGGCTACTGAAATAATCCGCCTAACTGACTTTATGAATGGGTACCTGTTCCGTCTACAGAAGCCATCGTGGTCAACAGTAGATGAAACGAAAAGGGAAGTGAGAAGAAGTGATTGTCGGTTATCGGTGGTCGTTGCTCTCGTCGAGGTTTATGTGGCGCGAGAGCGAGACTTCGGAGCGCGCGTAAAATCGACTTGCTCGATCCATCAACCATGTCACAGGAGACTGTCGCTCTTGACGAAGGTTCGCCAGGCGCGCAAGAATATGTGAGACATAAGTAACAAAATACATTTTGGCGCACCGTTAGATATAAATTTATTCGGTGTCGAAGATAACATTTGGGGAAGATGTGGTGGATACTACATACATTTCCGTATATATAGGGTATGTTCTTCTGAGACGCGCCGGCAGGACTACTATCGCTCACACCTGCATCGACGGAGATCTGCGATCGCCAGAGTTGAGTGTTCCATCACACTTCTTCGTCGTCTCTCCACTCTCCACTCCATAACACTATCAAACAACCCTCTTTCGTCGAAACTATTCCTCGTCGACAACAACAAAGCTATATCACCATGGCTTCTGTGATGCAAGAAAGTGGAATCTGGGCGCCTGAAACCCGTAGCCAAAAGACTGGAAAGGAGTCCAAAATCGAGCACTGGTGGGAAGTCAAGCGCGCCCAAAACCCTGCCGAGCCCTCCCCTACTCGTGGTGCTACTCCCTTGGTGGAGCGATGCATGCGTGTTCATGGATTCAGTGAAGTATTTGCCAAGCGTGTCCTCAAGGGATACCGTCAATTCATGGAGCTCAAGTCTGTCATGAACGATTGGCAAGAATTGAAGTTGTCTCCCTCTATTCCCATCCTTCAGATGTGGGAACAACACTTGCTTGACAACTTGAACTACACTGAAGACTGCCTTCTTTTGTTCGGACGTGTGATTGGACACAACCCCGATGGTATCTTGGACGGAGCTGCTGCTCAAGAGCGTATCATGACCACCAAAATCGCCTTCCAAGCCCGTTACGGAGACGATTTGGACCAAGATGTCTGGGACTTTGGTGATGGCTGGAACACGGAAAACTTGAAGGATTACAAGCCCACGACCAAGTCTATTGCTGGATCGCAACCGTCCATGTCTACCCCTCACGGACGTCTTCCTGTTGCCTCCATCGCGGGCGACGATGGCCGTGGTGGCACGCCCTCGCGCACCACACCCCGATCGGCCCCCAAGTCTCCCGCGCCCACGGCTGGGACTCCTGGAAGCAACGAGCCCATCACTATCTTCCTCCGTGACTCGAGTACGGGCGAAGAAACTTACTTCTCCTTGCGATACAAGAGCACCCTTCGAATTGTCTTCACCGTCTTTGCCGAACGTCGTGGCTTGAACCAAGACCACCTCAAGTTCACCTTCAATGGCCAGGTGCTTACTGGATATGAGACTCCTCACAGCTTGGCCTTGGATGACCGTGCCCGCATCGACGTTTCCATTCAACGAAGGGCGTAGGCATTTTTGGACCGTGGCTCAATATCAATGAGATCTGGCTGAAGCAACAACTCGTCTCGCCGGACTGTAATTTCGTCTATTCTGTTGTACCATCACCATTCTGTCACCAACCATCGAGAGATGATAGGAGCATAATAATAAACCCGTTTAGAAAAAATATATCCTGTTATTTCACTCATTTCTGTGAATTAATCACTGGCTGCTGCACATATGATGTATCCTAGTTGCTGGGCCCGGCCTTCTCGTATTAGTCTTCCTTCTTGTAGTAGTGCAACCTCAGGCCATTGATCATGGCCTGTCGACTAAAAAGCCCAGCTTGCGATTTTTGAAGTCCACTGCATAGAAGTCGTTAATTTGTTTTTCCAGCTCGGGCGTAACATGCAAGTGATACTTTTGTTTGGAATCCGTAGCGTGGCCCACTCGTTGATGGCTTTTCTTGTGGAAAATGGGCTCACTCAAGTTGCTTCCCCAGCCTTGTTGACCGTACTCCTCCCAGGCTCCAATTTGCTCCAAGAGTCGTTTCGCATCAACTGCCACACGATCATGATGCCCCACAAAGGTGATAAAGGGCCAGTACTTTTCTTCCATTCGATAATGCTGTTGCAACCAATGCTCATCGGTGCATTGGTGAATCAAGTCTAAAAATTGCCCTGGCTGGGGCACTTGTCCCGAACACGCCAATTCCTGATAGGATTGACTAGCATTGATCGTACCAGTAGTATTCCGACAACATTTGCGCTGCAGAAATGTGGTGTATGCGACCGCCTTGTCCAAATACGCGCTCATAAAGCGGTCTCTTGGATCACGGACAAAAATTGCGCGCGTGTACTCGGGAGAGGTCATGATCCGATTTGCTTCTTCCAAGGAATAATCCCAAAGATACCGCAGTCCATTACGAGTTGGATCATGAGGAAGCCCCCGCCGATCATCCTGGTCCTGATAGTTGCGGGCACCATTCATCCGACGAAAGAGCATTTTCCAGGTTGTACATGCGTTTTTGGGTACAGTGAAAAATACCAACCGAAATCTCTCTACGACCACCGGGGCGGCGTCCCATCGCAGAACATTCCTTTCGTAAACATAATCGGTCTTTTGCACCAGTTGATGGCGTGTAAACCCAAATAGATCATAGTCTTGACGATAGACTTGATTAACGAGTATTTCCCGGGAAGTATCGTTGTAAAATGGTTGGATCCGTTGCCATCGCCGTCGCGGTTGATATACTGCCATGAGCTGGGTCGACAAGGAAAGTTTCCCATCCTTCCCCCACCCCGAGGCTCCAAACATATTCCACACCCCAAGCTTTTCCAGCAATGTTTGCGAATCTTTGTCGACCCGATCCCAATGGCCAACAAAGTTGATAGTATGATGTTTCCAATATTTAGACTCCATGTGTTCCGCGATTGACGCCCATCGAATATCTCGACACTTTGTTTTCCCCAAAAAGTTTAGAAATTTCTCGGGCGTGACATTGTGTCTACTAGAAAAGCAATCTCTTTCTTGCTGTTGTTGTTGTTGTTGTTGTGGACAGCATTTCTTCCGAACATATTCCCCATTATGTGGCACTACCGTTTCATGAAAGACTTTGAAAAACCTTTCCAGCGGATCTCGGACAAAAATAGCACGAGTGTACTTCGGAGAAGTCAAAATGACATTGGCATCCGAAAGACTATAATCTCGCAAATACTTCAATCCATTCGTGGCAGGATCATGCGGATCCTTGGTATTCCAATCGGAATATCCCATCATTCGTCGAAAGAGACGTTTCCACAGAGTGGCCGGTGGTAACACAAAGAACACCAACTTGAAATCTTCTAGTACAACCGGAGAGAAATCCCGAGAAGTGTCGTTTTGATGATTCCGTGCATATATTGAGTCGGTCGGTTGTACTAGCATTGTTTCATCATCGCCTTTGCTGGGGGCGTGGAAAGTGGAAGGCTGTGATGTTCTTGGTTTGAAAGATTTTGCTCGTGTTACCGCCTGAATAGAAGAGATACCCGGATAATGTTCATCCAGTGCAGCCAGCGCTACTTCTGTCGGCGACGGGCTGCTATTCTCTAGTTGCAAGGACCATCGAATGTTGGTCCCCAGAACAAGAAACACGACCAGCGATGTCAACACAGCAAGGCGGCAGGAACGTGACTTCCAATGACAACAAGAACGAAGAGGTCGCATCTTCGGAGGAGCATAGTGTTGTCGCTTCGTTTGTTTGTTGTGTGTTTTGAAGTCAATGAACAACCGTACACATAGACCCGTACCGCAATATCTTGTCTTCACTGATGATAGCTACGCCATTCTCGTCGCCGATCGTTGCAGTAATTAGTTTAGCATCATTTTTTCCCGCGCAAAAACATTCAAATCCCGAATGTTTAGTCCCGCATGAACATAGTGGAGAGATTATTTCGATTAGTAGTCGACTGCAACAAATGACTCTTCCGACTAAATCAACTTCAGACTTCAGACACGTCACAAACGATCCGCAATCCGCAACGCAACGGACGCGATCTCCTCTCGCTCTTTCTCTGCTCCTCTCTCTTGTATTACCGGTACCTGGTAGTCTACCGCCCTTGGTAGACTATCACAATGTAATCGTAATTTCATTACAACAACCCAAGAGAGAAATGAAAGGACTCTTATATTGTTGCCATTCCCACGCACACACTATTCGACCTTGCATTAGTTAGATGAAGATGAAGCATTGTTGACGCGCGTCAAGCCCATATTGAAACAAAAAGTCAGCGCAAGCATTGATTTTGATCGACCGTTCCAAAACAGCAACACGCATTCGTTCGTTCGTTCGTTTCGCCTGCGCTGCCGTGAGATCTTCTTCGAAAGTTCGAAAATCAACATGTCGATGTTGTCATCATTTACTACTGGATCCCCGTGCCAGCAGCATCAAGTCGGTGGAGAGAAAAATAAAAAGAATAAGAAGCAGAAAAAACCTCTGTGTTTGTTTTGTCATTGGTACTTGATGGGCATTTCCCTGTTTCTCATGATTGTGACGACGACTATTCGGGTCACGCTCCATCTTTCTCGTAGGCAATCCACTGCGCAAATCCAAGAGAACCCACAAGCAATCGTCCCATCCGAGCTCTTTCACCATATGCGTAACGGCAACGAGAACAATATCAATATCAACAACAATAACAATAACAACAAGAACACTGCAGCAGACCCGAAGCACCTCCCCACCAAGAGCAGCGGCCGCCCGAAGATTGTAACTAGACCAACAGACAAAGGATCATCATCATTATCACCACCACCACCACCACCACCAAAAAAATCTGTCAAGCGTCTGGTGCGTCCTGATGATTTTATCTACGAGTACCACAGAAAACAGTGGGATTCTGCTCCGATCGTGTTGGAAGAATACAAATTGATATTTTTCACCATTCCGAAAGTGGCTTGTACCACTTTCAAACAACTCTTCCGTCGTATGATGAACCTAACAGACTGGAAGTCCCAAGATCCAGGTCGAATGCTACCGCACAATCCAAAGACGAATGGATTAAAGTATCTCTGGCACTATACGCTCGACGAGGCCAATACCATGATGACCAGCCCTGACTACACTCGAGCAATCTTTGTGAGAGACCCAAAGTCTCGGTTTTTGAGTGCCTTCTTAGACAAGGGAATGGGGAATTTTGATGGGTTTGTTCTGGCCAAGTGTTGCCCTCAAACCCGTGATTGCGCGGAACAAGCACAAACCAGTGAAGGCTTTTTAAAACTCATTCACAAGTGCTCGGATCCTCATTGGGACCCACAAGCGGCTCGTATGGAAGCCAAGTACTGGAAGTATATCAATTTTGTAGGTCATTTCGAACACTTGAGTCAAGATGGACCAGCACTCTTGAAGAAAATAGGAGCCTGGGACGAGTTTGGAACTACCGGATGGGGCAAGTATGGAAATGGTACGCTCTTTCAAACTTCGGCAGCAGATCAAACACACACAACAGGATCGTCCGGAAAAGTATGGCAATGGTTGTTTCCAGCCTTGGAGCGGAAGATTGAATCCTACTACGAAGGAGACTACAAACATCCACTCTTTGACTTTCACATTACCAATTTGACGAAAGACTTTTGGATCAAGGGGACCGATAAAATATATGCAAAAGGACCGTGGGATGGAGCACCAATCGTGGTGAAAAAGTATAAACTTGTCTTTTTCTCGATTCCCCGCATCGGTTCCTTGTTGTGGAAGCAAGCCTTTCGACGCATGGAGGGCCTGCTAGATTGGAATGACACCGGTGGGCCCAAGGGTCTGCCGCACGATCCTGCTCACAACGGTCTCAAGTACTTGTACGACTTCGATGCGGGGGAGGCTGAGCAAATAATCAAAGATCCATCTTGGACCAAGGCCATCTTCATCAGGGATCCCAAAGATCGATTCATGGAGGTTTACTCGCACATGTCCCAGCATCCTGCAGAAGTCGCAAAGCAGTGCTGTCCGAGGCAAGGTGGATGTGAAATGCAATCACAATCGCTGATTCAGCTCTTGGATTTGTCAATGCACTGCAAGAGCGACCAATGGGAACCTCAAAGTCATCGAATGGAGAAGAAATACTGGGAGTACGTCAACTTTATCGGACGAATGGAAACGATTCAGGAAGACTCGAAACAGTTGCTGGATCGGATTGGTGCCTGGGAGGAAATCGGTGCCAGGGGCTGGGGTGTCAATGGGACGGAACGGATGTTTGCCCCAACTGGACACGAGCACGGTGACGCCATGGGGACCGAGGTTTCTTCCACAGTCGTCGTGGATCGGCACTTGGAACAAATCTACAAGGAAGACTATGAAAACGAACGATTTGGATTTGCAAAACAGCCTACCTAGTGGGAGTACTCCTACGTTGGGTGTACGGTAGCCCTCTATTGAGCACTTCTGTAGCACTACTCTGCCTACAGTACAAAGTGGAGCCCAGTGAAACGTACCTGTACGTACATTATGGAGAGTCAAATTGCAGTCCATTTTTGAGAGTTGCCCCGCGAATGTTGATTGATTCTACTCAGCATGCTAAGTAGCATCTTAGCTAGCCATTTCAGGTATAAATCATTGAACTACTCCCTTTGTTTTGCTCTCTACGAAGTACTCGTAAGGGATCACCCCGATTAACCGACTAGCTAGGAGTAGTAGGTCTACTTCTACTCCACAACAACCGGTACGAGAGTAGAGCAAGGGCCGCTCTTTTCCGTTGCAATGCAGATTGCAAAGGAGATAATTCTTTCTAAAAGTACCGGTAGTACAAGTACTCGTGGTACTGCTCTACTCTTAGAGAGAGCACCTCGAACCGTACTGGAACATCCAAGGGTGCGGGCTACCGCGCACTGACGCGGAACTTACTTTAACGGCACGCTCGACAATTGTCTTCGCGCTTGCCACGCTCCGTCTGGCCAAGAACCTTGGCCACATGGTGTGAGAATATCGACGATCTTGTATAACACTGCGCGTGAAAGCGCGCAGTTGAAGGAAGAAAGGCATCATATGTTGATACTTGGTCTTTACTTATTAAAAAAAGATTGATGTTTGACCACCAAATCCTGATTGAGATCGTCCACTTCTTCATCTGCATCAATAATGGTGGGCTTTTGTAGCTGTAGACGAATCTTGAAGAATCTTAGCAATTTCCTTGAGTCAGCAAGAAAGCATCAACAAGGAAGGTAACCATGACGATGACACTTTCTTTGTTTCATCCGGATTGATCACTATCGGCAGCAATTCTTTTTCGATGGTTGTATAGTTCTTTTGCGCATCATTCAGCTTGACGTCATTATACTCGTGCTGGTACCTGTACTTCAATGGGGAGGAGTCGCGATTCCCAATCAAGAGTGGCCATCTGTTCTGAAAAATGTAGCGGCAGATGCATGGAGCGGTCATGGCACGTGCAAGATTTGGTGCGGGCATATGTAAATTGTTTCTCCTGCAACAGTGCTGGTCCGGTATTACCGGGCGGTAGGAGTCCGGGGGGGGAGAGATCTACTACTGTACCTGGTACCGTACGTACCTGTAGTACGTCTACGAAAGAAAACTGGCGTGCCTACCATGCCGGGACCTACTTATACTACTGTACCGGTTAACAACCACGAGATCCTCCGAAAATCCGAAAATGCACGATGATGAGCCGATGATTCTTCTACGATTGCTCGGAGATTCGACGAAGATTCATATTCTTATTTCTCAATCGAATACCCCTTAACTGACTCGAAAGAAGGATAATTAATGATGAGTATCATTCATTCCTTGATCAAACTCAGGGGTATCTTTTTTCAGATTGTGGATCCAAGGTCGACCTTCCGCTTTCGCCGAAGTCTTTGTTTGTCCGACCATTTTCAATTTGGTGTTGACAGTGCCCACCCATAATTTTGCCAGAAGATCACAAAATTTTTTTCGTTCTCACATCTTTTCGATCTTCTCCCAAAAATGGTAAGCTTCCTACTGTACTGATAATGACTTCGATCCTTGTCAAGTCTACAAAGAACCGGCCGAAATGGCGACGTTGAGTTCCTAGTCAACTGTTATAAAAAGTGTACCATCGAATGGCGCATTTCACGACTTCCAATCATCAAATTTGCGGGTCTAACCCTTCGTTTGCGATAACTTTCATAGACGGACATTGAAAAGCAACAAACCGAGGTCCATTCTCGCAAGGACCGCCCCACGGGCTCCATGCACGTCGGTGATGCCGACTTTGACCCTGATGATCCTGCTTTTGCCCTGGATGCAACCTGGGGTGAGGTTTTGTCCGCTTGCTGTGTGCATACCGCCGAAGGCTGGGCGAAGGCCTTCTTGGCTCTCGTCATCATCGTCTTTTTCCTCTACTTCTTCCTGGTCGGTTTGGATTTCCTTGGAACTGGAGCCAAGGTCATGTCTGCATGTGCCGCTGGTGCCCTTTTTGGGGATGAAACCAATCCAATTGCGGGAGTCATGGTCGGTATTCTTGCGACCGTCCTCCTCCAATCTTCCTCTACCACCACTTCTTTGATTGTGTCCCTTGTCGGTGCAGACACTGTTTCTGTCAAACAAGGAATTTACATGGTGATGGGAGCCAATATCGGAACCTCTGTCACCAGTACCATCGTTGCCATGGGACACTTGGGAGATGGAGACCAACTCGAGCGCGCTTTTGCTGGAGCAACCGTCCATGACATGTTCAACTTCATGACTGTGGGAGTCCTTCTTCCCCTAGAAGCTGCTACTAGCTACCTCTTCTACCTGACCAGAGCGATGGTGAAGAACTTCCAAACCAAGGACGGTGAGGACTGGGACGGTCCCATCAAAACACTTGTGGAACCCATCGGTGTGTTGGTCATCATCGAAAACAAGGATGTTACCAAGGCTGTTGCCAAGGGAGGTAGCTGCGATGATTTCTACCCTATCGTCTGCGAAGATCCCGAGAACCCTACCTATTCGACATGCCCTGACGTTGGTATTATCAAATGTGATAAGACCAGCAACAGGTGCCCCGCCTTCTTCCAAGCCGATGCCGACCGTTCGGACGATATCTTGTCCGGTGTTGTTGTCTTCATCCTTGGTATCGCCATGCTATTCATCTGTCTATTCGGACTTGTCACTGTCTTGCAGAAGATGCTTCTCGGTACATCTACCCGTATCATCTACAAGGCCACTAATGTCAACGGATACTTGGCAATGCTCATCGGAGCTGGAATTACCATGGTTGTGCAGTCGTCTTCGGTCACTACCTCCGTCTTGACTCCTCTTGTTGGTATCGGAGTTCTTAATCTGGAGCAAATGCTTCCTCTTACTCTGGGAGCCAACATTGGCACTACCGTTACCGGTCTTATGGCTGCTTTGTTGTCCAATGCCAATGCCATGCAAGTCGCCCTTGCCCACTTGTGGTTCAACATTACCGGTATTGTCATCTGGTACCCCATTCCTTTCATGCGCCGTGTCCCTCTTCATGCGGCCCGCCAGCTTGGAAAGGCAACACGCATCTGGAGGGGATTCCCTCTTGCCTACATTGGCGTCATGTTCTTTTTGGTCCCCCTCATCTTCTTGGGTATCTCGACTATGTTCACTCAAGACTCCAAGGGATTGACTGTGTTGGGATCCTTTGTTGTTATCATCCTCTTTTGTATTATTTGCTGGACGGTCTACTATTGCAAGTACCGAGGTGGGCAGCAAAAATGCTATGAGTGCATGGTGAACCGCCAAACTCGCCGTGAAATGCTGGAGACCTTGCCCGAGGATATGGCATTCCTAAAGGCCAAGGTCAAGGAGCTCTCCGAGCATACCGGTCTCCCTGAGGAGGAAACGCCTGCGGCCGAGGAAGACCCCAAGGAAGAGTCCTCCGATGATAAGCCTGAAGGCGCTACTACCGAAGAGGAGGAAACTGCTTAAGGCCCTTGCGTCTCTCATAAGTGTGTCACACTTTGAGACAGTGTTGATCCGGCGTGTTCACCTTCTGAGCAATGCCCTGGAACCATTCGTCTCTTTGGTGACTTAAAAAAGAATAAGAAAAGCATATTTAAGGAATGTTTTTTACCATGTAGTCTGAAATGGTTGCCCCGCTGGCATCTACACGTACTATAGCTAACAGCATATGTCTGTCATATCGAGGTAAGTAGGTCGTTTATAGAATTTACTAACGAAGAATAGAGCCAGTGATATTACAATATCGCTGTCTCTTGTACATTGATAAAAATACGCCAGATGTAACGGGAGGATCCAGTGTTCGAAAGGTTGAGGAATGTAAATATTAAGGGCTCGCCGGAGGTTCATCTGCGCCTGTATCAGAAAGGATGTTCATTGCCGCTTCATCATCTAGTTTCCCTTTAGGCAAGCCGGCTTCGTCGTCGGACAGCTGATCTTCCTCGAATGGAGTTAATTCTTCGTCATCGTATTCAGACGCATCATCTTCAGTTGTTACCGCTGAAGTTGATGTTTTAGGAGGCTCTTCAACAGGCTCGGAGGAAACCGGCTCTCCTGAACCATCAGCCTCTGGTGGTTTTGGAGTTTCAGGCCTCAAATCTTCCTCGAAGGGAGTGACACTTTGCTCCTCTAACTCATTATCAACGGCATCATCGGGAGCTTCGTTGTCTTCTTCCTCAACGCTATCACCACCTTTGTGATGCGAGTACACAACATGCGCACTTCCATCATACTGAGAGGCCCCCTCAGGAACAGTGCTTTCGTCCATCGTTGGCGCTGTGCCGCTGTAAGAGCCAACTGACGAGGAATCGTCACCATTGTCTTTCTGCTTGGCTGCCATCTTGGTCATCGCGTACATTCCCAGCGCACCAGCACCAGCAGCACCAGCAGTAGTTGGAGACTCAATGGATTCGCTCGAACCTACAGACGGAGGCACCCAAGTGGGAGAGCTTGAGTTGAGGCCACTTTCCTTAGCGACGAGATTGGCGACTACATCCTCTCCAGCCATCAAACTCTTGGTCATGTCGCTTGCATCTTTAGTGGCACTGCGGGCACGGTAGGCGATCACGGCCAGAATCAGGAATACTAGAACCGCTCCCACGATGTATAAGATGCTGGAAGTATCCATACCGGTAGACTGACCAGGCACACGGAACGATGGAGCGTTTGTCACGTTGCAGCCTAGCAGGTTGAGGCATGTGCCGCAGATCGGGCAATCATCTGGACATTGACTACCATCGTCACAATCAAGCAGGCCAGCAGAAACAAGTTCTTCCGCGAAAGAACAATTGCAGCCGTCAAACGAAAAACTGTTCGAGCACGACAGTGAGAGATCCCACTTCCATAGGTTGCCGTAAGTTCCACACTGGTCAAAAGCGAAATCGAAGGTGAGATGAGAGGCTTCAACAAAGAGGCTCGCATAGTCGTAGTCGTCCGAGACTTACCTGAGTAACATTGAAGTCTTCGTAGACATCATATTCGGTGCCGTTGACTACATCTTCGTTTGTTACCACAACTTCGTACGAAGAATCACCATTGGCGTCGCTGCCACCACCATTGTCATCTCTATCGTTGCCATCTCCACCATTTCCTGTCTCGTCAGCGTCGTCTTCTGATGTGTCATACTGAATTTCGGTCCTGAGAGAAAAAGTGAGCCGTTGAGGTTGGACCACAGAAACTCATGCACTGCCAATTTATATTGCCACACTTACGCGTCATCGTCGTATCCGTCTCCATTTCCTCCTCCACCACTGCCATCATCCGGGCGAGTATACGAGCAATCTGGAGCAGCACCGTAAAAGCTCCAGCTTTCTTGCAGTTCTTCACTGGTGTAACCCAGACAGCCAAGGTACGACGAGTGGTGACCACCACCATGGTGCGGATGAGGGGGGCCCTTGGGAAGCACTGATTATGTTGAAATAGTTACAAACTCAATAAGCTGAAAAAGAAATCATAAAACATAAATTGATCCATGGAAATGAACTTACCTCGGTGATACGGACCAGTCGTCGTGGAAAACGAACTGGATCCTCTGAGTTTCTTCGCAAAACTCTTTGAGGTTACCTTGCCGTAGGCATTCGATTCCGATGAGGCTTTCTCAGTAGCCAACATAACCAGCAAAGCGAGAGAGAATTTAGTTAGACTTGTAGTCATTGTAGTTTCTTCTTTTCTTGATGAAAGAACTTATGTCGAACGATAATGGTGATGTGTGAGAGTGGTGGCGGCAGTTTTGTGAGAACGATGAAAAGCTTAGCGCCGAATAGACGACGGACGTCTCCAAGCTTTCTCCAAGTTCGCTGCAAGTACGCAAAAATCCTAGCCAAATCTTGGCCAAATCGACGAGAGGTGCGTTTTAGATCTAAGTATCCAAAGAATATCATATACAGACTCTAATATCATATAAATATTGTAATTATAGGAACCAAAATGTGAGCGGCGAAATCCAACGGTGGCGCACCCAACTTGCCGTGACAGAGGTGGGTTCGAAGGCGCACAATAATTTCTTCAAGACACAGACAAGGTTGGTAGCACATGGTCCGTTCCGTTCAGCTTCTCGAGTCTTGACAACCTTGTGAGGAGGGAGTTGGAAGAAGATGCGAAACCTTGTGAGTACAAGTATCAGCGATCCATTTACCATGCAACGGATGAAGAAACTCCGCATTCACGCACCAAATTTTCCCTGCAGACTATGACGACACTACTAGCTACGAGAAGTAAATGGAGACCATCGGTCAAGTCCTCGACCTATGGGCAAGGAACCACGATAGGTAAAATAGTTCATCCCGCCTCGGCTAAACTTTAATATGACCTTGGTATAACGAAGATTGTCCCTGCTACATAGAACTTCTAGGTTGTAGTAAATAGCTAACAATGATAATCTAACAATTTTGATATTTTGCCCGCCAATCTACTTTTTGCCCTTGTTTCGCTTGTCTTTTCTCTTGCTTGTCTTTTGTGGGATAGAGGGAGGCGATCGACTCGGCTGCGGCCCTCCACCCATAGCTACAGGCTCCTTCTTCTTCATCACAGGAGCGCGTTGGGCTCGTTCTTTCCGGAGAGTCTCGAGTCTGGATGCCAACATCGCTCCTTCGGAAGCACTGGATTTACCACCTGCTGCACCGATTCCAAGTAACCCATCGACGAATTTCTCTGGTTCAAACTATAATGGGAGCAGCATGGTGAGAAAAACAAAAATATTGGACGATCCTTGTTTTTGAAGGCCTGAGAGTATAATACTTACATCGCGCAAATCTTCGATTCCTTCTCCCACGCCGATTAATTTGACAGGAAGATTCAATTCTCGGCTGACTGCCACTACGCTACCTCCCCGAGCACTACCATCTAGTTTTGTTAGAATCAGACCAGTGAGACCTACTTCTTTGTCCCAAACCTTGGCCGAGTCCAATGCCATGCGCCCCTGAGCCGCATCCAATACCAAAAGAGACTCATGAGGTACCGCTTCGTTAGGAACTGGTTTCCCTTCCGCATCTGATTCGACTGAGAGCCGCTTCTTGATAACATTTTTCATCTTGACCAGTTCTGCTGTTAATGCATCGTTGTTGCTCAACCGTCCAGATGTATCCACCAACAACGTGTCGTATTTTTCTGCGATGGCCTTGTCCAGTGCCCCGTAGAGTACTGCGGCAGGAGACTTGGTCTTTTCGGAAGGACCAAACATGTCCACCTCTGCTCTATCAGCCCATTGCTGCAGTTGCTCGACAGCCCCAGCTCGGAATGTATCGCATGCTGCCATCAAGACTGTTTGATTTCCCTCGGTACGGAGACGATGAGCCAATTTTCCGATGGTGGTAGTCTTTCCCATGCCATTCGCGCCCATAATGAATAGCACGGTTGGGTATTTGTCGCCCTCTTGAGCAAATCGAACTGCACTGTCTCCCGTATCCAACGTCTCAATCAGTTTCCCTCTCATGACGCTCATCAAATCGCTTCGTGACAAAAATTTGGTCGAATCTTCTCGGAGTGATTTGACTTCTTCTACAATATCCTCAGCTGTTGCGGAACCCAAATCAGCCTGCAGCAAAGTATCTTGTAAATCTTCCAGAGCGTCTTCCGATCCTGTATAAATGGATTCTAAATTCGCCAACAACCGATTGCGACTCTTGGCCAAACCCGAGGCAAACGCTTGGTTGGTCTCTTTCGTGTAAGCGGCCACATCCTTCAATCCAGCCCCCAGCTGCCCCTTGTAAGCAGCATCAGAAAGCTTGGACAGCTGTTCCAAACCCTCTTCACTTCGTTTTTTGAAAAAATCAAAGACCATTGACAACTCGGTCGGCGAATTTTGGGTGACCGACGAGGAAAGTTTGGGAGCAAAGGCCACCGTTCTCGTTGCAAGCAGAAGTGGAAAAATCCAAGCAAGGAGGTTCTTTCGCTTCATCATTCTTTATTTCTCTGGCTGACTTTTTAGTACTTCGCAGTGTAATACTGATTTGAGGCTGTTGACAGCTTTGTATTTGGAGACTCTGTACAAGGAGTGTATTGGCCGTGTCTTCTTCGCCGGCTTCGAGAGTCGTCGAGAGACATCAATGCATCTATCGCATCGTCGTCACATACTTCGTGGTGTCATGTGTCTCGTGTCTCCAGTTTCCATCGATCGCAACATCTCGATTCTCGGCGATGCATGCAAGATGGGTGCAAGAGAAAACGTACTCGTAAATGTCTACCAAGCTCGTACTGGTGCAGGTACGAACGTACGTAGTGTACTCCTACGAACGACGAACGCCACAAAAGGAATAATTGATCGAGGGGACAAATATGCAGTCGAATGGGTCGACCACAACAAGGAATCTGGACGTCATCAGTCTGTCATTTTTTGTGGTGTCGCGCTTGTAGCCGCGCTGTGCTGTGGTTGACTCGCACGACGACGACCATCGATGCGATACCGGTACGAGTACCAGGTACCGGCAAGGTATGTAGAGTACAGTACCAGGTACCGGCAGGGGCTAATTATCCCCTGGATACCGGTACCAGTACAGTACCGGTACAGTACTCATGCATGAAAATGGACGAAGAGATCTCTTGGGTGGAGGAGTCGTCCAGGAGTACGATTGTTGCTTACAGTATCGTATTGCATGGAAGCACATACCAGTACATCTTTATACTGGACAAACTCTCTCATTCTAAAGCTAGCAGCCACCGCAAGGATAATGATCAAGTCTGCAACAACTAATTCTAGGAGTTCTTCGTCCACCTCGTTGCTGCCGTGGCTTTGGTTCGCATTGACTTTTTTAAGACCCCACCGAGCGAAATGCCCGTTAAAATTTTCGCACAAATTTTTTTCTCACTTTCTGGAAAACGCACAATTAATTTTGCGCATCCCCAAATTCATTTTCCTTATTCTTTTGCGATTTCGAATATGCAATTAAAAATCTCGTAGGGGGGGTCGAAGCAGCAGAAATCACGGGACTAAATTAGTGTTTAGGTTTATCGCGTGATTTCACCGTGCTTTGTTTCTGGCAGCTTATACATTTCGTTTCCGTTGTACGCGATAAACCGTGTAATGGCATCCAGTAAACACTAACTTAGTCCCGTGATTTCTGCTGCTTCGACCCCCTCTACGAGATTTTTAATTGCATATTCGAAACCGCAAAAGAATAAGGAAAATGAATTTGGGGATGCGCAAAATTAATTGTGCGTTTTCCAGAAAGTGAGAAAAAAATTTGTGCGAAAAATCGCGCGAAATTGACGGGCATTTCGCTCGGTGGGGTCTTAACTTGCTACGGGGTGGTAGGACGCAAGGTTGAATTCTTGAAAGAAATCTTGACCGGGCGATGCTACTATGATCCTCCTACGGGTATTGCGGGCTCTTGTCCAACAGTCGTCGATTACATCATTGGAGGCTTGGAGGGAACTATTGACCAGGACATCACCGCGTCAACATTCTCTAGCTATTTCGCTGGCGCAGACTTCCGGCCAGGAGCACCTGGAGGTGAGGGTCTATTTTGGATCAAGGGTGAACAGGAAACGGGTGTTGCCATACCTAAGGGATGGACGACACCCGAGACCACACCGGGTGGTGCCTTGATGGATGGTTTGAATTTCTGTGGAATCGATTTGCGACAGGATTGCCCCCGCATCAGTGAAGCGAGTACCGTATTCTGGACAAACGCCTACAAAGCGTATGCTAAGGAGGTGAAGCGGGAGGTTCACATCGTCTTGGAAGAGGGGGCGTACTACAGGTACTTGTCTCCGCTGCTGGAGGGGGGCATCCCAAACCTGCCACCTGATGCTTCCGTCACTTTGTATGCTCCCAAGTGTGATTCGAAAGACGTGAAAATTATCAAGGAAGCATGTTCAGCTGCCTTCAATCAAACATCCAAGAGTGGTACTCAACAAAAAGAATTCGTTTGCACGGAAAATGTGGCTGCATTGGTTCTATGTCGGGACCCGGAGTCGACTTCCTGTCAATGCATTACTTCGTTGCCCGACGACAATCAAGCTACAGTAGGAAACCAAGTGAAAGAAACGACACCGCCTTCGACAACAATACACACGCAAATTATATACTCCGAACGAGGGGGTGGCAAGGCCTACAAGGTTCTTTTCTGGGTATTGCTCGTTGTCTTTTCGATTGGTTGTTGTGCTGTCGTCTTCCGGCGGCAAACGATGAAGGGCTACCAAGCGATCCCTATGCACTCTGCTCGACCGGTATCGCTTTACCAAGAACAATGATATGCTACTAGATGACACTTTTGGCAAGTATAAAATCCTACAGACAGTATCATATAGGCGCTATGAAAGGAAAAGAAAATCATCGAAGACTAATGCGTGAAAGTTCGAGATCAAAAGTGTTGACACAGTCATCGACGACTTGCTCAAACGATGCTGTGCTTTCTGTGATGCATGCATGCATACTTACTGATCTTGTGGTACAATCCGCGTAGTGCATGTATTGGTAATGGCGAGATACTTGGTCATTCGCAGACTTAGTATTGACTCTACAAGGCTTTTCGCAGTAGAGTCGAGAGAACGGAGTACCAGACGAAGATAAAGATTGTGGCTCGGGAGAGGGCTGGCAGTTTTCCTACGAAAATTACAATAAACGATATACAGTATCCCAGCTAAATTCTTAGTCCTTCGATTGCATTGACACTTCAAACTTTAATTGGAATGATAGCTTGACATGAAATCGGGTTGCGACGACGAGGAAGCGGAACAGCATAGTCATGCTAATGTGCGGGATCTTTCACCAGCAGGACACCGACGTTTTTGTATTCGTAGGTCGACTGTCTCGAGCTCTACTGGCTAGGGACAGAGAAGATACGGTGTCAAAATGCCGTGGACTCCAGGCAGGGTGTCGGTAGCAGGCAAACACGCGTAGTAAACTAGATGAGATCATGATCGTTGGTGCCGTCGTGTATGGATGTGAGTATGAGTTGCGTTCATTGTTTCTGGTGCACCTTTCGTGATAGCGTTCTGGCCTAATCAGGGTCAAGAACTGCTCTATATCTACTCGCAGTACTATTACCAATTATAGTCGTAATCAGCCCACTCGACTGGGATAATCGTAACAATGATGGCAAATAATACAGTAGACTCTACTCTCTCTCTCTCTCTCTCTCTCTCTCTCTCTCTCTACTAGATCTACCGGTAGCTCTCTCTCTCTCTCTAGTGGAGTGACCACTATACTTATCGTACTTGTAGTTCTGCTTTGGGCGCACCGCCCGGCGTGCACCGTTCACCTCCAACCACCGGCCATCATCGGTGCGCGGTGCTGCTGGCCGGCAGGCGCGTTCCTCATTTAATGACAGCGCGCTGGATGCGCCCTGGTCACAAAATTTTGAGTTTCTCTTTCATCGCCAGACGTGACGTTGTGCTGAACGTCTTTCGAAGAAGACCATTTTTGGACTAATATTGACAACTTCCACAGCCTTGCTACTTTCCGCAACGCCATTATAAAGAAAGCACAAGAAAACATCTGTCTGGAGAAATATTTGATCAGATTTCATGTCAATGATGAGTGCGAAAGCGAGTGTTAGAGGGCTACTGATCAAAATATGTATCGTATCGCTCTTGGCAGCTGCCGAAGCATCGCATACGAGGCAAGGAAGCCCTCATATTAAGGGTGAAAAACTTGCATCTGAAAAACGCATGGGCTATTCACGCTCGCGTAGGTTGGGGCAAAGCTTATCGGGGCGAAATCTGAGCGGCAAAGATGGTGGAAAAGACGGAGGCAATAGCGGCGCCAAGATTATTGGCGGCAAGAGTGGCGGCAAAAGTGGCGGCAAAAGCGGTGGGAAGAGCAGTGGGAAAAGTGGAGGGTCTAGGAGCCAAGGCTGGTTGGACGGAGAATACTATGGTTGTTTGGCGCTTTCCGAGCAGGAACGCTCGGAACTAAGAAGTTCTGGACACGGCCTTGATTGTGATTACGTTGCCCATGATATTGACGAGACAAGCCGTACCGGCGCCAGCGACTACACGATTTCTTATTCGTACAACAACACGGAAAAGCAAGGTTCTGCCACAAACTCAGAAGGAAGTAACGCGAGCGGCGAGAATGGAGGTAATGCCAACTCTGATGCAAGCGACTATACTATTTCCTACTCCTATGGCGAAAATCAAGATTCAGAAGCAAGTAACACAAACAGTGAGAATGCAGATGGCGCGAACTCGCGAGCGAGCGACTACACTATTTCCTATTCTTACACTGGTAGTGGCGGAAATAAGGCCAACTCGGGCATGAGCGACTACACTATTTCATATTCTTACAATGGTGCTGGTGGAGATGCTGCCGAAGCAGCCGACGAAGCGGATGAAGCCACGGAAGCTGACGCAGTTGACTACACTATTTCCTACTCCTACAATGGCAAGGATAGCAATGAGTCCGTCGAATCCATCAGTGGCCAGGTCGACAGTCCTTACAGTGTATTCGATATCACTCATTGCGATACGTATGAGCATCTGTGGACATGGGATCTCGAGCTTTCATGTGGGAGCACCACCCACTACGAAGATTGCCATTGCACCTTCGCAGAAAGTCTAATGGATAAAGGACTATTATCCTGTGAAGATTCTCAAAACTGCCCACCTGGGTGCTCCATCTGCAGTAATTGCTTACGTCTTCTTGGATGTGAAGAAGAAGGTTCCAGTCATTCGTCGTACGCAGGGAGTGTCGGAGCCTCGACGACCGCCACAGCAGCAGCTGTCTTTACGCTCCTTCTCGGAGCTGGTTGTTGTCTGGCAATGCGCCGCAGGAGGAACGGAAAAGGAGGGAAGCTCAACGACCATCTAATTGATGACACAAGCGTGGAATCTCATGACAAGATCTGGATGGTTCCGGTTGACCAGGGATTGCCAAACGAAACGGGGTCTTCGGTGCAACCGGTTTGGCTGGTTCCCGATGGTGATTCTGTGTCGGTCGATGGATCGTCATCAACGTCTTCCGTGTTGGAAATGCAATACCTATCAAAAGGACAAACTATCAACATGAGAAAAGCAAGATTTCCAGATCTGCTCGGACCAGCTCTGGGCACAGATCAGGTATTGCCGCGGACACGAATCCCCACCGTCCCCACAGATATGAGCAGTCAAAGTGGTGATTCTTCCCTCAATTGCGATCGAAGCAGAATAATGTACAAGCACAAAGTCACTCGCAGTATTCATGTCGGAAATGGAGTCTGGTTGATACCTGATCCCCGCGAGGCTGACGAGGCATCGGTAGACCCAAGCGAGTCCCTGAGTGAGGACTCGCCTTGGAGTAGCAGCGAATCAAGAAGTTCTGGTGCTTCACTGTCATCGCACACGGAAGAGTCCATTTTGCCTCCAAATGCGAGAGCCCGAATGCGTGTGCCAGGAGATCCCTATCCGAGCTTTTCCTCTACCCTCACGAACAGCTTAAATTGCGAAGAAGGATCAATGTAGTCTAGTACATGATGTACGCCAGCATATACAGAAAATGATAACAATGTATAAACCATACGAGATGTGTTGTTAACGACGAGATTTTTCGTTACTGTATTTCCTCATCAGTCCTTATTTCTGGTTTTGGTGAGTGTACACTTCTTTGGGGTCGTTGTCCTCGATTCCTCCTCTCTGCTGGGTGCTGCTTCCGCCCTTCCCTGGCCTTCAAAATACCACTTAACACGCCCTTGGCTTTTGTATTCTTTCCGGGACCTTTAAGAGCTTCCAATCTTAGTGGCAACCCGGACTCACTGTAGCTTAGGTATTTCGAGTATCGTTGCAGGTATAAGTTTTCATAACCAGGACGCACAAAGTCAGGGACGTAAATGATTGACACATTCTGCTGGTGCTCTGACGGGAAAGGTATTGTTCGATTATTCCCAAGAAACCATCGACCGCAATTCACTTCATTTTTCAAGGACAAATCGTCTGAAATTGATTCTGATTTAGCAGGACAAAACTTTCGAATTTGAACTAGTCCTGGGTCATCGATGCCCTGCACACTCCTGGTGGGGCGATTCCATTGGCTCACGTTGTTTCCCAAGTGAAAGGTGCCGTGTATATTCGACTTGACATTGGTATACTTGTCGGACATGATCTCCAGCATCAAATGGACGTTGAATCCCCTAGAAGCAGAGTAGCACGAATGATGAAATTCGGTGCGGTTCTGTGAGATACATTCCCGTAGTACCAGGTAATCTAATTTGAGACAACTACTGTAGACCAAGGCGGTCAGTAGTGCTATACTCACCAAGGTGGTCGACCAAGGAAAAAGTCTCCAAATCGAACCCGTTTCAGAACAGAAGAACTCATACAAAACATATCATAGCCTGGGTGTTTTCTCCCGCCTTGCATCAAGACATCAATTTGATTTTCCAGCAGGTCGGTAGCATTGGTGACATCATCATTCTTCACACTGAGTTTACCCTCTGGGATCGTCAAGCGGTTCATGGAAAAAGAATCAAACCTCTCAAACAAAGATTGGAGATTTCTGTAAAGATGTTTGGACAAACCAATGTCCGCGTTGGTAAGCATGACATGAAAGGAAGCACTCCTAGTGGTGGTGGTCGCCAGACTACTAGTCATCGCTGCCTCGATGAGGTCGGAAATAAACGGCAGATCGCGTTTGGGTCTCAGATGAGGGTACTCTGTGCGAGTGGAACGCTCGAGCAGTACAAATCGGTGACATGGTAGGCCTGCTTTGGACAGAGCTTCCAGGTCCGACTTGGAAATCGGACACACAACCTCCACTTTCATGAAATCACTGGGCACGTAGCGAAGAGCCCTGCGAATGCTTTCCATGGTTGCCCACTGATTCAAATCAAGCGGATAGAACAATGCTTCATCAGCATCCTCGACGACATAGGGAGATATGACGTGCACGAGACGGTGCCTGATGTCTTCATCGTCACTACTTGTATCGTATCTTGCCCTTTGATTAATTTCATCCTTTCGTACGGCCTTGTAGTCGAGCAGACCTTCTCCTTCGAAATTGAAAAGTGAGTTCCAAACCCCCGAGACGAAAAGCAAGATCACAAGCAGTCTCAAGACACACCGCCTTGAACACCATCTATCCATGGACATCTACAGATAGACACTGCCATAACCAGGCCATAACTCCCATTGTCCATCCTTTATCTTCTAAAAATAATGAAATTTCAGAGCAGAAGATGCAAAACGCTGCGCAATATTATTTTTTTACACGGCCGAGCTGGGGGGCGGCG
This sequence comes from Nitzschia sp. pyKryTriq1, assembly GCA_956465555.1. Classification (NCBI taxonomy): domain Eukaryota; phylum Bacillariophyta; class Bacillariophyceae; order Bacillariales; family Bacillariaceae; genus Nitzschia; species Nitzschia sp. pyKryTriq1. The sequence continues at coordinate 686,790 of OY101117.1, forward strand.
GGGGTCCCGAGCAGGTCCCGAGTCCCGAGCCGCAGATACCCCAGCCGCGCACGAAAAGCGGAGGATCAAAAATCAGAATGGCACGCGCGGCGGCGGAATGAATCGCCCTGTCGAACGTTACGAGTACATACCGCAGTACGTGTACATCCCGTGCGTGGTAGCCCGGAGCAAACGACTGGTGACACCACATACCAACAGCTACCTGGTACTACTACTACCAATACACCATCATCATCTCCCTCTGCCGGTACGATTGAATATTAGACAAAGCTCCGACCAATACCTGACTTCTACTCTTGACGGACTGCTCTTCATTTTAGTCTCTAGTCTACTAGTATTCAATGACATTGCACCTCTACTGATTTTGCCTTTTTGTGATTGAAACAGTGGCAACTTACTTTAGAGACCAGCATGGACGAGGGCAGTAAATCTACTTCGGGCGACGACAGTCCTCTGAAGCAACAAATGCTAAAGCGAAACAGTTTGTTTGGGGATGAATTGCTCAACTTTGACCCTGACGAAATGGATGACGATGATTGGCGAGATGTCTTTGATGACCCTACCTCCGATTCAATCATGCCAGAGCAGGCTTTCGGCCCGCAGGACGCTTCTGACGACGACTCGGACGACGTTTCCGAGGACGGGTCGACGTCCCCGTCAGCCTCCAATACCGGACGTACCGGTTCCTCGTCGTCGACAAAGGATAAGACAACAGCCCAACCAGCATCGACAACTGGCAAGAAATCCTCTGGAGGAGCACCAGGTGCGCGAGACAGCGGCGGTGCGAAAGCACGGCGTGGCGAGGAAGACGACTCATCAAAACGGCCGGCATCGCGGCGTCGCAGCAAGAAGGCAGTGAAGACTGCCGCAGGAGACAAGAAAAACCAGGATACGGAGAAAAGTTCGTCGCCGACACCAACAGCATGGCAAAATCCTGAAGTAGACAAGCCATACCGTGAGAAGATGATGCAAGATATGTAAGTTGATGTCCTTTTGTTCAGTTATGCTTGTACTCATCATTATGCAACTTAATATTTGCACGCAACAGCCTGCTCACATCCGAGGACCTCCACATTCATGTTTCTCTCTCTTTTGCCCTCTTTTCCCCTTTACTTCTCCCCTAGAGCACAACTCTTATTTTCTAGAAAGAAAGAAAAAAACCCAGATGAAAAATGGATTGCTAGGGTCAAGGCGCAAGCCCGCGCGTTTGAGTCTCAACTTTACAAGAATTCAGCATCTCTGGAAGGGTATACTGACGTTACAACTCTCAAGCGCCGGATAGCAAAACTCGCCGATGCATTCGCACATCATTTCAGGCAAGCTAAAAGACGAGGAAACTCAATGAGAAGCTCTACATCCAGTGTGGTGAGTATGTCAAGTCTAGGATCGTTGGGCGATCACTTCTCGAATGTGGAACTACGCCGGTCCTCGGCGGGATCCTTGCCGTCAATGGCTACCGGTAGTACCGGTATGCTCATGCAGTCTGCAACGACAAATCCAGGGCCGATGATGAATAATTTGGCACGTGCCCAGTCAGATTCCTTCATACCCAACAACCCAAACAATCTCCGTAGAGCATCGAGTGGTGGTCCGAAGAATATGTCTTCGTCCATGGTTGGGGGTGATATGAACAATCCGATGGGAAATGATAATATAGGTGCAATGGGCATGCAGCAGCAGCAGCCTCAGAATAATCAACAGCTTCAACAACAACTTTTGGCGAATATTCAACAGCAGCAACAACGACTTCTAGCGCAGCAAATGAACATGGGAGGAGGTGGTCAGATGGCAGGAGCAGGCAATAATCCCATGATGGGATCACAAGCAGCAATGATGGGGAACAATGGAATGGCAATGCTGAATCAAATGCAGCAGCAGCAGGCCAACCCCATAAATATGAATATGAATATGAACATGCTGCAACAACAACAAAATCTTTTGCAGCAGCAGCAGAATGCCATGGGTCTGAATATGATGCAGAATCCGAATGCTACCATGTTGCTGGGAAACAATGGGATCAATATGATGAACATGAACATGAACATGCAGCGTGTCATCCCGGGACCGACTAATGGAAGTATGGGAAGCATGCAGGGGATGAACATGGGAAACATTCCCAGTATGGGTTCTAGGGATAGCACGTCAATGCCGCGACCCGGTATGCTGAATTCTACCGGAATGTCTCGAAGGCAATCTGGATCAAACGACGAATCAGGGAGCTCGATGTCGCCTGGATCGTTTCTTTGGTAACGACAGTCCTTCTTGGGCCAGAAGCTAAAGACTGCAGTCAACTTTGCTAGGAATCGTATTGGTAGTTGTAGGATGGAATAGAAAATGAGATGCCACATACTGCCCACGTATGCAGTTCAAAGGTTTCTCGCCTTCCGGGACTTTGGTCGTGCGGTGGAGTGTTCTTGCACAGTACTTGTACGAAATGGGAGCAATGTAGAAATGGTTGACCCTGACTAGTAGAGCTACATGTAGCAAACGCGTTTCGGATACTCTGTACCCGATCAGGCCATTGTGTTTAAAAAAAGTAGCGAGACTGGATTCTCTGGCTAGTTCTACCGTACTTCTGCTCTCAAGTACAATAGGGACCCTAACTGTTATTGCGCTGGACCTTGACCTGGAAACCCCTTCTGGCTGGCTGGACGCTACCGGTACCGGCGGTAGCTTGCTCTGATACCGGTACTGTACCGGCGGTACAGGTACACAGGCAACTTCGGGTTTCTAGATTATTTAGCTTTTAAAAACCCGCCCGCCATCCCTTCACACCTTGATAAGAACGAGGCAAGGAGATGTACCCAAGGGTATTCCCGAAAGAGGACGTCGACTTTGCTACGCAAATCGAAATCGACTAGGGACATAGGCCAGCGAATTATCTACAATCTACTAGATCATCGGTCGACAGTGTCCGAGAGAGTTGAGGGTTAGTTGGCGCCAGAGTACACACGTTTGCTTTCAGTCGCTCTACAGGTACAGTGTACTGGTACACTACCCGTAGTACAGTACAGTACTGGTACAGTACTTGTAATGTACCGGTACCAGGTACGGTACCAGTACCCGTACTTTCGAGGCTCACTCATACACATCTACCAGTATGCCTGGAAGGCGCGCGCGAAAATGCGAAAATGCAAGATCTTGATTGGTCAGTGGCCACGAAGGGCCCAAAAATGTCCGTCTTGCCGGAGTACGTGGCGCCCCCACCTTTCTGTCCAGGCAGGGGGGGGGGGGTACGTACGTGGTACAGCGTATCTGAGTACGGTCGGTACGCTTGTGTACGGGATATTATTTTTTGCTGCAACTATCAGCGTCGAAAAAAGACACGAGTGCAACGAACGTATCCTTCTGTCAACTGTCATGGCCGATCCGAAAGGTTTCCTTTCGGAACACAATCTCAGCAGCCGACAAAATATCGAAATTGAAAATGAAGTTCTCTACCATTGCTTTCGTTGCCGCCATTGGCTCTGCCTCCGCCTACTCTGGATCTTCGTAAGTAAACTAGTGTCAGGCGACTTCAGTAATTGTGCAAATTGTGAGAACGAGTGACACTAACTTCTCTCTCCTTCTCGGCCTTGTTAAGCTTCTCCGGAACCTCCTTGAAGGCTGTCTCCAATGATGCCACCATGACCATGGCCACCGGCATGGGAGTTAACGGATTCGGACGTATCGGACGTCTTGTCACCCGTATCATGATGGAAGACTCGAGCATCGAATTGAAGGGTATCAATGCCGGATCTGCTACCCCCGATTACATGGCCTACCAATACAAGTACGACACCATCCACGGAAAGGCGAAGCAAACCGTTGAGATCGATGGAGACTTCCTTGTCCTTGACGGAAAGAAGATCCAAACCAGCCGATGCCGTGATCCCAAGGAAGTTGGCTGGGGTGCCCTGGGAGCCGACTATGTCTGCGAATCCACTGGTGTCTTCCTTACCAAAGAAAAGGCCCAGTCAATCATCGATGGAGGTGCCAAGAAGGTCATCTACTCTGCACCCGCCAAGGATGACTCCCAAACCATCGTCATGGGTGTCAACCAAGGTGAATATGATGGATCTGAAGACTTCATCTCATGCGCCTCGTGTACCACCAACGGACTTGCCCCCATGGTCAAGGCCGTCCACGACGAGTTCGAAATTGAAATGGCCCTCATGACCACTGTCCACGCCATGACCGCCACCCAAGCTGTTGTCGACTCTTCTTCCCGCAAGGACTGGCGTGGAGGACGTGCCGCCTCTGGAAACATCATTCCTTCCTCCACTGGTGCCGCCAAGGCCGTCACCAAGGTCATTCCTTCCCTTGTTGGAAAGCTTACCGGTATGGCTTTCCGTGTCCCCACCATCGATGTCTCCGTTGTTGACTTGACTGCCGTCTTGAAGAAGGAGACCACTTACGAAGAAATCTGTGCCCACATCAAGAAGCTTTCTGAGGGTGAAATGAAGGGATTCCTTGGATACTCCGACGAGCCCCTTGTCTCCACCGACTTTGAAGGTGACCTCCGATCGTCCATCTTCGATGCTGATGCCGGTATCATGCTCAACCCCAAGTTCGTCAAGCTTGTTGCCTGGTACGATAACGAGTACGGATACTCTGGCCGTGTCGTTGACTTGATGAAGCACGTTGCCATGGTCGACGCCAAGGTCAGCGCCTAAGCGTTGTACGAGAACTCATAATTCGTATTCTCGATATTAGTGTTGTTCGGCTACAACGTACTCGTAGGCATGATTATTATTTTTTGTTCTCCTCACAACACTAGAGATAAACAATTCGCTTTACCGTGGGATCGGGGCTTCGATTGAATGGAGCTGTCGTGATTTCTGTCGTATCTATCTGCGTTGTCGTCCGTCGTGTCGGCAGCTGCTTCAGTTGACGAGTGACGTTGGGATGACAACGACGCAACAGGGAAAAATCCCTCCAGATATTACTTGCCCACGTGCGTCACTTCTGCTACGGTACATTGCTTCATTCTGGTACATATCATCGTACAGTACCAGTGCTGTGCCGGTACCAGGTACCAGGTACCGGTACCAGTGTACTGGTAGTCTACCGGTACAAAAAAATTAAAAAATCCCGCCGACAGCTTTTTCCTCATTCGGCGCGCGTGCTCCACAAGAAAATTGCTACCGCCACGCACGTGTTCTTGGTCTCGCGTCGTTCAGTAAAATACCTGTGGTAATGTTCTCGACTGTGGCGGTTGCTGCTTTGCAATCGTACTATTGTACTGTACCGCGTACAATTGTTCACTATGTGGTCGATAATCGTACTCGAAAGGAGGAGACTTCTACTCGTACGTATCATCGATCTTGGCCTTAAAAGCAAAACACACCATCTTTCCGCTAGCTTGATGGCAGAAACTCCTTCATTACCTTTCGCCCATCAATAGTCCACAGTACAGTACATTGAACCAGTTCGATGAAGAATCATCACATCATGGCACTTTGCTTCACAGTGTTTGCACATCCACTTCATTCGGCCAGTGGCTTTGCTGGAAGAAAATTTCGAAATGCAGGGATTCGAGCCAGTGGGATTGCATCTACAATTGGGGTTTCCGCCTCGTTTTCACGTTATACAAGTAGCAGTGCCACGGATGATATGAGGACCGATGCAGAAAATCAGGTTCGCAAACTTGAAAGCTTTTATAGCCAGTGCTCATTTGACACGCCATCTTTCTGGAAGTCTCGGTCGGATGCTGCTGGTGTGATGAAGAACATCGACACGATTTTGTTCGACTGCGACGGAGTACTTTATCGAACGTTGGATCAATGCCCTGGAGCATCGGAGTGCATTCAAGGATTAATGGACAGTGGAAAGAAAGTGCTTTTTGTTACTAACAACGGAGGAATCAATCGAAGAGAACTGAAGGACAAGTTGAGCACAGTTCTTGGCCTTGGTTCCTTAACGAATGATCAGATGGTCTCCAGCTCATACTCATGTGCACAGTATTTGAAATCTAAACTTGAACCTGGTAGTCGAGTGCATGTTGTCGGCTCCGCTGGCCTTTGTGAAGAGCTTGCTAATAGTTCCTTCGAAATCAGTGGTGGTCCTTCACTCGACGACTCTCCGTCGATGACAAGACAAGAACTAGCTGACTACGAATTCCCCAAACACCCGATTGATGCAGTGGTAGTCGGACATGATGTGGCAATGACTTTCAGAAAGCTTTGTATTGCCGACAATTTACTCTTGCGCAACCCTGCCGCTCTCTTTGTCGCAACCAACGAAGACTCTTTCGACCTGGTTGGTTCAGATCGGCGACATATCGCTGGGAACGGGTGCACCGTCAAAGCTCTTGAGTATTGTTCAAGGCGAAAGGCTACCTGCGTTGGAAAACCAAGTAGTACGCTGGCAGATCTAATTGCAGCAGAACATGGTTTGGATCCATCGCGTGCTCTCTTTGTCGGCGATCGACTCGACACTGATATTCTTTTCGGAAAAGCTAACGGTATGAAGTCACTTCTTGTGATGACAGGAGTAACATCTGCGCAAACAATGATCGACCTTGAAGAAGGTACAGACGAGGAACCTCTCCCTACTTTTATCGCCCCATCAGTGGAAGTTTTTGTATAGCATTTTTAGGGAGGCGAATTCGACCACTGTATCCCATTCTACGAGGAGCCGTGTTGTAATCTTTTTGAGCCCAAAGGTACAGAATGAGTCTACTCTCCTTCGCGCTCTGGTAAAGAAGGATAAATGAATCTAGATTTCCCCTTTGTGTTGTCGATTAAAAATGTCCAGCCCATCGCAACGCAATTTGACCACGAGTGATCATGATCACAAATCAAGGCTGTAAAAGTATGAAAAAAAGTGGCGAGGTATCTCTCGCAGAAACCAGCAATACACTGAGAAGTGAAAAAACAAGCACTCCGTGCATGATACAGTATACAAACGTCGGCTTCACTAGTCGTCGTCGCCAATCAGGACCTCCTGAAACTTTAGAATAGCCTTGGGAATCGAAACCAGAGACTTGCACTTGGTAAGATCCAGCAACTCGAGGTTCTTCAATTCTCCCATGGACGGTGGGAGGCTGGTCAACATAAAGCAGCATCCCAAATTGAGGCTGCGGAGCATCTTTAAATTTCCAATAGAAGGCAGCGTTGTGAGAGCTTCGCAACTGCGAAGATTCAGCTCTGCGAGGTTTTCAAATTCACAAATACCATCGGGGAGAGTTTTGAGAGACTTGCATTTGTTTAAGGACAGTTCTTCTAGCGATTTCCATTTGACAATAGAATCGGGAAGGGCTTGTAATTCGATACACTTCGCAAAGGACACTTCTACCAAAAGGGTACATTCTCCAATGCTTTCTGGCAGCCGGGTGACGGATTTGCATTCGCGCATATAGAGGTGTGTCAGATTTTTTAAGCTCCCGATCGAGTCTGGAAGCCCTTCGAGACCCTTGCATTTGTCCAGGACCAGTTCTTCCAAACTCTCTAATTTGCCGAGGGAATCCGGCAAGGCTCTTAGAACTTTATTGGCAACACCAGACGAGCCACCAAAACTGAGTTTTTTCAGACTGCATGTGGCAACGCAAAATATGATTTTGAGATACTTCAACCACTGAGATTTTCAGAACGCTCCAGAACAACTAACCTTTTAAGCCCACCAATGGACTCTGGTAACTCAGAAATTTGATGCGAATCAAACAAATTAAGCTGTGACGAATGAAAGTGAGCGAACAGGCCACTGTGATGTGCACCAGAAATCCGAAATATCACTTACCTCAGTCAAGTTACTCAAATTACCGATCGAATTGGGCAATCGCTTCAGGCTGCTGCAGCGTGTAAGCATCAACTGTCTGAGCTGACGCAGGTCACCAATAGAACCATTTAGCTCTTGGAGGTACCTCGATTTATGAAGATCAAGAACTTGGAGCGTGTCCTTGAAGCATTCGAGCGATGGCATCAAGCTCCAGCGGTCCGCATCTGGCGATTTCCGAGTGCTCAGAAAGACTTCATGTCCAGATTTCTTCTCTGCCATCAACGCGACACCAGCAAACGAATCATCGTTCTCCTTTGATCGATTTGATCCTGATACGTCCTTCACCAGCACCCAGTCTTCCACCACCCCAGAGCCCTCTACCAAATTATGCGCGAAATAAACTCTGAGATCTTCCATGTTGTGCCCCAAGCAAACCTGAGCTTGTTCTGCTACTATACTTTACTTGCAGATCACCTTTTTCGCTGAATCTGAAATCTATGGAGAGTGTAGTCTCTGTTCAGACCACGCTGCCCTTGTTCTGACGTAATCTTGGTTTGTGCCTGCGATTAGCGTGACAATGATGATCATAGATAATGAAGAATCATCAGATCTATTTATTGATCCCTGTTGAAATAGCCGGTACCGGTACTCTGGGGGACTTCTTCTGTACCCCAGTACCGGTAGGTCTGGCGATCGATAATAATATCAGTTGACTAACTTGACTCGAGTATTACTCAATTCTTCTTGCTATCAACTATTATGAGACGAAACTATCCTTTCGTCTCTCTCTTTTGCTAAAACTAATCATAGCTCGAGATCTTACTCGACACCACTCAACCATATATATTAGAATCCATTCAGTACTGCTCTTACAGCATGCTACTGATGGTCTTTTCAAATGTCCAAGATCTGAAGCAACATCATAGTGCGACAGCCATATTATGTACTTCAGATCCCACGATCACTTCGACCGCGGCTGGGTTGACTAAACTAGTTTTACGTAGTAAGTTGGAATTCGATACGTACCTTACTTTAGTCACAGGTTGATGAATGCGTGTTTACAAAGGGAACGTCATGTACATACTCTACACCGACGATTCAATCTTGGCCGGACCTAACAAGGCTGCAGGGATGAATAACCCATACGGTACAACTTGGGATGTGCAACACGCTCGTACAGTAGAGCACCGTGCACGATCGTGTTCCGTTCGTGGAGTCCAGGAGCAAGACGGCGGCGCGATAGCTCGTAGCAGAATCAGACAGGGCCTCAGACAGACGACGTGTTGTATCAAGGTTGAGGTTGTATTGGTTGGTATTGATAGACGGACAGACAATAGGTCCACCCCAGGGCCCAGGGCCCAGGGCTTGTCACCAGTATTACCGGTATACCTCTTCTTCGTGACAATAACAATAATGCACATAAAGTAGTCTAGTCTAATCGTACCGGTAGTGATTTTGCGTGGTGTTTTTCGTACTGTACGGCGAACAGTCCATACTTCTCAAAGTATTGTATCGGTACCGGTATTACGTCTAAAAGTACTCTAGAGCTAGTAGTAGAGAGTGGGTCTGGGCGATTACTGTACATACTCCTGTTTCGTAGGTGTCCGTAGTCTGCAAACCAAGCATTTTCTTCCAACATACATACTACCTGTATTTTCAACAAACGTAGACTAGTCTCTTTTCATTTGGACAAAAGAGGCAATAATGCTCTAGAATATTACTAGTGTCAAACGGTGTGAAAGGCCTCCACCCACTCTAAATCCAACGACCAATGTTGCTGTCGTCGCAGCGACCTGGTGAGTATACTTTCAGACATGTGTAGGGCAGCAGAAACACGGAACCATGGACTGGCAAAGGATCCGATTAGAAAATCAGACGATGCAATTGCTTTCAATAGTTGTTTTTCGGTCGCGAGCTCTTCTTTATCTGGAAGGACCTCCCAGATGACTATTGTCCATCCATCTCCTTCGAAAGTTGCAGAAGGAAAATCGGCAAGCACTTCGCCTGGTTCTTGTACGACAGTGCTAGGAACAACTGCAAGTGCAAACATCCATTCTTCTTCCGTCTTGATGTGTTCGCTGCGTATGTGGTTGCCGATGGCCAGAATTCGGTCCCATGCATGCGTCTTGATGCTGTCTCGTCCAAAGCTGTGCCTAGCAGTTTGTTGAGCATCTAGATCCCAGACAAGGGTCACCGTCCTGCTACCACCCAAGTTATCTGCACTGTTCAAATCTCTGACATGAGTATTGCGCGTTGTCATACTACTATCGTAAAGATATAAAAGGATCTGCGACCGAACCCAAAAGGCTCCCCACGGCCTGTCCCAGGCTAAGCCCGCATCTATCAGCCATGATTTGGGCCAAGGCCAAGTGGTAACGTTTGGAAGTGCGACCACTGATTCAGGTCCATAATACTGTGAATTGAAAAAGTCACTCTTTGAGTCTTGTATCCCTCGACGCAAGGGTGACGATGACTCGATCAATTTCAATACATCATTTTTTCTTGTCTGTTGACGTTGTGGACTTTCTGGATTCGGTGTGATGTTCCCAGATAGAGGTGGACAGGAGCTGGTATTTATCACCGCGACGAATTGGCAGTATGAATCTTGGTTTAAGTTGTTGCAAACCGAGGAGTCGTTGCCATCATACTCAGTAGTTCCAGAAGCCGAAAGAACCAAACGCCGTTCCGTCGATAAAGCAACTTTCAGAGCGCGAGCTATCAACTCCAATGAATCAATCCATGAACGTGCTTTGCTTTTGTATGGTGTGACGAGGATCAGAATTCGTGAGCAGTCACTCGGAATTTCTTGTTGCCGCCGTATAAACTGCTGGAATTCGGCCGCTGCTGTCGTCTGCTCCTCGAGAAAAATAGAATCGTGGTAGGCCTCCTTCGAGATTCTTTCTTTTGAAGTGGAACGCGGTGGCGGTCGGAAGCCAACCTGCAAATTGTGCTTGTCACGGGTTACAAATGCGTCACCCGAGCCAGTTGAGCATGGTGCCGAAGAAAGATAACCAATAATGAGACAAATGAGGGCAGTCAGAAAAATCAGCCAAGAATCTGACGCAGAATACATCATTGTGACTGGTTCTTGCTTGTGCAAAGCTGGAGCACGAACGTACGAGTAGACGCCTCAGTCACAAAAGACTCCTCCTCATCGCTTCATGCAACCATGAAAGGACTGCAGCACATGGGCTCTACTACTCTAGAGACTAAAGAAGAAAGTAGTAGTAATTGCGGTGACGCCCAGAAAGTCTTGTCTTGGTCGACTGTCGACTTTTGGTTTTGGATTTGGTGCACCTTTCCCTTTTCTCGCCATTTCTTTAGCTATCGGCTGACGTACATACTGATTTGGGGTCATTTTGGGGACTTTGGGGGACCAGGAGACCTGACTGTATCGCAGCGGTTACAGTATCCCCCCAATTTAAGCGCCTGGTCTCAGCAGGCACAGTCGTCTCGTCATCATCATCCGATACTGGCATACAAGGTATGGCTGGCAACATTCGCATCTCTTTTTTCGTAGAATTGTACACAAATTTAATACTACACGTTGAAATCCTACCAAATTCCTACGTGTCCCCCGAAATATTCCTTCCACAAGCACCGAGAAAACCACGATCAAAATCAAAGGCTGATCGATGAGTTTTGAACTCTTTCGTCAACCTTTCGATGTCGTCGAGCCACAATGGTACGAGTGATACAACAAAGACTGCTGATGTGTCACCAGCAGCAGCACCACCACCACCACCAGCAGCAGTCAAGCAGCATCCGCCGGAATTCGACGCGTACATGGACTGGCTTAACACATTGCCGGCACATCCTGATCAGCTGCCACATTGCAGCGAATGGAAGAAGGAACATGGCCCTCTACAACCATGATAGATAGACCGACCGTGGATGCAAGAGACGCATGTGGACCCCATCCTTCTTGGTTTGCGCCGCCACACCTCGACTGGTAGATAGAATGTTATGTCTAGCGATCGTTGCAAAGCAATATTTTTTCTTTCGTAGAATTCTAATAGGCGGATCCCTCTATCATTACTTTTTCTAGGTTGCGCAAACCTGTTTGTGCTGTCGCCACGCTAGCTTCTGGCATTCTTTGGAGCAATATTGGACTGCCTGGCATGAGTATAGGTGTGGTCATCCTCGCCGCTGCCAATATGGGCAGAGTGATTGCCACAGCCTTGTTTTGTTGCTCAGACATGGCAACAAGAAGCCCCAAGCAGATATGTTGTTATTAGTAGGGTTGAGATGGATTCTACTACCTTTAGGCTCCAAGAACTGAATGGTATTGTGTCCAAAATGGGTGCCGTATGATGGGTTTGTTGTTGTTGTTGTTGTTGTTGTTGTTATCGAAGTCATGGCGGCAATACACTCGATAAAGGTCTGCCCGTCATCAGGGAACGATGAATCAAGGTGTGACCGGTGTGACGGGCAGCCAGACGTCTTGTACCAGCTCTACGCGTCCTACTACTCCGGGCTGGCGAAAGTCGCCAGCCATACCGGTACCGGTCCTGGTAGTATCGGGCGCCAAGCGGCAAAGCGAGAGAAGAAAAAAGTCAGTCGTCGGGCTCGCGGAGGGTCGCTCCGGTCATTTGCCGGCGGGCGGCGGCGGGTTCTCGGATCAATAGGAGGACGGGACTTTCCAATGAGCCTCAGTCCCGTAAATCTGAGTAGCAAAAGTACACTTTTTAGAGGAGTAAATTTGCTACAGTAAATACAGTTTACATTTTATTTAAAACATATACGTAGGTACACATGAAACATTGTCAATGTATGATACCGGTATCGGATAACAGGGTTAAACGCTCAAATACAAAAGGAAATTCCCAAATAATCAATCGTCCCTCCTTTTGATCGTGAACGTGGCGTCGTCTATTACTATTTCTTGATAAGCCTTTGACTTTGATCCCATAATCAGTATTGCCTTTCTTGAAGATTATTTCAAAACGAATGACTCACAACACGCCCAAAATGATATTTTCGAAGTAATACAATAATTATTTTTTTGTACAAGCATGCACCTGCATGCTTGGTGGCGGAGACCAGAATGTCCCCAACTAAAACTGTGCTGGTAGGTAAAAGCTCCTAGTAAAAGAAGGCCGAAAAAGCCCTGTACCGGTGCCGGTAGTACTCGTACTCGTAGTAACGACGTAGTAATAGTCGTACCTCAAAACCATGCATCATCATGAAGAACTGCCGCCGGCGATGGCCCCGATCATGACACAAACAATAAACAATTACACGACAGGAAATCAACGAACACACCGCCCGTTCATCCATTCATTCATTTGATAGAAGAAAACAGCAACATCAGCTGCTTATCTTCTCCCATATTCATTGACGACAGGAATCATACATCGATTTGATCGGATTATTTGTTGACGAGAAAGAATTTCCGCCATGACAGCCAAAGTCATGAAACCTCAACGTTCAATTTTGAAATCGGAAGATCATCCCCAAGGATCTGGCGTCGGCAAGAAAGTATTCTTCGATGAAGTATGGATCCAAGAATATCCCATAATATTGGGTGACAACCCAGCAGTGTAAGTTTATTTGCTGCCGATGGCTGGGTGCTATTCGTGACCTTCGGTGTTCGCAATGGTGCCGGTGATAACCGCCTTTTATATGAATACGTTTCTCACATCCTACACTTCCCATCAAACCATCCACAGATCATCCGGTGCCCCCGTAACCATTGATTGGAAGTCGTCCACAGCTTCTACCGTCGACTTGGACTTTTTTGAATATTGCCGAACGCCGCAGAGGAGAAGTCGGAAGAAACTCATTCTTTCTGTCCGGCGACGCGCTGGATTGTAAGTAGTGTCGGAGTTTTTCTGGTTGCTATTGTACCGCGGCCCTATGGGTTCTAATTTCTCTCTCGTCCTTGCTTTCAAAATTGTCTTGATGGTATTATTTTTAGCCTGTTGGCGTCTGGTTATTCTTTGGAAGACATTGCGAATGCGACACTCCTTGCTGAAGAGACCAAGAAGATGAGAGCTGAATCCCTTAAAAGTGCGGGATGGTCCAACCCATGGGAACTTCTCAACGGAGCTGTTGAGACCACTGGTACTGCATTGAGGCGAGCAGATATCTTGGGAGTGGGCGCAGTTGTCGGTGCAGGAGTCATGGGTGTCAATGCAGTTGTTGGTGCTGGAGCTGACGTTACTGTCAAAACGGGAAGGTTGCTTGTTGACGGCGCCACAAAGAGTACTCGAGCAGTGGTTGACGGTGCCAAAACAGGAACTAGAGCAGTAACAGATGCAGGGAACAAATTGGTCGTCAAGCCTGTTGGTAAAGTTGTGACTTCCACAGGAAAAGCGGTGACGAGCGGTGTGTCACAAACTGGCAGGGCCATCGGGACTGGGATTACCACGACGGGAAGAGCAGTCGGTGGAGCCGTGGGCTCAGTGATGAATTCCACTAGCCGTGCATTATCGTATGTAGTCAACCCAGGAGCATTAAGTCAAGCGCAACAGAGAAGAGACGCAAAGCTGACTCCTCCTCGCGAAGTTAGCCCAAAACGCTCCATCGACGTCCAATGAGAAGTTGACCGACTGCCGACTGACTCCCACCAATAAATATCCCATACAGTCAACGCGAAAATAATCTGCTACGCACCATTACATGATATGATTGAAACACCCGTTATTTTCATACCGGTAGAAGCTATTGTGGTTTAAAGACTTTCGAGAGCAGGCTTCGTATTCTCTACTAGTAGATGTTGTTCAATACTTTTTCGACCTCGTAGAAACAAAAATCCCGTAGGTCCTTGACTTCTGACACCTACATACCACACAATCCAACCCCACTTCATTCAGTACCAACCCATCCAATCACCTCTATGTTATACATTACTTCCCATGGGAGCCGCCGGAAATCACTCAAGACGTCCGCGGCCCATCCATCTTATCCTTTCTATACCGACACCACTGCGGAAAAGCCGCCACTGCGGAAAAGCCGCACAACAATCCAGCGATCTACGAGGGTTGACGCTTTGGCACATATTCGGGTGTTCCACTTCGTTCTTGTTGTTTTGTTTGATAAGTTTCTGTTTTCGATCCTTGATCAGTTTCCAATTTGCTTCGAATTGGATGTTCATAATAGCGTCTCGTCCGAACACGAGTTGCATTGGGGTTGCTTGAGTTGTGGTGTGGACGGTAGCTCTTACTGCGAAGGCTACTGCGTTGAGGATTCCTGCTAGAGGGTCTTCATCGTCCATGTCTTGGACTTGAAATGTGCGGATCATATTTCCTATGGTTTGGTGCACTCGTTCCACTATGGCGTTCGCCTGTGGATTCCTTTTTGTTATTGGCTTCTTTTTAATGCCCTAGTCGTTTACGAGCATTTCGGAGAATTCTGCCATAAATTCCGTGCCTCGGTCGAAGGTGACTTCTTGAGGCCACGGGTAGCGCGTGAGCCACGCTTGTTCTACGATGTTGGCTACGACGTCTGCGCGTTTCGTGCCTGGTACTTGTTTAATTTCGAACCATCCGGTTGCGGGATCTATCATGGTTACGCACCATAATATAAGGTCTTTGTTGCCTTTGCGGCGAATTTGGTAGGGTCCAATCATGTCTACACATAATTTTTCCCAAGGGTAGCTTTCGGCTTCCTTTTCGGGCAGATGACCGTATTTCTTTTTAGTCTTTTTGGTCAATTGACATGTGTGGCATGTCGCGCAGGATTCTACGACGTCTGCGCGCATTTTGGGCCACGTGAAATGTTGTGCTATTGTTGCTTCCGTTCTGGTTTCGCCTGGATGGCATAGTATTTCGTGATACCATGATACAATGCGTTTTTGTAATCGAGTGGGGACGACGATCTTGCCGTTCCTTGTGATTAGTTTGCGTTCTCTTCCGCCCCCGCGAAAGGAGCGAATAGAGTAGTCAGCGGGTGCGTCGCGCACTTTCGCTAGTAGAATGTGGTCTTTGCCTTGCTCGTATTCGATGAGTTTTAGGCGAAGCGGGAAGGCATCGTTAGGTAGGTCTTCAAACGGAAATGCTTCGTGAAGTAATCTACTGTCAGGCTCGTCGAGCACTGAGTAGTTGGGCTCGGACGTGAGCGAAGGCTCGAGGCCGAGTCTACTGTTCAAAATCAATTGTTGAGAAAAGATATTGCGCTGACTTGGCGAAATATTAATCTTGCATGACTTTCACATGGTTGACCAGATGAATCTATTTCATGTGGTTTGAATCTCATTTTATGTGATGAGCTATTTTCGGTGCCTGTTTGGCAGTTGCAGTCTAGTACATAGACTTGTAGTTTCTGTTGAGTCTTAGCAACGGACGGGGGCCAGTCGTACGTCGCGCGTCTCACACGCACCCGAGTCATTACGGGCCGACCACGTCATCGACTGGTCGTGGCTAGGGCGTCTGCGCATGCAC
This sequence comes from Nitzschia sp. pyKryTriq1, assembly GCA_956465555.1. Lineage (NCBI taxonomy): Eukaryota > Bacillariophyta > Bacillariophyceae > Bacillariales > Bacillariaceae > Nitzschia > Nitzschia sp. pyKryTriq1. Next base: position 702,872 of record OY101117.1, read on the forward strand.
GGCGCGCACTAGCGTGGAAGATCCTTCAGGACATTATCTACCGACGACGGGCAGACTATGGTCGTACGAGTCGCGTAGACCGTGTGTATTGCAGGTAGTAGTAGTAGTAGTAGTGCGGCGGCGGCTTCGTGTGTCTCTACTAGACCTGACCGAAGTGCAACGAGACCGGACATCTCGTCTGCACGTCATCGGATCTACAGAGTACGAGCCGAAAACCTCACACGCTCTGAGTTTTATGTAAACATTGCAGGCGGAGGCCTGACAGACAAGAAACTAGTTCTGTCTCCGTCTGTCTGGCTCACGAAACAATCTCTACTACGTACCAGGAAGATACTGCTTCGGTGTATTCCCGGATAATGTGCTGGTACACGTACCACTGTATGAATCCAGACTGCGACGCTGGCTAACTCGACTAAGTCAAATGGATTTCGATCGAAGCGTCATCTTCAAATAATAATCTTCAAGATGCATTTCCAGCCACCGAAAAAGATCTCGCAGCCTTCGTCATCCGTCTTTGTAAGAAAGATCGTTGGACACGACTTCCGACTGACCCTACCCTCCCATTGTCTCACATATACTCACACATACATCGCAATCAATTGAAACATGAGACTTGCTCAAGACTTGCTACGAAGGGGACTTCCTCTGGTGAGACGCAATGTATCCATGCGGGCTTCCTGCAGTCCAAAGATCTATAGTGTCATTTCCCCCCTTCAAACCAGCAGTGTTCTCGGTGGGGCGGAGACTTCTTTTCGAATGTTCTCTTCGCAGGCTCAAAATACGTTAATTGAAATCTTAGCCCGGGAAGAGAAAGAAGAGAAAGATAGTGGCAGCTTGGAAATGCCGCCAGACTTGGCGGAGCTCAAGTCGAGTTTGGAGAACAACTGGAAAATCGTCGAAGACGGCGCCACCACCAACCTATTCATGAAAGACAAAAAAGTCCAGGTTTCATTTCACTGTCAGGACGCAGTCGAAGAAACAGTAGGATACGAAGAAGAGTATGAAGAGGAAGAGGGAGACGAGCCCTTGGACCCTATGCGCTTTTGTGTGACTGTCTCGAAGGCCGGGAAAACCCTTGTAATCAACTGCGTATCCGAATTTGGACAGACAAAGATTGAAGGCGTTTTTTCTACGACTAGTACACCCGATGCAATTCATGGGAATCAAGGAAACCTTCCCGACAAGTCTCAGTACCAAGGTCCAGACTTTTTGGAACTTGCTGAGGATTTGCAAGAGGCTTTTATTGAATATCTAGAGGAAGAGTGCGGCGTCAATTCCGATGTGGCAAGCTTCGTTGCGATGTACGCTGACTACCGAGAGCAGATGCAGTACGCTCAGTTCTTGAAAGATTCACAAGCCATCATTTCTTAGATAAATTGATCACTAGAGAAGCGCTTTTTAAAGTGTACGAGTAAGTCACACTACCCGAACGAGGAGCGCCTGGAGCCTTCTTGTAGTCAATTAAAACGACGTCGATCGTGATCGATGATGCGTAAAACGTGCCGACCGCATGGCATTGTTTCTCGTTGTCTTTGCATCTTGGTGATGATACTCCACCTTCACAGCGCACCCTGATAGTGAGATGACATTGTATACTTGGGACTTGTAGACTCGTCCGCCCGATTCGGCTGGCACGGCACGGTAGGCTGGTGACGAGGTTGAAATAGAGGGTTGAAATAGAAATACACGACAATTAGAAAAGGGTCACTACGAACATGCGCTTTCCTCAGAGCACTTTCTACTTACCTAGCATAGCATTCCCTCCAAGAGAGGCGACTTGAGCACGAGCGATAGCGTTACATTCTGTCACAAATCGGTGGAATTCTGCAGCCTCTAGGCCGCTCGACTCGCGGATGAAATGCATGGACACAACTCCCAAGTACTCCACAATCTTCCCGCCCATGACATGATGAAGTGGCGTGATTTCCACAGCAGTCTCCACCACATTCACTCGCTGCTGAGTGGTGGGCCCGTTCAAAGCTCCAAATCCTTGAGGCGGAGGCGTGGGCGGTTTCAATACGGGTGCATTCATCGCGCCTGAACGGAGCATGTTCAGGGCGGCGAATGTCGGAGAATTGGGCGATCCAGAACTGGTATTACCCTCTGTCTTGTTGCGGTTCAGAAATGGCCTCGGTGAAAGGATGTCACCAATAGATCGAGTTTTGGGCGAGTTCTCTGACACTGAAGGCAATGCAGGACCGGGAAGTATCTGAGCAACTTGCCTCGGCGAATCCCTTGGACTAGTATTTGGAGCCTGACTTTCGTCGCCTTCTTTGGAATGTTCGACCAGTCCCATGTGAATCTTTTTCATCTCATCGCTCAACTTGTCGACAATCACAGTCGTGCGGTTCTGTAGAATATCAGGTTCGATTTGGAATAGGGACGGGAGTCCAGTTTCGATTCCCCTAGCAAGCTCTCTGTGCTCTGCCTCTTCTCGCCTCCGAACCTCCAGCTCATCCATCTCAGTATTGTCTGAATCGGCATCCCCGTCTTCTTCAATCTTAGGGGATTTCTCAAAGCGGCGTTCGAGGATTACTTTTCCCATGCAGATGAGCTCGATCATATCATCCGGAGTGAGATTTACTTGTGTCCGGACTCCGCAAACGGTGGCTGGGGCCATGTCCTTCAGTTGCTCACACATTTTGGCGAAAAGCTCTTGAAAGAGATTGGAAAAGACAAGATTGGTCCTGGTACCACGTAAAGCGGCGGCATTCCACTTGAATCTCAACATAGACATGACCATTTCGCCGTCAATAGAGTCATGGCCCCTCGCACCTGCTCCGGTGCCAAACTCTGGCATGCGCTGACAAGTGCTCATACGAATACCCGGAGGAAGTGCTTTCTCGAGCAACACGGAGAGGAAGTCCTCGTCGGTCTCATCATCAATTTCAAGTACAAATGGCGCTTTATCATCGCGGTACATTCGTCGTCGTCGACGACGCCCCCTGCCTTTCGACGAGATGAGAGCATCATTTTCGACATTTTCCTCAAAATCATCCAGCTCTTCCATATCTGGAACAGCGCCTCGACGCTTTCCATCTCGCCTGCGGTCTGGGCTTCCGTTAGAGTCGTCTTCGGCGTGGGACTCGCCTACGGACATGTCAGGCCCCGAAGCAAATGCATCTTCAAAGTCTGACTCAAGGTTGGAGTCTCTGTAGCCCGCATGGATGCTATCATTTTCATTTCCAGACCCAACACTGGAAGTAGCAAGGTCTCGGGCGCGGTTTTTGGTACTGGAATTCTCGGACTCTTTGTCGCTTTCAGAATCGCTCGAGCTGCTTGATGAAGAGCTCGACGACGATGAGCTTTCAGAGGAGGGAATATCCGACGATGACGAGCCGCCCTCATTTTCTTCCTCCGCAGCACCAATGGCCGCTGGAATATTCTCCTCTAACTGAGAATCCTGAGTGCTGGTGTACAACTGGCTACCGTGGAGCCGAAGGGGCTTGGTGCCGACCCCTGGATCAATCCCAGGGTTCCCAGGTAGATCTTCAAGAGACTTCGATAACTTCGCTTCCACACGGCGAGCCTTTTCTTTCATCTTACGACGTTCTTCTCTTCGAACCCTTGCTTCTCTCCTGGCAAGGGCACGACGTTGTTGGGAATGCTTGAGTTTAATATATCTTTTTCTGACTCTTTCGGCGTGTCGTTGAGCGGCTTCCGAAAGTCTGTGCCGATTCTTGGCGGACATAACTTCAATCAAACGCTGTAGATTCACGAGCTGGTGATCTTCTTCGTCCTGAACGGCAATGGTACGGGAAATTTCCAGTACGCGTGGAGGTGGCATAGCAGTGCAGTAGACAGCAGTAGCAGTAACCGTTGACACAATCAAAGTCCTCCCAACGTCCACTTCGTTTTTCAGACTGAATGCCGCATTTCTACCCAAAACTTTCAATTTCATCATAAGTTGGCGAGCGAGCTCATATTCCAAGAACGGCAGTGCCTCGCTGACAGCCAAGGCGTCACTTTCCCCAGTAGAGGCTGGCCGTGACCGACACACTCTCGCCTGTATGAATATTCCGCTTCCTCGGATCGGCAGCCGAGCTGGTGGCTCACACGTAGCCAAAACGACTTCCGGTACCCATTTTTTGCCACACAAAAGACAGGGGACTCTACCAAAATGAAAGTCAAGCTGTGAGAAGCGTTTCGTAACAGATGGGATCAAATCAAGTGCAATGAGAATTTCTTACAATTTCATGTTCTGGAAAGGTCCCAATCTATGGTGATATGGAACATGCAGGTACGAACATGGTTTGGCGTCCCTTGCCCGGATGACTCGTCGCCTGCTACGTTTTTGTGGAGTAAAGCGTTTGGGTCCACTGATAGGGTCAAAGGACGTCTCGTCGGCAGTGCCGTCTTTCGAAGCAGGGTTTGCGGCCTTGATACGGGCCGCGTGACTCCCTCCGGCCGCTCTGCGCATTCTACGATCAAGTTGGTCGGAACGTCTATTCGTCCGGCTTTTTGGTTCCAAAGACTGTGTTTTTCCATCAGTCTGAGCGTCGGAGGTATCAGCTTGATCGATATCATCACCATTGTCTCTTTTGCCGAGGGACGACCAAGGCCTATCCCATAGTCGAGGCTGATCCTTGAGTGTCATGTCAGGCAAACCGCGGACAGTACAAGCAGTCCCAGTGATGGATAGGATAGCTACATCTTCATGAATGGTGGAAGCTTCGAGATAGCCAATAACGTGAGAACAACAAAGAATCCTCGCATGAGATCGAATTTCATCGCGCAGCTCGCTCCACCACGAGTCACGGGTTTCTTGATCCGACAGCTTTGAGGCGAGATTCCCCAGATATTTGACGCTTCTAGCAGTGACAAGCCCCCCAATACGCACTCGTACACTTGGATCAAAGTTGCTGAGGGTCATCAGTTGTACGTCGTCATCATCTTGGTGATGGTGATGATGAGTCTCCGAAATATTGAACAATGAGGTACTGCGATTGTGAGTATTCGACTCGGGTCCACCCAAAGCTTCATCTCGTTCACTGTCTGTATGATTGTCTGTCCGGCTTGAGGGATTTCGTCGTATAAGCATCATATCTTTCGTTTGATTGCTAGTACGTTCTAGTCTGACGCAGGTACCGTAAGTCCGTGCGACGATCCCAGAGTCTCCTTCCACATCTGCAAATACGCAAGTTAGATGTGTATTACCAGCATGTCATCTCAAAATAATGCCAAATCCTGAGTTCTGGGCCTAAGTATCACCAACTTTAAACTTACCAAACTGATGATGATAACCTAGAACAGCATTCCCTCCCTTTTCAAGGACAGTCTTACACATTCTTCGTCGTACCGAGGCATCTAGGAGGTACAACAGCGTCTGCCGTGTTTCATGAGAGACTTGAGGGCTCGTTCGCCGAAAATTGTTGTTCCATTCAAAGTCGGGATCGTCTGCCACAACTAGTTCTTCGACAAAACCGAAAATATGAGATACTGTGTATCCACTAGCTGGATCCAATGTCGAGAATGGAAAGAGCTGTACCCCAGCCGAGGAATCTCGAAAGGGATTGACATCTCCAATGAAATTCAATTTGACCGACAAGCCTAGTTCTCCGCGGACACCGCCCCATGGATCGTAAAGCGGAAAATATCCATCGATGATCCCACCTCCCTGGCCATCTTCGTCGTCGTCGTTGCAAGCGGACTGCATCAAGAGAGGATTCAAATCAATGTACACCAAACCTATGGATTCGTCGTAACCCAAAGCCTCCGAGTCGCATACTTTGAATATCAGCGGTTCATCTTGTAGAAGACTATCCGAGGCAATGTCGAATCGAATTTCTACGTTCCAGACGGGATTCAATGTTCGTCGACACACTTTTGTTTTCGCCGTGTAGCACTTCTGCTTTTCATGACTCTCTTCTCCTTGATCCGTGAGATTGTAGTGACCCCCCAGAGATACAGACACATATGCATCAGTGGAAGGAGTCAATAGGCCTATGCCTCCAAGGGAACGAGCGAGGCCACCACCCGAAATGATCCCGGCCGTCGCCGTGGCCGGCCGATTGTCCATCACGGGCAGGTTCCGAGCGCTCTTGACGCGGACCTTGACGGTGGACGGCATCTCTACTAACGTTAAGGCTTCGAAACAAGGAAGCTATTTTGTGTGTATACCAATGTACCTGCACAGGTAGCTTTCAAGTTTCAAATGATCCTCGATCCTCTCTGCCGCCATCGTCATCCACAGAGGACTTGGATGTGTGTCGTCGCTACCGTAGCTTGTTGCGGCTTGCGGCAACATAACGCGACGCGAGAAGCGAGACTTGAACTGCTGCAGACCGCATCATCAGCGACCGCTCAGCGCGCGAGTACTGTAAGATATTTTCGTCCGGGACTGACTGTAGACTGACTGACGACTTCTCACTCGTGGCTGACACAAACGACTACAGTACCGGAACTTCCTAGTACTAGTACTCTATTCTACCGACTATGGAGGTCAATTCTTCCATGTAGTCTACCCGAGTACCGAGTACTTCAAAACTTCGTCGTTACAGCTATTGCCATAACAATTGTACTTTCTACATGCATGGGCTCCTATTCTTGGTATTAGGTAGCTTGTCGATGATATTCGCAAAAGGTGCCATCAATCAAAAAGAATATGTAGGAGTACTATTGCAAGAACGTTCTTATTGATATCCCCGACGTACAGTATGTGGTTGCGATGAGGATGGTCGGTTTCACTTCTCAGTGCTCAAGATAAAGACGAATGAATGGTACAGAAGTCAACTCACATCTGGGCCGTATGCCAACTTGGTAATGTAGTATTCTGTACAGTACGTATACGGGTATGATGGTTGCCAGCAAAACGGGACACACACAAGGAGTGAAGATGCAAAGCCGTTCTATATTCTATGATGAAGTTGCTTTGATTTCTTCTGACACTTCCTCTTCTTCAGATTCCTCTTTCCAAATTCTTCTTGCAATGCTGGGAAAAAGAGTAAAACAAAATGCATGTGCCACCGAAATGTTCCAGAACTCTTCGTGTTGCTCTATCAGCCCATCAGTATCTACATGGTATACAGTTTTCCCCGAAAATGTTGGGAGGTGTGGGTGCCATGGTAGCCTCAGAATACCTCTCAGTCGCCATTCTGCCACCAGTGTATCGTCCACCACTTCTAGGGATTTGAGAGTGGCACGGCTCTGATCGAAATCAAAGAGATGAGCGGCGACTCCAACATACTTCCGGAGCCCCTTAATAGGCATGTCAGGGTCCGGACCGGAGAAGAGACAGTCGTCTCGATAGCATGCAGTCGTTAACTTTCCAGTAATGTAGTAGCCTTTTCCAGTCTCGGGCTTCCAATCACGCCACACGAACGTTCGGAGTTCCTCGAGAGAAACGCCCTTGTATTTCATGCGCTGCAGCTTCTTGTTTACACCAGCTGGCCTCATTGCTTGTGGCGGCCCCATCAACGGCACGCACTGCGGCCGTATCACTGTGTGTTTCAACATTGTTTCCACGTTATCGAGAATATCCCCGTAACGCCTCCTTAGAAAGGGACACTTGACGGCTTGTGATTGGTGATAGCAGCGATCTAAATGGGTAAGGCACCATGCCTCCAAAGGAGACAACGTTCCAGTTGTAGGAGCTGCTGTAGGAGACAATGCTGCAACGGCACTAATGTGGCCGATTTGACTCTGCAACGAGACTGCATCAGCACTACTTGACGATGAATCACCATCATCATCGCCCTTTCGTTCAATTTTTCTGATCTGCCCCTGGTCTTTCCCCGGGTTCGGAATCGTCCGTATTAATCCCTCCTTATTCGGTACATCCCTCGCAAGAGTCCTATGCTGAGAATCTTGGAAAATATACGAGCGCACCAACAAAGCATCAAGAGAGAGAAGGAGCACAAGTCCCGCTGTGTGTATTCTAGAGGTACGCATGATTGTGTGTTGTTGTATGAAAGCTCTGGATCGATTTATTGTGTGGGTCTCAAACCTTTCTCTCCTACCAACAGCTCTTTAGTAGAAGAAGCAAAATATTGTTCGGTTTCTGCGGTTGCTTCAAAATAAGGCCAGGCTTCCTGTCCAGCTGCTTGCTTTTCTATTCTGTTGCCGAGCGAGCGAGCGAACGACTAGCGATCAATCGATGACACCCTTCCTCTCCTTGCTTTGAGGCAGAAAGCAAATTAGTGCACTTTCTAGGCTGCGGTTATCGACGATGATGCGAAGAGCGTGGAATAGGTAGGAAATCAAGCGATCCCTCCATCGATCATCAACAAGACAGCCAACAAACATAGCCATCATGGGGGGACACATCATATCGGCGGGTGGCGGGTGGACATCACGCGAGTACGTACGTACCGGTACTAAAATCTCAAGCAAGCGTCGTGCCATAATTAATGCCATCAATCATTATCGCTCGATCGGAACGGGAACGAACCCCATTTTGTGAAGTACGCATCACGACGTTTCGTGATAAGCAGAACTACGTGCGACAACCTCAACAGATAGAACAAGCGTTAAATAAAATGATCGCGAAGAAGACCAGCTGTCCCTGCCAACCGGCGGGCGGGTCATCATCCGGTCGGTGGTGGGAGGAGAAGGAGCCAAAAGCTTCGCCGTCTCAAACTTTATGTTCCCCACCATTTTTATTTTGTTTGACACTGAACAGCTGGATGCCGCTTCCGACATATGCCTCCATGATGATGGTGATGGTTGATTATGATGATGATGATGATTCTTCTTTCTTCTTCATTCGAGTTTGAAGTTGTTGCTTGCTATCGCCTCAATATTATGTCTCTAAAAGAATGTAGAAAGAAGCACAGGAGGGGAAAGGGAGCTACTAGTAGAATGCGGTTTTTGTCTCCTATTTTATCTGGGTGTAGGATCGTGAGCAGCTCAACGATAGGGAGCTAACTTGGAATGAGAAATGAGAAGGTTGCTAGTGTAGTTATTTGAAATATTAACAATAACTGTCGTTTGTTCGCTGGTATGCATGAGTAGCTAGTTACATGATGCAGTCATGTGCGATAATAAGGTTCGTCCATTGTATGTACAACAAAATCGGATCGACCTTGAGAGGAGGAAGGAGTATTTACAGCTGGAAATGGCGAGATATGTGCAAGTTGGCAAGGCCATGCGCCCAGATCCAGTTCATTAGGTCCCTATTGGGCAAGAGATTGTTTGTTCATGCGCTCCGCCACAACGATAGTACCGCGATTGCCCTTGGTGATTCTCAAGTCTTCGTCCAAGTAGAGAATATCGAGGAATCCGACTGGAGAACGCTTCATTCCAAAACGAAAGACGTGCTTGGAGTCGGTTGGATAGGTCAAACCAAGGAGGATTTTGATGATGAACTGAAAGACCCAGCCAAAGTAAGAGCGTTCCTCGTCTGCTTTCTTGTAAGCGCCTTCAAAGGTACTGCACCAAAGTTCTAGCTTGGAGGGATCGTTACGAACTTCTTCAGCGGGCATCAGTGTGCCACCAGTAAATGAGACCATGAGTCGATTATTTACATCGGAATTCTCATAGCAGTGGGCCTCGTTGATCAAAATAGCGGGAAGGTCCCCACCAGGAGTGTGAATAGTGAGATCCACTACCAAAGGGTAGGAAAGCTTCGTCTTTCCATCCTCGGTGGTTCCTTGCTTTGCAACAGGGTTGCGCACACTTCTCATGGTACAGACAAGCTTTGCTGGTTGGAAGATTTTGAACGACATTCTTCCCAGTGTGTACTGGACGAGACCTTCTTGTCCTGGTTTGGGCGTGAGTCTTCCCGGAAAATTGGGGCACGTGAGTGATTGGAAGTCGCCCAGGAATTCCGGGGACTGAGCGCAGTTTTCTACGCAAGGGTTGAGCTCAGCGAGTTCATGGACTATGGCAGCGACAGCTGGGTCTTTGGTGGATCCACCGTTCTTGGACAGTAAGGACTTTAGTTCCACCTTGAGATCGTCAATTCTGATCTGGGAGCTGTTCGTCTGTGAGTGTTGCGATGAGTCCTCTTCGAGGTCCGCATCTTTTTGTGCAACTCTGGAGGACGGCTCTGTAATAATTCTGTGTGGCAAGGGATTCCAGCCCATTCTTTCTAATAGATAAAAGAATGTTGTCAAGCAGGAGGGTGTAAATTGCTGTTTTTGTTGTTTCTTGTGTGCCCAACAATGTTGGATATGGGAAGGAGGCAGGGATGAGCGAAGATGATGGCTGCTGTGAGGAGACCCGAAGTGAGAAGGTGGTCGAAGCCTCCTCGCGATGGTGATGGATGTGCGATCTGTGTACGTACCGGTAATTGTACCGGGTACAGTACGTGTACGAAGTACTGCTATTTTCACGAAGGAAGAATCCCGTACACGCTAAGACGACGAAGGTTTGGTGGTGAACCCGTAGATGCTCGTACTTAAATGTACGCGTGTTCGGAGTTTCAAAAATAATAATGTCCGATGATGATGATTAATTGCCCGGCGGGTGGGGAAATGCCGAGGCACGCCAATAATTAATTATTGGTAGGGCCTTAGATGGACAGATATTGAATGAATGATCAAGCCGTCCAATAAATGAAAATCACTGACGTCGCTCAAATTTATTTATTGCACAACAGCAGAAGGCTATTGTAAACAATCTTGGGCAGATGCGTCATGACAAATTACATCTTTTGATTGGCGGATTGCACCGGAGAGCGTACTTTACTTTTAGTGGCTGGTAGTGCTGGGCAGGTGGCAGATAGATTGTACGGTAAACGGGGGTCTCCCCCCCCAGGGATGTCCCCCCCCCTACCACACTGCTTTGGTACCCCGGGGTACCAGGTGCTGTCAAAGTATATGGTATTTATAATAACACAAAATGTTACTGTAGACCTTGTACCAGATTCTACAGAGGGAAGGGCTTGTACGGGTACAGGTAAAGGATGCAGCGAACATGCGAAGTGATGAAACTTACTACTTAGAAATTTCTAGTGCCTCATGGGGTCCATCCAGCAGCGGCCCATCCATTGGAGCCGGAAGCGACAAGGGAAGGAAGACAGGCGAGCAGACTACGGCCAACAACCCGGGTGTCTCAAAGATCTTCGACCCATTCATCCCCAGGATGACCAAGTTGTCCATCCGTGAGGCCATCACAAAAGGAGGTCCTCCGCCGGAACTAGGACGGAGGAAGGTCAGACTTTGGCAGTCTTGAAAAGCCGCCGTGCCAGTCTTCCCTTCGGTGCTCGAGCAGCAGGAGGGTCATCCTCCCAAGCAGCGAGAGACAACCGAAGGAGTACGATGACCACGAGACTCATAATTTGTTGCTTTGTTTCCTCGAACAAGCTGTTACGAGGAAAGCAAAGCAAGCAAGTTTGTTTTAGTTAACCCACCCGCCCATCCCACTGGCTAGTGAACCGTTTGAGTCATTCGACTCTTTCGGGGGCGAAGGCGCGGCCTAGTAAATGCCTGCCCTTTTTCCCACACTAACCCGCAGCGTACTTATATGACCGCACGTAGGACGGTGAGCTGACGCAGCCGTTGGTAGACGCCGCACCCACCATGTTGTAATCGTTCAGATCTACACGCCCTGAATTTTCCCCGTCGCACGCCCCACAATAGGCTCGATGACAGCAGCCATCCCGAACGGAGCATGTCGGTGTCTTACTGTACTGTAGTATCGGTACTGGTAGGCCCACCGGAATCCGCAAGGTTGTATCAAGGATTGTCGATGATTCATTCATCTTGAGCCTCAAGAACTACTATGAAAGGAAAGTCGAAGAAGCGTCAGCGAAATCGCGACGGCTCGAAAGAATCATCTAAAGAGGAGCCAACTGCCGATAGTTTCGCTGCACAGCGAAAGTTGCCTTCTCGGGCAACAGGAACATCCACCGCTCTCAATCTTCATGGAAAGAGGTTCTTGACCCCCGAGGATGGACAAGCTTTTCAGGATCTTGTCCGTGATCACTACCAAGGTTTCGTTCACATTCCTGCCGATCGAGTTACCCCGGCTAATTTTCATCAAACCGCAAAGGCCGCCTTCGAGCGCTTGCGCGATGCTAATTATTATCAGTACGATATTGTCAAAGCGGGAGGGCAGCATGCATCGCGAACGTTTGTGAAACGAACTCTGGTGGGGGAGCCTGGGATCACCTACAAATATCTTGGTCTACGACTGTTCGCTCATGCATGGTCGGGGCCTGGTGTTCCTCCCGTTCTGAAAACAATCGGTGATCTGAATCGACAAATGATCGAAATGACCAAGCAGCACAAAAATCATGGCAAATGCGACTACAATTTGACCCTTATAAATTTCATGGAACCATCCAGCCATTCCAAGGTTGGTTTTAAAGAGGAAGCATATTATGGAATGGGAAAAGTCTCGGTCAGCTGGCACGCCGACTCATCGCTTGAAAGTAATTCATCGATAGGCGTATATCATTGTTTACCTTCACAACGGTCAACAAAGTGGGATTGGAGGATTGCCCTTCGCCGAATACCGGAAAGTGGGGGAGAAGCCAGCGAAATTTTGCCGGTCGCGACATCCACTAAAGATGGCGATGTTTATTTCTTGCTCGGCACTTTCAATGAATCGAACCAACATTGTGTTCTATCGGGAAGTGAGTCCAATCGAATAAGTAGCACGCACAGAGTCGCCGTCACCCAGGAGGACACCTTTGAGTATATTCAAAAGAAGACGAAAGGCGCCCTCAAGCGGTTCCGCCTTCAACTGGCAGGAGATCGATCGAAAATGGACGCCAAAGTCATCGTGTATTGTCAACGCGTTCTCACCGAGGTAGAAATGGAATGGATAGCTCAATACTGGTTACAAGGGGCGGAACATGACAGAATGCACGTATGGTGGCAACGTCCGATGAGAACTTTAGAGGCACTCTGGCTATCGTTGGAGGAACAAACGTTTGAGATGTACCAGCTGTGTAGAAAAGAGCCAGCGTCGGTGCCCCGCCTGGTAATGAAAGGTTTCCTGTTGGAATTGCAGAGTCGGCAAAGTCAGCGACAGGAATGGGACGAGCGACGCGCCGATAAGATCTACAAACGCAGAATCAAACCACCCTATCATCCTGTCGCAAAGCCTCTATTTGACGCCACCGATTCCAAACGCATTGGTAAGGATTTGGGCCGCGTGATCCAGGATATCACTGAAATACGACAGCGGCAGCTAAAGCGGGTTTCTCATACCGGAGCTAACTCGACATCAGGGAAATCATCGGGTAGAGATGACGAGATAAAGCCCTGGACAAAGAAGAGCCAGAAACGCCAGAAGCGTGCATGAATATGCCTTCTTCTGTTGAGCATAAGCATCAGACCCATACAGGATTCCACAAGTGACTTGAAGTGTCTCTTGGGGGGCAAGTAGTCACCGATGAAATAGAAAACTCAAGAGACCCTTGCTGCACTCGTAGCACTATCGGTCAATGTTGTTTCTCCACTTGTAATGCTGAACGATTCTACTAGTTCTCTCTCTATTCTACTCTTCTCGTACTGCAGTGCCAGTAGACTAGGATAGGAGGGAGTACGAATAGCAAAGTGTATCGTACCAGTATAGGGTACCAGGTACATACAGTTAGTATCTCATAGCATACAGCAGTACCTCCTGGGGTACCCCTGTCATCATCTCCCCTCCTGAACGACGAGGTCGGAACGCGTTGGGTTCAGTCCCGCACAATATATTATCGAAACGTGCTTCTTCTTCGCCCCCCAGGCAGATAGAGCGGACGACGACAGGAGCCCACGGCGGGTAGACGACTGGTTCCTGGCGTCACCCGCCAGTCGACGACGACGACGAGACTCTCCTAACAAACCCGCGCCCCACACCGGTGCAGTACAAGCTACGCAATTCTTCTACTGATGCGGTACCCCTCTACTAATGTAAGAAAGCTTTTGGTGCGCGCCAGCCGGCAGGTTGAAGATCAAAGACACCAACAAGCGTGCAGTACTCAGTACTTCTTCGTACTGTACAACCGTACTGTACCTGTACCACCTGGTGCCGGTAGTACGTGTACAGTAGCGACGACGACCCGTTAGTTTGCTCCTTGTGTTCCAATGTTTTTTTCTCACTTTTTGTCAACTCCGTCGATCGAGGTCGAGGAGAGGACAATCAAAACAAAGATAGAGAAGAAAAAATCCTATCATCGCGAAAGTAAGAGTAGGAAGGAAGCGACATTCAGTATTAGCGACGATTTATAAGTCTCATCATTGAAAAAGGATCAATTTCACCGAACAGCAACGCGTACTGAGTACGACAACCGGTGGAATCCATTCGCCTCGATCGATTGCAGTCAGTATCGGAACCTTGTTGTATTCAGTCGCCGCCGAGATACAATTCGTTGTAAATGCCGCAGGCCCCAAGCGAGATTGAGATATTTACCCTCAATAGCAACAGAGAGGAGAATGCTTTTCTTAATTGCTCGAGGCAGTCCTCGAGCTATGATGTAGCACTGCGTATCAAGGAGTATCCAACAACCTCGTCCGAGTCGATTCCCTTTTCAGCCTTTATCGCTTCCACTGTTAACCTGATTTCCACGATGATCCAAGATACAACTGGGCTGGTTGATGCCATAGATTCTGGTAAAACACCACCCTTCGACGGTCCTCAAAACCACAGCCGATGGAGTGAGCCGTCCCTCGACCAGCAACTAGTCCTAACCTGTGCGGTTTTGGCACCGAAAGATTCTGAAGATTGCATCGGTATTGATCGTACCAGTGTGGAAAAGAACCATTTATCAGAAATTGAGCAGTGGTCCCCACGCTCAGACGGAGTCATAACCTACTCGGATGGAGTCGGCGTTGCTTCGAGCCTGTTTACAATCGGAAATTTTGAGGCCGAGAATTTCCCACCAAAAGAACCGAGCTTTGAGTTCGAGACGATCGTCGATACGATTAGTTCTACCTCCACTGAAATCACCTCAGAGGACGAAAATGATTTTGAAGACCCCGATTCAGTCTATGAGCTCTTCGATGATGTCTCGGTCTTGACGTCCGACAGCAGCATGGAAGGAATACCGATTGACAACGAAGACACACAGGAAGCGGTGAATTTTTCCCCTGCTTGCGCAGATTTCCAGGACTGTCCAGATTCGTCCACACAAGAAACAACTTCTGAAAGATCGATTTCAGTCTCTGGGGAGGCTGCCTCGTGTAAAAGCCCGATTGACACTCCGATCGAGGCTTTGCAAATCAATTCCATCGCCGGGGAAAGCCCAATTCCGGACGTCGTACACGCTACCGACGATCTCCGTCTCATGTCCTTTTTGCTGGACTTCTGTTCTGAGGCAAGCTCTCGAAATTTATCGGAATTATAGCACAGGCATGATGGGGAATTCTTCCCCATCACCGCCTGGCTCGGTGTACCGTTATGATCCATCCGGGCAATCGTCCGAAGACACATATATGTACGCAGATTACAATTAGTGGAGCTATAACATTTTTGCAACCTCGCTGGCTTAACGCTAAGCTTTACTCGTAGAATCCTTGTCATCGCTAACATACCAGCTAGAAGTAGACGATTCTTCAATTGAATTGCTTTCTAATTACTTTCTATGATTGTCGTAAACGCTATTGCATATTTACACAACATGGGAGGTGCCTTCTTCGCCTTCGTGGCGAGCATAAAAGCCCCAAAGTGTCAACTAGATCCACCATAATATGTACAAGGTATTCCGTGGGGGCGGGTCTGCCCATGTTGCAGCTGGGACCCGAGAAGACGTTCGCGGTGCGTGGGTTCCACACAGCATAAAATTGAATTACTTTCCATAATCCCTGACCTTCCATTCATTTTCCTTGTAAGTTGGGAAACCTCCGGCAGTAGCACTGACAGAGGATGAACCTCCCGGCGTCCAGGCTCCTTCCTTGAAACCAGGGATGGAATTTCCCATAGAGTCGTTGGTGCGTCCATAGACTGAGGGAGTTGCGAGCCGGTCGCCACACTTGTTTTCCATAAGCGGAGAAACTGCTGCACTGGGCCCGTTCGGACAAAAGATTTTAGAACTGCTATCATTCATGGGCGCGATTTCCTGCAGCTGGGCTCTTAGGTCTCGTGCCGAGGAAACCTTGACTTCGCCCTTGGAAATTCGCTCCTCCCAGTCCTTTTCTCTACGAGCATAGTCAGAATATTTCGCGGAGGCTTCTTGCGGGGCAGCTACACTAGCGGCCGTGGCCAAGAAGGCGGCAGCAAACCCTGTCAAAGCCTCCCGTCGGTTGATTGAAGACGGTGACGATTCCTCGTTTGCCATCGACAAACCCGTATACGGTCGGGTGGACGCCGGCGAAGGCGCAAACGCTTGACATTGCTCAATGCTCATAACAGCAGCGATAGCAGCCACCAACATGGAAGAAGTAAAACGTGCCATTGTTGAATATGCTTAGAACTTTATCAACAATATGGGGCAAATAGAAGTACTGTCTCGCTTCCGGCGGATTGGGCAGAATAGCAAACCAAAAAAGTATGTACTGGTACCGAGTACAGTAGAAGTATGAATCATCATCGACAGGCTCGGCGGCGCGAATTTCTCAATTTCAGAAATTGCGTTCGAATGAAGGCAGGTCAGGTTGACGGTCGGTGGAAGTTTTCTCACGATAGAATTGGACGATGTTACGTGTTATATTGGTGTGACGCAACTTTTGCCTTCTGGCACGTTGGCAGCTGGTTGGGCAATGCAATGCTCTGTCCGATGATGACGTCGGTCGTGCAATCTCACTTGTCACGTGGCGGTCTTACTGGGGGAGGATTATTATGGGGCTCTCGCTCCTCCTAATCCTACGGATTACCTGGTGCCGCCTCGGTAGCCGCCTGCGTAGACGATGCGGGCGAAGAAAGATCAGCTCACGTCGACACTACATAGCCTCGTAAGTACGATACGGTACGAGCGAAGAGGCCAGGGGCCAGTATGGCAGAAACGTGAATGACTAGTGAATGGACTGAAGGCGGGAGTCGATCCCTCCGATCCAAAAGGATTCGGGATCGGGGAACAGGACTATCAGAAACTTCATTAGCTTCGCTCAGCCGGGTGGGAGCGGTGTGGGTGAAAAATTACGAAGTCCTAACGACAAAACAGGCACCCGGCCCATCATTGTCGAAGATTCAGCAATTGCAAAAACAATGAAGCTGATCTCAAACAATGCAGTGCGGTGCCACCAAAAACTTCATTCCACTCCATCAGTCAGTCAGTCAAGCGACTGGCGGAAGGACTGAAGCTATGCAGTACATAGTTTCAACAGACTTGTTGAAACTAAGGCGAGGTCTGATGGTCGTCTCGCCTCTTTTGTGAGCTAGCCCGGCGCGTAAGACGTTATTTGCTTGCTAAGTAAATATCTTACATACAGGCGTTTTCATGAGAGACCGTCTGTACGTCGACCATGCTCATTTTTACCCCGTGTTGCAGTGAAGATTTTTTTAGACAGTGCACTTTTTTGCTGTTTTACGATACTTGCACTGTCATGTCATGTCTACTCGACCCACTCCCACTCCCACTCCCACTCACTCTACTCGTCCTCATGCAATACCCAATCGCTCTACTCTTCGCTTCGTACGAAGTACAGCAGCTCCTCCTCTCTTCTCTCCTACTGTACGGTACAAGTACGTAGAGTAGAGATTACTACGACTTAGTCTCTTCGTCGTCGTCTCAGAGAGCGATGGTAGTCCCCCTTAATGATTTTTAAAAATAGCAATCCCAGTGAGAACCGGTGCTGGGAATATTTTATGATGCGAAGATGCCAAGACGATAGCTGCTTGGCATTGGTGCAACACAGTTATTCTAGCTACCCCAACCATGTAATACTAGCATGTCGACATTATTGAGCGTCAATCCGCGAATGCGTTGCCCCAGAAGGTTGCACGTGACAACCGCTTCTCGGCTGTCGACGTGTCGGGCTGGCAAAACTCTAGAAGCGACTGAACAGCTTCGGATGGAAGTGACCCAACGGAGAGTACTTCGCCGCTAATATTCCCTTCCGAGCCATCCAAACTGTTTTGATTTTCAAACGAAAATGTTTCACCCATCGTCGACGGTGTTTCAGAGATCTTTGCTTTATGAAAACCACCTCCACTGAATAGAGCCACAGGTGTGTGCTGGTTATTTGTATGCACATCCATGTGGTCGGGAAGAAACCATTCATATTCTGGTAGCTCATCATTGTTGGCCTCAAAAGACTCGTCGACCAATTTGAAGGGCAGCTGTTGCGTAGCCTCCGGTAGCATCCATTCAAGGGGGAGGGCGCTACCATTCGACGAATCGGATCTGCAGTCCAAGTATTTGCTGCTCTTTGAAGAAACTTCATCCGAGGATGACTCATCTTCGCCAAGCTGCTCAGAAGCATAGAAAACTATTTCGATCTCTTCCCCATGATCTTCAGCTCCGAAGGAGTCAATAGCAGGGTTGGCGCCAAAAGAAAATACGATTTCTTCCTCGTCTTCAAGTGTTTCAGAAGGAAAAGGGCAATCTGGTTCTTCTGTCGAAGTATCAATCTTAGGTAGAGCAAAGGAATCCAAGTGAAACCCTAGAATATCGGAGATGGATGGTGTCTCTTCTGTTGATGATTCTTCTTCCACTGTCCTATCCCCCAACAAGCATCCCTTATATTCTTCGGTTTTCTGAAGCTCACTCAACATGGTCCTTTTAATACACTGTGGCTCGGTTCCCATGTCAAGCATTTCGGTAGTCGGATCATATGTAATTATAAGTCCAATCAATACCGAGTCATCCCCGTGTTTCGGCTTCTGATTCTTTCGCTTTTTCGGCTTTGGTGGCTCCCATGCCTGTATTGCCTCATCGACTGCAACAGAAGACTCGGCTAGGGAAGGATGCACACCACCAGTGCTTTCGGCATCCATCATCGAGAAACTTTCGTTTTCCTCTGGTGTAGGCACCTCTGGTACATATATGCGTCGAGGAGCACATTGATTCGCGATGCCGATAGTAGCTGACATCGATGCTTGAAGCATGAAATCAGGTTGTTCGTGAGAAGGCACCACTTGACTCGTGATACCCTCATCGCATGGATCCAGTGTGGAATAGGGTTGAGCTAGGCTTCGTTTCCGGAGGTCATGTAAAGGTCGCAGTAAGCGCTTCCGCACCATCGTGGCCTTGTTACTTTTTTGACGTGGTTCTGTCCGTAATCGTTCATGAGTGGCATCTCCGTTGCTATTGTTCGATCTGCAACACTCGTCATCGGAAGCCAACGGAGCACATGATACAGTAGTAGCCATGGTGAAGTTCGTCTGCGTTTTGCGATTCCAGAGTCTGGACACCCTCCCTTGTGCCTTTCGGAAGGCGGGCCCAAGGCGTTTCGTTCGCTCCGAGGCATTCTGGATACCAGCATTTGTGCCACTAACGCTTTCTACATCGTCCCGCTCTTCTTTGATTTCTGTTTCCCCCCTTTTCCTAACCCGTCTGCCTAGTTTCACCCGGTTTCCCTCGCGAGGAGCCCATGGTCCCGAAGGAAACGGCACCGCGGGATGAAGGATCGACATGGGGCCTGACGGTTTTGTGTTTGTGCCGCTTTTGCTCTTCGACCTCCCGCGGGACGACGTTAGAAACGGCTCGCGGCAGTCCTCGCCCGATGGTTTATTAGCCTTACCGAACAGCGGCGCCATCCTTGAAGCTAACCCTGACAACTCCATCATCTTGCTTGATCGCCTTGTTGTGGTCGACCTTGTGCGTTGTTGGCAACCGGCAGGGTGATTGTTTAGCAATGAGAACATGATACAAAGTAGAAAATGGCGGGCCGTCGGTGGGTGCGACGTTGGTCGTCATACCGGTATGTACAGCGAGCAACTTCCTCGCGCGCCGGGTGGCCGCAAGCCGGACTTGTCCAGCTATCAAAACTTTATTTTTAACGATGTATTTTTGTAATAAGATACCTTTTTCATCTGTAAATGTACCAAATATCATATTTTAGGATATATTAGATATAAACGTACCAAGGCAAGATGACTGCGTTAACGAAAAATAACGACTTTCACGCCGGCAGTTGTCTCCCGCGCCCCGCCCGCGGCGGGTCGGTTGTTGTCTCACTTTTCGAGCCAATCGCTGTCCTCCTTTGTGGAGGGCAACGACCGGAGTTCACAGACAGTACCAGTACTGGTACTGTAGTACCGGTATGTTACCGGTACCGGTGCGTACCAGGTATCATGTACCTGTACTTGTACCGTACGAAGTATGCTATTCCGAATAAACTCTAGCTAGTAGAGACACTTGCAACGACAGCGATATTTTGTATGGTAGACTTGCAACTACCTACCGGTAGTCTCTACTCCTAGAGAGCAGTCCATGATACTCGTCATCCGAGGATTGAAGCAGCCTAGCATAGCTAGACAGTCACAATAAGCCGATAATTATTCTTTTAAACTGTCCTGGGCGACGGCCAGCAATTGCTCGAAAGAACAAATCAACAACAGATGTAGCGCATGCAGCTAGACTGACTCTACCAATATACTCGTCGCACTGAAAACGAGCCAAACGACAGAAAATTCTTGTCTCCTTCGTACTTGTACAGAAAAAGCGCCCTGCTGACTTAAATACTTCTTCTTCTTCTTCTTCTTCTTCTTCTTCTTCAAATTCCACTTCTCATGACTCGCCACTCCAACCTGGTGCTACAACATTCATGACACCCACAAAAATGGCATACAAGATCGAAAGAAAGGTGACGGCCAAAAAGATGAAACCACCTACTTTGGAAGATCCAACGGCCTTCTCCTTTAAGGCAAAGAGCTCTTCCTTCGTACGCGGTAGCAAAAAGACGAAAAAAACACCCGATACTTGCATGGCTGTTGTCAAGTACGTCAAGTTGATCATCCCAGTGAGGTCATGACTCGCCAGAGCTTCCTTGGAGACGTCCCACCATCCTAGTAAGTGGGTGGAAAGGGCGACATTCAGGTTCAAAGCAGAATTGTTGACAGTCGTAAACATGGCATACGAGGCTCCCTCCGATCCAGAGGGACAGAGATGGACCATCATAATGGTGGTGGGCAAGAACTGAATTCCTTGAATGAATTCGGAAAAGGCGTCGTCTCCCAGGGCAAACCAAAAGTCGGACAGTCCAAAGGTAATTCCCATAATCAACAGCACTTGGAGGATGGAAAATATCCCATTCAAAAAAGTGGTAATAATGTACACAAATCGCCAACTGTAATGCATCAGATGGTACTTGTAGGTAAGGATTCCCATGTAAAGCAAGACGCAGCTGGCAATGTAGATGGAGTTGAGCTGAGTCGCCGTAAAGCCCAAAGTCGTTCGAAGGAATTCTTTCCAAGCCCCATTTCCCACTTGTAATACATTATAAATGTAAACAAAGCCCAAGGGTTGCCACACAGCCCGACTGCAGACGGTATTCCAGATTTCCCTGCACTGTTCCCTCGTACTTGCGACAGGAGCGTATCGGACCTCGCCCAGCATGTATACCAGAGGTAAAATGGACAAGGGCAAGAACGAAAGCAGCAAAATAACATAGTACGGTCCAACCTGTCTGTATAAAACAGTGGAAAAGGGTGCTGCGATCATGAGACCAAAGAATCGGTAGGAATAGCACGAGGATTGAACGCTGCCTCGCGAGTGGAGAGGTTCCAACTTGGCCTTTTCGGCCACTACTGAATCTCCCATGACATCCGCCATCCAAAATCCCGTTCCGAAGAGTAGAGTTATAAGACTGAGCATGGGAATGCTGGGTGCATTCTCAGGGGCGACTGTTCGTGTGGCGGAATTGCCAGCCTCGTCGACGTATTCTTGGTCGGGGAGAGTTAGATCGGAAAACAGCAATAGATATGCCATACTGGCAGCTGCTAGAAACCAGCCCACTAGCATATAACTTTTGCGGCGGTATCCAATGATAGGAAAGTTGTCAGAAATAAATCCAAAGAGCAGTTTGAAAGAAGCTGGCAGCGACCGAATGCTCCCAAGAGTGGTTTGCTGGGCCTCTGTCGCACCGAGATCCAGTGGGTAAACATTGATAAGAGGTCCAAGCAGGCCTGACAAAATTCCCACGAGCAAATAACAAGCTGGGATCGCAATATTTTCTGGTCTCAGCAGCTGACAAGATCGAGGCAACTCGGGAGGAAATAGAAAATCGTGAAGATTCCAGGGCTTGTCGTCCTCGACGCGTGGATACAGAACATGGTCAATATATTCATCTTCGAAGCCCGTTTCATCACCGTCCATGGAAACACCGGTTAGGGGTCTTAATTCGATTTCCTTAGCCTCGGTCACTGCATTGTCGCTGGCAGCTGCCATTTTCTGGCTGTTGACCCCCGAGCTGCTCCGAGCAGGCTCACCATTCCTGCCGTTCATTTCAGCGGAATGATCATCGGCCATTGTTGCTGCTGTTTGTGCTTCAGCGGTGTGAAGTGATGGAGGAGCTGGAAGGGATGCTGGGCCACAAGGCAATCAGGACTACCGGTAGAGGACTATTCGAGTTTTAAGTTCAAAACTTCTCAAAAGTGAATTGGAATGTTTCTCCCTTGGTACGCGAGTATCGCGATGTTCCCAGTGTCATGATGATGATTATTGATGATGCGTGTCTCTTGTGTGCTCGATCGCCAATGATCAATGATGATTGTTCGAATTTGACTTCATGGACCTCTAAAATTTGAATTGGCGAATCTATTCGCCGCCACAAAGCAATCAGAGAACGCAAACCGTGCCCAAAAACCGCCCATTTTCTACCACGCACACGAAGAAGATGCAACCGGTAAATGCTACCTGTACGAATTGGAGATTTCAAAACAAAAGGGCAAGCTTTGCCTTTCAGATATTGCCTTGGTCTTTTTGATGATGGTACATGGAACACGCACCGCATTTCTATCTACTTCCTCGCATCCTACGTATTCCACTCAAGCACAGTCAGTCATGCATTGGGCTTTGGGCCGCGGACACAACTTATAAATCCCATGTACGAGTACGCGAGGCGGTTCAACACGAAAACAAAAAATAATAATAATAATAGTACCCTCAAACAGTTCTGAAATCGTTGGCTTCAGTGGGCTGTTGCCATTGATTGAAAATCAATATGGCGAGTTTAACACTGATATCCATTGCAGTAATGGTGATACTTCTTCAATGTCTGATATCAGCACGAGTTGTGAATGCTCAAGAGGTACGTTTTATGCGTTGTGGCATCGTCCTCGTGTCTTCGATGGCTGGAACGATAATTCTTAATCATGTTTTTTTCGTTCTTTCTCTTCGACTCCTCCACGCTCACGGTACTACCACAGACAAATGCAACGGTACCAAAGACAAATGTAACAATCGACTACGAGACCGAAAATATTTTGGCGTTACGCTGGAAAATTTCCAAAGACAGCGTTTCCTATAGTGGCCTCATTTTCGATATCCATTATACAGTCAGCGATTACGTCCAAGAGAATCTAGTGGCGTACAGCATCTACGATGGTGCAGGCTGTTCAGCGACTGCAAATTTCATCACACAATTGGACTATTTCACCGCTTGGGTTACCGTGGACGATACACCTCCTGGGGGTGGCTTGGGAACCAGAGAAATCATGTTATCGACGCAAATCAATCCTCAAACTATCGCTCAATCACCAGTGTACAGAGAATTCGGCGATGAAGCTCAGATAGTCTTCTGTGTGCGTTTGAGTCTTTTCAATAAGGATACATCCGATCCAACAGCTGTTGAAATCAACCACCACGAAACGGCCATCAATCTGAAGGTGGACCTGAAGGATCAATTCAGCATAAAAAGTCAAACCGTTGAAGCGACCGATGTAGGAAAAGAGACAGCCGAGGATCAGTTCTTTGTGGAAGCTTTTATTTGTACACCAGAGGGACTGCGGATATATGATTCCGTGCCGCTTCTCCAGGGTTCTTCAGTACGGGTTTGTGTCCAACCAACGCAACAAGCTTTCGACATTGGGTTCCGAATGCGCAGCATCGATCGGTTCACATTTTGGCAGGGATATGTGTCGCAAGAAGCCGTTGTCAATCAGAAAATCGCTATCAACGGGCTCACAAACTTGGACTGCAATCAAGGGGACGGACAATGCAATTTCGAAACCTTGCTCACGGCACCATTCTTTCAAGGTGTCAGTACGGTCGATGGAACTGGATTCGCAACACTCCAATTCGGCTCTGGTTCAAGGCGACGACAACTGCGGTATAACTTCACGGACGATGCAGCATTATCACACCGAAAACTTTCGGGTGGACCGAAATCTTTACAGCTGGAGAGATTTCAAGTTCAACGAAGTCAACTTCGTCCAAGAGGCGGATTATCCGGGTGCAACTCTCGAAAAGTGCTGCCTTGGTTCGTACTTCCTTGGACCATGCTGACAATATGTGCGATAGAGCTTTTCGGGTGACGAGGGCACAGGTTTTCCATGGACATACATAGAAGATATCACCCAGTAACGCTATCGACTGGGGCTTTGCAATGAATGCAATGATTCTGCCATTCCCTGCTCCAAAAGACGACGCCTCTCCCATCGGCATCCTCACCGTTTCGAAACACTCCAAATAGTAAACCACAAGCTGGGCACTGTTCCTCGTCCATTGGTAGGCTTCGATAGTTCTCCCTAAATGCTGTGGTCTTGCCAACCACATAGTTCAAATTTTTGCGGCAAATGTACATGTAGCAAGCCTCGTCCCTTTCTTTTCTGGTAGTATTGTTCTTGGAGCATATTTTGCCGCCCTTTTCCTCGCTTTGAACCGCACGGCGCTCAACGGAAGAGAAACCCACATAGTCCCGCACAGCCTTGAGTTTTGTTCTAGGCGACATGAGCATGTACACTCCACCGGGTGCCATCAGGGTCCAAATATTGTCCAACGCGGTCTGTACGAGTTCTGGGTAAGCTTTCTTTAAGCCACGATGGCGACTCCGAAACATAAAAGTGTCTAAGCAGGCCTTGTCCAAAATCACGTTCCAAGCACCACGCTCCGCTTCCACTGGGGTTTCCAGTACATTCAGTGTGGTGTAATTTAGACCACAACCCCCCGCCACAGTCCCCCCCTGATCCGAGACATTCGTCAGGTCCTTGTCTCGGGCAAAACACGCATCCACGCAAACCTGACTGACATCGGTCGACCGAACATGAAAATCACGTTCATTCTTGATACCACTAATGTACTTCCAAAACTCCCTCGCCATCGTAGACGTTCCGCAGCCAATTTCTAGCACTTGAAACCGCCCATCCTCCCTGACCGATGAACATTCCGCATATATCAAGTCGAAGAGTTCGGCCGTGGGATGAACAATCCATTCCTTGGTGCCTTCAGTTTCGTGGAAGTCATCCCAGAACTTGAGTGTACTTTCTTTCTGCATGTTTGTACCTGAGGATTCCGTCAATCTGACATGAGGTATGTGTGATTGGTGATAGGTGATGCCGGTAGTTGGAAATGGCACGGTACCAGTACTCGTACCGGTAGGGTTGTCCTCTGTTGCGTTTTCGATTTTGGGTGTGATGATACTGCATTATGTGCGTGTGATGATGGGATGGATCAACGGCTCGCGCCGCCGCCCGCCGCCGATGCAGAACTTTCGACTACGTGTACAATGACCATGATGACGCAGGGTGATGACGTTTCATTCATGACTTGACCGGTTCGTTTTCGCCGTGTGTACTGGTATCCTTGTCATCCGCCGACCGCCGACTTCGGACCAGGCTTCGGACTTCGCCATCATCTTCAACAAGGTTCGATCACAATACTTGCAGTATTGATACACTGAATCAAGCAACCATTCATAAAATCATGTCTCCAGCAAAGTCGAACAGAATGAAGCCAGTAACCGCCTTTCTCCTTCTCCTTTGTGTTGGTGTTTCCGCTTCGGTGGAAAAGCCCTTCCGTAACGTAGTGCCGATCGGTGGGCCCGTTGAACGGCCGTCGTTCTTGGTGGTTCGGAAAGCAGCGACAACGGGTTTCGAGGATTCGGTAAATTCAGCCCTTATGACTCGAGGTGGGGCTTGTGGTGACTCAAATCCAGCTCTCTTTTTGAAAATTGCGATCAATGCTATCCTAGAGACTGGGGCCATGTTAGGCGTGTTGGTGGGTACACAAAAACTAGCCGAAAAGGTGCAGATATTTTCTACTCTTGCAGGACTGCCCCTCATCCAGTGGCTGGGTCTATTCGTTATCATATTCGCGTCAAGTCTTATTGGGTCGATTGTGGAAGGTGGCATCAGCGTGGCTTCGAATCAAGTCTTGGATCCAAACGTCGTTCCTGGAGACCCGCAATGGTACAGCAATCTCATTAAGCCAAGTTGGAATCCGCCCGGTTGGCTTTTTCCGATCATGTGGCTGATTGTCAGTAAACCGACTCAAATGATAGCAGTGTCACAGATTCTCAAGAAAGCGACATCTGCCGCATCAGATATGGATACGACGACCAAACTCCCCCTTCCCATTTTGGCGCTCTACTGTGCACACCTGTCGCTTGGTGATGCATGGAATAAGGTATTCTTTGGGCTGCAATGTATTGGTCGAGGTGTTGTTGTTATCACTGCCTTCTTCGGCCTTTTGTTGGCCAGTGCTTATGCATTTTATCAAATTGATCCATCGGCAGGTCTTTTCCTTTTGCCTACTTGCGGTTGGGTCTTGGTTGCTTCCTCACTCAATTGGAGCATCTACCTCAAGAACAAGTAAAGAAGGAATGGCGGAGCTCATGCTAGCTAGCAGCGAAAGGCTTCTTAGATATTAAGAATACCTTTCTCCTACCGGTCGGTTCACGAATATAATAGTAGAGCATGATATTACTGGTACAATAACTTCGTTCCGACCATTTTTCCGATGTCGATGCTCGAGGCATCCTGCGCGTCTTGCAGCACGCGTCGAAGAGAGGTAATTCCACCTCAGGGGTCTTTTACATTGTTATGATTTTTTATATACGATAACGATTGGCCCCTGTGCATCGACAGACGACAGACGTACAAACTATGATATAGATTGCCGATCATCAACTTCGCCGTGGTTTCGTCCACCACACATCATATTCCTACCACCAATCCCCATCCTCTACCCATCCATTATCATCGTCTCATTTTCGATTGCCTTCGTCTGAGCTCGATAGTGCGGACTGCAACTAGGCCTCTTCTCGCCTCCTTATTTCGTCCCTACTCGAAGTTCGTGGGGGGTCTGCGTTATTGGCTTTCTCGCGGTGTTACGCAACGCCCTGAATCCTCGGTGGTCTCCATTGGATCTTTACAGCAACTATATTGCACATCAAGATACCATGTCCAAACTCCACCCGGTATATGTGGCCTTGGACAATTTCCAGTACAGCCGGGCTATCAAGCTAGCCTCTGCGTTGCCTGATGACAATGTTCTCGGTAAAGCACTTCTGGCGCATGCGTATTACAAATCGGGCCAACGATATCTTTGTCTGGTGACTCTCCATAAGATGTTGGGTGGCCTTGCTGGTGATGGCAACTATTTTTGCGAACTGAAACGAGAGGTGGAATATTCCCTGGAAGCCGTGGAGGAACGAAAAGAACTAACATCCAAGGCACCTGAGTCTACGACGGCGGCGGCGGCGGCTTCCAAGAAAGGAAAGAACAACAAGGGAAAGAAAAAGCCGTCGAAACCCACCACTCCAGTGCAAGCGGCCAAGGAGACGGACGAATCCTTCCTTGATTTATTGGACCAACTAAATATGCAACCCACTTTACCTGAAAACTGGGATGCTCTACCGGCATCTGCCAATGCCATCACGGACGAGGTAGGTTCCTAGAAAGCAATCAGGCGGACAAGCTGTCGTCGTCCATATGATATCAAACCGTGGTTGCGCACAAATGAACGTGTGAATGGCTCGCTTCCCCTCACTCGTTTGTTCTTTCTCCTAGACAACACTTGGAACAATGTTGGTGGCATTGAATGGACTCAAACTGCCGCTGACTGCATACCAGCTGTACGCCTGGGCTACCACCAGTGATGAGGCGACGGATGAAATTTTACAGAAGACCTATTGTCTTGGATTGGCTGTCCTTGCAGCACCCTCCAAATGGACAGTCGAATGTCATCAACAAATGGAAGCTCACGTCTTGGCACATATTCAGACCGTGGCATTGCAGTGGGCTCGGCTTTACGTAAACCACCCAGGTGGGCTGTCGACATTCAACCCCTTGTTGGCAACAGCATGGTCAGCTCAGGCGGCTCTTTGGCAATTACAATGGCTACCAGAGGACCCTAAACGTTCCATGATCTTACCTCGACTCGCAGAATCCATGGCGCAGAAATTGTTACAGCAGGAGGAGGAAAGCAAATCTAGATCCGCCGAGGTTCAAAGGCTGGCACTACGCACGTCACAGCAACAGTCCAAATGGGAAGATATGTTAGAAATCCTGGGAAAACAGTTGCCTGGCGAATCTGAAGACGAGGCAAACCCCGCAGCTGTTACAGACTTTGGTGTTTCCATGACGAGACAGCAAATCATGACTGAGAAGGCGCGAATTTTGTGCGAGTTGAAGCGCTATGAGGGAGCGAAAGCAGTATACGAAGAACTTCTCGCGAGAAGTCCAGATGACTGGTCGTGCTGGAAAGGCCATCTACAGTGCTGTTCGAAGTTGGAAAGTACGTCACTTACACAAGAATTGGTGGAAAACGTTCTTTCGCAACGAGCTGGTGAAAAATATCCACTACGTGGACCTCATTTGATGATGGTAGAGTTGGAGGCAGACAAACTTCGATGCAATCCATGTGAAACTTCTCTGGCAGCACTTTCATCATCCATCCAAACATACATTCAGCTGTTTTCATCCCGTACTGTGTGCGCGTTTTCGGATCTGGAAGGTTACATAGAGCTTGCCTTGTCGTCGAAAGTAGACAAAAGCAAGCAAGTCGCTGAGGACCTTTTGCGATTTGCACAGAATTTGCGTAGCTCAAATGCCTCGGCGCAAGAAAGCGGGAGCCATAGCAACAAGGAGTGGCAATCTCGACTCCGGGCGTATATCTTTGCGGTGAAGTTGAATCATAAAATTTTGGCCGAGTATGTCGATCTCCAAGACGAGTGGCTACCGGAATGGGCTGAGCTAGTAACAGAATGGAAATCAACACTAGCAATGAATTCGTTGATTGAAGGTGAAGAGGTGAGTTTTGGTATTGCTGTCTGAAATGCTTGAGCGTAGCAAAACATTGTGTCGCTGACTCGTTTGTTTAAACGATTGACCTGTTTGAACTACTAGTCGCAAAAGGAAGTTAAACCAGGCGATGATTTGGCGCTGCTTGCCGTGCAGCAACTCCTGTACAAGAATAATGGGGACGTCGGCTGTCAAGTTGTTTGCGCTGCCTTGCTTGAGACAGCCATTGAGCATTCACCCGACAATGGCTATCTGAAAATGTCAGCAATCTATGTCTATTTTCAATTGAACGCCCTGTCGCGATCGTGGAACCTCTACCAGACAATGGGAGTGAAGCATATTCAGTTGGATTCGTGTACCTTCATCATACTTCCCTATTTGCTTAAAGGTGGATTGTACAACGAGGCTGTTGAGGTCTGCAATGCGGTGCTACGTTTTCAAGGAAGTACAGCTCGTGATTGCGGCGACTACGCTGGTCGTGCCATGGGAAATGGGAAAATGGGCAAAGCAGACGAATTTCTGATATTTCAGAGACAGAAAATGAACAGAAGCCTTTCCGTTTTAGACGCCAAGGGTATGATTCTTGATTGCGCAGCAGTTCTAGCGACAGCCGTACCAAGAAACAAGCTCGACGAGGATCCAATCTTCAAGGGAGGTTTGGGTGTTCATCAGGGAATTGTGGGAGGAGACGATGACATGACCCGTGCCACACAAATGATTGTAGAAGCTCACAATCCCAATGCGGCCCTGAGCCTTGTCTCTTGGGCAGATCACCGTGGAAGTGCTAACGACTTCGACGGTATGGCAGACAACCGTGATCTTTCAATCCATTGTCAACAAATTCTCCTCCGCATTCCACGCTTGAGCAAGGAAGAGATTAGCCGAGATGCTCTTCGTCGTGGACATGTGCATGGTATGTTGATTCGAGCAGCACTTTGTCTCGATGCAGCCAAGGGACCCAAGAAGGGGAAAATTGTGAAATCAAGCGAGGAACTAGAAAAGAGGACAAACAGTCTACTCGATTGTGTCACTGCTGTCGCTGCTTTCATGGAGGAGCGTTCCCTACCGGATCACGCTGAGGGTACACTCTTGGAGGCAACGCTCGAACTTTGTCGAGCTCTAGCAGTTGTCAGCGCTGGTTTACCCTCAGTGGAAACCGATTCGCTAGAGCAGCGTGAACAAAGAGTGGGTGACCTTTTACAAACAGGAGTTTTGCCCAAACTGAAAGACGCTACAGGCTCTATCATACTTTCGGTGAA
Organism: Nitzschia sp. pyKryTriq1; assembly: GCA_956465555.1. Lineage (NCBI taxonomy): Eukaryota > Bacillariophyta > Bacillariophyceae > Bacillariales > Bacillariaceae > Nitzschia > Nitzschia sp. pyKryTriq1. The sequence goes on from OY101117.1 coordinate 733,069, forward strand.
AACAGTATGTTCACTGCTACCCAACTTTACAGTTCCATTATTTGCTGTGTTTCGAATGTGTGACAATATTTGCAACATTTACGGTTGGGGAAAACGAAAACATAAAACAAAGCAATGTGCTAAAGCCATGCAGGAAGTTGCAATCGAGTTCCAAGGGCTTATCGCTAATTTGCTCTCCATTTTGGCAAGGTAAGTTTATACCGTACGATTGGTGAACCATGGGGGTAGAAGGAAATTCTCACTCACCACGACTTTCTCCTTCCAGTTTGCCTGCCGTAGAGGAAGTTACAGTGGAAAGTATTGCTGTTGAAGTAGACGACAGATACAGGAGCTTTATTGACGATGGAGTAATGGTGCAAACGCTGAATGGCTTGGCCCAAGCGCAATACAGAACGAGGCAAAGGGTCGAGCCGATTCTACAAGAAATGCACGAATACTTGGATACTTTCACCGCAAACGAAGACTAACTGCGTGCCCTAATCGAATGCTATGATAAGACATTACTCGGGTGGCATGCGCCTCTCAGCTCTCTTTCCCGTTCTGCTTAGCCTCTCGCCGTAGGCCTTCAATGGAATGTTCTAGCTGGTTTCGTCGATACAGCATTTGTTGATAATCAATATTCAGCTGGTCTAACTCGGGACCATATTGCTCTTGCTGCGCTCGCTGTCGTTGGAAATTGATTTCCTCGACCCCCTCTCGTTGATCCGACAGCGCCTTGGACCACTGGGCTTGCAGTTGCTCGAGTATCTGCGAATTATATGATTTCCAATTCTGGACAGCTTCTTCCTTTTCCGCATCCAGGATCAGGCCCCGGAGCCTTTCTGCCTCAAAGCGCGCTTTGGCCTGAGGAAGGGCGACTTCCCGCCATTCGCCCAGTGTCGACGGTCGAGAGATTTTCGGCGGCTGGTAGGATCGTTGTTCTTGTGGCTGAAACTCGTTGTGAACCACGCGTGCTGAATACTCAGCTTTCATCATCGGCGTCCGATAGTTGATGGCAGGCATTGCTTTCAACGACCGAGGAGGAAATTGCTTCATCTCATCTTCAATCATCGCAAGAGCATACTCTTCGTAGTCCTCGTGGACAGCTTCCACATATGGCAAGGAATCTATCACAATTTCGGAGTTCATTCTCTCTTCGTTTGTGAGTTGTGAGGCGGGTGGGGGGTGGGCTGAGCTGAGCTGAGCGGTTGTGGTGCTGATAGACTTGGTCTACTAACTTCAGTGGGGGGGGGGGGGTGCATTACGAAGTAGCAGTCTATTCAAGTCTATTATTCAAAACGCATACTTTCGGCTAGCAGCATACAAGTACCAAGTTACGTGGAGGGACGAGGTCACTGGGCACCTGGCTGGGGTGCAGGTTACAGGGACCTTCGGGAATTCGCTAAAAATGGCGAACTCGTTCGACCTCCGACCGTGTCCTTTCTCCCCGAACCGACGACTCATTGGAGCTTTTCCTCCGCTTTGCGGCTTCCGCTGCCGCCTGTTGTTTCAGACCCTTGATTTTAGTAGTAGCTGCTACTAGAGTAGTAGTGGCAGTTAGTACTGGTGCTGTAGTAGTAGCACTGGCAGTGGTGTTAGCAGTGCTACTACCGGTAGTACTTTACCGGCGGTCCTACTACTCGTACCTTGACGGTCATCGTCGTGCGGAAGTTCAACTGCGGTTAACCGCGGTTAACCGCGCGGTTAACCACGGTTAAACTTTGTTGAACTTTTAGCGATGCGCTGGTACGTTGAAAAATTGATACAATACCAAAACGCTTCTTTTAAAGCGCATTATATCAATAAGTTGAACTCGTTCGACCGCGGCTGACCCTTTCTCCGTGAAGACCCGAAACATGTCAGGAAAAGCTCCAATGAGTCGTCGGTTCGGGGAGAAAGGACATGGTCGGAGGTCGAACGAGTTCGCCATTTTTAGCGAATTCCCGAAGGTCCCAGTATGTTTGTGGATGGAGATGGAATACTGGAAATGGGGGTGCTGCGGATGGGGGACGGAAAGCAGGGGAGGTTGGTATGGGGTGGAATAAATACCGGTAGGAGCATAGGGGGGCTCTAAGTACGTCACTTTAGGGGATAATATTTATATTGGTACTCGTACAGTACAGACAGTACATACAGTACTGCTGTGCAGCAAGCGACCAACCGACGGGTTGAAGGCAAGGGGTCTTGTCAACTCTGCAAGAATAAGAGGGGGAACAGGTGAAATTGAGAGAAGTACATTCCATGGCAAGAAGTCACAAAAAGACTGCCTCTTTGCGAAAGACACAGCAAGAACCATCGAAGATACCTATGCTAAGGCAAATTCGATGTGCAGAGGAGTGTTTGTTTGGGTCATAACCTGTCATTAGACTCTCAATTCTAATCTAAAGCAAGTTGAATTGTTGAGATGAAAAAGAGTGAGCTAGTTTAGTTTGTTGAATGATTTTCCTTTTGGTGAGAGGTGAGAAGTTTCTTGGTCGTGAAAGTGAAAGCTCGTGTGAGTCGATTTGAGTCACGTGTGATTCGATCGATGATGATTCGTTCGACAACCACTACGAGTATGGTATAATGTTGAAGTATTATGTACTGTACATACCGGTATGTAGACTAGCTGGCTATGCGAATAGAAATCTTCCTCTTAGTTGGCGTGGAGTGGTATACGAGTACTGGAACGGTACAGGACATGCAGGAGGGATGCAACAATATTGCACCTTTTTCTATTATACGTTAGGATAAACGTGGACGATCCTTCATCTTTGAAAACTAGTACATCAAGAAGTGACAGGAAATGCCCCATCGTTAATTGGTATCTGGTGCCCTAGCCCGTATCATCTCGAGACACCGGCAGTGCTGCCTTCTTGCAGGCCTACCTCGATTTCCTCACCCTTGGTGGCTGGAACTCGATCTCCCATTTCTTCGTCGAAGGAGCTTGAGACTTGAGTGTTTTTTCCCTCGGGTTCAGCACTACCTCCTTCGCTTTCTTTCGTCACAGATTCGTCTCCTGGTGGAGGTTTTCGGCATAGCTTGTACTTCCGCCAGTGCAGAAACAGACTGAAGAACAGCCAAACCCAAAATGACACCATTTGGAGGAGAGTTCTAGTATCGCTGTACCCAAAGGGCTTGAAGATGGTCATCGGTAGACGATCAACACTCCAGAATTCATCGTCAAGTTGCCAGACAATGGGAGTATAGCCGTACACCATTTCAAATTTGTAGACCCCGCCAGAAAAGAGTCCCGTCGACAAAATCAGAAGAAGACCCACTGTGAAAACAGTCAATTTCACGGTATTCTTCATTCGATGGTTTGCTATGTAGATACCGGCACAAATAGCTCCACCGATACCGCATCCAACAACTGCACTGAGGGGAATAGCTTTGATGCCCTCACCCGTCAGAAAGAAGGGAATGAGAAAGACTCCACATTCCGCAACTTCTCTCCAGATGTTCCAAGCCACGTTGAAACGAATTGATCGCCTTGTCAATCCATGAGAGGCCTCTTCCGCTTCCTCACTTTCACTTTTACCGCTCAACACGTGGCTCTTGCTGTAGTAGAGGCCAAAGAACTTGGGCATTTTCAGAGACAGCCCGAGGATGCAGATGGCAGCCACTATTTTGGAAACTCCCTCGATGATTATAGCTGTCTTATCATTGAAGTCTCGAGATAAGACGGCCAGTGGAATAGCGATCGCAGCACACAGAACCAGGGCAAACGCGGCGGCTGCCAGAGCGGAAACAGTGACGGCGCGCAGAGCCTCTTGCTTCGTCATGTCGGCATTGTTGTCCCAGTTACTTCGTAAAATAACTGTGCGATATTCTCCAATAATAATTCCTCCCTCCAGTACTTCCCTGGCGAAGATGGTGACTACAGCAAAATTCAGAAGATCTGACATTGTAGCCTAAAATCCAAAGCCGCCCCCGATGGCCGGCAGAATGACAAGGATGCGATCGAAATTGCGAGCTGCAAGTCCGAGTTTCACGCGATGGTTGCTCCGAATGGACGAAGAGTGTTGTTGGCGGCGGAATGTTGGTGTGGGTTTTAATCTTCTAGAACTTTGTGACTGAAGTACTCGTCAGCAACTTGCTTGGCATGTGGTTGTATTATGTTGACAATACTACTGTAGACAGAGATAGACCCGAGAACTGGTTTGATGTTTGAGGATTGAGGATGGATGCGTGCCCTATTATTACCTTTCTGGATTTTGGAAGCCGGAAAATAAAAGGAGATGACTACTACAACCCGGTACTGTACCAGTAACGTACTAATAAGTACATAGCCGTAACCGTTTTGGTTACTGTAGTGGACATACTGGGGGTACGAACCTGGTTGCGCGGCACCTGTGCTTGTACTGTACTACCTGGTATCGTCACGGTACCTGGTACTGTACGGTCTTCTACTCGTATTTTCAATTATTTGGCACGATTTCCCTTTGCCAGCCGCTGTTGGACCGCCATACGAGTATACTCGTAATAGTGTAAGTAAAATAACGAGAGCGCCTGGAAGGCCACGTGCCTACTTATCGAGATGGCGCGTGGAGGAAACTACAGTAAGACGTTCTAATCGAAGTTCGCGTGCTTTTCCGCGATAATCATCATTTTTAAGGCCCTTTCCGGACTACTTTTTGAAACATCAAAGTTCGGAGTTTCCGACTGACGGGGGTACAAAGTAATCAGGGCAGAAGTTTCAACCAATCATTTCTTCATATCATGTCTTAACAGTGTCTTAACGTACTTAAGGACTGTCTCGCAAACACACCGCGCCAAAATCCCAAGTGCAATACACACGGTCTACGACTCGTACGACCATAGTCTGCCCGTCGTCGGTAGATAATGTCCTGAAGGATCTTCCACGCTAGTGCGCGCCGTGCATGCGCAGACGCCCTAGCCACGACCAGTCGATGACGTGGTCGGCCCGAAATGACTCGGGTGCGTGTGAGACGCGCAACGCACTACTGGCCCCCGTCCGTTGCAAAGACTCAACAGAAACTACAAGTCTAAGAACTAGACTACAACTGCCAAACAGGCACCGAAAATAGCTCATCACATAAAATGAGATTCACACCACATGAAATAGATTCATCTGGTCAACCATGTGAAAGTCATGCAAGACTAATATTTCGCCAAGTCAGCGCAATATCTTTTCTCAACAATTGATTTTGAAACAAGTAGTTCCAAAATAACAATTCATTTCTAGCTCACAATTTTTACTTTCAATCATTCTGTCGACTACCTCGTGCATAGGGCACTGTAAATTTACACCCACATCAAGTGCATTAGCAACATGAAAGTAAACACCCCCAACCCCAACCAAAAAGCACGCATCGTGCCACCTATTCCCACAACAAAAAAGACAGAAAGGCCACTGGCCACTGTGCTCGTTTCTCAGAAGCCTTGGAGAGTTTGAATCGGGAAGATTGGCCGTTATCGGTAACGGAAGAGCAGACGAACTGTAGCTAACATCGACACTGCACAACACGCGGGCTGAGGAAGTGGTCCCACTAGTCAAAGCGTCAGCTGACAACGTACAGACTACGGAGATTTCAACAGGGAAAGGCCCTAAAAGGCCATTCTTCGTCGAAGAATCAACATCGGTCGGAGTACCATTGCGAGCGTGCGCACCCCGCCGTCGGGCCAAATTTGAATGTGCCACATACTGTACCGGTACACCCAGCCATATGTACTCGTACATACATGAGGTCCCGCCGCCGGCGGGCATGATGAGCGGATGTTCCTGAAGGAGAAACGTTAAGTAGTTCCGCGGTACCTGGTACTGCACTGCACTGCACTGCACAGCACTGCAACAGTGAAGCGGAGTCCGTGTAGGCATCAATTTCGTGTATGTTGATAAAAGTCAGCTGGTTTTAGGAGGTAAGTATTATGCCTTGTAGGACAAAAGACTGGCAAATTGCCGAAAAGCAATCGGGAACATTTTCGATTCTCTCTTCTGTCGTCGCTTCTTCCAGAACAATGATGTGAAGTTCCAAAACGCCGAGCATGCATGATGATGATGATTCGAACCTTCGATACTTTCGTCGGAGCCCAATGCCCTTCCAACTTCCAACTTCCAACGGCAGAGAGCAGTGAAGTCTCACTGGTACAAGTACCGGTACGAGAGAAGAGAGAACAACAACTTCCTGGAAGAATCAATCTCGAGTCGACCATCAGCTCACAAAACAATACCAATACTGGTGTTCTCATCAGAGGCTTCTCGTGGTAGCTCATTATAATCGTCCTTTCTGTCTACTTGCTAACTTCTGCATCATGACAGCCTTTTATGCCAGCCAGGAAACGTCTTCCGAGGAGGGGAAGAATACTAGTCATGGCAAAGTGGTGGTACAACAGGAAGTTGTGTCCACACTACATGATGGATCGGGCTCCGAAGAGTCCGTCTCCTTGCCTAAATCTGCAGATTTGCCAACAATTCTGAGCAATTGGAATGCCAAAGAGTCAATAATTAATCCTACCCCTCGCGGTAGCGGGCAAAGCACCCCTACTATCATTTCCGAAGACGACGAAGCCGAAACTGCTCCAGTGGGATTGAAGCCGCTCGTGAGATCTTCGGCCATTCGAATGAGCTCCATGTTGGTCAAGCCACGTGTCGTTTCTGCTGTCAGCAGCAAAGCCATATTCAAAGAAGCCTACACTGGCAGCAAGAAAAAGGTGCAGCAACCGAAGACAAATATCGGCTTTCCGCTTCCTGTGCCGCCAAGACTCCCGTCGGTAGGCGCAGGCAAGGTGATTGTCAATAAAAGCAGCAAGAGATGAAGCTACGCCGATTCCTCCGCAAGGTGGCGCTGGGGTCATCATACTGCGATTGAGCACTCCAGCAATTGTCTTTCATTGCTATTGTTGTCTGCATTCACCCCCAGAAAGGGAACGGACGGTGTGTCTCGCCCGCGTTGTCCAAGTCGCAACTGATCGGCTTCTGGGTGAAAAGGCAGTTGCGATGACGAAAACGATCACGCAAGGGCCAGCCACCACCGATGATTTCATGTATGTGCGCACTTCTAGCCACATATTCTAAGCGCTTACGAACGACGAGAGCTAGAGTGCTGCAACTCGATACTCGATGCGGGTATAAACAAGTACAAAGATCTTCTCGAAAGATAATCCAATATAAAATCAATGTTGAAACGAGTATACTGCTACGGCTACTTTTGCTTTGCTAATGCGAGGTTATATTATTATTATGAGGCACTATGATACAGCAAGTTGCAGAAAATGAGACATGAACGAATCATCATCCAATTGTCTGATGTTTAGTAGGCGTTCTTGGAATCACAACACAGTATTAGTTTCAATATGTGGCTGTAGTGCTGTACTTGTACAGGGCACCGCACATGGCTGTCTACTCGCAGAGAATCGATATCATGCTCCTCTAACTAGAGTAGTCTCCCGTTGCATTGCGCTTGCTTCGAGATTGATTTTTTATAAACCCTCGCCCCCAACCAGCAGGGGATTGGAGCCTGAGGCACCCCCTGGTGGAGCCTCTTCGGATCCAACACTTCCCAACAGCTGCGACAGCCACTTTTGAACTGTGGGGTCGTTATGAAGATGTGGACCAAAGGTATTGTCTCGTAGTGAGTTTGGCAAGCAGGTCTTCAAGGCTTCGCGCGCTCGGGGATGGTCCGCCAATCGAAGGTAACATCGGACAACATGCTTCAACAGACGAACGGATGGATGTACCTGGAGTAATTGCACCATATTGGCCAGCACTGTACTGACCGCATAGAACCTTTCGGCGGTGGCACAGACATAGTTCAAGCCGGTTTCTTCTAGTAAGATCTTTTGTACGATAAATGTGGCGACTGTCTTGGACAGTTCGGAACCAGTCTCCATGATACGGAGGCAAAGAGGAATGATTTCAGTGCTCAACAAAAACGAAATAACTTCCGTGTCGTCCACCTTGACCAGGGCTCCAATCACTCCAAGACTTGTCAAGCGCAAGTATTCGAAAGGTCGCGATTTCGATTGTGTGTTTAGAAAAGGGTACAAGTATAGTGGGATCTGTGCCGCCAAAAAGGGTTGTCGAGTATCTGCATGACTCGCCACACACTGTAGCAAGGCCAGCGCATTGCACACTCGGTTGCTTGCATGGGCCGTAAGTGTTGGCGGTGTCAACAAGGGGTAGATCGACACAATTTCCTGCAATAACGCGGCCACTGTCCCCGTGGAATGCCATAAAATCGGCGCCAGATCTGCAAAGGATTCTCGCTTCTTGGAGAGCTCCAGCAAAACGACTTCTCTCTATGAAACAAAAGCAGGTGTGAGACCTGGTGGGGCGTGGAGGTTTGTGATGAATCATCAATTCCAAGCATTTCGACATACCTGTTCCGAGTTGGTCAACTGCATCACCAATGGAAGAAGCTCTTCCATTCCACCGCCGGCGGCAGAGGTCGGGAGGGCAGCGCCTCCGGCGCCGGAATGGGTGGAACTTGCTGATGCGGTGGATGCCATTATTTTAGAATATGAACAATGTGTAACTGAATAATACCTTGATGTGGAGTTGCGGCAGTGAGATAGGAGGAGGGAGTACGGTGGGCGCCATTGTCCATGCATTCATTCATCGCATGCCTCTCATGCATCATGCATCTATTGCGATCGTCGTGGCGGCTTTCTCTACTCGATTAGTACTGTACCGGTAGTACTGTACGATACTGTCGCTCTACTGCATTACTACGTAGCTACCAGTAGAGAGAGCTGTACTACTACAGTACCGGTACAGTGCTACTACAGCAATGTATCCTGTACGTACATACGGTACCGGTACCGAACGCACGGGGGCAGACACCCCTCTGCTGTCCCTCTCTACCAGGTACCGTACTACGAATAGTGTGTATCCATACCGGTACCAGGTACGGTACGTACGTGTAGTAACACTGGGTTTTACAGGTAGGAGGTAAGAGTGAGTCTATCTAGTCATCCCCTCAATCCCAAGCAAGGGTGAAAGTGGTCGTTCGAATTATGTACTCGTTTCTCGTATTTCTTTCCGTCTTACTTCGTCTCCAGGTACTCGTAGAGTACTACCTCAATACCTGACTATTACCTGTGGTCTTTCTCTTCCATCTCGACGACTCCTCACAATAGATCCCTCGACATTATTGCCAACTATTCGCGTACGGCTCAAGCAAGTCAGCATCCTCTAGTCTCTACTAGTTCCATAGGAAGAACGTGAGAAGTGAGAAGATCGACCCAACCGTACCCTACTGGTACGCCTGAAAGATCACCTCCCGCCCGATCCATTTTTGCGATCATAATATTATCTAACTACTCCTACCGGTAGTTGTGAAACATGGTGTCGGGCGAGATGAGACAAGTTGGTGACGACAAGTCATACAGTAGTGTGCCCACCGTCGAAGACTTTGAAGAACGAGCAGAGGTGTCAGCTCAAGGGTTCACTGCCCTAGCGAACGGTTTTTCAATGTCAGGTCTCTGGAATTTTCTAGTCTTTGGGTGGTTCACGCCAGTACTGGAGCGGATGAGGGAGCAACTGGCCATGGGCAGCTCCCCGGATTTGGAGGACGAGAGCATCCCACCTCTGCGGACAGAGGATTCTTCGACTTTGTTGCTCAAAGATTTCAAAGAGTTGTGGCGACAAGAGCAGAATTTAGATATGGAGGAGGACCCTTCCCTTACACGCTGCTTGTGGAAAGTCCTCTCTCCACTCTTCATCCGTGCGGGGATGCTGAAGGCAGTCCATGATTGTCTGCAGTTTGTTGGTCCACAGGTCCTCAATGGACTCATTGAGTTCTTAAGAACACCCACCGATAATCTGTCTCGCGGGCTCGCTCTGACGGCAATTGTAACGGTTGCTCAGCTGGGTATGAGTTTGTGTTTACGGCATTACTTTTTCATGTGCTATCGAGTCTCTCTACGAATGCGAACCGTGGTTCTGCTGGCTATCTACGAAAAGGCCTTGACCATCGATCCGTCCTACTATCAAAACCATCCTATTGGGCAAGTCACAAATCTCATGTCGGTGGATACGCAGCGGCTGCAAGACGTCATCAGCTATCTCCATGCTGTCTGGTACTCGTTTCTGCAGATTGCACTCTCCATGTACTTCTTGTGGCAACAGCTGGGACCGAGTTGCTTGGCTGGAGTCATGGTGATTCTTTTGAGTATACCTTCCACTGCAGCCGCGGCGCAACTAATGGGCCGCCTTCAAAAGAAGTTAATGACCCGTAAGGATGATCGGGTTCAAACGAACCAAGAAACAATTACCAACATGAAGGTGGTCAAGCTTCAAGCGTGGGAATACCCCTTTCGCGAGAAAATTGTAGAGTTGAGACGTCTGGAGATACGACAGCTTTTTATTTATTCCTTGGGGAAAGCCTTGACTTGGCTTCTAGCGAGTGCTGTCCCATTGATGATTGCTCTTGCAACCTTTGGTGTCTACGTGACAATTGCGGGACATTCTTTGGACGTGGCATCTGCGCTGACATCTCTCGCCTTGTTTGAAATATTGCGTTTTCCTTTGTTTATGGTACGTATATTACTTTCCTTGTTTGCACTGGTCCCCCATCGTTGTTCTCTCGCTCACGAGGTAGCGATGACCCACTCGTACTGTATAGCTTCCGAACGTGATTAATCAGCTTGTGGAAGCAAAAGTAGCGATGAAGCGGATAGAGGAGTTTCTGAACGCGCCAGATCATCAACCTACCAAGATTTTGGACGATCCTTCCAAGGTCATTGAAGTGAAGAACGGGGCATTCAGCTATCGAAATTTGATCAGACAAAAGAAGACAAACGCCTCGCTGAAAGAGCAGTTACAGCAAACGGAACAGGAACTTTTGCTCATGAAAGCGATGTTGAACGATGCCGAGGACAAGTTGGCAAGACTTGAAGGACGACCAAATTACAAACGATATGGGACGAGCAGTAGCAATGGCTCTTTGGCAGGGGACGATGACGAAGTTGCTGCCGTAAAGTTCCTTTCTCTGAGACAACTTGATTTCGAATGTGAGGCGGGCGAGTTCGTTGTGGTTGTTGGTAGGGTTGGGTCTGGAAAGAGTACTTTTTTGAAGGCCTTGCTTGGGGAGGTCGGAGTAGTTACCGGTGAGGTGAAAGTTCGTGGTAAAGTGGCGTACTTTGATCAAAAGCCCTTCATAATGAACGACACCGTGAAAGGCAACATACTGTTTGGGAAATCAGACGATAATGAAGAACTCTACAAGCATGCGATCGAAGTGAGCTCCATGGTGCATGATTTAGCGCAGCTCCCTGACGGAGACCAGTGCGAAATCGGCGAGAGAGGAATCACACTAAGTGGAGGACAAAAGGTAAGAGCAAGGGATGGTGCGACAACTCAACGCGGAATTCTCTCGATTTGAGTCTAATCATGTTGTCAAATACAGGCAAGAATTTCATTGGCTCGTGCAGTTTACCATGACGCCGATGTCTCGCTTCTTGACGATTGTCTATCAGCGGTCGACGCTCATGTCGGTAGGGACCTTTTTGATCACTGTATAGTAAAAACCTTGCTGGGAAGAGGGCCGGATACTAACAAATCAAAGAGAAAGAACACCGTCATTTTGGTCACCAATGCTCTTCAATACCTCAGCCACCCGTTGGTGGATCGTATTGTGGTCTTGGAACATGGTGTTGTGGTCGAGTGTGGGTCTTACGCAGAGTTGTCGGGACGGAAGGACTCGCAGTTCCAAACTCTACTGAGCGCCTTCACAGACGGGATGTCGGGTGACTATGGAGGTGGTAAACATCAATTTGAAGCTGATACTGCAGCTGATCCCGATTCAGAGCAATTAACTCTCGCTGATGTGGACCTCAATGCTAGTGAAAGACAACCCACCAAGCTTCATCACGGGGAAGAGGTCGATGAAAAGAAGCAACAGAAGCTGATGTCCGACGAAATGGCTGAGAGAGAGGTTGGTAAAGTTGGACGCGAGGTTTACCTTACCTGGGCGAATGCCGCTGGAGGACTATGGGTGATTCCAGTCGTGCTTCTGATCTTTGCGCTGGGTGAAGCCACTTCCATTTTATCCAACTGGTGGCTAACGTACTGGTCACACACAGCAGACACCTCCAGCTCAAGCCAACTGTATTTTCTTGGTATCTATGGAATCATCAACGTTTCGGCCATATTTGCAGAATTCCTTCGACAGGTTGTGGTTGTACTCTTCGGCCTGCAAGCTTCAAAGACCGTAAGTGCCGTCCTTTTGAAAAGGAAGCTCGAGGCGGAAGATCTCACATTCTCTATCTTTCTATCTCCAGTTGTTTGCACTTTTGTTGGATTCGACCCTGAGTGCACCGATGGCATTCTTTGACACCACCCCAGCCGGAAGAATCATGAATCGCTTCAGTAAAGGCAAGTCTTGTTTTTCGCAAACATTTGTCATCTTTTTGCGCCACCTATCTAACCAACCGACCCCTGTTGATAGATATATACACCCTCGATGAAGGTTTACCAGCATCGTTTCAGATGTACATCAGCTGTCTCTTTTCCGCCGTCTCTACTCTTGTTGTCGTTACATATGTTACACCTGCTTTTGCATCAGTTTTGATTCCTATCATTTACTACTACCGACAACAACAAGCATATTTCAGTCAATGCTATAGAGAATTGAAGCGAATCGACTCTGTCACAAGAAGCCCAATTTATGCTTTATTTGGTGAGACCTTGGACGGACCGGCAACAGTTCGAGCCTTTGGGGCGCAGCATTCCTTGTTTGTCCGAATGAGCAAGCTGGTAGATATCCAGCAGCACGCCTTTTACTTGACTCAGGCTGGACTATGTTGGCTTGCGGTTCGTCTGGAATTGATCGGCACAATCATCATCACCGCTTCGTGTTTGGCAGCCGTATTCCAGAAGAGAAATTTTCTCGAAGGCGACGCAGTTTTTGCGGGCTTGGCTGGGCTCGCCATCTCTTATGCTCTCAATGTCACCCAAACTTTGAATTGGGCTGTTCGAGTCGGGTCTGAATTTGAAGCCAACATGGTTTCCGTCGAACGCATCAGGCAATGTAAGTTGATTGGTTCAGAGTTTCCACTTCAGTTTTTGTTGCTCATATTTTTCTCGAATAGATTGTAACCTGGAAAGTGAAGCAGCGTCTGAAACTGATATCGATAAGGCTTTGGACGATGATTGGCCGTCAGGGGGAGGAGTAGAATTCAAGAATTCAAAGCTCCGATATCGACCTGGGCTGCCATTGGTGCTCAAGGGTCTGGATCTGAGGATCCCAGCTCGAAGCAAAGTAGGAATTGTCGGTCGAACTGGCGCAGGTGCGTAATGGAAACACACGGATCGCTACACTTTTACGTCCCTCACACAATGATTGCCTCGTTCCGTCCATAGGCAAATCAACTTTGATGGCAGCATTGATGCGCCTCGTGGAGCTCGATGGCGGCCGCATCGTCGTCGGTGGACTAGATATTAGCAAACTTGGTCTCAAACGATTGCGTTCCAGTATTGCAGTGATTCCTCAGGATCCCGTTCTATTCTCGGGATCTGTGAGAACTAATCTCGACCCATTCGAGCAGCACTCTGATGATAAATTGATCGGAGTGTTGAAACGAGTCGGCTTGTGGGTTACGGAAGAATTCTCGTGCATTAGGAAGTTGGATGAGGATGTCTTGCAGGATGGCGAGAATTTTTCAGTGGGTCAGCGGCAACTGCTCGTTATTGCTCGTGCTCTACTGGACGGAGCTGGTCTTGTCATATGCGATGAGGCGACAGCTGCAATTGATGCCGAGGCCGATGCCAGAATCCAGCGAGTTCTCAGGACCGATTTCGCGAATGCAACAACCCTGACGGTTGCGCACAGACTTAACACCATTATGGACTCAACTCACATCCTCGTCATGGCCGATGGGCAATGTGCAGAGTTTGATACTCCATCGAATCTTCTATCAAGAGGAGGTCTGTTCAAGGATTTGGTCGACAAATGGGAAGAGGAACATTAGAAGATGATTCGGAGAAATCTAAATGCCACATGGCGAAATCTCGGGGAAACACGAAAGATTTATTGTGCCCCGATCATCTCGCCTACAGTATCTCCTCACTCTTTCAGTGGGTTCGCCAACAACGAGTACTACACCTTTTTTTTTATTTTAAAAAATGGTCGTTTTACTGAGTTCGCCTCGGAGTAATTGAGACTATCCCTTCTTATTCATGCATGCATGCACGAAAAACGAAAACCCAAAATTACGATAGAAAAGAGCATCTCAAAGTTACCCTTACAAAGTCTCGATCATCACCATCAACATTACACTGGAAGAAGAAACAATGCCACCCAGTCTTTTATCTTTACAAATACCTTTCTTGGACGACCAAGACCTCCCTGATGGAGTTGGATTATTTACAGGTGGGAGAAGCAGCTCTTTCAACACCGATGAATTCTCAGCTCCACTGAAAGATGAAGCCAGTCTCTGCTCGCGCACCGAAAAAAGCAGAAAGGATGAAATTTGCCACCCAGTAATTATTCGAGAAAACAGCTTGGCTAGTATTCACGAGGATAGGAACATTCGAGGATCAAGTTTTGGGCAACAATGTGATCAGCAAAACGAGAAACGAAGAAGATCAAGGCGTTCCAGCCTTGGAGATGCTCGCCTGGTAGATGATTCATCAAGTGGACTGGGCAGGGAGTCACAGATCAGTGACACTTCCGGATTTCCCGTTTCTACAGGGCCCGCCCCGCAACGGCGAAGAAGAGGGGCTCAACGAAGAAGGAGCTTGGGTCAACTGACGATGGAGCAAGGGACGACTACCCATTATCACACTGCTAACTTCAGTGGTGATGGGTTTCCCGTGATCTCCACAGGCCGACGCAGCCGTCGGAACAGCCAGGAAAGACGACCAAGTCGAGAAGAGAAAGACGGAAAGCGGTCGTCTCGAATGGAACGAGTCGATGCAATGCCCACTCGCCAGAGGAGGTCGAGCACGGGTGATTTGAGAACAGCCGGATGCGTTGAACAAGAGAAGGTCAAATCAAGTGCGTACGACGAGATTCTAGCAATCATTTCCGATCATTCGCGGATTCTACTCGCGGACAACCATATTCAGACTTTGGATTCTGGAATAGTAAACAGCAGTGAGGCTCTACAGGACCCAGGTGTTCGTCGTAGGCGAAGAAGTGGCTCAACGTCAAGTCGATCACGACCAAGACGGTCGGCGAGTCGAACACCAGGAGTTGATGACGCCTCGCAACCTGTTTGCGGTATGCCCACAGAGATCAATCCAGCGAGAAGAAAGTCTCTAAGCAGTCGTTCTCCCTCTGTTGGTCGACGGTCGGGGCGTAGAAGTTCACTGGACAACTCTCGCCCCTCCGTCAACCCGGGGAGCTTAGCCCGACAAAGTACTGATACTCGAACGAGAAGACGATTTTCAATGGACGGCACCTCTCGCATCAGAGGCGCCTCTAAGGATTCTTCCCGAAGACGCAAATCTATCACTCCACCTCCTCCGCGCCGATCAGGACGCCAGGCATCGCTTGGCGGCTCCCAGCGTTCCGTTCGGTCGAAGAGCCCCGAGGTCGCCCCACGAAGTAATAATAATATGATAACCGCCACAGGAAGAGAAACGTCGATGGATTACGATTCTCGTACTATTATTGACAATGGGCGACGGGTAAGGCGGACGGCGAGGCGTCATTCGGTTTCGTCAGGCATTGCTCACCTTTATGCTGGTGCGGGCGAGTCAGCCCTCATTGCTGTGGCCGATTGCTGAACACAGGGGCAATCAACCAGTCTACCCCAAATCAGTCGAAGAGCAACAAGAAATGGACCGCCAGTTCTCTAGTAATCTACTCATATTAGTTATCGAGATCTTCGTACCACATATTTATTCTTCTTTCTTTGAAGCATATCGATTGGGCAAAGACTTCCAACACTCCCCGTACGCAGTTTCCAGACATTCATGCTCCAGTGCGTACTTGGATAAATGTAGCATGCAACTCGTTTCAAACATAAATGCGAGCCCACCCGAGAAAAATGCGGGTTTGTCGCATGGGTCCGCCACCGCTCTATCGTAGCTTGCCGCGTCGGGGCCATGCGCTGTCATACACGAATGAAGCGATCCTCCGCCAGCAGAGAATCCTTTCTTTGCATCGTAACTGCCTTCAATCAGTCCCATAAACTCGGTCATCGTATTGCGATGGAACCATGGGGGTCGAAAAGTATTTGGGTCGGTACTCATCCAGCGCGGCGGGAAAATGACAAAATCGCAGAGAGCGGTTCCTGTTTCGTCCCCGACGCACGTCAATACTGTGTATATGGAAGGATCCAGATGATCATAGGAAACTGAATTGATAGCGCAGAACTTTGTCAAGTCGTACTTGAAGGGTAGATAATTACCATGCCAAGCGACGACGTTCAACGGCGTCGACGATATCGCTTTGCTCCAAAGTTTGGAACCGAATTTGTTGTACAGATTGGCGTTGGAATGTGCCGTGACTTGCTCCAATGATTCATACCAGGCTACAGGGTACTGAAAGTCTCTGGCATTTGCTAATCCATTGCTTCCAATGGGTCCCAATTCTGGCAGAACAAAGTGCCCCTTGAAAATTTCCAGCACGTAGCCCCTCTTTCTTACATCGGACTCAGAATCAGCCACATGTACGGTGAAGGTGATGCCTCGAGGAATCACACAAATTTCAGTGGGTTGAACACACAACCGACCCATCTCCGTCCGAATATGCAAAACCCCCTCTTGTGGAACGATCAAAAAGTCTCCATCCGAATTGTAGAAGTAATCCTTCATTCCCTTTTGAAAGAGATACACGTAGATTGCCAGTCCAGTCTTGGTCGCAGGTTCCCCCGAGGAACCCAAGAGATGCATTCCCGAAAGGAAGTCTTTACCACCCCATTCCTTATCTTCGAATGGTTGCCATCGCAACGGGTTGGGGTCCAAGATCCCCGCGGTTGGATCAGAGCCTCCTAAGAATTTTTCTGTGGATTTGAAAGGATTCACATTGTGAATGACACTGGGCTGCTGGCGATACAACCAAGTTCGCTGGTTGACGTGTCGGGGTCGTGTAAAGGCAGTTCCCGACAGCTGTTCCGCATACAAATCAAAGGGAACTCTGCGAGGGTTGTTGCGACCTTTGGGTAGAGCGCCCTCCGAGGCCTCGCTTTCGAAAGAGTTGGCGTAGCCAGTTTGATACACGAGCTTGTCCTTCATGGTGATGGTAGCTGCCGAAGATGCTCGCCGAATCAAATTATGTGACTTTCAAAGGATTGTATGCTTGATCGAGATCTTGGTTCTTATTGTAGTGACTGGATCGATGTCAACTGCTGTCTTGACGATGATGCTGTCTGTCAAGAGTCAAGAACAACAGAACAACAGCATCCGTTTGGATTTTACGAAATTGTTCATCTTTTCCTCGCCATTTTGGGAAGCCTGGCATCATCGAATTCTTCGTAGAGATTCTACCTGTATGTACGTACGTTCGACTCCGTACTACACTGTACGAGAATACCTATTGATTCCCGCATGACCAACTCTTATAGTCCGATAACACTGAATTTCACTACCGGTTCGTACCTGGTACCGACTGTATGATGTTCGAACTCGTTTGGACCTCTGCCGACTCTCTCTAGTTTACATAGTTCTGGCTGAAGACATGATATGCTGTATAGGGGGGTCGGGTAGAGGCAGAGTTTGTGGTATAGTGGTACCACGGTAGTCAATGTCTATAGTTTTAGTAACATAGCATGAATGCATCATCGATCCAACGAACAACTACAAGTACAGTACCAGTACTGCGTCATCGACGGCGGCGGTTTTGCTGGAAGTATTTCCTTTGAATGTATCGTAATCCCAGCGTCATTCCCAGAGACCATATAATCGCCAAGGAAGCGATCAGATAGAGAGACTTGAGACGATTGCGACCGAAATTCGGCACCAATTCTTGCAGAAAATCAATGACAATCTGTTGATTTTCTCCAACGCCACCATTCACGTTGACCTGTCCCCAACGTTTTGGGTCCAAGCCAAAGGCGTCCCCTAGAATCTTTCCAGCGTTTGGGTCCAGGATTGGCACCTCTACCATGGCGTGGGATGGATTGTCTTGGACAAATTGTCGGACACGCGCGTGGTGTCGATCGTAAATGTCGCGCATAATCAACGCCATTTCGGTATCGTTATTTTTATCCTCGGGCAATGAGTCTAGCTCCCCGCGGTGATAGAATTCATTTACAAAGTGCCAGTCTGTTTCGCCGTCTGCCCAAGACTGAACCGAGTGGATCCAAGAATCAAAGGGCCGAGTGTTCAAAATAAAGGTGGCATTGGGATAGTGTTTGTGTATGTCGTCCAGGTTGAAGTACTGCGGGAAAAACATGCGCTTGCCGAACTTTTCACGTGGATCGAAGGAATCTTCCAAGTCAAGTTCACCATCGTCCAGAAGCAAGCCACGGATGCCTTCACTTTTATTCCACACGATTGGGCGAGGGCCGTTTATCTCCGCGTACACGTCGAAGTTCCCACAGTTGTGAAATATCGATCGATTCCTATTTAGATTCTTCAACATGCAAGCCGACATCAAACCGGGTCCACCGCTCTGAGCCCTGAATTGATTTCCGCAGCAATACTGTCGTTGACAAAAATCAAGAAGAAGGAGAAGGACGGGGCTGTGAGATGGGGTGAAATCCTACAGCACAACATGATCATATTGTATCCACGAACATTGAATCAACGTCAGGCTTTGACTACGTACCCAGTGTTGGCATTTAAAATATTGTTCTCGTTGGGATCGAAAGAATTGAAAAATAGAGCTCGTTCCCGCCTTGGGGAAGCCCACAACGATAACAGGTTTGGGAAGCAACATAGAAGGTGACGAGGAAGAATCTGAATCCTGATCGTCACTACTCCTATGTAACAACCTGTGGTGCTTCCGGTGACGACGATGAGTGTGACTCCGATTCATAGGGCTCTGATTATTCATGCGTTGTTGTAGACTTGCGTTCAAAGACTGGCTGACGATTTTTTCAACAAGATTCATTGCTGGGTTTTCGTCAAGCCCCTGCTCGTCATGCCGCTCGTCATGCATCCTCTTGCGTCGTTCCAACATTTTCGCGTGGCGCTTTCGGATCGATTCTTTCAACTGCTGTCGTCGTAGGCCCCTCAAGGGATTGGAGTCCAAGTCACCGTCACCATATCCGTAAGATTGATAATCGAATGGACTGACGCTGTCTTCAAAAAGATCAGAAACAGCCACCAGCAATCCAGAGATCCACAGACAGAGGAGAGTGATCGCGATGCGTCGTAAACATCGGGGATCCAACATCTTGTTCTCTTCTCGTAGCTATATGTACTAAGTAGCGAAAAGAATGACGATGAGTTCTACCGGTACCTCCTATGTCGTCCACCGTCCTTGTCCGAAAAGCAATTCTACAAGTTGTACTGTAGCTTTATGGGTAATGTTTCGGTTGGCAACACAGCAGCCCCTCTGTACGTACTACCAGTTGTATCGTAGCTATTTTATTGTTGTGATTTGTGGTCGGCTTTTGAGTTAGCGGTTTGGGTTGTTGCTATTGCCGTGTGCAGTGTGCCGGCGCGCCAGCCTCCTTATTTCCACGAAAGATGAAAAAATTAAATAATCGGCAGTTTCTTTACGAAGTTGGATCAAGTGGTTGGATATTTTGGAACGCCAACGCGCGCCAATGCGGTTTGCTTGCGCGGCCGGCGTGGACAATAATTACAGGTATGTGACGGTTAAAAAAATTCAATTTGGACAGGGAGTGGTCGAATTAGTCCCACGGTGTCAACGACGACGACCGACTTATTCGACGACACCCCGGACATGCGGTACCTGGTACTTTCGAACTTCGAACTGTTGTCTCGTAATCGACGATCGACGCGTCCACCATGATGATGCCATCCCCATCACCCATCATTAATCTTCCTTATTGTCAATCAAAATCAGCGACTAATGCCTTGCACGTAGGTTTTCTTCGATACAAGTACAGAGTATCTTGTTATAACTCATCATGGTTCAGAATCATCATTCGTTAACGGAAGAAATCCAAGCCATCTTGGGCGCCTTGGTGGGAGGTGCCAGATATGGCTTTAAAATTCGTGTTCCCCACGCGCTGGTGATGACGGTTTTGTTTCGGAGAGACTTGACATCCACCGAAAAGATTCGCTCGGTAACCAAGTTGGCCTTGGAACATGCCACCAATTTGGCTGCCTTTGCCACCGTTTATAAGGTCAGTTTTTTCTAAATAATGTGATCCATGAAACTGTGCAATAATAGCTAGTGCGTTGAACTCATCCGTTTGGAATTTCTGTTTCGACAATAATTTATGAATGAATGAATGAATCCAGACGATTTTGGCATTATTCAAAAGAGCATCACGATACCTACGACACCACGAAATGGATGCCAAGTCAATAGGACGGACAATTTTGGCTATGATTGGTAGGTTTCGCCAAGCAGTGGGTGCGGTGATCTAGAACTTGGCAAATTATTTCTTACCATTCTCATCTTTCCCAGTCGACGGGCCTTCGCATCATATTCCGCCAGCCTTGGCGCCCGCCGGGGAACCCGATCGATACTATCATTCTTTTGTTGCGGGCTGGTTAGGTGGATATTTTGTCTGGGGTCGCTACTCATCAGTGAATCATCAAATTGTATTGTACTTGGCGTCCCGGATACTGGTAGGTTTAGTCAAACGGGGATGGGAGCAGATCCATGGGACGCCCCACCATCACCCCTCTTCTGCTTTGCAGCATCCAAAACTTTATCCTTTCATGGCAGCTACCGTCTGGGGAATCGTAATGGCACTATTTGAAGAAAGTCCACATGTACTTCATCGGTCACTAAGAACGAGTATGGATGAAATTTATCGCTATCAGCTATCTAATTTGTCCGCACGGTCAGAAGAACGGTCAGAAGACAAACGTGACAGCTAACTCAATCTTCCGAACTCGGTGGTAACTTTGTGTAGAAGTGAGCTGCATACAGGTTGGACTTTGTGACTACCAGTTGACCTACTCTTCGTTATTATCAGCACAGGGGGTCAACGCTAAAATATGGACCACAGGCTATCCAAGCCACTGGACCGTGGGCGGTCTTTGTAGTAAAAATCGCCGGTGTAGTCAGCAACTGCTGGCCAATCATCGACCGAACGAAAACCATATCTGGACTTTAGCTCCGAAAAAGCATCGGAACCACTAGGACCAAGATCCGCGCAAGTGACTCCCTCTGCGTCAATGGATCGTCGGACGAGCTCGTAGACACTGTGAAACCACACATAATTTTGGGCGGCTGTATCATCCGCGTAGAACCATTGCCCTCGGATTGTCTTGCCTTTGCGTACTTCATGCGCAATGGCAATCACTTTTCCAGTCGTTGAATTGCGATACTCGTGTATTTCTCCAGTCATTCGAGTAGTGCCAATGTATCGCGAAATGCCTTCTCCCAAGGCGTCGAGGAATCCATAGGTGCCACTCAGCAGTCGAACCTCATGTGCCACCACGCAACGAAAATGGGCCAGCGACGAGTGTGGGGCTGGTTTTCGATCTAAAATTGGTTTGGTTGTGACGGTGAAGTTTTGTTGAAGAGCTCGCGCTATGGTTCGTCGGCAACCCCGCGGCAAACTCTTGACCCAGTCGTCCACACTGGTAATATTCTTGAGCTCGAGCAACGCATGTGGTCGAGTTTTGAATTGCCCCGTCCATTGACCAGCTCCCATGGCTCCCAAGGAATAGTATTCCCTATCTCCAATGGGAAGGGGATCTCCTACCCGTTCTTCCTCCTCTGGTATCATGGCTTCCGCCTTTCTCAACATTTGCATTGGTTCAGAATTTTCTGGGAGATTCCCAAAAACTGCGGCAAAAGCCACCATCAGATTGTTGTATTCAGGGACACCCGCAAAAGCCTGGGTAACCCAGGCAAAAAGGGAGGCGACCTCTTCGTCATCCAAAGTAGGCTCAATCTCCACGGTTTGTCGAGCATCTAGAGCTCGACCACGGTTGCCGACGACGCTTATCAGGCATCGTGCGGTTGACGAGCAAGGAGGTGCTCTCACAAAAAATGCCGTGACTATCGGAAGGACCAAGAAGAATCGTAGGACTCGGAAAGTTGGAATGGATGCCATGGCTAACATTTCAGTGGTCGGCCGTGGGCTTGCTACGAAAATGATGAGAAAAGGAGAAGGAGAGACGGATGAACTACGATGAAAATAGAGGAAAGCAAAGATTTTCGTCGTTGTATAAGCCGTGTCGCGCGGGCGCGGGTCACCGGAAATAATTTTTGCCACGAATTTTCTTCGTCGCGCCCACGCGATAACACCTGCTGTAGTAACTACCTGTCTGGCAATGGATCACTGTCACCAAATTAAACGACTGACGTTACGAATCGTCGGTAAGTATGTTTAGGTAGAGTGTGCTGTGTAATGGTATGACCTTCAGAGCTGTTTATGATCATTTCAGACCTTGGCCCATTTTACATAGTAATATCACGAGGGAGTCCCTCGCGATAATGCTAGTTAAATTTGGCCAAGCTCTAAATGATCATAATCAGCTCTGAAGGTCCTTTCCCTCTTGCAGCACGTTCAACCAAAAGATACTTAGATGATTCGTAACCTCAGTCGATTAATTTGGTTATGGTGATACATTGCCAGACAGGTAGTTACTACAGCACGTGTTATCGCGTGGGCGAGACGAAGAAAATTCGTGGCAAAAATTATTTCCGGTGACCCGCGCCCGCGCGACACGGCTTATGCGTGGTTGGAACTAGCAAAAAAGAAGATTACGTCATCACAGAAATTTGACTTCACGGACTTCAATGCACCGCTTGGCCGACGGGATCCCTCGTGCGACGCACTGAGGGATGGCGATTCGCAGCGCTCGCGCGGAATAGATATTACGCGCAGAGTTTTGAACCCCGCGGAAATTCTGCGAAGAAGCGCGTCATTCCGCGCGAGCGCTGCGAATCGCCATCCCTCACTCGATGGAGCGAGGCGAGAGACCCCCTCTACGTACCAGTACCCGGTACCCGGTAGACTACTTTATTGTACTGACCGTGTACTACAAGTTCATAGTAGGATTTTGGAAATAATCTACTGGCAGTGAACGCTACTACTTAAACCCGCATGAGTTTTGCCGTATCACCAAGGCTGTTTGTAGTAGCAATCACATCAGGAATCAACCTGAAGCAAAACGGTCAATCCTCGAGCCTGCTCCCTTCCCATGTTGGGATATCAGGTGCATACTAGCGTTGAATGAACGATAACACAGCATTACAATAGCCTTCCGGATCTTCGTGGGCCAAGCTGACACGTCCCCCAATCGAAATTTCGTTGCCACCATGCCCATTTTCTTCCACGAGATCACGAAACGTTTTCTGTGGTTCGATCGATGATGATTCATCATTATTTGTAGCCTTGCGTTTCGACTTTTGCCAGAACCAGCTCCGTGCTTTGTTTCTTCGTACATCGCGTCCCTTGATGACATCGATTCGTATATTCTTTTTGTTTTTCAGCGCATCTAAACTTCTCTGGCATCCATCTTGAAGGGTTCCTGCCAAAAATGCAAACGTCGAATAACGACTCATGCCTCCCCGAGCAATTGCAGTCTGGTAGCAATTCGACCTCCAGGTCTCTCCCAAATTATCTGGATTGGCCACAAGATTCTTCTCGCTGAACGTTTGAATGAATTTTCCTTTGTTTCTACAAGCGTACCACCAAAAGAGTCGACCAACCACGCCGCACAATCTTGCATAGGCTTTCGCAACCTTGGAGCTATCCGAAGCATTGAGAAAGAAGGGGAGACTCGGAGCCGAGGATATTATCACATTGGAAACCGGCTTACTCAATGGAGAGGTTGGATCCAAGGACTTCTCTGCGACCTGAAGTGCTATTGGTGAACAACCACCATTGGCAACAATACACCATCGATCAACAGATTGTTCAGCTTGAGCGACTTCGATTTTGGCCATAAGGTCGATCAATTGATCAGTCCAGTCCGAAATGTTGAGCATTGGCAAATGTTTTGGAATTGATGATGATGATTCGTCTGAAGTCGATATCGCCGGATCACAGGCACTGCCACTTCCGAGCAGATCCGGTGATAAGATCAAAAGTCGATCGGAACGCTCTGCATCCTTATTGGAACGAAATGCATTCAGAAGCCTCTCATAAAACCAACGTGAAATACCGACACCGATGGGATGCACTAGCACGATCCCAATGGTACTTGATTGTGCCGGATTTGACTCCAGGGTCGGCTCTAGAAGTAGCTTGTCGTATTTGTAGGCATAATTTAGCTTTGTCGACGACTCAAATTCATCCGAGGCCTTTCGGAGCAAACGACGACGGAGGGACCACCGACTCCCTGGCTGCTTACCGAGTTTCTTTGCGATCACACAGGTTGATTGCTCTGTCACAGCATTTACCGGGAGCTGGATGTCCGGTAACTCATCTTCTGATTGCGCGGCTACCAGGCGGCTTGATCTGACCGAATATGTTCGATGGGGAAGAATGTAACCATTTACCACGAGGAGACTCGCGAATATGATAGCCAGGCCTGACGAAAACGCTACAAATTTGCACATTGTGAGCGCTGAGATCCTGGGATGTTGTTGCCTTTGCAGTACTTTTGGTTGGGTTTGTGCTTGGAATGTACCGGTATGTACAAGTACCGGTATGTACCAGGTACAGTATCTTCTTGAAGACCAAGCGCTTCCGATCGCGGTGACAGCAATCGTTTGTACTGGAGAACATAAAAAAGATAAAAGATCGTTTGGATACTTCCATGATTCGCTCGACTCAATCATCAAGTGACGTCAGAAGAGATCTTTGCCGCGCCGCGCCTTTCTGCCTTCTTTTTTGAAACACATCATTTTCGCCACATTCCACCATGGCAAATGCAAGAGTATATGTAATAGTCTATAGCAAGGGCAAAACCAAATAGAGTTATTTTGATCACTATCCCAAAACTTTGAAGGAATCGCCTGCGGTACAATAGATCCACAAAAAAATGAAAATCGACAGGCCAAGCGTGATGGTACTCGTCGTTGCTCCCATGATCGTTCGAATATGTTGCGTCTCGGCGCTGCTGGCAACACAAAGACGCCATGCTGGTGTGGCAACGGCGACGACGACAACGACGTCTCAAAGCCGACTGAGCAGCCTCAACGCTCATTCTCGCCGTGAAGTCTTGTTGGGGAGTATTGCAGCAAGCCAGTTGCTGGTGCAAACGGCATCTGCGATGGAACAGAACCCAGCTGTTTCCCAGCTATTCTCGTCTCAGGCTCCATCCACCACCCTTGAAAGTGGATTGCTGGAGAGCCGAGTCAGAAGCAATGTGCTATTACCTCCTACATATGGAATGGAAGGTCCTGATATTTTCTATCCAGAGTAAGTAATGCGATCTGCAGTGGTTACACCATTCTTACGACCTACTCTCATAGTGTGCTCCCCCTGAAATGGAAGATGGTTCTCTGGCACATGGAAAGTCGCCTCGGAAACAAAAGAGATCCAAGCGCCGTGTGGTATTGCCTTGTTCGGTGGAAATGTTACTTTCATCAATGCTCAAAACGATCTTGGGAATATCTTGCGATATGAAAGCAGATTTCTTGTCGACGGCAAGGGAAGAGTCATTGCAGACCGAGAATTCAACGTGAAGTCGATCGCGAAAGTTGCTTTGGGCGAGAATAGTGTTGTGGATGTTTCGGCTGCAACCCCAAACAAGTTCTCCTGTCTTTTATCTCCGGCGGGCTCACCCTCGATGTTGACTGTTGATTTGATCGTCCTAAACAGGCGGCAAGAACCCGTATCTACATATCAATTCGATTGCAGCGAGGTGGTTCGAGAGATTGCCTCGCCTGTCGATCGACCCAAGCAGACGCCAGCCATATTGAAGGAGATAGAAACGACTTCGCTGTATAGTTACTTTCCGGACACCGACCAAGTGCGCTGTCGACAGCGTTCTGCGGCATTTCTACTTCCGTCCAACGAAAACCCCGTGGCTATGAAAATGTGGCAAGCCAGTGGAGGGCGAGCCATCGATGTGAGATTCTACGATGTCACGTACACTCGTATTTGAGGATCCCTCAGCAATTCATAATGTTCCAAGCTGCTGTTAAGCTCTCTATCGGTTATCAAAGGAATGTCAGTATTCTACAAGTGGTGTGCAGAATTGATGGACCGATACCAGATATTGTTACTACTTAGAACACAAGTGCAAGAGCTACAAGACCAAACAAACTCATTCCTCCAAGCGACGCAGAGCCACTGGTGTCATTCTCGCATGTATCCTTTGAGACACCGAAGGTGCGCCCAAAATCTTCTACGCCTTCGAGCGTTGTCTTCTGGTAGGTAGTATCACAAGGAGGAAAACCAAGGTCATACCCGCAGAACCATGGAAGTTCCATGTTCCATTCTTTGACCTCGATCTTCATGCGGGGGTAATAGTACATGAATGCCATACACATTTCGTCGGCACTTCCAATACCAAAGACTCGCCCCTTTCCGTTGAAGAAACATGTGGTTTTGAATCCGTCACCTGGTTGGATGTCATAGGGGTCCTGTTGGATAGCGGCGTTTCCATTTTGATCGAATTCCCAGTAATCAATAGTGGCTTCCCTAACAACTTCGCCGTCTCGAATCTGTTCGTTTACCATCCGAGCACCAGTCGCATGCATATGCAAATATTCTCGAAGAACCGTGACAGGTTGGCCTACAAGCGAAGAGCACGTTCCGGGGCATTCGAAGGAATGTTGAGACTGACCGTCGCCGACAGGTTGCGAGAACAAATTGACGTTTGGATCTCCAACAGTGAGGATGCCGACCTGCTCGTCCCGAGGCTGGCTTGTCCAGAAGACGCGAACACCGCTGTTGTCAATAATTCCTGGTGTCTTCAGGGCGTTGTTGTAGTGTACTTCGATCTCGAAAGCTTGGAAACCATTCTCTCCAAAAAGAGGGGCTCCAAGATTTTCAGGCAGACTTACAGGACCCTCGCCTGGAGCCCAGACATACACGAGCTCGTCGAAACCTTCGTCGCCGCATTCTCCTTGTTGACTTCCATAAATGATGTAGTGATGCACGTATGCTTCGTTCCCTTCTTGGATCCGAGGTTCGAAGCCGATGAGATTCAAGATATCGGTTGTATTGAGAACACCCTGTTCAATCAGATCATCTCGGGAGACGCAAGCGTAGGCATATTCAGTCTCTTCGGTGGAAATTTCATGATTGATCGAAGCAACAGAAAAAAAGCCATCAGCTTGTTCATCCATTGCCTTATCAAAAGAAGCCCTATCGTCGCCGCTTCCAAAGAAGCGAATCGCTCCACGAGCGCGATTCAAGCCGTGATAGCCCACCTCTGGGCTGTCGCCCCAAGCCGCAATGACTCTATGAGGAGAGACTAGTGTCGAAGCATCATTGAAGATCTTCTTGTCTTGAGTATCGTCTGTATCGAGAAGTCGCTTCAATTCAATCATGATAAAGCCTCCCTCCTCGTCGACGCTGGATGAAAGCAATTCCCAGTCGGAGGAGCAATCATCAGGCTGGGGGAAACGCATGTCGTTGGTGTAGGCGTCCACGATTTCATTGGGCTTGGCTGCTTCAAAGAGAGCCATATCAGCACCAAGCATACCACCGGCTTCAGCGATCCCAAAGCCAACCCAACCGGAAGCGCGAGCAGCGACGGCTAGATAAACATACTCTCCATCTACCTTCCAGTGAATCGCAGCTCCGTTTTCAGGCTGGGTGGGATCTGATCCTTGGAGATATACCATGGCTGTATACTTGGATCCGATATCGTTGTCATCGTACCAGCTGAGGTAGGGATCCGCGTTTACGCCTTCGAAGTGTGTGCAAGCGTCTGAAACGTCTGTAGCACGACTGATCTGGACACCACAATCCAGGAGCGCTTCAGTGTGCCTGAAACAGAAAGCAAGTGGAAGGGCACCAAGAGCGAATTTCATGATTTCGGTGATGGATTACAGCTGTGAAATTGTGAGGAGAGAGGCGAAGAAGATAATATAAACGAATGGTTGTTTGTTGTCTTCCGCACTCCAAGACTGCGAGGATGTTCCAGAGAAAACCAATTCTGGTGAAGCCACGATTTGAATGACGATGATGATTCTTCGCTCAATCTCTGATAGTAGAGTTTCACTACGCAACAAAGATATTTCCAAGTACATGTAGGATCGTAATTGGGAGTAGTCGCATTTTGGCATCTGTGGTTCGTGGCATGTAGTTCTGACGGAATCAAGGAACAAGCAGGAATGTCCCCATAATAATTCATCACGACTCGAATCATTTGACTCGAAAGCTCTGTCTCGCCACAGAAAGGGCTCAGGCGCCTACTTTTGAAACAGAAAGGCAAACCCCACGCAAGATATAGAGGTACATATCATACAAGTACCGGTACCTGGTACTTGTACTGGGCCGTGGGCTGTTGAAATCCGTAAGTTCTCAGCGGTGGTGAGCGGCTTAGGGATTCGGGATAGTGATTGACTATTTCATGGATCGATACCCAATTCTTGTCGACATATTAGTCCTGGGGTGGACCTAATGTCTGTCCGTCTATCAATACCACCCACCAATACAACACGTCGTCTGTCCAACGCCCCGTCTGATGCTGCTAATTGAGACAATACTGCGTTACCACTAACATGATAGAAAAATTATAAATTATTTTACTGGTGGTGTTTTTGTCTATTCTCAAACCTTGGTAAATAGAGAGGAGAACCCAGGTGAGATTGTCCCAGATTGTGCGCAGGACGATCAAAATCGCTCGAGGGAAGACGCAAAAAAGTGAGGAAGACTTGTGTGCCTTGGCAGTGACGGTGGACAGTACCTTGTTGCAAACATCCACACAGAGAGGCAATAAATATGAAAGATTGAGGTCCTCTAACTTGGGCGTATGGATCTCATACTTAGCATTCCCGATGTTCCACTTAATGGAACTGGAAGAGTTGCTTGGCGACTTCTTCTTCCACTCAATAACAGTAGCGTTTGGGTTGCTCATGGTGAGTGCAATAGCTTCTAAAGAAGAAGAGTCAGTTATTCAGGTGCTTGGTTTGTGGCCTGAACTTGTGATGTCTTGCGATCTCGATGGCGCCACTGCTGTTGTCTTCATGTACCTTGCAATGCACTTAGGCATTCGATGTGTTTACTTCAGCCGTGTGTTCCTTCTTCATTTCGCGTAGTATGTTCATGATCGGAATAGCTTCGCAAAGTGCATATGCTAGTCTCGTAATTTCGCTCTTGGTCGATGAGAGTGCGATTTCTTGCTGTAGTTGGGACTTGTACGGGATTGGCATTCCTGCGTAGCATATGTAGTATCCATGGCGTGATCGCGCAGTTGAACGGTCCTTACCCGCAAGTTCGGGGTCCCAGTTTCCTGCGAAGTCTGCATCAACGTACTACTAGCTACCGGTACATACTTCTGAATCGATATCGCATCTTCAGGTGCCGCCAGACGTGAACTAATAACTCCGAGTGTCGTCGGCCGGCGCGCGTGCCTATACCCGACCCACGACTTGAAAATGAGGCGGGGCATATTTATTTTTGAGGCACAAAATGCATGGATGCAAGGACCGAGAGGAGGACCCGCCACAATACCGGTAACCCGCACTCGGAAGATGAAAGAAGTCAGTCGACAAGTAATACTCGTACTCTGTACAAGTACCGATACCTTACGGAAGTGGTGAGGCGTTCCAACTTTTCCAACTTTATTCGGCGTGACAAGCAAATCTTCTTCCTTTCCCCTCGATGATCCGAAAGATAAGGACATTCTTTTTCAAGTAAGATAGGTGCGCAAACGAAACGATTTTGCAATATCACCAAGCGCCAGTCGAAAGATGGGCCGTCGGAAAGAAGAAAGGCGTACTAATAACGAATCGAAGAATTCTCCCAAGAAGACACTATCAGCGGGAAGATCTGAAAGTTCTACGAGCTTATCACAAAGGGAGGACCGCATGCAAGTGCTGGATCTAGTTGACATTGCTGCTACTAGAGGCCCATCCGACGGTGCATCAGATTCAAATAATTTGTCAACAGGCGGTCGACCGAGACTGGCTCAGGAAGAATCATCCTGTTCATCTGGTGCTGCTCAACCCAAACAGCCACCACGAAGAAGGCATTATGACCACGGTGAAGGCAGAGGAAAAACGAAGGTACAGGATTCACTGTCTTGTTCCCAGTCGGTGATGACTACAGAAAGTGAAAGGGAGGGAATGAGCACTTTGGATTTGGTGATTGGGAAACGCTATGCATCTTTAACCTCTCCCGAAAGTGACAGGGGGCAACTACAGACGCCAACTTTAAAACGAGGTGATGCTTCAAATCCAGTTATGTTGGAAGCTGGCACAGGTGTTCTTGTGGATCATTTGGTGTCAGGCAATAAGCTCGATTTGTGGGATCGGTGGCGTCGTACAGCAGGAGGCCCTAGTGGAACCAATAACAACTTCGGATCGAGTTCCGAGAAACGTACCGAACGACGAGAGGTGTACTTTGAACGAAGTGATGGTTCAATGTCAACGATTATGCCGGACCCTCCATCTTTACACCAAAGGGGTCACTACGCTGCTCCGGGGGCATTTCGCATGAGTTCAGGCGGTACCAACGACGACGTCGAATCATTAATTGACTCCGTCACAAGCTACCCGACTGTTGGAAGACGAAACGCGAGCGGATCACCAGCCATCGTTGAGGCTAGTCTAGTCTACGATGATCAAGTCCCAAGTGATGATTACCCTCCTATTCCTGCGTCAGCGTTCACAGTCAGCATGGGGGGGAACACGTTGATTACCACAGATACTACGACTACAACAAAGGCGAGTCCGATTGTCGAGGCTATACCTCTGGATGAAATCCAAACCGTGAAAGCATTCTTCAGCACTCGGAAAGTTAAATGCTTCCTCCTTGCCCTTACTGTGGTGTTCGTTATCCTGGCGCTTGGAACGGCATATGGTGTCAATGGGTTTCAGCAAAGCAGATTATCCAAAGATTCCAGTGCTTCCTATTATGACGATCCCCCCACCAATCCCCCTACCACAGAAGGTGACTTGGAATTGGAGTACTTTTTGAAAGTTGCGATACCAGATTACACGCGATCGGCATTACGCTTGCAGAATTCGCCACAAAGTAAAGCCCTCTCATGGCTTGGAAACAATACATTCCTTGGAAGCTACGACCTTTCTCGTCGCATGCAGCGCTTTTCTCTCGCGACGTTCTATTTTTCGACAGGTGGCGACCGTAGATGGGACAACAATTCTGGCTGGCTCTCAGATGATCACGAGTGTACCTGGTTCTTTTCAACAGACCAGATAGAGGGCAATTTCGAACCATGTGACAACAACACGTTGACCAGATTCTCATTGGTAGAAAACAATATGCGAGGGACATTTCCACTTGAAATATCGTTCTTGAGTTCTCTCGAAGTTTTGGAGATGCCAAGAAATGTCCTTACTGGATTCTTACCAACTACGCTCGGACAAATGAGCATTCTCCGTTCCGTGCATCTTTTTGACAACTATTTGAGTGGCACCGTGCCGAGTGAAATTGGGGATGCCTCGAGTTTGGAAGTTTTTGATGTTGGTGAGTGCTCCTCGCATCATGGTCAGCCGACTTGTAGAAGCCCACAGGTCGTTCCTTCCGAAACTCACCAGTTTACTCCGCGGTGAACCAACAGAGTACAATTTGATGGCTCAACTTCTGCCCGAAACACTAGGGCGACTTTCCAATCTGAAGGAGCTACTGCTTGATCGTAATTTATTGCGAGGAAATATTCCGATTGAATTCGCTCGTCTTTCCAACCTCGGTACGAGCGATCACAAAATTTAGCTTGCACTCTTACATATATGGGGGGACGAATGCACTCAACTCTGTCTTTCGTTACTCTTTCTTCAGAGACATTTTATCTGTTTTC
Source organism: Nitzschia sp. pyKryTriq1 (assembly GCA_956465555.1). Taxonomy (NCBI): domain Eukaryota; phylum Bacillariophyta; class Bacillariophyceae; order Bacillariales; family Bacillariaceae; genus Nitzschia; species Nitzschia sp. pyKryTriq1. The sequence continues at coordinate 764,876 of OY101117.1, forward strand.
GAACTCGTTCAGTGGTACAATCCCAACGGAGGTAGGATATCTATCAAATCTGCGGAGTATAAGATGGGAAGTCAACAGGCTTTCCGGGAACATTCCTACCGAGATTGGCCTCCTGGAAAACGTAGTTGATCTCAGTATCGGAAACAACACTCTACGTGGCTCTATCCCTTCCGAAATTGGAGCTCTATCACAACTTTCTTACTGTGATCTATTTTGGAACTTTCTATCGGGAACTATTCCAACTGAAATTGGTCGCTTGACAAACGTCGAACGAATGTATTTCGAGCGGAATCGATTGGAGGGTCCTATTCCATCCGAGCTGGGAAACATGAAGAGATTAAGCCGGCTTTGGCTTTACTCCAATGCATTGACGGGCACGTTGCCCAGCGACTTTGGGCGACTGAGCAATAGCATCACCAACTTGGACGTGTCATTCAACGATATATCGGGAAGCCTTCCGACAGAGATTGCAAGATTGACGAACATCGAATCGCTTTCCTTGGAATTCAATTCCTTCACGGGTCGTATTCCTTCTGAGCTTGGGCGTCTCACTAAACTCTCTCTGCTGGCACTTCATGAGAACTTTTTCACTGGGACTATTCCTTACGAGATTTGTCTGCTCAAGGCATTCGGGAGCCTTGACAATATCGTCGTCGACTGTTCGATGGTCACATGCGATTGTTGTGTTTGTAGCTCCGATTTGGAATAAGCCAAGAGGATGAAAACTAGAAAATATGTTGCTCTCAATGGGGAACCTTATCGTCACGAATAGCCAATAGTCTACTACGAGTACTTCGTACTGTAGTCTACAGGTACTCTCTCTCTCTAGCTCTCTACTCTACTAGTAGCTAGAGCTCTACTCTACTACGTCTACAACTATCGTTCCGGCGTGAGCGAGACCACTCGCCTCACGACTGTCAAGGTAATTGTTAATTTAGACAGTGCACTTTTACGCTACTTTCGCTTAGCTTACTACTGTAGCTAGTAGAGTAGAGATGAGAGGGCTAGCAGGCAGGCAGCAGCAGGCAGAGAGAGAGGACTACTACTTCGAATAAGAAACTGGAAGTTCATTCACGATTTTCCAGTCGTGGATCCTTTAAGCGATTTCAAGGTTCGGCATTTTGATGAGATGGCGCATGACCATGATCCATGCTATGGTCGTCACTTTTGACACACCATTGCCCGCAGCGGAGCTTCATATCTCCAGGAATAAGTTCAGTACTCTGTGCAGGTAGAGTAGTATAGTATGAGGCTGTGTAGCTTTATCATGACGATAGCCACTTTGGTGGAGGTTGTGGTGCCTGAATCCAACTTTGATCCGTATGCTGCCAACGGTGGCCTTGTGAGCGCTGTCGCCGGCAAAGATTTCTGCATCATTGCTGCCGACACTCGCATGAGTGGTTCGGGGTATTTACTTCATTCTCGAAATCATTTGGCTAGCCGCCTTTGGACTGTCAATGACGATCCTATCATGACGCAAGTTGAAGAGACCTTGCGATCATCCTATGATAGCGAGTCGCCTCCTGCTGTGGTGGAACGCCAGCTGGCGCTCTCGCAAGCTCCCATGCTGATCGGATCCTCAGGGTGCACCGCGGACTGCCGGGCACTACAGTCTGATCTTCGCGCTGATTTGCGAGTTGCCAGTCACTTGGGGCAAGCCAAAATCCAGGTTCCAGATCAAGTGGCCACTACCTTGAGTCAAATGTTGTATCAGCGCCGTGGATTTCCGTATTATGCATTTTGTGTTGCGGCGGCCTTGGATGCCGAGTCTCAAAGGGGTCAGGTCTATGTTTACGATGCCATTGGATCCTATGAGCAAGTAGCCGTGGCAACATCGGGCACCGGGCGGGAGGCGCTGCAGCCAATTTTAGACCGAATGTTTGAAACCGCTCGGGAGTCTCCTCGGCAAGTCGAAGGGACTGCCTCCAACGCCGTGCGCAAACTTTGTCAGGCGTACCGATCTGTTTCGGAACGAGAGATTGAAGTCGGTGATAAGCTGGTCCTACATGTTACCGAGGTACTGGACGGCGGCATGGTGAATTGCAAGGTTATTGTTGTACCATTGAAAGAAGACTAGTCGAACTGACTGACTGTGTCGGTATTCAAAGACTTGAAGAATGAATCGCTGACTTTGCACGATGCGTGATTACTTATAAACTACGATTGTAGGCTCGAAAACGTAGAATCGGCGACCCAGATTGAGATATTAGTGGCTCTTGCTACGATACTCTAGAGAGACTACGAGTACAGCATGACAAGATCAATGTTATGGTTGGAGAGATGACACTGAAATGTCACGTCTCACGAGACTATTTATGGTCCATGGACGACTTCGTTGGTCCATATTTTCATGATGTGGTCCTCCACGTTCAACGTACTCGTAGACTACTTATTAGAGAGGATTGCTATTGGCGTTGTTAAACTTTCATTTGTTTGCTCTCTAGTTTTCTAGCTACATGTACCGGTACTTGTAGTCTACTACCACCAGTACCAGTCTGCCGGTACGAATACGAGTGCGAACTATGAATAGCCGATCTACTGTACTAGCTCGCCTCTGAAAAATTACAAGTACGCGAATGAATAGATCCCCTCGCTCACGCCTCTCTCTCTACCGGTACTCTCTACTCTACTCTACTCTACTCTACTCTACTACTCTACTAGAGTAGAGAGAGAGAGAGAGAGAGAGAGAGAGAGTCCTCCTCACTCCTCCTCACTCCTCGACTCATCACTCTACCGGTACATACAGTAGTAGTATTTCTCCGTGTCAATGCTCATTCTGATCATCCTTCGTTTCCGTTTGACCCGCGTCTGTTTGCCTACCGTACGTGTACCTTATGACGTGGACTGCTACTAGCAAGACTTTGGTTGGAGAGAAAAAAACATAGGAACGCGGGCCGGCGTCCGCCGCCGGCCGGTCGGCCTGGCCTACTTCGTACCGGTACATACAGTACAGGTACCGGTACATATTTTTTGAAGCTGCGTCTCCCCCCAGTACTGTACACTGTAGACCTACCTGTACAGTACTTGTACCGTATGATACCGTACTTTACTCGTACCCTACTCTACTAGAGCTAGTAGTGGTGTCGTCATCGTCTCATCATCATTTTTCATGGTAGTGAGAGACAGCTCATCTCCCACCATCATCCTCCACTCCATCATCTATCTGACGCCTCTTGCTCTCTTGACATCATTCGCATGCAGACCTATCAGGACCACCCCTATACCGTATGTGTGTTACAGCCAGTACAGCCAGTCAGTCTATCGTCGATTCTAAAATTCATGCTCTGAACGCAAACGTAGTATTGTCAGGTTTGGTTTATAGATTGATTGCTTCAATCATTGATTGATTGATAGATTGATCGATCAACTGAGCAGCCTCGCTGAAAGTCATTTTTCGCCGTCTGTACAGTACGCACCATTGAAGAAGTTATGGAGGGGACGAGCATTGTGAATAGTAGCGCTGTTATTGTTGCTGCTGCTTGTGAGGAAGAGGCTCGTCGCCGGCGGCGACACAAGAGATCGTTGGTGTCGCCGGATGACAAGGAAAATGACACGACAAGCATCCATCGTCGCAGTAGCAGTAGCAACCCCAAGAAGAAGAAGAAGAAAAAGAAAACCAAGAATGACAACGACAATGACAGTTGCGAACACGAACGAAGCAAGAAGAAATCCAAAAGGCAGCGTTCACAGAAAGACCGCAACTCGAAAAAAACGACCACCAAGACTACTACTCGTACTTTGCTAACAATGACACCCAACGCCGTGGAGTCACTCGTGGCGTTTGCGCAGTCTTCGGGCAAAGACAAGCCTTGTCTCGAAAAAGATCTTGTCGTCCGGATCCGTCTGGAAGAGAACAGCAATAGCAGCTCCAAGTGCTTGTATGGTTCTTTGGAGAAGCCCCCTCATGATCAGACGTTACTAGCGACTCTCGATGACAGCACGCATACACTTCCAGTGTTGCTCTTGAACGATCCCCGCAATGATCTACTCCAAAGTCACTTGGCAAGCGCGTCTACCGGTTGGATTACCGTGGTGGCGCGTGGTCTGATTGCCACCGATGGGCACAATTCACGATACGACCTCGATCCTATCGTTTGCTTGACAACGGTTGAAATTCTCTCCAAGATGCCTCTGGAAGTGGAAGCCAGTGGCCTCGGAAGCCCCTACCGTCTGCCAACTAGAGCTTCGTCATCATTGCCGCAATCGCCTTCTCCAGGAGGACAGCAGCAACAGCAGCAGCAGTCTTCCAGCTCCAGCACCGCTCGTGTTCGTGCCGGTACTGTCGGCAGCTTCTTGGATCAGACACTTCCCTTTATCACGACCGACGAGTTCACACGGTGTCATGATACAACCACACAGCGTTTGCTTCTATCCGAGCCATTCTCCTCCTTATCTTCCACCACAGACGATGATTATGAAACGAAACGTGGTGAGGATTCTGTAGTTGCCTCCATTGAGACCTTGAACCAGCACGCCGAACAAGTACAAACCTTTTTGACGCGGCATTCTGCCATGATGACCCTCCAGGCCAACTCCCAGCCCACGGAGCATGCGGTTCAAAATTACACGAACGCTCTCCGCGAATTTGCATCGTCTCAATTGGATCGACAAAAGGCGTCCTTGGCCACAAATGCCGGTCGAGAGGCAGAAGATCGTGCCAGTCTAATTACTCTACAGTATACCGATGTCTTGGAACGAGCCATGTCGAAACATGACGATGAATGGAGTACTAATGGTTCCAAAGAAAAAGATCGGGTAGGAGAGGGTGATTGTTTGACTTCGAACCGGTTGCTCCAGTGGCATTCCACACTCTTGAACGATTTACACACAGAAGCGGGCCAAATCCGTACGAAGACGGTCCGTGCGGGCCATACAGTATTTTGCCGGCCCAAGGAGATTGCCGGCGAGTTGGACAAATTTTGTTTGGCCTTGACCAACCTGCAGGAACGCCTTCATCTGGGACGGGCGAAGACGACCATTGGTGGTAGTTCTCGTCCTTCGACTCCCACCTCGTCAACCAATAATACGGCCTCCTCGGCGACCAATGCCTGGCATGCCATCTTGTTTGCCGCCGTGGCCATGTATGGGATTGTCGATATTCATCCCTTTGCCGATGGAAATGGCAGAATGTCCCGAATCGTTGCCAATTGGGCTCTCAAGTCTTTTCCCTTTACCATCAACTTGTTTGCCACTCCCGCGCAGCGTGCGGAATATATTTTGGCGTTGGAGCAAACTCGTCATTTACTGAGCCTCTCAAATCAAAAGAAGATTCACGGGGCTGTCACGTCTCATGAAATCTTGCAAGTCACCAAGTCGATCGGTATTTTTGCCCCGTTGGTACGACTGTTGATGGACAGAATGGGACGGGCTGTGGTGGAATTTCATCGCGTGTGGCAAGAAAAGTCGGGCCTTGCGGCCGAAGCGTTGGAATGCAAGGCCGCCCGACAAGCTAGGGAAAGAGCCAAGGAAGGAACCTGTATTATTTGCCTAGACGAAAATCCCAACATTGCCACCTTGTGCTGTGGAAAGGCTGTCCACTTGAATTGTATTGCGGAATGGCTGAGTGGCAAGAATTCATGCCCGTGCTGTAGATCCGAGTTGCCCTCCATCAGTGGGCGTGTCGTTCGAGCAGCACGAAACGGTGCAACTGCCCGTGGTGACAATGGAGGAGGCGACGGAGATGCAGTCAGTCCGTCGAGCCGACGTTTACACAGACGTTATTTTCGAAATGCGCACGACGTCATTGTGAACTTGCTGAATAACTATAATGGGGAAAACCACAACAGTACAACGGAGACGGCAGAAGACGATGGCTATGATAGCGCACATGATACTACGACAGCAGAAGTTCGATACGGCGATGACGACGAGGACGAAATTATTCTAGACGAAGATGACGAGGAGGGGTCGTCGTCCTCTTCTGATGAGGACGATGATTCTTCGGATGAAGATTCCTTGGAAGATAGCGACGATTCCTCCTATGTGATGATTGCGAGAAGCGTCCCACGAACTACTGATCGCATCGAAGATCATGATTCAGGGCTTTTGTCGGGACAAGAGAGCAGTCAGGACGATGCAAGTATTACTTCAAGCCACGAAAATGGTAGAGATCAAAGTGACAACTCCCAAGACTACGTTGCTGGACCAGATAGTGATATGGGTCAGGATACGACTGCTGAAGACGAAGAGAATGGCCCAGTAGACGCCCTCACCCCCAGAGTTAACGAATACTGTGATGCTTTGTACTGTCGGAACCGTCCGGCGATCGATTGTGCGAACAGTCTATGTGGGCGTTGCTGCGTGTTGGGAGGCGAATTTCACTGCCCAAGGCACAATTCGTGAAGACTTGCATAGATGGCATGAAACGCCTCTCGTTCCCCTCTATTGAAGACAATTTTGACAGTAACCATAAGAGTAGCGGGTTTATTCATTATGGAAAATTAGCTGTAGTGGGTGCGGTCTTCGTAGCAGACACCAATTACCTGCTCCCTGGATCCACGATGATGTATGCACGAATCCTCGTGAAGGCGGCAGCACGTGCCGCACCGTTTGTTACAGCATTCTCTCGTAGCGCAGTTCTGGCAGTTTCCTTCGACACAAAGGGCAGGCGGATCTCCAGCTCGGGTCGCTGGTGAGACGGACTCACAGTATTCGTCCTCTACGGCTTGGTACGCTACTCTCTCGTCGGAACTGCTGTGCTCCGATCCATCGTAGCCATCCGACTCGTACACAAAGCTATCGCGGATGAGCCATGGCGCCCTCGTCGTTGTAAAATGTTGCTCGCCCACAAGTTGCCTCGAGAGTGAACGCGAAGTTTGCTCGGGAAGCACCAGATGACGAGGAACCATCAACGGCATAGCGAGCTCCGAGCTCGTTACATCGTGATGTGTCACCTCAGACTGACTGTCTTGACTACTCGAATCATCGCCATGGACCGCAGGGTGAACATCATCTGCTGTTCGTGGCAAATAGACGTCCCGGGCTGCTGCATGGAGATCGAAGAGGGAAGCCTGGGCGGCATGGACATTGCCTAAGAGGGAAGGATCGAGAAATGAAAGCCTTGGGAAATTTCCATTTGTTCGCACTGCATCAAGATCATGTCGTAGACGATCTTCGAAGCTGTCCGAGCTACTGCTCGAGTCTGTTTCTTGGGTCAATACATGGAACTCTGGATCATCTTCACTATCCGCGAACTGGTCCCTCGTCAGTGTGCGCACAGAATCTGCTTGTCGTGGATTAAACACGAAAGGTTCAGAAGACGCGGCAGAAACGTCAGATGATTCTGCCACCCCTTCTGACCTTGAAGCGGTCTCCGGGTCGTTCAACATTTCCTCGTATCCCAAATCAGGATCATCAGTCTCGTGCTCCTCGTCATCTGTGCTGCCATATTGAACACGCCAACGGGTAGCACTATATGATAAAAGTGATACACCTGAAGAAGACGACGAGGAGCTTGAAGATGAGGAAGAAGATGACGACGAAGATGACGACGAAGAAGAAGAGGAGGAGGAGGAGTCATCCGTGGCTTCGTTTGCAAGATAGGTGAGGAGCTCTCCAACTATCGAATCCGCTTCGAAGCTATCTTCATCGTATCGAGTGCCAAAGCGGTTGCGCTTCGGCAATTGGAGTGAAGGCAAATCATTGCGACACTGAGGGCAATTCGTATGGTTTTGGAGCCACTCAGCGATGCAGTTCAGATGAACAGTCCTTCCGCAGCAAAGGGTCGCCATGTTTGGAGCGGTATCCAAACATATGATGCACGTGCCCTTTGAGGCTTGCAATTCGCGTGCTCGACGAACGACCTTCGCCTCGGCTTCTTCCGTAGCTAACTGATCTTTTTCGTTTACTAGCTTTCCGAAGTCATCCACTGCGCATGAAAGTCGATTCACCAGGACAGCCACTAACGGCGAAAGTAGACCCGGCCGTTTGAGAACTTCCTGCCAATCCAAGTAGCCAATTTTGCCATTCTGTGCAAAGCAAATATTTCTTCGCGTCTTCTCCATAGCGAATATATACTCCACCTTCTGGGCCGGCGTTTGATACAATAGGGCAATAAGAGGAATGCCACATCGTTGCAGTGCCCATGTGAGGACAACCTGCGCAAGTTGGCTATCATAGATGTTGCGATTGGGCTTGATAGTTTCAGAAGCAAAAAAGGCCGTCAAAGCAAACGTGATAGGTTTCAGGGACGCCATTTTGCTTGGCTTCTTCGTTGAATAGTCTATATGAGTCGTTCCCATGGTTTCCAGTGCTTGGATCAACGTTTCAGTCTCCGCATCAATCGCTTCTGCCGGGCAAGAGACGATACTCGTCTCGGGCGGCCCCTTTGGCTTCTTTCCTGATAGCAGCTCGTACCACCTTACAAGCATATCTTTATTCAGAGGTTTGTCCGTCTGAAGTGCATTTTCCAAAGCCTTTCGCTTTCCCTCCAGATCCTCCATCGTCTCCTCCTCGACGCTGAACAAACTAGCTGTGAGGTTTTCTATCTGTGACTCTTGGAATTCTCGCAGGGCTCTCGTATAATTTTGAAGTGCGTCGTTTGTCGATTTGGTTGGACACCTGTTCTTCCACGGTGATGACGAATGAGCGTCCGAACTGCCTTCTTGCAGTGATTGCAGTGCAAGATACTGCACCGAAAAGTCTGTGATCTTCCATACTTTTTTCTGCACATCCGGTGCGAGATCAAATTCTGTAGCAAACTCAAAGCAAATATCAACTGATTTTGAAGCTCTAATATGTCCCTCCTCACGGAGTTCTTCCAGTGTTGCCGAATGACTCACGGTTGGTGGGTCCATATCGAATGTATGGAAGGGTGGAGGTCCCCTGTAATTACACGGAAGACAAACGAGAATTGAAAATTCGGATTGCTCCTCGCTATCAAGACGATGACTTTTTCAATGTATGGATCACCCCTCAAAGTGATTCATCACAAGAGGACTGGTTTCTTGGCAACTTGTGAGGGTCAGAGATACTGTTTGTAAACATGCACCGTCGAGGAAAAGGAAAAGCCACTTTTTGCAGACTACCTCACTTCGTATGGTACAGTAGAACATATCCCACCATCGTCGATCCCTGTCGATCGAAAAGCAAAGAGATTTTTCTCAGAATTTGCGTGGATAGACATCCTACGTAATCTCCCGTAGAATTCGTACTGGAGAGACTTCTTGTTAGGTCAGTACTGAGCCCACAGGTACCTGCTGGTACGTGACCGATGCTTTCGGCTTGCTTTCGGCGGGTCTCAGTCGAGTGACTTCTTCGACTGCATCCTTCAGGACAGGATACTATTTTTTTCTTCTCGTACTTTACTATTGCTCTAATGCTTCCTTTCTCCTTTCAGTATAAGTAATCTATTCGTCCAAAAGTGTCTGTTAGTATTATATTTTGATGCACAGTATGGATATAAGAGTTTCGTACGAATGACAAGTAGCTTTATAGTTTTCCTCGAGTGGTACTGTACACGTTTCAATAAGTGATCCTATCCCTTCCGTTGCTTCCAAAGTAATAGATTTGAAAGGGTTACTTTTGTTGCCCCCTGTGCGGTCGTTAGCTTGTCCGATCTGTCGAGATAAATATGGATACTAGCTTCTAGACCGACATGGGTTGTGCCCTCTCCAAAGTATTCAAAGACATTTTATCAAAGAAACAAACATCACCACCATTTCACAAACACCCACAAACAAATAAGCAGAAATGCTAGCTCGCCAAACGGTATACATATTCCGGAAGCTCCTCTTCTCCCGACATGACTTCAGAAGCCACCGCTCTCAAAGATACTGTGTACAGCATTGGTAATTCCTCGCCATAAAGTTCTTCCGCCGCCTCGATGAGGCTGAAATCCATGACGATTGTCGCCAAGGAGGGACAGTGGATCCAACTATCTGAAAGTGCATCATACCATCGTTTTGTATATGCTGGCGATTGTAGAGCGGCATTTTCCAGGACTTCCTTCACTTCCTCGTCCATATCGTCCTCCAGCTCATTATCTTCTGTGTCTCGAATCATTTTGCGGATTTCTTCTAGAACCAGAGTGTCACGATCGATCTTTCCAGCCTCCTTCGCCGGACTTGTAGGGACCTCATCAGTAGTCTTGACGGGAACCAAGTCTTCGTCGATCGATTTCACAGCTGACATCTTCTGTTTCAAAAGCTCTTCACTATTGCTGTGAGGTTGTTCAAAGTGCCCTTCTGGTATTGCAGATGAGACAAACTTTTCTTCCTCATCCGTACGCTCATGCAATAAAGTTATCGCAGGTAGCTCTTGCTCGATTGGTTTCTCATCAGGAACAGCAATCGGAGCTACCACCTCTTCTTCAACCGGATTCACGGCTGACATTACTTCATCCTCCATTGATTTATCGTCAGGGACAGCTATCGGAGTTACCATCTCCTCTGCGACCAATGGCACTGTTGGAGCCATGTCTACCGGCGGCTCAAACTCTTGAAATTCTTCTTCATTTCGCTCTTTTGGTGTTTCATCATTTGGAGCTTTCTTCTCATCTTCGGTGTCCTGGCGTAGTAAGTTTATCGTTGGGAGGTGTTCTTTTCCTTGTTGCTGTGTTTCTTCGCCTTCTTTCTTTCGTCTCGAAATTACGTCTCCCTTCGCCGTGTGCTTGGGTGTGAATTGGCCTAGAGCGCTTCCTCGCTTTCCACGCAAACTTTGTGACATCCAAGTTGGAGATTGACCATCCGCACCAGTCGAATTATTATTACTTTCTTCATCACGTTTGTGTTCAAAAGCTTTCATTCGTTCACGAATACTTCCAATCTTTGGAACCTCTTCTTTTTTTGTAGAAACAGGAGTTGCTTCTTGCTGTGACGGCGGAGGGAAAGGGAAAGCCCTCAAGGTCATTTTCTTTGTTGTAGGCGTCACGACTTCGACCGGGGTCTCGTGTGGTGGTTCCTCCTTGTGTGGTTCCAATGCCGATGGTGACGACGACGATGATGACTGTTGCTTTGGTTTCACGACAAATTTCTTTTGGATTTGTCGTGGACTCACAAACACGGACAGATCTTCCATAGTCTGCCGGGTGCTCTTTCTCTTTTCGACGAAAGATCCGTCCTGCTGATGCTGATGCTGCTGTTGTTGGGTCAGCTCGGCTTTCGTCGTCGTTACCGCCGCCATCGCTATTTTCTTCTTATAGAAACCACGAGGAGACACCGCCAGCCGAGCAACATCAGCAGGGGCACCTATGGAACCAGAAGCTCTCTCTTCCCACGAGCTCAACAAGCTTTTGATCTTGCCGGATGGCGACGGGCCTCCATTCACTGCGGTTGTGGTTGGACTTGTTGTGGGCTTCTGCGTTGCTTCCATGGTCGTCATGATCGTCTAGATTCTGGTGATGATGAATCCAATCTTCGAGAGCAATCACTTCATCTACTAGACTATATTAAGAGGACACCGCCTTCTCTTGCTTTCCGAATAAGAAAGAGAAAGAAGAAGGAACAGATCGCATCCGGTTTCCGGTTTCAACAGTGGGAAGAATCATCCTCGCTGTTGACGCTTGACGCCCGGTCGGGCGGGCGGGTGGATAACACGACAAAAAATCGAAGGTTTGTTTCTCTATCTCCCGCCACCCCGACCCATAATGAGCGACGACTCGTCCCTCGTCATATTATGATGATGCGCCTCTCCACTCCGTCCGAGTGTTCGATGACGTATTTGAAAAGTGGCCGGCGCGAAATACTAAATAAGCCCTAGAAAGTCGACACGAATTGCGACAGACATTATTTATTGAAAATTGGAATCACAGTAAAGCACTAAGTAAATAATTGTCTACATCATACAGTGTAGCAATATGCATTTCTACGCAAGCAAGAAGGGACATTATTTTATTCGAGCAGGAGGTATTGTATGTAACGAGCGAAGAAGCAGGAAAACTCGTACAGGTACAGTACAGCAGTCGTACAGTTAGTAGACCATGTACTTCTACTGTACGTACTGTACCGCCGGTAAGTGTGGATAACAGCGAAAAGCGATCCTCGATCTTGTGCTTCCCGCAGGCCTGCCTCATCTTCCGCTCCTCTTTTTCTTCACATGCTGCATACTGGTACAATAGCAGAAGCGAGCAACCAACGCAGTCCATACGACCAGTTCAGACCAGTTCAGTTCGTCCACTCCTTGCTAGCTTACTGCACACACAGTCGTTCGAGTTCTCTAGAGCTACCGGTAGCGAGGAGAGACCAGAGACACGGGTATCGCCTAAAGGCGACGATGGCAATAATGGATCCTCCGCCACCAAACGAAAACCTTGTGGATCACGCCGACGGTGGAAGCCATATTGGCGACAATTCAACAATCGGAAGCAAGGATGAGGAGTCGTCGTCCACTAGAAACGATGTCAACGGCAACGGTCACAATGGCAATATCGCGACTCCTCAAGTCGCGACAATATCCAGTAACGTTGAACAAGAGTCATCGTCAACGCCATCGCGGTCGGGCGAACTCAAACAGGCGGAGGACAGTGTTTCAGATGTTGCCGCGGACGAGCCCCAGTCGAAAGTTCAATTCACTCGTCAAACGCTCTCGGAATATCAAGCCGCGAAACAGAAAGCCAAGCAAGTGAAAATGGCCGCCATCATGAGTGACATGGCAACGCTAGAGACAGAAGCTTCGTTGATGGAACCGTCGGACAGGAATCGAAGTAGTAGCTGGCAACCTGCGTCTAGCCAAGGTCAAGGTCATTCAGACGCTTACAACAGTGTTCCGAATTTACCAACATCGCCCCAGAAACAGGTTTCCAAAACGACCGCGAAGAGAGTTCCGTCGAGTGGATCGCACTCCCCGAAATCCATAAGATTGAAGAATCGGGCCAGGGCATCAGACACTCTGTACTCTAAATCCGATCACGGGCCCTCCCGGCGGCATCAAAATCAACATCACGACCAGCATCAATCCGAAAAAGATGTCAACCTGTCATACCAGCGCCTACGTCAACAAACGTCCCGCCCAAATAGGCCGGTGAACACTCCCATGTCGGGCGAGGACGTCAAAATGGGATATGCCACCTTGCTGAGTCGCAACCACACTGCAGGAGCCATGCCTCCGGGCCAAAGTATGGGAACAGCGAGTAGCATGACAATGTCCTGGGGCGGCGACGGCGATGACTCCAGCGACGATCTCACACTTTTGCGGGACGACGACTGTAGTGACGAGGAAGACGTGCGCGCGCGTCATCGACCCTTGAATCGGTCGGGAAATAACAATAATTCTTCTTCACAAACACCGGGTGGTGCAGTGTTCGATGAAAACGCTATCAAGACTCAATACGCTCGGATGGGCATTGCGGCTAGGCGGCCTCTATCGGGAGGAGGGGAAGGCCTTCCCTCGCAGAGCGAACACGGAACAAAGAGTACAAGAATGAATCAAAGACGACCAGCTTCTTCGCACCCATTCATAGACGACGATGATGATCCACGAGCAACCACAAATCAACTGGAGGCAGAACTGATACGAAAGTCCTTATCGATGACTAATGACGCGTCACAAGAAGCAGCACAACAGGAAACAGAAGAGGATAGACCCTGGCCGAGCGCACTTGCCTACGACCCCACTAGGCCTGGAGCCCATGGAATCCACGCTCCAGGTTCGCAGGAGACGCCAGACAGGAGGGAGGGATTTGAGCGATATGATAGTTATTTGACCAGCCGTGATCAATATTTGGTTTCTGCGACATTGGTGGACAAAGACGACGACGACGACGACGAAGATCGCCGGAAGCTGGCCAAGGACAGGAGCGAGCGGTTTCGTTTGTTAGAAAGCCGTCAGGCAGAGTTAGAGCAACAAATCGCGGAACAGAAAAATCTGATTTTGAAACATAATGAAGAATTGAACCGCTTGAAAAACTCTCATGGAGAAATTGTGCAGGCCGAGGTGGTAGGGGATCAATCGAATACAGAACTGGGACGTCAGATTCGACAGCGAGAATCCATCATTGCTGAAAAAGAAGCCGAGCTGAGCACGTTGATGGGAAGATCAATCCCGGGAATGGGTTTGCTGAAAAGATACGATCAAAAGAAAGAGAAGAAAAAGAAGGGAAAACTCATGAGCAAACTGAATCCATTTCGAAAAACCACCGAGACCATCCGAGAGCTTGACGAAGATAACAACAGCTTGATGTCTTCCAGCACTCACTCGAAGAAGCAAAGCTCTCATCACAAACGGCCCTCAATTAATACATCCAGTCACGAGAGAGATGAAGACGGGTGGAGTGGCTCTTCTCGGGGCGGAAGCGGTTCTTTTCGTGGAGATATGGATGTTTCTGGTCACGACGCTAGTGAGAACAATTTACCAAGCAGAGAAGCTCTTTTATTGGAAACTAAAAAGAGATCGGAACGATTTATCGCTCCAGAAAAACTACCGTTTGATGACCACACAATTTCCGAGCTGAAACAAACTCCCGAAGACGCAAATGTAGATATTTCCGGATGTGTCGAACGGGGGCAAATCGTCAAGAGACTCCAAGAGGCCGGTGTGAAACCTAAGAAGAAAGGTCCTCTCAACAAGTTTTTTGGCAAATCGAAGTCACCCAAGAATAGTCTCAACAAGTCTTCCTCGCACAGTCTGAACATGTCCTCACATTCGAAAAAGACTCCAAAGAAAGAAAATAAACGAGTTGTCGATATTCCACCAGACGACATGCCAGCCCCCATGGTAATGGAGAAACAAGATTCCTTCTATGCCCCGAAACAGATCGATGTGTTTGACGGTATCTCTATTTCCCAACTCAAAAAGATTGCGCAGGATCGAAATGTGGACGTCACCACATGCACAGACCGAACTGATTTGGTCAATGTATTGTACGCAGCGGGAATGCGGCCACAGGGTGAAGGCGATCCTCCCAAGGACCCACTGCACGCTTTCAGTATTTCAGAACTCAAGAGGCTCGCTCATGCAAACAATGTGGATATTTCATCATGCGTAGAGAAGGGCCAAATCATCGGAGCTCTCAATGTCGCTGGTGTGCGGGCACCTAAGAAAGGATCGGCGACATCCAGCGGCGGAGTATCTTGGGAAAAACTGTCCATTTCGGAACTGAAAAAAATTGCTCGCCAAAAAAACGTTGACGTGTCCATGTGCGTGGAAAAGACGGAAATCATTTCTAAATTGCGTAGGGCTGGCGTCCCCCCTTCCCCGTCCAATGTGAAAAAGGCTGCCCCTAGACTCTCAAGAGGCGAGCTAGCAGAATGGCGACCAGCTCAGTTGCAGATACTAGCCATCCATATAGGCGCCACGTCGTCTGGAAGTGCGGGCTCGGGAGACCTCTTGTCCAAGATCATACATGTTGCCAACGAAGAAAAAAAGAAGCTTCGCGCTCCCATCCGGGCGATTGCATCTCTTGGCCCCGCCCCACTCGGAAAACTTCGGAATTTCGCCAAAGAAAAGCGTGTGGATATATCAGGATGCGTCGAAAAGGATGAGATGCTTCAGCGTATTGTTCAAAAGTATGTCCGGTAGATTCAGACTTCCAATACGAGTACTAACTCGCTACGCTACTACGAGTAGACGATACTACGTGGATACTGGAACTGCTGTCGGAAGAACCAATCACCGTCATCCATCTTGGCGCGTGCATTAGCAAAAAGTTTTAAGACATAGATAGATTGCGTCACGATGACACTTTAGCGTACCGGTACTGATACCTACTTCTTGGAGGCATCCCAGACAAAAGTTGAGAGGGGATGGCACATGAAGGGAACAAAATTTCTATTCTCTACCGGTAGAATACTATTAGAGCTCTACTACTAGTAGTAGAGTAGAGTAGAGTGTGATGTACAGTACTCGTACACGAGGAGGAGTGAGATGCTTCATTGGCTCAAGCGGTGTCGGCTTCGTACGAATGAATAGTAGACACAGACATAACCTTTTTCGACCCATTCGACCTTATTGATTCGTCGGATCAACGAAATATCGCCATGCGCTATGCGCTACAGTATGGGTGATCGCAGCCATCAGTTTTTTTTGTCGCTTCGAACGAAAGGGCTTCGGACCTTGTACTTCATTCGAACATCGAAAGCATCACGTCTCTTCTTTTACTTTACTACTCTTGGTTATCATGATCACAAACTCGACGGATTGGAACGCAAACTCTACTGTGGAGTCTCAGACAATGGATCGATAATGACTGCCCTCTTCTTTCGTATACTCTCCGTCATGTCATTATCTTTCGTGGTTCAAATGCTGCAGACTCCGCAACGGACGTTCGGCTGGTCGCTTCGTCGGCAGAGAATGATGCCGTTGTCCTTCTCAACGTCAGCACCATCGGCACAGTTAGCTCGGTCGGCCATCCTGCAACTAAAGAGCAAACCCGACGACTCTCACCACCAAGAATTCTCCACTAGCTCAAAAGTCGAGCTGACAGCCGAACAACAAGATCTTCTAAAGAATTGGAGAGATCATCCTGCCATCAACCCAACGTTGGTCTTCCCGACATTGCTGGTTTCCTCGGAACATTTACAGCGATGGATTCAGGATCCTCGACTTCAGCCCTACCTAGCAAAACCTTCCAACTGGGATTTCTTACAACATATTCACCCGCGATTGAAACAAGTTCAAGACTACAACGACACCCACAAGCTGCTGCTCCTCCTCCAAAATGAAAACAACGACAATGTGTTTGACGACAACAAAGCTGACATATCTCTGGATTTACTTCAAAAAAATACAAAGGAGAACGGCTTGCCTTTAGATTTTGGTCCTGATCTAGAGATTCAAATATCTTTTCGACAGCTGTCGTTTGGCTACATTTTGAGTCAACTGCTACCTGTCGCAGCACCTTCGGCCTACGAACAAATTGGCCATGTGGCCCATTTCAACCTGAAACCACAGCACAGTCCGTATGGAGAGCTCATCGGACAGGTCCTACGTGAGACAAACCCGAGTATTGATACAGTGGTGAGCAAGATTGGAGAAGTCAAGGGAGATTTTCGAACGTACGACCTGGAGGTGTTGGCAGGGCCGGCCAATTTTGAAACTACCGTCATTGAGCACGGAGTACCGATTCGACTGAATGTCGCCGACTGCTATTGGTGTACTAGGCTATCAGGGGAACGCCAAGAGCTTATTCAAGATATTGAGCTATCCGTAACGAAAACGAAAAAGAAAGATTTGGTGGTTGCCGATGTCTTTTGTGGTGTCGGGGCAGTCTGCTTGCTACTAGCGAAAAACAATCCGAACTGTACGATTCTAGCCAATGACTGGAACCCAACAGCCATCAAATACTTCAGAGAGTCCATCACACAGAATGGTTTGGACGCAACAAAACAGTTCCAGCTTTCATGCGGGGATACGTACGACTATTTGATTGAACTCGGAACGGATGATCGGCCACCAGAATTGATCCCCGACCATGTATTGATGAACTATCCGCTGGAAGCGCCGACGTTTCTTGGAGCTCTGAGATGGTGGTCAACCAGGTCAGTGTCCCAAAAATTTAAACAGACGTGCCGCTATCCGAGATTCCACGTGTACACATTCGCTCGGTCCTCGAGCAAGGGCCGGGACGACGACGAGGAAGTTGCCGTCGATCTTATCGCCGACGAGCTTTTGCCGATGATGGATACCGCCGGCGAGACTATTTCGCATGATGGAATGGAAGAAAATAGCAGTGGCAAGGCGGAGGAGGAGACGTCGACCTTCCACCGCCGACAAGAGCTAGACGAAGATTTCGATACTCAAATACAGACCCGCTTGGTCAGAGACGTGGCTCCCAACAAAGTAGTTGTGTGTGTCAGCTTCTCTGTAACGCCCAAGCTGATTAGATACATGCAAGGAGACTACTCTTAGTGTATCATCAGCAATGGTGCGCGCGGCTCCCATAGGGCCATACATGAACAAGAACGAAGAAACGAATTTGGAAGACTCCTGTCGGTGACGTCTATGCTAGACCTAACTATACGACGCATGGTGTACCATCCGATCGAACTACAACGACGAGACGGAATCGGACAATGGGACGCTATTTTCTGAAATCAAAGTCTCCTTGTAGCGCCTTTCGTATAGAGAGGACCTGGAAGCATTCTGCCAACATCTCCACTCTATAACTGCAGGTCGATTATTAGAAAGCAGCAACAACAAGGAAGACACATTTCTGCAACTCTAATCTTAGGAGGGACGACGATTGCCAGTACGTTTAAAAATGAGAGTTACTACATGTAGTTTGTCGCCATACTACTAGAGCGGACTTGAATCATTTCGTGGCTTGACAATTTGGCATCGAGAATTTCGGGCTTTTATCACGGTGTATCGCAAGGAAACACAAATCCTTTTATTTTTCCGTCAAAATTGGTGCGACTCGAACTACCTTCTTGTCGCACTGGGCTACAAGGAGCTCTTCAAAGTAAAAAGAAAAACCTTTCACGCACATGGCCGACTGGTTTCTCCTTGATACTACTTCGAAGAGAAACTTCTAGATTTCTGTCAGAAGCTAACAAAGTGTGGGAGAGCTTGCTCTCCACTTTGCTTCTCTTGGCTGCATTATTCTTGATCTTGTTCTGTCTTTCGGATCTTGGGAAGGCGGGTTAGCAGGAATAAACTAGCGTACATTCCAAAACACATGAATATCGTGAGATGTACGACTAACATGAGTACGCGCGCACGAATGCGCGACATACGACAATATTCATGTCGCAATTCGAGCAAGCCGGCCAAACGAGCTCAATGCGCGTAATCGCCTAGAATGCCGACGAACTTGACCTCTGAAGATCTTCCTTTGTTGATGACGAGACAATCGATAGAAAAGAGGAAACCTTCACCTCCTCTCGTCCAATGAAACGATTACAAGAAGGTAAACGTACGCATTGAAACAGTCAGAGTAGTAGAAAGAAATGAGGTGGTGGACAAACCACATCGACGAAAACGAACTACTGTCTCATGTTCAGAATAATGACAAAGCATAGCCAGGGGGCCAGGGGGTTAGTTTACATACAGTAGCGCTAAAGTAGTATTCTTGTGTACATATTCGTAGTTCATACGTGTCATTATCATTTTAAAATGACAGTTATTAGTGGGTTTTCTGCAGTATCCTTACGGAACTGCCACGTGGTCATCACCAATGTGGATGCACATGATCATTTGGAGCAGGATCTCTTGCTTTTCATTCTTGAGATATGTTTCTTAATCTACCTCTACAGGCAAGCTTTGAAGCAATAAGACAACAACGACAACTACTCATTGACGAGAACCTACGAAGACAGAATCTGAAACGATGACACTACGATTATCAGATTGACCAGGAAGTACTAGTCAAGGATGAGGGCGGTCAAAAACTAGATTCACCAACAAAGGGACCATTCCGCATGGTACAAGTTCATGCGAATGGAACACTTACTATTCGGAGAGCTCCCAACGTTACGGAGCGATATCACTGCGTCGAGTCTTTCCCTTTCGCCAGTAATGAAAGGTTTTCTCGCACGCCAATACTATTATCGGATCTTTTATGGGACTAAGATCCTCGAGGGGAAGAGTGCAGTATCCTTACGGAACTGCCACGTCATCAATGTGGATGCACATGATCATTTGGAGTATATCATATACGGATTCTACATTAATATAGAGAGCCGGCATGGCCTCCCTTTGGCGAGCCCTGCCGGCCTTCAGGATGATCGTTTGATGGTCACAATGATAGAATCACTTTAATTGAAAACTACTGTTCTTCTAGAATACGTCATTTTCCACCCAATCGTAATGTTGGAAATAAAGTACAGACGCAAAAGTGCGTACGAGTACCGGCGGTGGTTGCGTGTGTACTCTACTTGTACAGTACTGTGCCGGTACAGTACTTGTACAGTACCTGGTACAGTACCAGCCAGTACCAAAAGAGAAGCATCCTTCTTGTGTACCGGTACGTACGGTACTGTGCCCCAGTACAGGTACCGTACCTGTACGTACCTGTATGAGTGCTTCCGGTACCAGTACCAGTACCGGTACGAGTAGAAGGATGGAGGAGTCTTTTTCCCTTTCAAGAAGAAAAATAATAATAACTCCGTGTTCATAATGACCGTGCTCGAGTACTTTTAACTTCAGTAGTTTTCTGACGTGGATCAGACGTGGAATCAGATGATAACGTTCCCTAATTTATAAATAATCCTGTACCGGGTCAGAACGGCGAGGAATCATTCCGATCACGGAAAACCCGTACCCCATTTCGATTTTCCAGCTGCTACTAGTAGTACCGGTACAGTAGGGCAGGCAGGCGGCATCAGCAGGCGGCATCAGCAGGCGGCATCATAAAGGCGGCGAACACGACTACTGCGCCAATACAGTACACGTACTGTACCGGTACGAGGTACGTGTAAAAAGGTGAAACTGTTGTTGTGATACTTCTATCATCATTATTTTAACTTCCTCTTTATCCTGTGTGTATCATCGATTGATTGATTGATTGATTGATTGATTGATAAATCAACAGGCTCGAGATCAAGTTATCCAAAATCACAATGCCTCCCATGTCTTCCATCAGTAGGGACGTCGCGACGTCACAGTCTTCATCACGGCTAGGAGTAGTGCCGTCGCCGGTGAAAAGCCTCGAAAAGCGAGCTAGTAGCGTCGATTCTCGTCGCGAAGCAGTTAGCAGTGGTCACCGACATAGGAGACGAAAGAGTGTTAACGTTACATTCTCGCCAACAGATGAACTACAAGAGATTCCTCATATTAATGATCTTTCGGACGAAGAAGTCGCAGATGTATGGATGACACGAGAAGAACTTCAAGCGATCAGACGGCAATGCGCAACCATAGTCAAGTTCATGGACATGGACTCTGCAGTCAAACACGGCGTGTGCTTGAGAGGGCTCGAACAGAACACACCCAGCTATGTTGCGGTACAGGTTGAAATTCGGCAGCAACTTTACGACGCTGTCTACGCCATTCAAGAGTTTCAACTAACGACTGGAATGGTGGTCATGGATTTGCTTGCCGAAACGTGTCAGAAGTTTTCTTACGAATCGGTGCAGCAGGCTCATGTTGTGGGACTCAACGACGCTATGTATGTGCAATCTACGCTGGATGTCGCCACTTCTAGATAGAGAGGATAATGATTAACAAATCAACAGATTTTTGCATAGAAATATCGCTCATGTAGAGAAGGTCTCTCTCCTACTAGAAGAGACGAGTCATCAGGTCAGAGTTTTGCATCTTTGGACGGCACCATGTAGCCATGTATCAACATGAGGATGAATACGGAATACGAGTTATAATAATAACATGAACTCCATTTCCAAAAGAAGTTCTTGTCTACCGGTTGGGACCTGTGTACGACTGTGCGTTCTGGGTGGGTGGGTGGGAGAAGGCTGAAATACTGGTAACTTTGGCACAAGGGGCTCTATAGCTAATAGACTATAGAAGATGCTAACGCAGATGTAAATCCTACCCTACTGAAATGCTAGCGGGAGGTTTGGGATCTTTCGTCCTAGTAAAGTTGAACGAAAAATACCCTTCTAGTAGTAACTAGAGGACGACTCTCTTTTCTTCGAAGATAGATGCAAAAGAAACGCACCGCTACCGTTCAGTGTTTGAAGACGAGACAGACAGACGGTCTCGACTTGGTAGCAGCCGCTAGTAACTTTGGACCAAGGCGAGTATTCGAGAAGTGTTTCAAAGTAGACCACTGGAAGATTTCAACAACGGTATCGAATCGTCATCGGTCTCCATCGACTAAGGTGTCACGGTTTTCACTTTATCGACGTTCTTCGAATCCTTCAGTGAAACCTTGGCCTTCCCAGATTGATCCTCTTTCGATATTGCGGGTGATGTCTTGTTTGCCGGCGAATCAACTCCATCCTCCTCGTCCACCCTGACCTCAATTATTGTGGGATTGTCGATCAGAGTCTGTTTTAAGGGTTCCAAGGCATCTCTCAAAGATCTAGCGAATTGGAATTCCATTGGTTCTGGTAGCTCTTCCAAGTCGATCGTAGATCCATTTCCAGGTTTGGGCGTGATAACGATGGCTCGAACAATGGGGACCTGTTGTTGCAAAAATACATCGTATTCGTTCCCTCCTCCAACGGTTGGCTGCTTGAATAAAACCTCGAGATGCTCTTTTCCCTTGGTTATTCGGCCAAAGCAAGAGTCCCCTTGTTCCTCGAGGGCGTGTTGGATCTGCCCACCAGGACCATGGGCTTCGATATTGTCTAACTTGTTGATATAAAAATCGGGTCCACCAGGTCGTCCTGCGAAGCCCACCGTCCAGATATCATGCGGAAATTCATGTGAATAGTCGGGGAACGCCAGAGTATCTAACTGCAGATCTTCAAAGGGTTTTTTGCTGGATGGTTTTCCTTTCGCTAGCTCCTTGTATCCATTTGCTGGGAACGGCCCTGCCTGCAAAACGTGCTCTGTATTGATGTAAAAGTACGCACCGTTCCACAAGCCGTGCTCTATCTGCTCCAAAAACAAGTGAATTGCATGCGGAACGGCGTTAAGAGGTGCCATTTCGATCACAATATCGTAATCCATATTATCGCGGACAAACGTCATTTGCACTTGGTGTGGTCCAGGGCCGAATCTAGATGTGTAGTGGTCAGTACTCGTGCAGAAAAAAGGCCGTGCATCCGTGGACTTGGGCTACTTACCTTTCTAGAACAGTGCGTTTGGACTCTTTTCGGATGGCTTGTTGCATCAGCCCAATTTGCCTCATGTAAGCGGACTCTCGTTGCTTCAAGCGAGCGCCGTCCGTTTTCTTTCCTGGTGATTCATATTTCTCTCGTAGCTCGTCTCGTTCATCTTTAAACTGTTGATTTTCCTTTTCAAGCTGCTTTATTCGGGGTCCATATCGACCCTCTGCCCGCCGCGCCATTTTTGTTATTTCACGTTGTACATTATCGATTTCACGTCCCGTCCACTGGATTTTATTAATAGCGCTTCGAGCATCCTTCGCGTTGTTAACGCCTTGAAGCAATGATCGATACTGTCCTCGCGAGCTCAGCCACAATCCCGTCAAAATTAAACTGAAGATGGCCATGGCAGAAGCAGCAAACATGAGGGGGGAGAACCCGGCTCCGCTGCGTCTCTTATTGTACTTGGACGGCTCGCCGTACATTCCTCCGCTGGAAGACAAACCACCACTGTATCCTCCATATCCTTGGCTGTTCTTGTCGGAAAAGCCTCCCAGCCCTCCACTGCTGCCATGAGTTGGCAAAGAATCACCATTATTGTAACCGCGGCGTAGCATAAGGGTCAAGAATTTACAGTAAGTAAGTGGTTGTTTTTGACGGGTGGTATACCTTGAAGGACAGTCGGAATCAAAATAATAATGACGGAGATGAGAAATGAGAAAAGGCAATGTGCCAGCAGGCCAGTGTAAAAATGACGGAGCGAGTGGAGGCGACGGCGCGATCGGTGCACGTGGTGCAACGAGCGGGAAATCATCAATGTGGGACCGTGCGTGTGGCCGAGTGGCTGCTTCTTTTTTACCTGTAAAAAAATGCAAAAAAGATTGTTCGACACCGACAGGACTCGAACCTGCGCGGATAACTCCATTTGATTTCGAATCAAACGCCTTAACCACTCGGCCACGGTGTCATTATTACATAGTATGTAAATCAAACATTATAGATTCAAATACTTTGCACCTAGCGAATACCGTACTGTAGAATGCAATACAAGGCCCGTACAGGTAGCCTGCGGTAGGAAACCTACGCAAAAAACTTGGACGGGGAAATGTAAAATCGGCGCCACGAGGAAGACCGTATTCCACACGTTTTCTACGCAGTTTTTCAGCTTTTGGCATTGTTCCTGACAACAAGATGATACGCTTGCTTGTTCACCGATTCCATGAAAGAAGTGAGTGACACGGTCAGCATGATGATCAGTGAAATGCCATTCCCAGCAAGCACAGAGGCCTGGATGGCCTTTGTCTTAGTACCAGCGCCAGCAGTGTATCGTTTACTGTTTCGATGTACTAGTAGTAGTAAGCTTCAGGCTTTGTGTACCAATTGGTATGTTGCGAAGTCTCTAGTCTAATAAGTCGTAGGAGTTACGAATGTTTCGTTTTCCAAATTATGATGCTGATCCTCTTATTCTATCTGTCTACTTTCTGCTTTTATGAATGTTCGAGATGGCCCCATGGGCCCGTTACACATGGTTTCCATGGGCCTTTAACTCGTGCTTCGTTGGGCCCAGAGCTCTTGATCTACTGGACGTATAGTCCTCGGTCTCGCAATAGTATTGAGTAACGAGTCGAGTCTATATCGTCCGTACGTCGTTCGTTGTACGTCATCATGAGAAATGAGAACGTTTCTCAACAGACATCAGCAGGGCATGAGGGCAGGACAGCAGAGGCGCGAACAACCAACACAGACGAGGTTTTGGTCGTGGCCATTTTCGAACATTTCAAATTTCAATTTTGCCATCACTCGTGCTCTTTTGTTGCCAAAGTGGCGATCGGAGAGAGCTGGCGTTTTGATTTCTAAGTATAGGTCTGAAAGGTTTGAATAGCAATATGGATGCGAACTGCCCTGAAGTTGCAGCAGCTGCAGCTCATCATGGCAACGATGGTGATCAAGATGATTCTTCTACTTCCCAACAGAACCGTCGCAAACGTCACGCGAC
The DNA here is from genome assembly GCA_956465555.1 of Nitzschia sp. pyKryTriq1. Taxonomy (NCBI): domain Eukaryota; phylum Bacillariophyta; class Bacillariophyceae; order Bacillariales; family Bacillariaceae; genus Nitzschia; species Nitzschia sp. pyKryTriq1. The sequence goes on from OY101117.1 coordinate 789,419, forward strand.
CGAAACAGCGCCCTGTGATAACGGTGGATCTTCAGCGGATCCTCCCTTTTCCAAGCATGTTCGAATGGAGGACGGGAATAATTTCCCACGAGCTCCCTCGCTGCAAGCCTTTATCAAAGAACCGTCGGCCTACCGGCCACGGGCTGAATGGTTGCAGGTTTCCACAGAAGGCTCGACGGGCCACTTTCGTCTCATGCAAATGGTATCGCAGGATTCTTCCGTGACGTCTCTCCCGCTGGCCAAGGTTCCATTTGGTGCTGATAGGGATTCGGCTCTGCACCATTGCATTCGAAATGGACACTACGAGTGTGCCAAGCGATTGATCGAAGAAGGTGCCGTAGTCGACGTCGAAAATATCAAGGGAGTGACTCCGCTGATCTTGGCTTCGCAAAGTGGCAGGTTGGATTTAGTTGAAAAGCTGGAAAGCTGGGGTGCCAATGAGTCCCATGTGACGCTTAACGGTTCGACAGCAGCGTTGCAAGCAGCTCACTTTGGAAGGCTACCAGTACTTCGATTCCTTCTGAAGAAGAATCGACAGCTCCTAGAATTGGCGAATTACCACCATACTACCTGTTTGATGCGTGCATCACAGGAGGGACATTTGGATGTAGTCAAATTCCTCTGCGAAATGGGTGCCTTGATAAATCGAAAGAACATGCAAGCAATGACGGCGCTCATGCTCGCCTCTCAGAGAGGGAATGCCAAGGTCTGCGAATACTTGATCCAAGAAGGAGCAGAATTGAACTCCATGACTCAACAAGCCTCCACAAGTCTCGTTTTGGCTTGTAAACGCCAACATATTGAAACCGTAGAGGTATTGGTACGGGCGGGAGCAGAACTGTATGCCAAAGACTCCCGAGGACGCACAGCTCGCGATATCGTGTTGCATCGCCACAACAACAATCGGCAACGCCCCGAGGCGGATACTGACAACAATTACTCGACGCCCGAAGTCGTTCAAAAATTGACGACTCTGTTGGATGCCACAGTGCAGGTGGATTTGATGCGTCTTCAAGCCAGAAAAGATCGTTCTTGGGCATGGATCCGAACATGGACACTCTTGCAGCAGGATCGAGCGAGACTCCGTGGAGCCGAGGGCGTTCCTCTCCATGATGCGATTGAAGTTGTAAAGCAACGGCAATCCTTTTCACTCAGCACCATGGCCTGGATTCGAACGCTTGCGCTACCAGCTCCACTAGTTCGGTTGATAGCAGACTTTGCTCCTGTCCCAAACATCCTCGATCGACGAGTTACGCTACTGATTTCTCGCTGTAGCGCCGATCCAAATGCAGCGTTGACTTCATGCTTCGACTTGATCGATGAGGTGCTGGAAGACGGCGGTTTCTTGAAAGCTTGCGATCAGGCTCTGATTCCGCCACCGGATAACTTTCCTAGCTGGGTAAGTTGATCGGTACCGGTACTAGGATGGGTGTATTTCCGGTTCTTTGAATCCAGTCAACTCACAATCCCAACCTCTTTGCCACCAAATAGTCTTCATGGAAGGGTTGTCGGCTCCGCAACGCTCGTATGGGTACATCGTCTGGCGATGCCATGCCGCAAGCTCTCCGTGGCCAACTAATTCGTCCCAATGCGACCTTGTCTCAGCTTCGGCGGCCACTAGATCCAACTGCACTTGTACAACACAGAAGATTTGCCGGATATTTGCAAACTCTTTCGAAACACGCTGGCACCTTGACACCCATTTTGACGGCTCCTCCGTACGACCTCGGGCCGATTGTGGTGCAACAATTAGTCACGATCAGTGATATTTGCTCTGTGATACGGCGTCTAGGGTCGCATCAAGGTTGCGGAGGTTTCAGTGCAAGTGTAGCTATGGATGTCATCCTCTTCACCAGCAGACTCTGTGGCTGGTACGTGGGAGATATCTAGACCGAAGAAAATGGCACACCGAATTCAAGCAGTTGGTATTTCAATGCTATAGAAGGCGATTATTGTTGTACTAGCTCTATGTGTTCGCTTATGTTGGGAGCGTTGTCGCGATGGTTCTGATAGCCCTCATCCATTTTTAAGGCTCCACCGCGTGTTCAATTTTGGGCCGTCGCGGCTTTCGCTTACGCTTGTCCATCAACTCCTGGACTGGATCGTGAGGTGACTCTTCTTCACGTACTTTCTGTTTTGCCTCTGTTTGGGTCTTATCTTGGCTAGCAGGAACATCAATTTCAGGGAGACTACTACTGCTAGACTCCTCTCCAGCAGCAGCAGCAGGCTTCTTGGTGAGAATCTCTGCTTTGTTGATCTCCACAGGTTCAGTCAAGAAAAAGTGCCACTCGGAACGATCTCCGTATACAGGTTGAGCAAACAAGGCAGCCGCATGCTCCTTGCCTCTTGTTATCTTTCCAAAACACGAGTCTCCTTGCTCTTCCAAGGCATGCTGGAATTGGCCTCCTGGTCCATGAGACTTTGTGTTGTCGACTTTGTTGATATAAAAGTCGGGCCCACCAGGTCTACCCGTAAAACCCAATGTCCACGGTGAATGTGGAAAGTTGTCCGAATAGTCAGGAAACGCTAATTGATCCAGTCCTTGCGACTTGAAAGGATGCATGGCAGTTGCGCGATCCTCGGCGTCCTCGTCGTCGGAAGAAGCTTCATCCTCGTCGGATAGTTGCGGTCCAGCTTGAATGACGTGTGGCCCATTCAAATAGAAGTAGCAACCATTCCAAAGCCCGTGTTCGACTTGCTCCAAAAATACATGAACCGCATGTGGGACATACTCCAATGGGGCCATTTCCACCACAAAATTCCTTTCGACGCCTTGCATAGTAAATGAAAACTGAACTTCATGGGGTCCTGGTCCAAAGCTGCAAAAATAAAAAGAAGAAGAAACGATAAGTCGACGTCAATGTCGATAGCCGATCGACACCTTTTATTGTCTTCTTGACGTACCGTTCCAGAACGTTTCGCTTGGACTCCTTTCGCGTTGCCTCTTGCAAGAGCGCCACTTGGTTTTGAAATGCTTCTTCCCGAAGTTGCAGGCGCGACTCTTCCTCCTCCTTGTCCGGCCCTTCGTACTTGACGCGCAATTCGTCCCGTTCCTTTTGTAGAAGACGATTCTCTCGTTCTAGTTCTTGCTGTCGTCCCGCATGCTTTCGCTCGTTCAACTTGACACTGCGATCTTTTTCGCCTTGCGCATCGGCTAGATCTGCCTGCAAATTCCTGTAGTGATCCATAAGCGCATTGGCGTTGGGTACCTTGAATTCCGCAAGCACGGAATTGTATTTGCCGCGGACATTCATCCACATACCCATCATGGCGATGCTCCACAGTCCCATCAGCATGCACACCAACACCAAGAAGTTGCTACCTCCAGCACCGCCCATCAAACTTCCCAATGACGGAAAGGATGTGGACGGCGATGACTGCTTGGAATACTTGTTGTCGTCTGCTGGTGCCGAAGAAGAAGAAGCGTAACCAGTCGAGGGTCCGTACCCACCACCAGCAGCACTGGCACTGTAGCCACCATAACTTTGGTTGCCTCCGCTGTATCCTCCGTATCCAGCATTGCTGCTGCCGCCACCGTGGCCGTTGCTGGAATATCCACCACCGCCATCGCCACCGCCGTTGTATCCACCATAGTAATTATTCTGCGAGCCACCTCCAGTGGCATAGCCAGGTCCACCTGCACGTTGTCGCATCATGCTCTCAATGCAATAATAATATTATGTTGTTGTATCAATGGAAGTCGTAAGTCGTCCACAATGCTGCAATCAGGTAACAGTACCAGGTATACGGTATGTACCGGTAACCGGTAGGTTGCGGTTGATGTGGTTGTGTGTCGTCTGTCGTGTGTCTGCCTGTCTGCTACTTGTTTCGCCGCGCGCGTGTGGGTTGTCGTTGTTGTCTCGTTTTTTTCGATCCTCTCGGGATCACCTCGCGACACGTCTCATGGCGCGCCAGCCCGGCCAAAATTGATGCCACCGATGTCGACCCAGTCGACTCCAACTATGTGTCAGAAGGTACCCGGAAGTTGAACCTGTTTGCTACCGGTATGGAACACGCATCGACCATCGACACCCCTTGGATCCTTTTTTCTTCTCTTACGTCGTTTGAACATTATTACACTACACTATTTCGTTGTTGTCGTCGTCATCTCCACAAACTAGACTACCAGTCGACTACCTTCTCAAACCAACTTATCTTTACCATGATGCTCCGAATCATTTCTTTCTTCTGGATGGTGGCTTTTGTGGCTGCCTTTGCTCCAGCGACTCCTTCGGCGCGATTTGGACTTGCCAGTACCCCCCGATCCTCCTCCTCCTCGCGCTCAGCGCCTGCACCGGTAGTGTTTGCCATGTTTTCGGGAGATGAACCCAAGGGATTGGAAGAAGTGGGAGACGCCCCACAAACCACCACAATGGAAGCATCATCGTCTATTGGCGAAGCAGAAGGAGTCAAAAAAGACGCTCCCAAGGCGGTCTACCGAAACTTGGCGCGAGGTGGACAAGTCACAGAAGTCCCTTGGGTGGACGATGCCATGCGGGCCAACACCAAGCCTTGGGAAATGAGCTGGTGGGCGTACCTTATCTTTGGACTACCATTTACGCTACTCGCTAATGACTTTTTGCATTTCCTTCCAAAAGACGGCCCCTTGTCCTTTTTGACTACGCTGTAAATATATTGCAGCTTCGATGGAAGCAGGGATTGCACCTAACGCATAGTATACGAGTACAGTCTAAGCATTTCAACCAACTGCCAGCGACTGTGGGGCGGTCTCGCTCAAGGGCAGCATGCATCACGTCCGCTGGTTTGTCGGCAAAACCACGGGAAAACCTAGTATATTAACGAATTGAATTGCTCGTGAAAGTGTAGATTGTTTTATTATTTCCCAAAGCTAAATAGATCCTTGCTCGCGTATATACATAGTCGTTGCCGATGAAAAGAACAGGACCCCAACTACAATATCTCTTCGCGACCAATAATACCCCATGGTAGACGAAGATCCCTCGAACCCCCACGCAAATGTGGTGAAGAGTCAAATACGGTTGCGTTGTTGAGCTCGCCGAGGTGGAGATAAATCGGACGGGACTGCAGCTACCGTATTGTTTTTGCCTGCAAAGCGGCGTATGTGCACCGTTTCGAGTACCTGGTACCGTCTGAACCGACAGCTCGAACTCGAGACATCTCTGAACCACCAGTAGCACAAGATAGAAATTTTGATTTTCAGCTCTGAGCTTGCGACTTAAAGTGCGCCGTACGTTGTGCGAAGATCATGTGCTCGAGGTCAATGTCGCTCAAGAACTCCCCAAGGATGATTCAATCATCTCCTTCTTTGATGCCTGCCTCTTGTGTTGTTTCCTCATAGCTATTTTGTTGGTTTTTCGTCTCATATTGCCTACGTTTTCAATCCGGATGGCCTCCGACATTTCGAAACATAGCCGGCTGACTTTGTCTTGCAGTTCGTCGAATGCAGAAGAGGCGATCCTGTGCACATTCTCCTCCTGCTCGCGGGTTATTTGTTTATCGATCGCAGTCATGATTGCATTAAATATAGTATCGTATGGTTGCCCAATATCTTCCACAAAGCTTTCCATGAACACGTTCGGATTGCTCGGATTGTCGTGGTAGATAAACCAAAGCTCGAAACTCAGTTTGTCTATTGTGGCATCCACCAACTTAAAAAGTCTCGACGCAGCATCACGTTTGCCAAAGTAGACATCGATGGCCCGATTATACTGAATTTTGTTGCATCTCCACTGCGTCAATGCCTCGTCGTACATGTTCCATTTTTTCTCATCCTCCTCCACCAAATCTTCGGGAAAGATGCCTTCGGGGCGCATTTTCCGCCAAGCTACTCCCCACGCATAGTATCTCATCAAAGACGAAAGCCGCTCAGCATCTGCCATGACCTTTTCCATTGTCTCTTGGGCTCCTCGAATTTCTTCTTTCCGATTTTCTTTCTCGGTGGCTCGCCGTGTCGTTCGGGAATCGTATAGTGTGATGGTGCCGATCGTGAACAGGCCAATGATCACTGGAAGCGCCACATATCGCAGCAGGAGCTCCAATAGGTCCGTGTCGACCTCTACCATTTTCCGATGGTCAATTACGAGACAAAGACCAAATCGTTGAATGTATATTCGTATTATCAACTAGAAGTGACTGTTTCTTTCATCCTTATTGGGCATGGATCTATATCCCATGATGGGATGGTTGTTTTGGTTTTATGCGTCGACCGGAGGGAACTTTCGGCGAAAAATAACTCGGAAGTACGACTCAATATTGACTTCGTGGAAAGTCTACAAAGACTTTGCGTGGATTGGATATTTTTAATCTAATCGTTCGACTAAATCCGTCGTGCTTTACAAGATTGCGACGAGGATTGATGGTTCGCCTTCTTTTCTTTTACACGGGTCGAAGCGCTCACTCCACTGCAAGTAGTACTGTATTTGTGTACAGTAATACTTGTACTACAGTAGAGTGCACGAGAACTCTGCATCTCCGAATTATTGCGCGAGTTCAAAGCACGCAGACTACGAGTACTAATACTACTACTCTTGAACGTTCAATTGTTGCGAGGATTCGAGTTTCCTACTTCTCCACTACTCTCTACTACCGGTAGAGAGAGTGGTACCACTTGAGGAGCCACCGGTAGGGTCCGCTCATCTGCTCACGAACTACTGTACTAGCTATTAGGTAGGTATTATTCGGGAGACAAGCGCCTCGAGAGACCTGCTAATAGCAACTCGGGTTACCAGCTACTTGTAGAGTCGCAATTTGAATAGTACACTTACCAACTCAAATTATACTTCTTTTAATGACATTCAAGAACTCGAATCTACGAAGAATGGTCTATTTGTCGGTGCTGAGCGGACTGTGTTCCTCCTTCTCGATATCTACATCGTCCTTACTCCTTCTCGATTTAGGGAAAGAAGATTTGTCGTAGTTCAGAGCGACTATGAGGAACAAGAACACCCCGCCAGCCCCAACTCCATATGCAATCTGGAACTTCTTCTGGTCGTCAACACTAGGAAGGATTGTCGTGCCAAGACTAATGGTTACGATGGCCAATATGAGAGCCATGTACCCAAGACTTTTGTGGACAATCTCCCAAATCAGTCTGCTTTTGCTTCGTTCTTGGCCTTCTTTGGGTGCAGCCGGTCGAAAGACGGCGTTGATCGGTTGAAGTAGGCCCAAGCACATGGTCACCATTCCCAAAATCCCATGCCGATAATTACTGTATCCTTTGTCAGCAAATACCTGAAAGTTTCTAAGCGCAACAATCCACCCGATGATTGCAAATAAGAGGCCCGCAATCTCACAGAATCGATGGATCTTGAACCAGTGACCATCCGGGCGATGCTTGAAGAATCGCGCAAACAAAGCTCCGGATGGTAGCAAAAAGCCCCAGCCGATGAGCATGAGACAGCCATGAACCACTTGTTGTCTCTGTAGTGGCGTCCGACCACTACTAGGATCGGTGATAATTCCAATTGTTTGGTTGCTGTCAGCGAAAACCATTGAAATATCTGTCATGTTGTAGGTCTCAATGCACGCATTGCTCAAATCGTGGGATGCCTGTGCGTCGATGACTGAAATGGTCGGGGGAATACCACTACCCTCATTCAAGTCAACAATTTCTGCATCCATAACAGCACGGAATCCAGTTCCCAAATCTCCCATTCCGGTGCAGGTGGAGCAAGAGCCTCTACGACCTGTATTTCTTGCAAGCGTAATGATTGTCTCCTTGCCAGCATTGTCCAATTGAAATCCGCGTGTAAACAGCATTTGATCTGGCTTGGGATCGAGCAACACTTCAAAGGGAGAATTGAAACAGGATGGAATATCTACGAGGCAATGGACGGAATGCCTTCCAGGCTCTTCCAGAGTTTTGACACCGGGGTTATCCAACAGAGTTGTCCTGTCGATACAAAAGAAATCCATCTATAGTAGGGCATTGAATAGAAGGATCAGAAATACACGGCACATACCTACACGAAATCGAGTCGTCAAACAAGGGACCACTTACAATAAAACCCTCGACGCAAATCCTTTCGCCAACCTCGAGTGCAGCAGTCGTACAAGCAAAGGCATGGATAGATAGCACCGATGCAACGAGACGGAAAGGAAAGTATCTGAGCTTCATGTTCGCGTCGTCTTAAAATTATGTCAATTGTGGCATCAATGAATGATAATACCGGTGCTTGTATTGCATAGTAGTCGTCGATCGTCGATGTCATCGATATTGTTGGAACTGCTCGAGCAGGAATCAGGATGGGTTTTGGTTCCATGTTCCATTGTTATGCTGCGCTCGGCTCTTCGCTTCGAATCTTTCTCGCGCAGTTTCGGCGGTGGAGAGGGCGTATGTGCGATTATTATTTTTTGCTCTCACATACAGTAGTACCAGCAAGTACTCCACGTATTCCACATTAAGCGGGTAAGGCACAGACGCCGAGCCCCGTGACCACAGAAGGCTGACCGAGGAAGGACGGACCAAGCTCAAGAGGCGGAGAAACCAAGGATAAACAAAGCATCTGCTCCTCATCTTGTCAGCAGATAACTCCTCTCCCTCCAAGCTGTAGTCTATCAGCACCAAGCAACACCATAAATCTTGATTGTTGAGAAACATCTGTTGGACTCTTTCGCTACGCGATCGCAAGGAGAAAGAATAGATCCCTCTCTCACACAACAAGTACCGGGGGGGGGGGGGGGGGGGGGTTGTGCAAGTGATAATCCCGGTGAGTCAAAAAGTGGTGGTGGACCCACCGTGGGTGTTTACTGTGAGCTCCGATTTTGAGGATGTAGAGGTCGGTGATTATATGACGTTCGCCACTGCTGCCGCTAGAGACACAAATGATGGGTCTGGAAAACGCAAAGAGCCTCCTTACTCTCGCCCACCCTCTGTCACGACTCTAGGGAGGTGGGGAGCAACCCTTTTACGAAGTAGAAGAAGGGCGAATAAGATAATCATCATATCGTCTTGTGCGCGCGTGCTTTGCTTTTGATTTTCGTTAGTGACGTCAGAAGTCGCGCGTTCTCGCTCGTGATGGCGAATGGCGACCTCCCACCACGATGATGCACATGCATACCGGTAGCGGCCAACATAGTATGATTCCAGATTCATTCCAGACCCGCCATGCACGAACATGCGATGGTGTTCTTTGTTCATTGTTCATTTGTCCTTTCCGATGGCAGAGGTGAAAGAAGGTTTTGAAGGTCTCATATTGATCCATTTTGGTGTTCCATCGTTTCAATGGCAGTTGTTCGCTGCTTGAGGTAGTTCTCCTGAGGTTGAGGGGCTGACAACTGGGCGTTATTTGTACGAGTAGTCGCTTGGCGAAGAATCGGTGACTTGTAAAAGAATTATGCCGATATTACCATTAGGAGGAAAGGATAGAGAATTGACTGTATCGTCCATGGCGGCCGCATCATCTGTGATGATGATAGAAAGCGAGACCTCATTATTTCCAAGGTGCGGGATCCGACTCTCTTATTTGACGCAAGGAAATTTTTGGAAGGATTGTCATATATCGAAATCGGATGTTGAGGAATGGACCACACAAACAGTTTGCGAGGAAATCATCATTCCTCGGAAAGGCAACTACCAGTCGTCCTACTGTGATTACTTATTGAAATAGCAGAGCTGCGAGTACTATGACAAGGACAAAAAAGAAGATCGATCACTCAGCTACGTTGGATCGGCCGCCAATGTGTTTGTGAGTCATGCTCACTGCAACAACTTTTTGCAGTTGATCGAGACGCTAGACCACCACTTTGCACTCGGAAGTGACCTGAATGAAGAAAACGAAGGCACCACCTGCGCGGAAGAAGAAAATAATGGTAGCCACCATCCCCACGACGACATCATTCTATGGTTGGATTTATTCTCGTTGAACCAACACTCGCCGCTCGACTGGAACTTCGAATGGCTGAGTAGCACCTTTCGGGCGGCCATTCAAGATATTGGCCGGACAGTCATGGTTATGAGTCCCTGGAAGGCACCTGTACCATTTCAACGTGCTTGGTGCATCTACGAGGCATATTGTACCATTCAAACAAATGCAGAAATTGACCTAGAGGCGGAGACTGCAAGTGTTGGAAGCAGAGTCGAGGATGACGACTCTCTATCCAGCCCCTTAGAAATTGCCATGAGCCCACGTGACCGGCATCTTTTTATGCAAGATATCCTTAAAAAACGAGATCCTTACACCACTATGAATGACATTTGGACGACGATACGATCCAAGCACAGTGTCTGTTCCAAAGCTTCTGACCAAGAAAGGATATTTGAAGCCATTAAAAAGGGCGGAGGGTTTCAGACCATCGACACAGTGGTGTTGGCACGCTATCGGAAATGGGTACTTCAAGTGGCGCTCCAAGCCCTGCGAGAGCATGAAGGTTCTGATAGTCGTGACGACGATGTACGTGTCGACTCTGCTGCTATGCTTCGCTGGATCATTGGCACCCTTTACAAAATGCAAGGAAAGTATGGACCAGCAGAGGAGTTCTTGGAAACTAGCATGAACATATATCAGGCACGGTCTGGATTGGACAATGTGAGGACCTTGGAAGTCATGAATACCTTGGGAAGATTGTATGAATTGCAAAATCGGAAAGAAGATGCCGAAAGGGCGTATCAAGACTGTTTGCAACGACGACTGAAGCTCCTGGGTCCGACTCACCCACAGACGTTGGACTCGGTCAATAACCTTGCTTTGCTGTATGGATCCGGCTATGGTGGTCGTTTAGCAGACGCCAAGGCTCTGTGTAAGCTGTGTCTGAAACAGAGGCGCGCCTCGTCAATGCTTGGAGAGGACCACCCGGATACAATTGCATCGGCTAGTAATTTAGCTAGCTTGTACTTTCGACAGGCGCAGCAAAGCGACGCTGATGCGGGCGAACAAGAACACCTTGTTGCTAAAGCTGAGAAACTCTTTCGATACTGTTTGGCGAAGCGGATTGAGCTACTCGGTGAAGATCATCCTGATACCATCCATTCCATGAATGACCTGGCGAGCCTGTGTCTTGTAAAAGGCGACGGGCATGACGCTGCAAAGCTATACCATGAGTGTTATTACCAGCGGAAGACTACTTTAGGGGAAGATCACCGGGAAACGCTTCAGTCCCTGCATAATTTGGCTCTGGTTTATTCCAGTGCAATATATTATGATATTGACAGATCTTTACTGTGCCCGCTGAATGAACAAAGTGGGCGAGAAAATCCCACAAGTCCAGAGGAGCTTTTCCGCGAATGCCTACAAAAACAAACTGCCCTTTTGGGTCCAAGCCACACTGACACCTTGGACACCACATGCAATCTTGCACTGCTCTTGGAACGGGAGGAACGGTACCATGAAGCATCGGCATTTTTGGAAGACTGCTTGGAACAGAGGATCGCAAGCGTCGGAGAAGATCATCCTGATACTCTGTCGGTAATGCGTCAACTCACTACTCTGGATGAGAAAATTAAATTTCAACGCGGTCGCCCGAGCCAATTTTTGGACACCAATCCAATAATGGACCCGTCTAAGCCTGTGCCATTGTCGGTGAATCCAACCCAGTTTGATATGTCAGATGAATCTGACAACGAATCGGTGACCAGTATTGTCTCTCGTGCTTCACATCGATCCGAGCGCAGTGCAGGCTATCACTCGATCGGTAGCCGCACAATCACGTCGAGAGCGTCACGGCTTTCAAATAATTCCAGAGAAGGGAGCACGCGTAGGGCGAAGAGTTCCCTCTCATTGGACAGCACGGGCGAAAGAACAAACGATCTCTCGCAGGAAGAATCCTTCGATGACGCTGATTCTACGGCGAAATCAACCGCGAGGACTGTGGAAACTACGAAAGAATCCACTGCCCCGAAGAGGGACTCGCTGTCTTCACAGACGTCCCGGAGATCAGACAATTCGACAGCCCCCTTTTCAAACCGAAGGCAACCACGGCGAAGGGTTTCTATCACATTGCCGTTGCAACCACTATGCCCTGGGGTCAGTAAAAATTCAGTCATATCCGCCTCGATCAAGAAGGTTCCAGGACGCTCACGTTCCGCCAGGGGCTCTTCTGGAGTAAGTTCCCAGGCAGAAAGGAAGTTGCCATTGCGGCGCCCAAGCTTCACTCCCGGTGTCCGTGGTAGCTCTTCGAGTGAGACGAGTCGATCAGTGGATTCCTTGGCGTCTGATATCATATTTGTTTCCAAGGAGGAAATTGAAGATAGCTACGGCGTGAGGGGTATTTACACAGGTACCATGTCAAGGAGCACCAGAATACCGAACGGTCACGGGCAGATGGATTATATAGATGAGACGAACTCGACAAAAGGAAGGTCCTATGCGGGTGAATGGATGCAAGGAAGCTGGAACGGCTTGGGTAGGCTGTCGCATGGTGGTGACTTTTACAGGGGTTATTTCAAGAATGACCACAAGCACGGCCCTGGTACCATGCACTTTAAAAATGGACAGATTTTTGAAGGCTACTACAAACGGGATCTGATGGTGAGAGGAAAGGTCACCTATCCTGACGGTTCCAAGTTCGAAGGACGCTTTCGTCATGATAAGCATGAGGGGAATGGCAAATTCCTGTTTGCCGATGGCGCCTTGTACCGAGGTGAATTTGCAGGTGGTAAGTTCCATGGTCAAGGCTCTCTCTTTTGGACGGATGGTACATGGTACCAAGGAGCATTTGAGGCTGGGCAGAGGCATGGAAAGGGAAAGGAATTCAATGCCGATGGATCGGTGCGCCACGAAGGTCATTTCCACCGAGGGCAGCCACTATCATGACAACGCTTGCCATGATAAGGCTGCTAGAAGATCATACACCCAATAGCCCTAAGATACAGTTCTACCATATAAACCAGAATAAAAGAAAAACAAACTCCATTCCTTCCCTATAGTAACTATTCCCACTCATATGGGCTTTTCCCATCCTCTCCCACTTCCTCAATCCATTCGGAAGGAACCAGACGAATTAATGATTCAGCCTCGGCCGGATAGTTAGGTGTACCCAGCAGACGGGCAATGACATCCTGGGACGCCACTTGAAGCAACTCATTGAGTACGTGGATATTGACTTTTCGCGCTTGGATCGCCTCACTGAAGACTTTGTAGGCGGCTTCATCACGTTTGGCGACATCCGGTATATTCCGGAACACACGCAGGATATGTGTGAAGTGATAGGGTTGGATATCTATGCTGTCCGACTGCTTCAGTCCTGACCAAATGCGTTGCGCCACTGGAATGGCAATTTCTACAAATTTGGGGGTAACTGTTTGATGCCGAGCCGACAACGCGGAGCACGCCCTGAGAGCATGAGAAAAGGAACTAGCATCCGTCATTCCTTTCGAGTCCAATTCGTACAATAGTTTTGCCGCGTCTAGTGGACGCGTTTCACTTCTGCTATTCGCATACGCACTGAGAACTTGGTTCCAGTGGATTACCGTTGGTTGTAGCTCCAAATGACCCGAGTCCTGCATCCGTTGTACTATGGCACGACAAATTTCTGGCACATCCTTTCCATGTTTGTCTTTGGTACCGTGCAGATATTTACTGCTGTACATTCTCAGAACACGCCAGTATGTTTCATGGGTCGGAATAGGGAGGGAAAGAGGTAGACTCGGCTCGTCTCGAAGTTCTTCAAACTGCTCCATAGCCTCCAAGAGGGCGCGGCCGCGTTCTGCCCGTTGCCACATGGAATTCGTCGTTTGCTGCGGGAGGTCTGCGAGTTGCTGCAGAACGGCGTGCACTCGCTCTGTCGTCACTCGATCAACCGTCTTTGTCAGCCCTACTTGAAACAACTTGTTGAGCAGGTCCAGGACCATTCTGGATTGACCGTCCACCACGGGTGCATCGTCCAAGGGTTCAATGTCGTCGCTCCACGCATTCACATACTCTGCAGACTGGAACCAATCCCGCCAGTCGGGACTCTTGTCATACACGGAATGAATACCAGTACCAGTATGAGTACCAGTACCATTATTGAAAGGAGGATCTGAGACTTTGGACTTGGTGGAGAAACAATGGCCCGTACTCGTATTTCCCTGCCCTTGATACCTGAAGCAGCCAGGAAGTGGTCGACGCCGCGAAACCCGGGAGAATTGATTGCGAGCACCCCGAAAGTATGAAGTAGACATACTGTAATATTATTCGTACAAGCAATCAGCCAGACAAAGGTAAGCAGGGGGTGCTATACAAATCAGGCACACTAGGAAATTGAAACAAGAGGGGGTGATTGCAGCTCAAAAGGCTCATGGTTTTGAGTTGTGAGTTGTGACACTTACATGGCCGCACTTCATCAGTGTTATATTGTCATCGTGGCGTGTTCGAATATCTATCCACAACGGACGTTTGCGGAAAGACGGACGGACGCGACCAGCGTTCACGATTACGCACGATCACGCGCGACGCACGTTTCGATCACGACTCAGAGATTCTTTCTAAGACTCTCGGAGACAATGTATGATCCTCCAAGAAACTTTAAGAAGCCAACAGACTTCTATCGAAATACATGTCAACGCATTCAAGAAAATAGAAATGAACCAAAGTTCATTTCATCAGTAGAGCATTCAGCTCATTAATTTAATTTATGTTAGCGCACTTCGTTAACCCACAGTCAAATTAGTCCTTTAGCCCGAATCCCTGAGCCGCTAGCCACTGCCTAGAACTCACGGATTTTAACAGTGGCGTCATTCGTCATCGGCAGATTTCGCCGCTTCAAAAGCCACAACAGATACCGGTCGACGGTACCTGGTACAGATCTACAGTACCAGGTACGGGGTACTTGTACACAGTGCACACACGACGATACATACACGGAGCAGCGATTGAATCAATCGACTCAATGTGCATGTTCTACCGGTAGTACTAGTAGAGTCTCTACTAGAAGAGACGAGAAGCAAGAAGATCCGACATCAATACCTCTACTCCTACGTTTTCGTAGACACATCAGGTCTTCAGCAGAAACACCAATACACAAGACTTGGCATAGGCGGCTCTATACTACGAATATATGGTACGCACTCTTAAGCATTTCGAGATATCCCTAGTAGCAGTGCTAGTATACTACAGTATTTGTAAGAGCGAAGCTTTTATGACGGAAAAAGTGAGGCTGCACTACTTGGCCAGCCTCAAGCCAAATATTTCATGTATTATTCTCTATTCGACGATAAGATCAGGGTTTTAGTTTCCTTTCTTGCTGGCTCCTACAGTTTCCTTCACCCTGTGGAATCCAACTTGGATCGACGCATAGGAATCAGTGTCATTTAGCATACCAGGACCTTTCTTGCCTAGCACAAATCCCAAAATCGCTCGACCGAAGGCTTTCAGCAGGAAGAAGAATCCAAAGTTCAAGTGTTTCACCATGGCGTCTCCAGCATATGGTCTGGCTTCTGGCGGAGCCCATTTTCGTCCCAATACGAGCTTTGGCATGTATATCGGACCTTTGGTTATCAATTTCTGGTAGAGTAAAACGATTGGGCCGATGGTCACTTCCGCACCCAATGGGGTGCCACATTCGTTGCAATACAACCGGACCATGGGCGTGGAATCCTTCAATTTTACTCCCTGTATATTTTCCTGGCCTTGCACGACAGTAATGTCGGATTTATAAAAGTTCACCAGGTGCGTTGCATAGTTCTCGATCACATAACCCCCATTTGGACAAGCTTCACAAAAGCCAATACAATCATCGCAATGACAAAGAGCAGTCGTCTGATCGATGAGTGCAAAAGAGGAAGCGGGGACCTTGAGCTCGCATTTCACGGCCCCACAAGGGCACTCAAACGTTCCCACCCGAGTTCTCGTTGCCAACAAGGAATCGAGAATGGAGGCGACCAAAGACATCACGACTATTAATTTGTGGTTTGTATTCTATCAAAGATACTTGTATCGAACGACGACGATGATTGGTGATGCTTGCTCTCTGGAATGCAGCACACATGCACCGGTATCATCGATAGCAGCCACCATCATCTTCTTCTCATCGCATCAAGAAGGATGAACACGTCCCACACCCCGTGCATACCGGTACTCGTAGACTACAGTACTCGTACACCGTTCCGGCAAGAGGTTTTGGCGGGAGGAAAAACAATAAAATAAAATGAGAACCAAGCCCAAGCAGGATCTCTGTGTGATAATCGTCTAAATTTGGACCTCTTGAATGTGAAAAGCTCGTTGGATCCATACCCAAGACCAACCGCGCAAGCAAGACCATCGACAGACCTTTTTGCACGGAAGACGACAGACGCGAATATGGCAAACTGCGGAGCGCTAGCGGAATCGCGGAAATCACCGCGGGCGGCTTCACCGCGGTGATTTCCGCGATTCCGCTAGCGCTCCGCAGTTTGCCATATTCGCGTCTGTCGTCTTCCGTGCAAAAAGGTCTATCACTTCGACAAAACACTAAACACATACAAAACACGCCGGCCGCTATTCTCTCACAAAAATCTCTCACCTGCATTATTGAGATCTGAGGCAAGAAATCCGCGCAGCCTCCGCGCGAGTTCTTGCCCCAGGCAACCCTTTTCGCTCTTAATAACGCCGTTATTAAGAGGCCAGGCAGTACTTATGGCAAAATAACTTCCGTTATTTTGCTCGAAAGACCTATTCGACTGTTTCTCTACTCTAGCGATGTGGACGAATTTGCGTTCGCGCCCATCACACAGAACTGGCATGCTCGCGCATCCGAGAAAGCCCTCCATGGGCGTAGCTTTTGAGGACAATCTGCCATTGTCATTGTCAATTTTGCATTTTGGTGTCTTGTTGTTGAGTCCGAGGAAACCGATTGACCCCGTTGACTCCACAATTGACCCGGTTGACTGCACAAAATACCCCGTCCGGATGATGTCTTTCCCCTAATTAATGTTGTGTCTCACTTTTGCTTTTTTTAATCGAATTGCTCCTACCGGTACGACCGGTACGAGTACATCGTCTGACCATTCGGTTGAATCACATCAGGTGTGTGGTTTTTGCAAAAAAGAGGGTCCAAAAAACCCCGTACAGTGCTGTAGAACTTGGTACAAACAGGACTTTTCCATTTTTCCTGTAGCTTTTACAGACCTTTTCTACCAGAAGGCGATTCGGAATGTATATGCCTGCACACCCGAAAAACACACAAAATTGCACGAATTCGAGTGTTCCTAAAGCGCTACTGGTACAAGCTGGCTTGGGTGATTCTGCGAGCCTTACATAAGTAATACAACGAGCCTTACACATTTAATACTCGTATAGGAATGGTGACAGACTGGCTTGGGTGATTCTGCGAGCCTTACATAAGTAGTACAACGAGCCTTACATATTTAATACTCGTATAGGAATGGTGACAGACTGGCTTGGGTGATTCTGCGAGTCTTACATATGTAATACTCGTATCGGAAGGCTGACAGACTGCCTTTAGAAATTCGGCGAGTCTTACATATGTAATACTCGTATCGGAAGGCTGACAGAATGGCTTGGGTGATGATTCCCTGAGCCTTACATAAAATGTTGTCCTGGAATGAAAGACATGACGATGGTTGATTGTTTTGTGTTGGCGTGTTTGTGTTGTGGGTCTCGCAAGTGGTGGGTGGGTGGCAGGCTGGCTCAAGTGGGTGGCAGGCTGGCTTGCATGACATCAACCCCACATAAGCCCCTTCGCGGAATCATTTCAACACGGTGTATCGCGTGGCCCAGCACGTTATTTAGTCCAAGGGCATTCGAGGCAAGAACTGCTTGCCTGGGCGCGCAGCGCCCGTGCTTCTACTGCATACTGGAGTCTGCCTAAGGGTAAATAATACACCATTATTTTACGACAACGAAGTCAACAAAGAAGCGACTGCCTCCCACTCGCGACTTAGGATAATATCTTCTATCTACTACTACAAATTCGAACTAATACGACTCTCAAAATGACGAAATCACCAGTATCATCAACTAATAACCAGGCTATTAGCGTGGAATCACCTCATAATAATGACGTTCTATGCGGACGTGGGGGGCTCTCCAACAAGCACCCGGGAAACCGACTCTTCAGGCGCCTCGTCAATTCGAACAAGCAGGTGTATCAAAGAATGATTACACCTTCGCACAAGCAGGTCCTAGTGCTGTCGATCATCGAATCGATTCACAATCAATGCGGCCGATTTATTAGAAAAGAAGACGGTGAATGGGTTGAGATTTCTCGCCGGGAGGCTGCCATTAAAATCTCACAGGCACTCCGAGAAAGCATTGACGACTCCTCTTCCGAGAATTCATCGTGCTCTTCATCATCTTCCAAGCCTAGGAACTCAACTAATTTCAAGGAAGCCGCCCAAGAAAGAAGGGTAAGGGCAAACTTGAGTCCACGAAGTTCCATCATGCTTGCTAAGACTCTGTTCTCGCAGGTGGACGGGGGTTTGATGGATGCGTATGGAGACGAAGACGACTTCGAGCCAATCCCTCTGAACGAGCAACAGCCAGCACCCACACCCGTAATTCGACATGAGGAGAATTTTGAGCCGATAGGCATCAATCATGTCTCCACCACTGTATTTTCTCCTCAGCTGGACGATTTCTTCGTTGCGGCTATCACCCGTTCAAATGCCGAGGACAGTAGTATTTTTGAGGGCTTTTCCATTTAAAAGAAATAGTGCACAGCAAAAACCAAGAGCGTTCCTTTCAGGTAGGAGTAGCATTCAATCTTGCTCTTGGGTCCGTTGGATGTCGTACCACCGAACTGTTCCCACCGTTTAGGTTTATCCGACTGAAAAAGCTGCTGCACGTAGGATGAACATTATGTCGTGACCGACATCCCTGCTAGTAATAGTATATTTACCATGCGTTCGTCCTCTTCTGTGCAGATTGTCGAAGTACTTCTACTTAAATCGTGGTCCTCTTCTCGTGCGTATGAAATACTAGATGAACTTGAATAGTCGCACTGAGAAGCTGGTTCATGCATCTTTCGACGTGGCGCCTTTGGCGGACCTGTGTCCCCACGTCGTGTAGGTAATCGTGGCTTGATGTCATCGTCCCGGGGGCGGTCACTATCATCGTGGAACCTCGAAGATCTGCCCACCTTTCTAGCTAAGCGAGATGTCCCCTCACTGCGACGCATCACCTTCAAACGGAGCGTAGCAGATTGCCGCCTCACGCTTTCACGACGCTTGACCTTGATAACTTCCAGTTCAGCACCAGCACCAGCCTGCATGCCTTTCGAAACGAATTTCAGCACTGCCGCCCAGCCCTTGCGGACTTCTGTCGTCCACATATCTCCTAGAGCGCCCTCGAGTGTACGAAGAAGTGCAGTTTCCACTACACTATAATGGGCAGGATGAACCCCATAAGATACATGTCTTGCACCAAGACTCTGAAGAGCACTGCCCAAACCCGAGACGTCATCTCCTGCCATAGTATAGAGCACAGATTCAAGCATTCCTACGACAGCTCTTGCGTGAGTGTGAAAACCCATGTCTTCGAAAAGTGCTTCTGGGGCACTTGAATTGTCTTCGATTTCAAATCTCTCGGCAAATGTGTACAACCCAAGTGCCTGGGGAGCAATGTGGAATATTCTGAGAAGGGAACAGGAGAGCGGGAAGGGGATTAGCGCAAACATAAACCGTTTTCTTCGCCACAGCCGCGCCTTTTAAGCCACTGGTCGTGTCACTCACTCTTTGAAAACAAGCTTGCCGACAACAAGTTCATAGTCAGGTATTGCCCTTACAGTAGCCCATGTGGCCACAGCTTTTTCGACAGCGCGAACATATATCTCCATTATCGCCGTGTTACTTTGCTGTTATCATGTAATGTGGCGATCGTCAGCTGGAGTTGGTGTTGCAAATGGAGACCGTGGTGATGAAGGAGACCCACTATTTGGTGCTGAAGCAGAGCGAAAAGGCAGGCAGGTGCGGAGAGCGGAGAATAGAGAGGGGACGACGACTCACTCCTCCTCTAACCTGAATGAAGATGAGGGAGAAATAAATAAAAAAGAAATAATAAAAACCGAACCGTTGGATGCCTTGATGACATCATTCGTTAGAGACATTATTTCTGGCGGGCGGATGTCATCCGAAGGAACCACAGAACGATGGATGAGAAGACGAGTTAATCCGAAACTTCAAGCATTTGTATATAGCATAAGCAATATATATTGGGGAGATCTCTTCTACGAAGTTCCACCATAGTGGTACCACGGTCGTCATGCCGTGCTCCAGAGGTCGTCATGCCGTGCTCCTGGAGACGTAGACGAGAAATTTAGATATAGGATATTACGTAAGAGACCAATTTAGCCATACAATTTATCAGACAAAATACGTAGACGAGATATTTAGCTTCATGCGAAATTTCCGTCGAATGATGCTGCCATCGCGGATTCCCGCCATGACGACCACCCATTATCATCATCATCATCGTATTCTCTTGCAAGAGACAAAAGACAATGAAGGGGCCATGAAGAATCATGGTGGAAGGCGGAAAGGCTCTGGTCGCCCGACCAAGGCAGCAAGCCACCAAGAACGTTGCCTCCACCACCGCCGTACAAATTGGACTGGTAGGACTCGTGCGCATTTGGCACCGGTCCTTCATCTGAGGCGCAGAATCTCCAGGATGGCGGTCGGTGAATGCGTGATCGGGTGGATCGATGGGAGCGGACGTGCCGTCGAACGATGGATGCCATTTTAAGGTCGAACATGTCGTACTTCGTGGGACACGACGATGAACCGTGACGTCCTACGGCCGATCAAAACCCGCCGGATTTTGGCCATGCGTAGCCTCTACGCGCGCTCCGGTACAAGAGCTGATCAAAACCCGCCGGATTTTGTGTCATTTCTGACCATGGCCATCGATGCATTGCAATCTCTCGCCACCTGGTGGACCATTCCATGATAAACACACCACCACCCACTCGCCGATACACCCACAAATAATGCTGCAACTTTGAAATTTGAGTGATAATAAAAGATCGTCGCTGCATTTTTCTTTTTTACACATCGGATGCAATTCCGCTGCTCTCGTAGCATTTGAATGAGTTCCTATTACGAGAACAAACATTCCAAATGGCGCGGAGTCTGAGGTCCAGCCGTCGACAGTCATTTTTGCGGTCGAATCGGTCATTAATGACCATCCAAAATCCGGCGGGTTTTGATAATCCGGCGGGTTTTGATCGGCCGTAGTCTGCCTCTGCGGCATCATATTGATCCATCGAGTCGGCAATCTTCTTCTCTCGTTCTGCCGGACTCGGGCATATCTCCCCTCCATGTGAGGCCGTAGTACGGATAGGGGCTGTAGCGAATTGTGGGTCCCATTGGACGCGCTTGTTGCGGTTAAATGGGCGTACGACACTACGGGTAACGATTTTCTTAGTCTGGTCGTCGTAAATAAGGAACGTTAAGGCGTCTCCCACGTTGGAAGCGATTCCTACCCAGTGTCCGGGGCGTTCATTGGTACTCGGGAAAGATTTTTCATGCCCAGCGTATAACACGGGTTCCCAAAAGGAGAACTGCAGGAATGCAGAGATGTCTGGGACCTTCGGGAATTCGCTAAAAATGGCGAACTCGTTCGACCTCCGACCGTGTCCTTTCTCCCCGAACCGACGACTCATTGGACCTTTTCCTGACGTGTTTCGGGTCTTTACGGAGAACGGGTCAGCCGCGGTCGAACGAGTTCAACTTATTGATATAATACGCGGTAAAAGAAGCGTTTTGGTATTGTATCAATTTTTCAGCATCGCTAAAAGTTCAACAAAGTTTAAACGCGGTTAACCGCGGTCAACCGCGGTTAACCGCGGTTAACCGCACGGTCAACCGCGGTTAACCGCACGGTTAACCGCGGTTAACCGCGGTCAACCGCGGTCAACCGCGTTTGAACTTGCGCTCCACCCTTAGAACAAGTTTCACCCAGTATCATGTTAATCTCTCTCTTCGACACAATAAAAGCAACCGACAACAAAGCTCATGGCACAGTAGTAGTACTAGCGCAGCTAGTACTGGAATTGTACTTAGTACTAGTAGTACTACTAGTAGTAGCTGCTACTCTAGTAGTAGTGGCAGTTAGTACTGGTACTGTAGTAGCACTGGCAGTGGTGTTAGTAGCGCTACTACCGGTAGTACTTTATCGGCGGTCGTACTACTCGTACCTTGACGGTCATCGTCGTGCGCAAGTTCAACCGCGGTTAACCGCGCGGTTAAACGCGGTTAACCGCAACCGTGCGGTTAACCGCGGTTAACCGTGCGGTTAACCGCGGTTGACCGCGGTTAACCGCGTTTAAACTTTGTTGAACTTTTAGCGATGCGCTGGTACGTTGAAAAATTGATACAATACCAAAACGCCTCTTTTACCGCGCATTCTATCAATAAGTTGAACTCGTTCGACCGCGGCTGACCCTTTCTCCGTAAAGACCCGAAACACGTCAGGAAAAGCTCCAATGAGTCGTCGGTTCGGGGAGAAAGGACACGGTCGGAGGTCGAACGAGTTCGCCATTTTTAGCGAATTCCCGAAGGTCCCTGGGGTAATGCCGGTACGTTTTTGCTTTGGTGTCATATTTATACGTTTATGCCAACAATGGTTATGGATATCCGCGAGGTACTTAATGGCAAAATACCACGCAGGGTCCGGTGCGCCATGTCGATCCATAAGTGTATGGGAGGACATTTTCAACCACCGAATTGCGGAATTCTCTACGGGGTTCTGGTTCTGGTAGTAGTCTTCGGAGAAGGCGTCGCCAATGCGATATTTGCGTTGTATATCAGTAACTCGTTTACTTCGCTCAGAATTAGCATTATCCCGTCGGAGAATTTTCATGGGTCCGTGTTCTCGTATGAAGTCTTCCAAAGTGTCGGGGAATTCGCTTTCCTGTTTGAACCCGTATACGTCAATTGCCTTCGAGGTCAAACCATAATAGATTTGGGCACCTGAGTAATTATCGTGAAGACTGGGGCAATTGGCAAACATGGGATCGGTTGAGACCACTTCATCCAGGCGTGTACCATCCATCCATGGAGTGCGTGGCAGGAGGTGGCGGCGCATCGGGTAATTAATGACCATTCGGGCTAATTGGGTTGTCACGTCTAACGTCTTCTTAATGACCCGTGTCGGTCGCCAACCAAAGAACGGTTGAAGTTTCCCTGGATCGAGTTCTTCTGGGTGTGTCCTATGCCACGAGCGAGTTGCGAAGGCGTAAGAAGGAGGCACATCTCCATCTCGAGTGAAGGTGAGAAAGGCGAGTTCTTGGTCGGTACACTTTACTAAGGGATCGAATTGGACGTTTAAATCCACAAAGTCGTCGTTATATGTTGGGTTGAACCTTGCCTTGCCTACTAGTTCTTCCCATGCATGTGTTACAGTCAAGTAGCTTATCGACCATGGACTTGGGGTTTTCCGTGTCCTCCCCCTCTTGGCTAGCGACATCTACCCTGGCGGTTGTGCTATTTTGTGCGACTATTACGGGGGGAAGCTCTACGAAATTGGGATCCTTCCTATGTGCGTTGGCGCGATGGTTATAGGGCTTCCATTTAGAAGGGGCAGTAATTTCAAACACATCGTAGAGTGGTTCGCCATCAGGGGAGAACTTGAAAATAATTTTTTGGTAGCGCAACTTTTATCGTCTTGCACTGGTTGAAGTCTGTTCTCCTATCCTTCCGATTTCGTCCACCTCCCCTCGATGCAGTCAAGCGAGTCAATCACTCGGTTTTCAATTTCTTGCTCGCTCGGCTGATCCACGAGCCATGAAGCGCCGACGACCGATCCAGATCTCAGATCTGACGCTTCCCTTTTCCCGCAATTTCCGCGAGCGCTGACGCTCCCCTTTTCCCGCAATTTCCAGCCACTGGCATCACCTCCATGGGTAGAATCAATGCAAGCCATTAGCTTTCCGTTGAACACATTTTGAGCAATGTAAGCTTGACGCAATAGGTTGATCGACGAGAAAATAATGATATTATCCCTTGCTTTCGAATAAACGTCTTTTTTGATGCAGAAGGAAATGTGAGCTCCAAGCGTTCTCCAATACACATCGCAGCAATCGACTGTTCAGAAGAATCGTAAACCATAACAGACAGACCTACCAAGGAATCGAGGATCTGAAAACAAAACGTCTGCTGGTTGATTCATCGGATCGGAGTAAAATTCCTACGTCAAGAAAATGGAAGCTGGGTGGAGGCCGCAATTAAAGAAACCAGGAGAAAGACCGCGCAAGCCCTTCGTGAGACCATGATCGGAGAAGAATCTGAGCCGACCCAATCCGATGAGGAAAGCCAGAGGCAAGAAGAAACAGCAGCAACTCTACACGACTCCACAAGTGATTACATTGCACCACATTCAAAAGTAAGCCCAGTAAATCAAGGCCATGAGGAATCGGAATCTGAGGTAAAAGTAGCAGAATTTCTTAAGCAACCACTAACATGTAAAGCGAGAGTATCCGTTGTCGCGTTCAGACCCGCCACCGACGAAAGTGTGGAAGATGATCCTTCACCCGTCCTGATAAATTTTGATGATTCTTTGAAAGTCTCCCCCCAAATACCACCTCACAATACTATCATATTACAGAGTACAAGGATGAGCCACCGATATCTCCTTGCATCAAAGGATGAGAGCACGGCAATCGGGTGGCACCCTAACTCGGCGTTCGCACCTACTTCGCATCCTCCTAACGTGATGGATCAAAGCACCATACCAGCAGATACTCTAGGCATCCCGACCAAGCCAATCCGTGGTTTCGAGTTGTTCCAAAGTGACTTACTCAATCGGGTCCTCCGGCCCGAGAATTCACCCGAACAGTTCTCACGTAGAAACCGTTCAAAGGCCAATAACGATCCATTGTCGCGCCATAAGAATAATGCACAGGGAGAAGCAATGGCATTTTGAGCATCTTTCGGCCTTCGTGAATGAGGAAGGATGTGCATTGTGTGTCCTCGTCACAAGAGCCATTGTCCAAAGAAAAGTAAACGGTCCTTTGTCTAGGTCGTATTGACCTGCTCCACTAATGTAGTATTGCTTGGCGTGATGGTCACGAATTGAACACGATCTCGCAATTCGGGGGTCTTCCAGCGATATCGTATAAACACACCATCCTCTCCCCCTGCAGCTCGCGTTTCTGTGCTATTGATAGAGTAAAGCTTGACAGATGTCGCATTCCCCAAAAGTGCCGCCCATGAGACAAAGGTCGACTTGGCCATTCCCACCAGTTCTCGTTGAGCTCGCTTCAAAAAGCAGAAATCCTGGGTTCCCGACTGATTTTGTATTATCCGAGTAGACCATCCCGACTGGGCAAATGCGTCTAGGTAGGCCTGCGCATCCGCATTGTAAAAACGGGTCGTCATCACCACCATCTTCTTCTCATTATGATTGCCTGTCTTGTTGCCACTCTGGAACAGCTCAACGACCGTTTGGTTAGGGCTTGATTCTTCAAATCCTCGTCTCTTCCCACGCTTTGGCATTTCCGTCAGAAAGTTTCGAAAGTGCTGGTAGTGTACAACACAATAAGAACAAGTGAGAACGCGCGGCATTGATTCGTGGCCATGGTAGTGTAAATAGCATGATGTGGACTCAGAGTAGTTGAATACTGTACCACTTACAAAGACATGCTCGTCCACTGTTGGTACGGCCCGACAGCAAGAGTCCTCGTCAAAGGCAAACAGATGTCGAAGGCCGTGGTAGTACGCATCAATATCCTCCAATCTTGCAAAGGATCGAGTGTAGAGAAACGGCAACGTAATGCTGTTGTTATTGACAGCAGGGCTTGGGTCAGTTGTTGTTTTTGTTGTTGTTGTTACGGGGACACTTTGATTATTCTGGTGCCTCAACAACAGCTCATACAAGTAAGAAAGACCCTCGTCCACATCCTCGGATGAACTTAGGTCCTCCAGAACAAGTTTCGACGCATTGAGGCTTCCCAACCATTGTTGTTGCTGCTTGAGTCGATGGTGAAACTCTGGTTTATTGCCCAAGGTAAAGTCTATCGACCGAAAGTTGGGAAAGCATGTTTGGACATCCTTCCGTGCCGAGATCCATTTGCTGCCCCTTTCTTGGTGCTGCAGTATCAGGTGAGACGCGACCCCATATCTTTGCCACAAGCGCTGTTGTATGGTATACCCAAACGCAATTTTGGAGAGGTGATTTCCCAGCTCGCCACTTAGTTGCACTACTACGGAAATATTCCAAGCAGGCGAGTGCGACTGCAACGATGACGACGACGACTCGTTGTTGAACTGGAAGGCTTTGGGTAACAGGTCTACTGGTGATGATGATGATGATGATGCGATGGATGATTCTTCGATTCCATCACTGACATCGGCGCTCAGCACTACTTGTTCGCGTATCGTGGAGAGAGATGCCCAACTTCCTGCATCATTGTAGATCAAAATTAGCAGCACTGCCAGCAGAATCACTCCAGTATGTGAGATTCTGATCCTGGTCCTAGTGGCAGAGGTGCGAGCCGACTTGGGTAGCTCCCTCGTTGGGGATCTAGATCGCTGTGTCCCTGCAGTTGTGTTGAGGGTCAGGGTCATGCTCACCGAGGAGTCGAAAATCGGGCTACGACTCTTCTTGCAGGTAGACCATCATGACTATGTCAGCTACAGTTCTAACGGTAAGGTTGTCTTGGGAGGAGAGGAGGGGTCGTTATTACGAGTAGACTAGTCTTTTGTTGCTATTACTGCAGATAGACTGTAGACGCAGTTTCGTTCCTTTTTGAATGGATTGCGAATTTAAATTGCGATGATGAAAATGATCATTTGCGATAGCAGCGAGCGAAAAGGAATGAAATCGATCACTTCGACCACAATGTTCAATATTCGTGACTGACGTACCCGTGATAGCAAATGACCGATCAAAAGAAATATGTACATATATATGTAATGAGCTTGAAAATCTACTCTCTCTAGTAGACTAATACCGTATCGATCGCTACCGGCAATAGGTCATTCTCATTTGCATTCCATCCATCGGTAATATCTGTAATATTGCTTGCATTCACAATCGGAATCCTCAACAAACAAACAATTGAAAATATGCCTGGCCCCGGAGATCTCTTTGCACAAATCCAGGCACGGAATTCGTCTGACGACGGAGGCGGCGAAGGTGGACCGCCCAAGAATGCTTTGCTGGCCTCTCTTCAAAAACGACAATCTGCCGCTACGTCCGGCGGCGGCGGCGGTGGACTCCCTCCCCCGCCAACCAAACCCATAAAAACTGCGGCACCCACCTGCCCAGAAGGCAAATTGTTTCACTATGATGAGTCGTTAGAGGCATTCTTATTCGACCTGTCGCTGGACAAGCCACGATTTGTGGCTGACGCCCATGGAAATCCTGAGACGGACATTTTGGTTCCACTTGCTCCATGTGCCTACCGGTTGGCAGATTACACCTTGGCTAAGAAAGAACCTGTTTTGATACAGCGATGTCTTATCAAACTAGGTGTCCTGCGATGTCTGCAGCGCGAATGTGGTACTCTCAATAAGCTTCTCTGGCATCGATTCTCTCCGTCTTTGGGCGCCCCTGGAATTCCTGCCCTCGACGATGATGAGGAGGAGGATGGAAAGGCTACACCGAGTGCAGGTGGAGGATCGATTGAGGAGGATGAGCTTGGAAAGGTTCGATTCATGGAATTGCTATCCAATTGTGGTGTATATCAAAAAGTTTCCGAAATGATCCTTCAACGGGCTGGAAGAGTTTCCGATGCCGTGAGTCATCAAAAGAAGGACGGCACCGACAGCAATCCGTACTTGATTCCTCAAGTCCGAGTCGATGGGTTAGACGAGTTCATGCAAGCCCTCGAAGACTGGTCGCCATCCTTGGCTCAAGCACGCAAAGAGATCGAGGAAACTCAAACCGTTTCCTTTTACCCTGGTCTGGGAGAATTGTTTACCCCTGGCTCGAAACTCGTATGTTTTCCGGATGGAATGGAAGGGGTGGCAATGGGGTGTAGTTGTGTGCAATCATGGTATGCTGAAGAAATCAACAAGGCCACCAACAAGATCAAACGACGTTTCATATTGGTTATTGAATTCATGGTGTCCGTGGGGACCGAACTAGTCTTTGTGGCGGCGTCGGAAGTGTATCCAGAATTCCACGATACTAGTCGCAATGTGCCCATCAAGGATCTCACCCATCGCAAGCTCTTACCCGAGACCAATGCCGAAGATGCCGACTTGTTGAAACGTTTGCAGGATCGGGGAGAGTTTTATGCTTCGGTGGCCACCAAGAATCATTACCTGGAGTACCAACCGAACAGCTTCTATCCGATAATTGGTGGCGGGTGGAGCAATAACGCGGTCCGGCCTCTTTCCAAAGGTGGACGTGTCATGATTGATGTAAAAAGAGGGATTCTTGAAAATCATCTTCCTGTACGTGGAACAGCGGACGGTATGTCAGATACTGTGAAGGAAGCGATCAAGTTGTTTGAACAAAACAAACGCACGGGCATTGCCGTGCCGTTTCGAACGGCAATATTGCCAGGCTTTGATGGCGTTCCTGTTCAGGAAAAGATAAATTTCTTTGAAGAGGCAGGGGACTCCGATCGTCACCATTTGTGGCAGGCTTGGCCTTGTTTGGTCGGCTTTTCATTTACTAGCCGGGTATGGGGTAAGCTGCTCCTGACCTTGCCTAAGACCCAAGCGATCACCAGCAAAACGCCGAGTTCCGAATTGGAAAGTCCAAGACGAGCATCTATTGTAAAACTAGGTGTGCAGCGTGCAGGTTTGGGTGGTGTTGGCAAGACTGGTAGCTGCGGGTACATTCATTTCCAAGAACAAGCCTTTGAGCAGCTTGTCCTTGACGACGACAAAAAGGAATTGATTCGAGCGGTCGCAAGGAATGCTGGAGGTGGTACCAAATTTGACGATGATGATTTCGAGGATCAAGAGGACGACGAAGACGACATGGGTCTTGACGTTGTTGCTAACAAAGGCGCTGCTGTAAGTGTCGCTTGCGCCGGTTTCTAGCCGAGGTTCAAGTTTTTGGTCTAGATCGTACGCTCACGAAAATTTTTCTTTTGATATAGTCGATCTTTTGCCTCAATGGCCCACCAGGGTGCGGGAAAACTCTAACTGCAGAAGCAATTGCAGAACTACTCAAGAAGCCCCTCTACGTAGTAACAGCCGGTGACCTAGGGATTACGGCTAGTGAGGTCGAGAAAACGTTGGGTTCGGTGCTTGAACTATGCCAAACTTGGGATGCCTTGGTCCTCATTGACGAAGCTGATATTTTTCTGGAAGCTCGTAGCTCGACAGAGATTCAGCGAAATGCACTGGTCTGCGTCATGTTGCGTCTGCTGGAATACTACTCCGGCTGCCTCTTTTTGTCATCAAACCGTGAAGCCAGTAGCATTGATGCTGCAATTGCCTCGCGTATTACCGTGATGTTAGGATATCCTCCACTCGACAAAGCTGGGCGAGCAAAGGTCTGGAGAAATTTAATAGGACTAGTGCCCGCTTCTCCCGTCGATCCAGTCACCGGCCGAATTCCTGAAAAGATTTCGGGTAACCCACGAAAAGCTTCAAAATATCGCGAGGAATTCACCGAGGTGGACTATCAAGGCCTAGCTGCCGACTACCTGATCAATGGAAGGCAGATCAAAAACTCAATCGTACTCGCCAGAGCTCTTGCAAGAGAACGTGGTGTTCCCATCTCGCTACCGATATTGCAACGAGCTGTCACAGCAGTCGCCGGCGAGGGAGCGACGGCAAGTAGAACAGACGGAACATACTAAACAGGAAGAAAAAGTAAACACAGATTTTCCAAAAGTTTTGTGTGTTTTACTAATACGAAGTATAGAACCCCGGAAAGGGCACGACTGTACAAGAGTAGCGCCAAGTCGTGGAACCTATTGCGGGCGACTGTCCACGCAGGAGATATGAGTTCTGAAGTAGACAGAAAATTGGATGATCTATTTCCAGGCGGTTCGTCGTGCACTTTGGTAATGTCTTCGAATGTCTTGGCAATCATCACTTTGCGTCCAAGAAAAGCAAACTTTATAGTCTTCCGTTTCCTGTAGGCAAGTAGCTTTGGTGGTCAAGCCACAGCCTGCGTGAACCATGTCAAACAACATCAAATGGAACAACAATTTCCATAGACGTGACCAGCATTGAGCTGCATGCGCAAAGCAAGCAAACTACTCAGCATGATGTCGTCCGCATGTTCACCAAACACTTTCGCATTCCCCGATCCCTGGAGCGAGTCCTTTTCATTCACGATGAAACCCAATGGAAAGCGTTATTTTATGTCTGTTGTTACATACTACTATCGCCCGCCGTGACGATGAGGATATGAGCGAGGAAGAAAACGAGCAAATTCGAAAATACAAGTATCATAGTAGGGCTAGATGTACGTTGTAGTAGACTCACTCCGCCGGGAGTAATAGACTAATAAACCAAAACGTCCACAATCGATTACAGTCATTATTCTTCGACCTCTCTTCCTTAGCTACGAGTAGAGACACTTCTGGAATCTTGATCTAGCTAGAGCTGTACGTAGGAGAAGATAGTATACTTAGGGTACTGATTCTAATCTTCTCTACTGTTGCTACAGCTGTAGACTCCCTTCTCAGAGGGTACATACATGATGAGGGTACTCATGAGACTAGAGAGAAGCTGTTATGTGGTCTCTGTGCTTGTAGGGTACGAATTCGAGGGTCTCTACTATCTACTTACTCGAAAAGAGTCCATTGAGTCAATCAATTGGACTGTCTGGCGTAGATGGTATCGTTCCGGCGGGGAGGAGATTAATTTCTCTCAACCGTCAAGGTAGCAACTAAATTAGACAGTGCACTTTTTCGCTGCTTTACGATATAGTACTATGTATATAGAGAGCCTACCAAGTCGTAGAATGAATCGCTCTCCGTATTGTGCCGAACTCTTTTAAATTATATGCCTGGGACTTCGTCTTCCTCTTTCAAAGGCTTCATCACCAGTTTCGACCATCAATGTAAAAGGATTTACCGCCGTTCTGCCGAAAGATAAATGACTGTGAACTGATCTTGAGAATGCGTCACCGTTTTGCGTATCTTGCCCGTGGTCTGATACAGTACGTGGGCCTGTGTGTTCATCCGTGTAGTTGTAGGGTTGAGATAATGAAGGATTCTTTGCTCCCCAATCGTTTTGGTGTTCCCTCTTTTTCGTTTTGAATTGATAACGTTGATTGCGGGTTGTAAGATTCACATCACGGTCATTTGGCGTGATTCCTTCCCACGGGTGTGCACCGCGTGGGAGGCCATCCCAGTGAGCTTCCGAGCTACGAAAAGCTGGTTTGCTTTTTATGGGGCTATCAACTGAGGTCACAACCTTGTTCGCAGTTGACACATCGAACGACGTGAAACCCGGGCCTCCCCCCCGCTGGAGCGTTTCTAAACAGGCTTCACATTGGGTTGATAAATACCGAGCTCCTGTAAGCATGCAATGATACTGTCCATAGTGGTAGCTGCTTGGGGGGTCTCCCGTTCCAACCTGTGTTGGAATGCCAAAAAAGTCATCCCAAAGCATCATATGTCTCTTGGGTCTGAATAATGCCGAAAGCCGACGTCTTTCACTGACGAGAAGGAAAATGCCGATACCAGCCAATATCATGGTGCCACCTGCTACCAGTAGGACCTGTCCACCGCTTCTTTGATCATCTCCAGTTGCTCGGAATAATTTTGGATCAACTCCATCTCCTGCTTGTAAATTTTCTCCGTTTGAGTTTGTTTTCGTTGTTTCGACCACACCATTCGAGTAAGATGGCGTCTCAAAGGGCTCGAGAGGATCGATCTTAGCGTCTTCCCCGCTGTCTTCCCCTGTTTCAGGCTCCTGCTGCATAAAATCTGGCACGCTGCAGTCAAACACTTCTACAGAATCGCCAATCCATTGAATATTGTCAACGGTGGGTAGTGCACGACTTAGAAGGAGCCCTTCGTCGAAAAGCCTCCGTACGACATTGCGAACATTTTGAGTTAACCCATCGGACTCGCCCATTCCTTGCACAGTATACAAAGCGAGCATCCCACCAAAAACATTACAATGATCCCCAGACGTCTCCGGTAGTCTCACCTTATTACAGGTGCCTTTGAAAAGTCGAAACATGAATACCGGTACATTATTAGAAATCGATCAGTAGTTCCCAATCTCGGTCAGCTTTCGCTCACTTACAGTCATTCATCACGCCGATTGAGTCTGTCTTAATTTCCACAATACTGAATTGTCCTCTATCCTTCCCGAAGATTCTCGTTTGACTGGAGGGGATGTCCGTGTCGCGATCACCCGTACTGTTGCTTCCATGAATATAATCGGGACACCAGTAGATTGCTGCATGGAGAATATAATGGATGAAGTCCTTCAGTTCTTTGATCAGTTGCGCACCAGGTTCAACTGATGACTCAACAGCGAAGTAGAATTGAACAAATCTAGGGTCTGGATCTC
Organism: Nitzschia sp. pyKryTriq1; assembly: GCA_956465555.1. NCBI lineage: Eukaryota > Bacillariophyta > Bacillariophyceae > Bacillariales > Bacillariaceae > Nitzschia > Nitzschia sp. pyKryTriq1. The sequence goes on from OY101117.1 coordinate 821,697, forward strand.
GTTCACCATCCGACTTTTTAATACAGAAGGACATGTGGTCCTCGCCAGACAGTGTTCTGGAGAGAACGGGCGAGATGACAACTGACTGTTGTGAGTTCCGTTGATCGATCGTGGAAGAATCAACATCCCCATGCAGCAAGAAAAACGCCAGCAACGTAAGAACTAAATTCATTTTCGGATATCTGATACCCAGTCTATGATTGCAAGCCAAGGTAACACAATGAAACATCATCCACCGGTAAGCAATGAGTATCCTGAAAACAGTAGAATTCGTAGAGCTTTATTACCGCGACTGACTGTACTGTACTGTATGCTGTACGTACCGGTATTGGGTTTGGGGTTTGAGTTTTGTTGTTTGTTGTGTTTGTTGTTGTGGAGAGGTGCTGGAAAATGAGGGCCGACTGCCTCGCGTCGTCGTTTGCATTCTTTCAAATATTCGTGCCTGAAGAAGTTTGATTTATTTTATCCATAATGGAATGCGCACCCGCAGGCTCACTAAGACAAACGGAACCTCTGACCGTACGGCTTACGGACGATGATTCATCGCGCGCAGGGCATCGCATCCATCATGTGATACATACCTGTACAACATCATGATGATGTTGTTGTTGCGGCCAGGGATCAACTAGCTGAATGCGGTAACTCATCGTCGAGTTGTCAGACGACTACTACCGTATAGGCTACCTTATCCTCTATCCAACACAGATTTCTTGGCATTAGAGGTATAATATCAACAGTATGCAATTCCAAGTCGACGATACTGTAGATGATTTATGATAATCAGTAGTTAGTTCAGCCAAAATGCGAAACAAAATACTGTGGCGGCTGTTCTTTACTCTCATTTTTGCTTCTTTTTTGGACCAAATGTACTGGAGAAGACGAATGGAATCCTTAGAGGAGTCTAAAACAATTGATGATTTCAATCGTTTTCACCAAGCCGCAACTAAAATATCAAGTCATGCAGCGCCTTCTTTGAAGAACCCAAAGACCCCACCTACTAGCAACATGCCTGAACACAAATCGTCGAACCAACCAAACCACGCAGCTTGCGAAGGGGATACGAGTACCGATCCATGGTCACACCATCCTCATCTTCAGAACACTAATCCAGGAAGTGCGCACGTGGCCGCAGCCATGACAAAAAACTCACTGTCTGTCGTTGACGATTTACTGGGCCAAACTTTCTGTCACAAAGAGGGTAGATTTCGAACAACATCCGCCGAGCACTGGAACACTTCTGATGTGGCTCTGATGAAAGATTGGGAGTTCAAATTGATTTACCTTGCAATTCACGATTTTCACCACCGCCCCGCTCGAGAAGAGTACCAAGAACGGGTCCCGTGTGGGCAGACAGTCGGGGTAAATACGAATAATGAGGACTTCAAGTGCAGCGGCTCCAAATTTCTGGTTACGAGCCTCCCGAATCTCGGAATGGGCGCAGCCGTACGCTTAAGTGCAGTATCACATGTTCTGAGTGCAATTGCGACAGACCGGGTGCCCCTTTTTGTTGCGAACACAACAGTGGGCCCAAAGTTTTTACAGGAGCCATGGTACCTGGCTTCGTGCGATCGAAAGGATCTCCAATGCGTTTTTCTCCCGACCACCCCCTGCACGCTTTTGATTTCCGACTTGGACGATGCTACGTTCGTAAATGGAAACGTTGCAGTCATGACCATTCGACGCAAGGGGGAAGTGCCCAAGTTCTATGCTCATGCGAGGGTTATAGTGCTTGAATCTAATCCACATTCTCATTCGACCCAAGGAGATCTCTTCCCTGGTACCCACACTGCTGTCCGTCGACGGATATATAACAGGGCTATGAGGTTGCTTGATGAGTGGAATACGACAAGTGCTCATGGGACGAATGAATCGAAGCTTCACTTTCTGCAAGAGGCAGCAAAACGAATCCTTCAGCCAGATGATGCTCCTGATGGACCCCACTACGGCTATGGTCACCGGCACTACAGAATTCCACATGCAATACTCTTGTACCTCCTTCGCCCGAACAAGCACGCCAAGGCAGTCATGGATGAGCAGATAAAAACTATATTTCAACATCAGCATCATCGGCTGACACCAGAGACGACGATTGGCTTACCAATACGAGGATCAGACAAGTGCAAAAAAGAAAGTACTTGTCTTGGATTCGACCAGTACATGCGGCTGGCTAATGAGACTTGGCAAGGTTCGAACCCAGCAGTTGGTACGCGAGGTACTCTCATCATGACAACAGAAGATGAAGCGGTTTTCCGAAAGCGAGTTCTCTACAATGACACCGTTGGCTTTCCTTTGGATTTCATCGTGAATGAAAAGGATTCGCTTCAGGGATCGGGGAATGCGAAAGTGTTTGGTGAAAATGCGGACGACATCATGCTGAGTAGTTTGCTTGCTTTGCGCATGCAGCTCAATGCGGGTCACGTCTATGGAAATTGTTGCTCGAACTTCCATTTGATGTTGTTTGACATGGTTCACGCAGGCTGTGGCTTGACCACCAAAGCTACTTGCCTACAGGAAACGGAAGACTACAAAGTATGTTGCGCCTGGGAACGAAATTTGGAATGTGAAAATATGCGAATGGAATATAATACGGCACAGGAGACATCTCAAGCATGAGAGATGTGCTATTCTTTCAACTGAATTAAGTGATTACCGATCCCACACAGTGCATCTTGAATTCGCAGATTGCTTTTTAGCGGGCTCCAGAACTCTCCCGCTCAAGAGAGCATTTTTCAACGATTCTCTCTCGAACTATTCTCTCTACTCTAGCTCGTAGTAGAGAGTACGAGTAGTGAATAGTAGAGCTATGGTAAAGAGATTGTTTCTTTGTTCATACTCGCAACTCTACCTGGTATACTGTCTGTCGTACGGAGTAGGAATACTATGGTAGAGAGTGAGTGACGGTAGACTCTCTGCCGTAGCTAGCTAGTAGAGAGAGAGAGAGTAGAGAGAAACTCCTCTTCCGAGTACTGAAATGACGCTTTGTTGTGCTTGAGAGAGGGAGTGAGTGGACTTGTACAAACAAAGAGGGAGTAGACGTAGACAAACATGAAATCACGCGTTGAAACAACATGGTTCCCCTTTTTATTTTCTTCTTGTCTGTATGAACAAGGTATGAATATGATTAACATGTCTCGATACTTTTTCGCTAAGTGGAGGTATGATGTGGGAAGGTCGGTCGCTATATTCGTCGGTTGGATCTAAGTATTTCAAAGTTCAGGTTTTTAAATCATGTGCTTCGCTACCTCATTTAGGCGATGGTAATTAATGCACAAAATTACATATGCCGGTTTCTGCGAAATTGATTCTCCGGACAACCTACTTACGGATTTTCACAAACTTACCCGACGACTTTGGGAGGAGGCCCGGCAATGATTCTCGGTCCGTCCACATTTTTGGAAAGACCCTTCGCGAGCGTTGAAGAAGGTGCTTTCCACACTATATGCTCAAGACCATCTCTCTGATAACCTTTCAAATACGAGTACTCAACCATGGATTTCATCAGAGCAGCATTAAGCGGTGACCGCAGCGAAGGCATCGAAGTTGATATCGAAAGTCAATTAGGGGCAATTGACAGCAAGATTTCCAAGAAGAGGACAAAGAAGGGCTCAACAAACAAAAAGCAAGATGTTCCTCTAAACATCCCTGTTTTCAATGAAATGAAGTTTACTGAAGGGAATGATCCGGCAACTGAATCCGATACTAGTGAGTCGTCATCCGATGAAGAAAATGAAAGCCCTGTTACGAGAATAATAGGAGACGGAATGGGATCGTCAAAACTACCATCACGCAATTTTATTTCAAGTGATGAAAATCCCGACAAACATCTTGTTTGGTTCTCTCATGGAAAGTGTTGGACTGTGTTTGGAATTCTCTTTGCGTGGACTGGTCTTGTGTGCGCTTCTGAAGCAAGAAATACCACCAGCTTCGTCTCTGTTGAGTCTCCAATCTATATTGATTCGAACTTCAACGAGATCCATGAAGTGGGTATGCTCAAATTTATGCTCTGCGTCAATGAGACAAAGACGGGTGTGTCGGGTTGTTCTTTGCAAGAACTGGAAGTCGACGACGTCAATGATCAAATGTTCCAAATTGCGAGGTCCATGGCATTTCTTTCTGTACTTATGGGGGGCTTCTTGGCAGCTTGTATTACTCTGTCTGTGGTTTGGCATTCAATCAACTTGAGACCAGTGGGAGTCGGCTTCTTGTTCACTTATTTCTTCCAATCATGTACCTTTCTATTCTTTGATACTAAGTTGTGTGGAAAGCACACATGTCACATCTCGGAAGGTACCATTTTTTCCATCGTTGCAAGCTTCTGCTGGATTCTAGCATGCGTTGCTAGTTCAAGAATGGACGCCTTCAAATACCATCAGAAGAGAGCACAGGAACTTGCGCATCGTAGAACAAATCCTGGCAAACCATCTGTACTTGACCGTGGGCTTTCAGACGTTACGAAAGAAACAGAAGCAAGTTACGATAGCACTTCCCCTATGGCAGTCATTACAACCCCGAACCGAAGTGGTCGTTGTCTCGAGGCCCTCATGCGAGATCTGAAAGATTTTGAAGACTCCGAAGATTGGCGCACGCGTCCTCACACACCCACATCTCGAGGAGCAAGAACCGATGATGCGCCCAAACGTCGAGGACGGTCAGTGTCTTCGAAACGTGGGTCTCGATGCTCCACTGCTCAGAACAGATCTCGTGGTAACTCTTTGGACCTTTCGCACGCTACTGGAAAACGATCAGTGAGCGTTTCGCAACGAGCCCCAGACGATATTATCGCAGCATCATCTAGGTCACACAAACATCCGGCCCGAAGTGCAAGGTCAGTCCGGACAAAATCACGGCCTAAATCTTGGGAGAAGGAAAGTCCAGCGAGGAAAGCGATGCGGACTCACTCCCAAAACCGTTCAAAGAAACTGGACACGCGACATTTTGAACTGTAAGACGCCACAGGATATACAAATAGAAAACAACTAGAAACCTATGTTTGCTCTATCATCTTTTTTTGAAGATTATTGATATGGTACCGGTACATACAGGTACATTACTCTATTCAACCGTGGGGTTTAAGGGCCACGGCTGTGGCGTCTTCTTGGTCGATGGCCAGGACTTTCGCCTCAAGATATTTCTCCATATTCTTCCGGCTTGTCGGTATAGCTCGACGTTGGAAGCTCCATATCATACTGAGGTACACGGGTCGCTCTGGATTTACTTCTCCGGCAGCATCCGCAAAACCAGCACACCCCAGCAACCGCAACGGCTGCTGCCAGACTTGAGGCAATCCAGAACTCTGCGGCCATGTAGGGAATAGTGATGGTCACTGGTTGATGTGCTTCGTCAATGGTGGAGGTACTACTATCATCAGGTTGACCATCGCTACCAGTTTGACCTTTGCCATTGTTATTGCTGGGACAGACGGGACATGCTTCACACGTTGTCTGTGCAGGACATACCGGGCAATTTTCTCCTCCCGGCTTCTGTCCTGCCCGCTGTATCGATTGCTCATAGTCATCAAAAGAAACGCCAAAAACAAGATTTCGCAACATATCCAAACTCACATCAGGCACATCCATAGGAACCATGTGTCCGCTGTGCAAGACCTTCAAATACATGAGATTCTTATATTCCTTCATGTATCCCCCCAATTGCCCCTTCGATGGCGCTTTCCACCCATAGCGCTTGGCGTTTTGATATTCGACTTGATGATCCCATTCAAAGCCTTCGACAGCGATCTCATTCCCCACATGATTACAAATTAAATCGTTGACACCATTGAAAAATAGCATCTTGACGTCATTGTTGAGCAAGTCTACCACATCCTTTGTGACACCCAGTCCGTCTTGATGCTTCAAAGCATTGTATGGAGGATCCGTGCATTCGCGGTAACGTTGTCCCGATTCGAAGGATGGGGTACTGTGAATCGCTTCCAGTACTTTGGTGAAATCGCTGCTGATGGAGCCAAAACCGCCGAGGTAGGCTTCGACGTCCTTGTGACCTGGCGGGAAATCTCGTGGTTTGGATTTGTGCTCCCAGAAATTATAGTCATATTGACTGACAGTGTACTCTGAGCCTTTTCCTTGCGAATTGTCGACAACTTGGTCCAACAGTGAAAAACATGTTCCAAAGACGTACTGCCCTTGCGCAAGGGCATTTTGACATTCACGTTCTTGTTCTTCCAGAGCTCGCTTTTGGGCCCGTCCAATCAAACTGTATCCGTAGGCAGCCTCATGTGCACTATACTGAACCGTCGGATCCACCCACCCATTTCCAATGGCCGCACCAGTGAGCGGAATGGTAATGCTCGGCGATTTTTGGTTTTGCTTCTGGATGTAATTCATCATACTAGGAATGTAATGTCCCGCGTGCGATTCGCCGGAGAAAAATAAATTACGCTTCATGGTATTTCCGTCCAGAAACTTGTCGGAATGCAAGGAAAGAAACTCTTTCAAAAAATAGTAAAAGTCAATATTGACCTCCTCATCGTTACGTGGATACTTTCCCGAGGTCGTAAAGGCGATCCCTGTCCCCACGGGCTGATCGATGTAGACGACATACGCCGGAGTGTTGTGCCAGCTGAACTCGGCAATGTCGATCTCCCAGTCGTCCGCGCCACCCTTTTTCACGAGACGGAAAGGACCATTTTCGATCCACAAGCCGTCCATGGAGCTACACGCGGGACCGCCATTCAGCCAAATGATCAAGGGAATGTCCTCGTCTGCCTTGGTGCTCGGCGGCGGAGCGAAGAGCCAGTAAAAGAGATATTTGTCGCCCCCGTCCGACGCTGGGAGCAAGCCGGCCCAGTGGTCCGTTGTGAACTTGGAGCTGTCCAACAGTGGAAGGTTCGTCACCAAGTGATCATCGGGCGACTTTGCCTTGGGGACGTTAACCGTCTTGCCCAGCAAATGACGACCAAAGTCGGTGACATTCAGCCCAGCTTCGTTGGGGAGTCGCCGCCTTGCATCCGTCACGACAAAGAGCAAAGCAGTCAACGCCAGGAAACTTTTTAAACGCATCGTGGAGAACACGGACATTGACTGTATTGTTTCGAAATATGCTGATCACTGATTTTATTAACCAGCTAGTCTACAGACAGTGTACTGTACCGTAGTCTAGTCTCCACGACTCGTAGAAGACTGCTCGACGCAAATACTGGAATTCAGGGATACTTGTGGCGAGGCTCAATGCTCAAAGGTCAATGCCAACTGCAATGAAGAACGTGTGTTGCGGGGCAATTTTTTTACTGGTGTGGGCAGAAATTTTTGATTAACCCGAGCGCAGCGAGGGTCGCCAAGTTTAAGCTCATAACCTGATGGTTATTATCTCGCTGATGGGTTCCATACTCTTCCTACCACTACTCGGGTAGTAGTTAGTAGTAGAGGACGACTAGTTGTAGTAGTAGATTGTCAACAAGGAGGTAGTAACTGCTCTACCAGTACTGTAGTAGACTGTTGACGAACTCTACCCCCCTACTACTAGTCAGTAGCAGTAGAGTCCTCTAGTAGTACTATGGGTAGAATCTGTGACTGCACGACCACAGCGCTAGTAGACAAACTCTAGCCCACTACTACCGGTAGTCAGTAGTAGTAGAGTCTACTAGTAGTACTACGGGTAGAATTTTGTGGCTGCACGACCACAGTGCTAGTAATACTCTTCCTACTACTTGCTGCTCTACTATCCTCAGTACTGCACTTGACAAGTGACGAGGAAGAACCTCTATGAGCTACAGTAGTAGAGTCTACTGATCCAGCATGAAGGCCCAAATGTGATTTGGGCTCAATGAGCCCACTTTCCGGCAAAGAGGTTCTCGTCCATCCATATTGAATCGGTCCCGAACGAATGCGCACAGATTGGCAGCAGTGAGCTCCCCAAAAAAATCATTAAGTCGCTCTTTACTAGCAGCGATGACTTTGTTACTCATCCAGCAATCTGGCTTCTTCCTCCGATTCCAATTCAACCAGATCCTCTACCTTCTTTTTAAAGTTCTTGACGGATTTTTCATCATGCTTCCATTGCAAGTATGCAATGAACTTTTGACGTTGTATCTCTTGGTAGACCCGTTCTTTGAAAATTCGTGGATGGAAGGCTTGATATTCGGGACGTAGTTCTTGTAGCTTGCAGGGTTTCATCTGCAGATGTTTCCCTTTTTTACTGTCTTTCCTTAATTTCCTCACTGCTTTTTTTGTTGAAGTGTCAAGGTGAGTTTTGTTTTGTTCACTCTTTTGGGGGTACATAAAGGGGGTAGGCCTTGGGCCAAGATTCTTGGCCTGAGGCCAAGATTCATTCTTGGCCTGGGCCAAGACTACAGTAGGCCAAGCGGGCTTTGCCACGGAGCGTGGCTCTAGCGCGAAAGAGCATTGTCCATGAGTATAGGTGTGGTCATCCTCGCCGCTGCCAATATGGGCAGAGTGATTGCCACAGCCTTGTTTTGTTGCTCAGACATGGCAACAAGAAGCCCCAAGCAGATATGTTGCTATTAGTAGGGTTGAGATGGATTCTACTACCTTTAGGCTCCAAGAACTGAATGGTATTGTGTCCAAAATGGGTGCCGTATGATGGGTTTGTTGTTGTTGTTGTTGTTGTTGTTGTTATCGAAGTCATGGCGGCAATACACTCGATAAAGGTCTGCCCGTCATCAGGGAACGATGAATCAAGTTGTGACCGGTGTGACGGGCAGCCAGACGTCTTGTACCAGCTCTACGCGTCCTACTACTCCGGGCTGGCGAAAGTCGCCAGCCATACGTACCAGGTACCGGTAGTGTACCGACCCAGCAGCAGGCCGGCCCTACCCAGCCGCTGGAAATTGCCTTTCAATTTTATTATGCCCTTTGCATGGTCAAGTGCGTCATTGATCATTGACAGGGCCGGCTGTTGAACCAAAGGAAAATTTGATTGGCGAAAACACACTGTTTAGTTTTTAACCTTGCCACTGGCTTGACACCTGAGTTGAACAAGAAAATTGACTGTGCATTAAAAAGTTGAGACGAATTCGGATTAATTATTGCTTTTGTTATTATGGTGGCGCTCTCCGAAGAAGCCTGCTGAATGCCATAAAAAAAAATTGGTCGGGCAGATGGACATCAAAGATACTATCAATACTTTTTCGAGAGCAAAATATGCACAGAGCACAGATAGTGTCATTATTTTGACGACCCCTCCTCCCCGCCCACCCCGACCGAGAAAGAAGCAACAAGCAAGCAATCATCGACACAATCTCTTTCTCTTAAAGCACCCGTTGCCCGTTCACATACACCCAGTCGCCGTTGGTTCTGTTGTTGTTTCATCTTAGAATGCCAGAGAAAACCTACACTTTCAGCCGAGCTCTACCCAGTGTCAGCCAACAAAACAATGACTCTCTGCCTAGGGCATCCGCTTTCTTTGGCTCGGATTATTATCGCTCGCAACTATCGACTGGAAACCAGCAACATAGGAGCCCCATGGGTGAGCGTGGAGTTCTAGTCATCGTTGAAGCTGCTCTCCGACTCATCGGAGACGACGATGATGATCTTCTTTGTTTGTGACGCTATGACCCACAACAAGAGCATCAACTGCGCTAGATAATTCGCTATATTTGACCCACATACACACAAGGACCCCCCCCCCCCACACACACACACACAATTTTGCTGCAATCCTGCAGCCTTCCACGAGTTCCACACTCACAAAGGAGCTAAATGCTACAGCCTAAACATTATAATAAACCATTAGCCATGGCGTCCATCTTCCTTTTCACTGGACTTTGTATCTACCGTATTGGTGACTGACATGCTAGACTAGAGAGAAATGTCACTGGAAAATGTTTGATTTTACTTTGTGCTTGGATTTCTTTCGAAGTAGGAATACGATTACAATCGGCAAGAAACAAGGAGCACCACGCGCCGTACAAATTACCATACAGTTATGTGTAGGACCTACCGATAATCTCGATGTAAATGTCACTTTGACGCTGGCTTCCGGCGGCTTCCATAAAACATCTTCAATCCCCGAGAAAGTTTGCGCCCCCTGCCTTACAACACCTCCACCCGCCATGTGCACGCACGACTACAAGCCTCATAATACTTCTATTGCAGTAGTGCCCTCTGTTCGTACTTCTAGTGTACAATGTACAACTCCCAAAATTTTCACCCCTTTTCAGGAACCTGTTCATTGTTTTGTCCATCTTCTGGCTCCCAGAAGTCGGTATCATCATACATGTAGCCATGGAGCAACTCGCCAGCAGCACGAATCACAAGTAAGGTAAGGACTAGATTGCGCAAGCGCGATCCTGGACGGGAGGAAAGGACGGCAGAAACGGCGCCAACGACAACCACAGGCTGCGGGAGGGAGCCTCGTACACTGGCCCAACGACAAACCCCACCCGCCAAGAGTGAAGACGACCTCAATAAGGTTTGAAGTATTTTGATCAGCGACCCCGAGCCTAGAAAGGACATCGGGCGATAAAACATGTCGTCCCGATGTTGAGCTTGCTTGTCAGTCCCAAACAACATGGAGAGCAATGAGTCCTCCTCTTCCCAGATAGGTCTCTCACTAATTCGACGTTTCCTTCCTGGCTGGGGTGCTCTTCCCCGCGCGTAGGATACAGCGTCCGTCCCCTCTACATTTCGTTCATCCTCGCGCTCTTGGTTCACCCAACGATTGTAGTACTGGCTGTCTTGGTGAATTCCAAGTAAATAGTCGAACTGTTCTTCCATACGATCTTTCCAGTTACCACTTCGTTGTCGTCTCCCAGCCGCAGAAGTGGGCTTCCGTCGATCACTCGATGACGATGCAGGGTTCGGTGATGTTTGGTCTTCGGGTCCCCAGAGGAAAGAGTCGAGCGAGCTTGCAACAAAATCCCCAAATTGGTCAAGCCCGTCCTCGTAGACGAAGGTATCATCACCGTCGTTTCTGCTGTATGGCGAGTAAATCCTCCGGCCTGTCACCGTGCGTCTTCTTGTACCAGGTTCACTGTAATCCTTCGCTGGAGCAAGCCTTGGAATGCCCGCTGAGGCGACCACTTGACGTTCACTTTGCGAATCATTGAGAGTCTCCGTCGTCGGGCCAGGACGCAGCCTTTTACTGCGAAGCCTATCTCGTGTGGCCCTTGACTTTGTCGATGGATGGCTGTGTTCCGGACCTCCAGATCTTGGCCTTGATCTCGTGTCTGTACCTTGGCGCGTCGTGGACCAACTTTCTCGATAAATCGGCTTTACATCGATTACGTCGTCGCTCCAACTCGTTTTCGAAAAATCTTCAACAACCGCATCAACAATGATTGGTGTGGTACCACTTGGATTTTCATCCGCCCCTTGGTGCTGGAATAGCCCTGAAACACCACCATATGCCTTTCGGTACGTTCTCCGTGCCTTGTTTCGCACTGTATCAGAAACTTTTCTTGGCATGGCTTTTACATTTTTGGACGCAACCCTCGATGTTCGAGACCAGATTCCTTGTTCTTTGAGCGGAACGTCTCCGGAGAAGGAAGATTTATCAGAAGTGGTCGGGGCTTCAAAATTCGGTCCATCCACAGATCCACTAATACCTTCAAGCTCCGAGAAAGTACTTGCAGATTCGGTGCCAGCTGCCGGCGAAGAGTTTTCTTTGGAACGCTTCGCACGATCCAAAAGATCCTCCAGTTCCTGCCTGGTAGCTTGGGGAGAAAAAAAGATGTTCATCGAATCCAATTCGGACAATATTTCACGGATAGGTGCTATTGTTGTTGTTGTTGCTGTCGTTGTCGTCGTCGTTTTCCCCTCTGGAGTGCTATTGGCTTTCGGTCTATTGGTCCTTCTTTTCATCTTCCTTTCGTCACGAGTTTCGTAGGAAGGAGACGGATCTATGTCAACCTGAATCCGATCACTTTTTGTTTCTTCCTTTCGTGGTAGTCTTCTTGGAGGAACTCGACTGTTCTCTGCGAAACTGCTATTGTGATCACCTTTGGACGAGGGCCGTCGTACACGACGTTTTGGAGCATCCAAATCTTCGTACGTCAGGTCGACGAGCTCGTTGAAGAGTTGTTGGGTTTTCCGACTTGCGATGCTGGTTGCTTTGCTTCCCATATCCACCACCTTTTCTGGCACTACCCGAGCAACAGTTCTCGACGTCTTGTCGACAAAACGAAACAGGGCATCCGAGGCAGATACCGATGATCGGCCTTGCTCTCGTCGTCGCTGCCGACGCCGCCGTCGAACATCACGTTCATTCAACGATCCTCCATCATCGGAATAATAGTACTGGTAGTCTATCTCGGGCCACTTACTCCGCGTTCTTCTCCGCTGAGTTGATCGACGGTCTGACTGGCGCCCAGTATCATCATTTGATGAAAGAATTTCTCCATCTGGCCGTGGCATCGATATACCCTTTGAAAGCACCAACAGCGACTCCAGCTCTGATTTCGTAGCGGTAGAACGAAACTGGATTCCTCTGGCCTCGAGTTCCAGCAATATTTCCTCGAGTGGCCGTTGGGAGGTATATACACATTTTGCCCTTTTGGTAACAACTCGCGGTAACGTTGGCTGGAACGAACGAGGTATCGCAAAACCATCGACTTGATGACGATGATTCTTCCATGGCGAAAGCAAAAGGGCGAATCCAACGACGAAAACGCCAAGATTCGTCGGAGTACGTGTACCCTGGCTCATTGAGTATTGTGGTTGTTCAGTGCCTGTCGGGGGACTTCCGTGGAAGAATATACTCTAGAGAGGACAGTTCGAACGATAGACGAGGACTGTGAGCGGCCACTTCTAACTTCTACACATACCGGTACCGGTACCGGTAGGCCTTCATACCGGTACTGGTACATCATGCAATGCCGCTAAATATTATTGGCGCAGCGGTTGTTGTGTTATTGTTGTGCATTGTGTACTCCATTCGTACTGGTGCTACGAGTACGTACAGTACCACGTGTACGTTGCACATACCAGGTTATGACCCTATTATCGGGCGTGAAATAAGTTGTGTTTGTAACTCGTTGTAAAACTAGTTTAGATTGAGATTGTGTCGTTGTCGCCATCAGTCCCGTCCCCATGATGTCCATCTTCTTGGTCGTCGTCATTACGATGATTGGCCAAGGATTGGACTGAATTGTTGGGCAGATGTCCGTGGCCAGGATGCCAAGGGAAGTTCGGGGTCACTTGTTGCTCATGATGCGAGCGTCGTTGGGACCACAGGTAGTTGCGACACAGTCGAGTCCATGTGGATGCCATATAACGAGGATCACGAGGATCGTGGTCAATTCAACTGACTCATGATGATACGAGATCAGTTGTTTTCTTTCAGGGAAAGAGCATTGAATAACTGCAAGGGTGTGTGTACAGGAATATTCACATCGTCGGCAACAAAAGCTGCGTTTTTGCGAGATAGCACGCCAAAAGGTGAGATGTTTCCTGTGTCTTGGTCATACTTACTCTGTGCCCAAAGCACTGGTTCCGTGGGCACATTTCTTCCGTAGTGTTTCGGCCCTCATGGTGGCCTTGAATGAATCAACGGGTAGAGAGCTGAAGCTCTGATCAGAATGCGTTATCTCTAACGTGATATAGAAATTATGAGATTATTTTACAAGTGTTTTCGTCTATTCTCAAAACCTTGATAGAGGGAAGGGAACTCCTCCGATGTTCGCCGAACCTCGCTGGGTATCGCCGAGGTTCTTCGCCAGTCTCTGATATTCGGAGACATTCGGCGGAACCATTAGCCGCACGTTTGGGCAACCATATCCGCAAGCGCGTTATCCAAAAAGGGGGACGTGCTGGATAGCGCAGCAATGCCCATGAAAGGTGGGGGCTTCGCCCCCCCAACCCCCCCCCCCCCCATTTTTTCTAGCGCATTGATGACGAGCGAGGCATGCCGCCCTCGCTGAAAGAGCGCACTGTGATCTATTGTATGACCCAAGCAGTGTCCCGCACTTGTCGCCAATTCTTCTTGCACATGCCCCCGAAGAATTCTAAAAATGTCGCATTGGAGTAATTGTGTAAGTAATCCACGTCGCATTCTGAGGGCTTCAACGAAATAGGACCTAGTCGTAGCTTCCATAGGAAACCAGTACCAAACGGACAAATAATGACACGCTGGAGTTCTGCTGTTAGTGATCTCGAAATATTTAGCTTTAAGTAATTACTTAACAAAACTCCAAAAGAACCCGGAGTTTTGCCAAGTGGGTCTCCCTCCAAACCTCCCTTTCGCTAGCGAGTACTGTACTAAAGTCCTCGGTTACAGTACTCGTCTACGTTGTACGTGATCGAAGTACTGTACCTCCTGTAGATAGATTTTATTTGAAAATGAGAAGATAGAACAACTAGCGGGAAAAGTGGTAGTGAGAACCCTGTTATGAGTTCCGCGATGCCTATAATTATTTTAATTATGAACTTCAAGTTATAATTATCAGAGTTCGGAGTAACTCTATCATTAACGTCAATAATATAATAGCCAAGGGTTCCTTCTCCTGACTCAGTGAAGTGATTAATGCCCCCGACCACCCGTTGGTGCTTGACGCATGCGCACTCCAAGGATCTCTATTCCGTGTACATATGTACCAGGATACTTGACTTGTACCTTACCAGGGACAATTTTGACAGTAGTTTGTCAAGCGCTACCAACTACGGTACGGTCGGTACAAGCAAGTACGCCATGCATCCCTGCTTTTTGGTTGCAGATAAAAAAGTGCGTCATGTTCTTGGCAACAAAAGACAAAAGTTTCGAAAAGCCCGTCATGCACCACCGGGTAGTCTGCTACCGTAGCTCTACAGCTAATACTCTACTCTACTCTCGACTACTCTAGTAGAGTAACAGTCTTCGTATACCTCTACTACTAGTAGAGACTACTTGTCTACCAGATAGGAGGTGGTGGTGGAATGTAGAAAAGTCTAAAATATAATACACATTGTTATTTTCGGCCAACCCACGCCGATAAAACGTCTAAAGGATCGGGATAGTTGGAAATACTAAGGGGCGAAACGAAGAGCGTTGATAGCCGCATTCACGATATCGGCCGTAGAAGTCTGATTCTGGAATCCTTGTTGGTTTTGGTTGGAGTTGAATCCACCAAACGCGTTGTGAGAGAACGAATTCATCATAGGATTTGGGGCATTGAACTGTTGGAACATGTCCATTTGTCCACCGAGTCCATTGAATCCTCCAGGCCTCAAGGCTTGGGTGAGGTTCATGCCACCATTGTTTTGGAACATACCAGTGTTCATGGCAGCCTTTTGCTTCATGAATTGGTCCAACAACATGCGCTTCTGGTTTTGTTCGGAACTCAGAGAATCCAGAGCACGCTTTTGAGCGAGCATGTGCATATTGCTTTGGTCTTGCTTTCGGGTGGTAGCAGCAGTGATTGATCGCATCTTGGTCATGAGCTCGAGCTCGTCGCGCTGGAAGAATTCATTTCCAAAGATGATTGGATCGTCGGGACCAATGCCTCGGTTCACTTGTCGGAATCCCCAGCGGTAAAGCTTGCGCGTGAAACTGCTGAACTTGGTTGCTTTGAAGAAACGTGGGAGGACCTTGCGCGTGAATTCATCGGGGTTACGGATGACGAAGGATTTGCCATCAGGCAACCAAGCAACACAGAAAGTTTCCTGGTCTTCCTTTTGCGCAAGTTTCATCATGTTCATGAGCTGGACAAAAAGGACAAGAAAGAGACGGGTGTGAGACAACTTCCGGTCACCGAACGGGCAAGGTTCTCGGCCTGTAATACTAGTAACACTGCACTCACCTTTTCTGGGAAAGTCAAGGCCGAATCAGGCTTCTTGTGTTCCGGGATGAATCGTTTGCTCTGGTCAGCCTTATCATTCTCCGGTTTGGCTTCAGCGGCGTTGTCTGAATGATGGGAGTCAGCGGTTCCTTGGTCCTTGTCGGTTGTATTTGGTCCGTTGGTGGGGAGCGGAGTTGGAGCGGGAATCTCGGTTCCGTCGATGGATGTGGGGATGTCGTTGGTTTGCATTGTAGTAGTCTGGATGTCTTCTGAAATACTATGGTTGCTTTTGACAAACAAGTTGTTTTTGTGAGCCAAGAGTGAAGGATGAGAAGCAACAAAGGGACACGGGGGGCGCGACGGCGACGGGTTTGCTAGCTTCGAGTGTTCTGATATTATTTTGAGATTTATGGTACTCGAAGGCGCAACGTTCTCTACTAAGTACCGGTATGGTACCGGTATTTTAAAAAATTGTCCGGGAAGAATTTCTACCCTGGTGTTTTTCAGTACAGAAGTATGTACGAGTACAGTACTATAGTCTACGGGAGTACCGTACGTGTGGAACAGTATGTTGTGAACGGTGTACCGGGTACCTGGTACCGCGCCCTGGCATCGCATCATCGCATGCAAGAACCAAGATTGAAGATTGATAAAAGCGCGTGTATCCCTGTTGTTGGCTAAACGTGTTCCGATGAGCCATAACAACGCAGAATGCGGGCATATTCATCCTTCTGCGGACAAATTTGAAAAGACGGAAGCTTATTCATACTAGATGTCCTGACATTTCTCCGAGCATTCGCGGGATAGAGCTTCGCAATGTGTTCTGTACTTCGTACGTGCGTACCACTGAGTTGGAAAATGAAACGCTACTGTAGCTGGGGCTGGCTCATCGGCGGACGACGACGAAGACGACTCTCTTCTCTATATGATAGTAGCTACTAGTAGTACCGGTAGTATCGTAGAGAGTCTATTCTACTCTACTACTAGTCGGTAGAGCTAGTGTACCGGTAGCTAGTAGTAGGTCAAGAGTCAAGAGATATGTTCGTCACGGAATTCTCCTGAGTCCATTGTCCCAGAGCACTAGTATTTTACTTGTTTTTAAAGTACCCTAAAAATCATAGAATGAGTACAATTTCGACTCTCTCGTCTACGCGGTTTTACCTACTGTAGTAGACTAGTGCCGACTCCTCGCAGGACTCCTGCTAGAGCATTCCCGTTATTTCCAGCTCTTGGTAGATTAGAGTTGCCTTTCTGGGGAGGTATCCTGCTGATAAAAATGAAATAAAAACGCCTGAGAAATATTCAACTGCATCATCCTCGGCAAAGATAAAATTGATCATACAGATAGTGCATAAGCTGTGGTGAAATGTGATGAAAAGCAACGGAGTAAAGAGCGCAACAGTTCCGATTCGCGGGGATTGAACCTGATCGAATGTGGGCTTGATGGCGGACATTCCACAATGCGGGCGACTCTGGGATGAAATGTTGTCGACCAAGGCTATCTGTAGAATCAAAAGGCTCAATATTATGAGCAAGCATAGTAGCGCCGTGACCAAGATCCTCTGGAATTTCTCCATACAAGGTGAGGTTGGATTCTAGGGCCAAAATGAGCTTTCTTAGGTAAGCTCTATTCATGATGTAGCCGCTGCCCCCTGCGAGATAGTCGACCTTGGCGTTGTCCTTCCGCACCTTGGAAAGAAAAAAACTCCCAAACGCTCGATTTTGATCTGAAAGGTCAAAATATCTCTGTTGTTGGCCCCAGAACTGATCAGTTAGGAGGTATCCAAATATCTGAGGCTCGTCCACGTCCCTCTTTTTTGTTTGCAAGAAGCGCCAGAGATTTTCCATAACTACAAAACTATCATCATCCACCTAGTTCGTTTTTCAAAAGAACGGAAGAATTTCCATAAGAACATAGTTTCCACATCCAGCATCACCACCCTCCACCAAAAGAACCTCACCTTATAGAACCAGTCATAGTCATTGACATGGTGGTCCGCAATGTATTGCACTGATTCATTCAGTTTCGTCCATAGGAGATTGTATCGAGCAGGTGTTTGCATTCTAATAGCCCCAACTTTGCCATCAGTTTCATTGGAAGCAATGAGCCATCCATCACATTTGCGACCCCACGTTTCCAGGACGGCCCTGACTTTAGTTCGATGTGAACCTGAATGTGTCATCATAAAACAAAGAATCCTATCGGAATTGGCAGTTTCTCGCAGCGATGACGAAACCATGATCTTATCAATGACAGGACGACTGGAATCCAAATCAGAGTCGCAACAAAGCGGCGGCCTTCGCGATTCCACCATTTCTTTTCGTTGGAGTATATCCGTGGAAGGATCACGACTTGAATCCAAGAGAACCACTGTAATTATCGATAGACACCATAGGGCGGCCAGCCCAATTATCCCCAGATACCAGCCAGCATACAACCTTGGCATAGCTTCAGTGTCATCCTAATGCAGGGACGACGTGGACAGATTTGCGATAATCGATAATCGATAATGAAGTATCTGCAATCGTTCCAATAATGAACAATGATATTGGATACTACTGGAAATGTGGTTACAGTACCCGGATATATAGGACGCATGACAAACGTTCGGTTCTTTTTCATGCTGCTTCTTCTCTAATACTATTGTACTATCGATGATTCCTCAAACCATATTTTCAGACATTCGATGTTTCAGAAGAAACGGCATGTGTGAGTATATCTCTGAGAATTATTAATTTATCGGCTGCTATAAACTCTCACAAGCTCTTCTAGCAGCCGTTCGGCCTTGCAAGGGAAAGGTTTTATCATAAATGCATTTGCTCCAGCTTGGATGAAAGCAGATTCCATATCGTTAGCCGAAAGCCCACATATTATGTTCTTGAATCCCTTTCTCCGTAGTAATCTAGTGGCTTCCGTGCCCAGCAACTGCTTTTCTACCGACGTCATATACTGGTCGCAGAAGATAATATCATACTCTTCACCCAGCTCTTCCACTAGTACAAGGGCGGTTTCACCGTTTGATGCTTCAGACACAGACCAGTCCGGTCGAACACGCTTCAGTGACCGCAAAAACAGTTTTCGCAGCACCATATCATCGTCAACAAAGAGAACCTTCAAATTGTCCGGCAGAATAGTATCATTCGACGCAAAGGCGGGCTCAGATCTGTCAGTCTTTTCAGAGTTTTGGAGCATTTCGTCGCCATCGTCATCAAGCTCACAAGGTGAAGTTGGAACGGTATCACTTAGGCTTTCCACAGCACTCATCATGGATTGGACCCCACTCGTTGTATTATATGGAAGTCTTATGTCGAATTTCGCCCCGGGACTTTCCTCGATTCCACTGTGATAATCAATATCCAAGGTAATCGATCCACCCATTAGATCCACCAACTTTCGACAAAGACTCAGCCCAATTCCTGTGCCTTGACTGAGAGAATCTAAGCTTTCTTGAAACTTCGCAAACAGATGGCCGCGCTTATCTTCCGGAATTCCAGGGCCCGAGTCTTCAATATAGATAACAACGTCGCCGTCCACCCTCTCGGCCCGTAGGCGAACGAATCCCTTTTCCACAAACTTAGCCGAATTGCGGGCAAGATTTAGAATAATCTGCTTCACTCGTAGTCTATCCGTCAAGAATACAAGATCATCAGGGCAATTGATTTCGACTTCGAAAGCTTCGTCACGGCGGTAAATCATAGTCGCAACTGGCTCAAGTATGTCGCTTTTCATGTCTGTTGGTACAGATTCGATCACCAATTGCTGCGACTGCGCCCTATGTAGATCCAGCATGCTTCGCAGAAGATCATTCACAAATTGAAGACTTGATTCAACGATACGGACATCCTCTCGCACCATATCCCGCAACGCTGGGTCCTCCAAGGGTTCCTTTTCGTTTACAGAAGCTGATATGAAACTGCACGCCGACATTGCGGCAGCGACGGGATTTCGCACCTTTGTACACAAACACAAGTGTGTCAGCTTGGAGCATTGCTTAAAAACAGGCACCGCATCAAAACAGTTTGTTCTTACCTCATGGGCAATGAAATCGTTCAATTCGCGCTCCACCCGAGCCGAACGTTCGGCGCTTTCGATCATCATGTCCGACTTGGCTCTCATCGCGTCAATATGGAATTGTTTCTGAGTGAGAATTGTATATACAAGAACACTGATCAAGATCGAGATAATGGTCCACACAAAAATCACCCAATAAAACCAGCTCACGCAACCTTCAGGGCAGTACGCAACAGTGATCTTCCATTCATTGTCAGTCGTTGGCAATGATGTGTGCACCTGCCTTCCAAAGAACTCGTCGAATCCTTGTGACTCAGCGAGGACAACCACCTATATTTGTCACCAGGCAGACTTTAGTGTGAGGCAAAAACGACTCGAATGGTGCGTTGACAACTACCAAACCTTACCTCCTTCTCGTATCCACTGCCTTCGGCGTCATCAATGAAATCGGTCCTCGTGAGTTGGAATTCCATACCTTCGGCCTGGAAAACTTGGTAGACTCCACTCCTCTGGACAAGTGCCTTCCAGTTTATCAGGGCAACCGCAAAGCCCCAACGTCCATGCCTTTCCCCGTTCACAGTGATGACGTTCGTGTCCGATCTGATCGGCAATCTAGCTATGAATGCTTTTTCCACCGTCGGGTCACAATCTTGGCACTGCTGCAAGCTTACAGGACCAGCGATGACCACATCGTTACTTGCAACTGTAGTCTCTGCTATAAATTTTCGAGCCGGATCGTTCAGTAGATCGTGTCCTATCGCACCCGTGTTATCCATGAAAATACCGGGAGGAAAATCTTCAGTGTTATTGACTGGGTGAAGAAGACACACGACCGCATCTGGAACCAGCTGCAGATTGACAAGAATGCCATCCAGATCAGAATCTCTCTTGATTGCTTCAGCAATTCGATAGAATTGTTCTTGAAGCGATGGATCGTCACAAACTCCGGTCACATTTCGGTGGGTCGGCACTTCCTCACCTGCCTTCGGAGGAAGCAATGGTATGCCACCCTCTTCTCCTGATAATCCTATTCGTTCCGGTAACGAACGAAAAACTTCAATCTCATTGACAAACTGAGCCAACGTAAATAAGGGGAGGATGGCCTGGTCCAAGTATTGGCTGAAAGAAAGCCCGGTCTCCTGCGCGAGAGCCAAAGCATCCGATTCCATCTGATTCCTTTGTGCGTTGGCAAATACAGTGGAAATGGTAACACCGGACACAAGGAGAACTACAAATAGAAAGAGAGCTATAATGATGTGCTGGGGATCGCGGCTAGCAAGCTGCCGGTGCGAATTAAACATTCGTCGGAATGCTTTGGTCTTGGATTCTTGATGCACCCGAGATGATGTGTTGCGGGGAGAAATTGGGCCTCTCGCCGTTTCCAGATCTTCCTGATGCTTTTCCATATTGTGATAGTCTCCAAAGGGACGGCTAAGAATGGACTCTACTTGTATTGTTGCGGTACTCTACTTTTATTGTTGCGGTACTTGTAGGGTGGTTGGTTGGAACGGATTGAGATTAAAAAAGAGTGAAGAGTAGAGAGTGTAGGATACAACTACCGGTACCTGGTGCTGAAGTAAACAGTACTGGTAAATAAAAACAAAAGGGACTTTACCTGGTACAGTACCAGTACACGCCCGTACAGTACACGTACCGACCGTACAGCGGTTCCAACAGTTTTGGCTTTCAGGGGAAATTCATTTTTCTCGGAGTTTTTGCCATCAGTCCTTGCTTGCCGCCAGTACAAGTACCTGTATCCTTATGGACTTTCTGGCGGTTCTTTCGCTTCGGACCTACTAAAATATTCGTTGGCTTTTTTTAATGAAAAATCCAGGTGCTCTCGGTATTACTGAAATACCAGGTACTATTGCCTGACATTTCGCGTCGCAGAACACAGAACCGTCGCGAAAACGGCTTACCCCCGGGTACGTACACATTTAGCTGGAATTAACAAGTGAGCGTTAAGTCGGGTAAAAATAACACATAAATACCAGCTTGAAACACACACATTTTTCACGCGGTTTTGCCCAGCGAACCCATATTCGCTTTCGCTCGAAAAAAGGAACCGAGAAATGAGATTCAACATGTGGTGTGGTGTGTGTAACCTTGAATCACAGAGAGGTCGTCTTTCCCTCGTATTTTGGCTTATTTTCATCATCATCCACAGCGACAACACACACCAATGCAGAGGCCGGCGTCTCGTACCCGTTGCGACTCTTATTAATTGCGTCTCGTCCCCGGTGTCAATTCTTGTCACCGGTGACACACATGCGTCTTTCCCCATTTGTGTAATACTATTTTACAACTTGTCTGTACCTCTAGAAGAACAGTAGTTTTCAATTAAAGTGATTCTATCATTGTGACCATCAAACGATCATCCTGAAGGCCGGCAGGGCTCGCCAAAGGGAGGCCATGCCGGCTCTCTTTGTTCCAACTGGCCTTGACAACGTCGGCTTCTGCCTTTAGAGGACGCTTGCATTGATCGGTGTTGTGCGTGCTATTTTTGCCGTGGAGTAGGCAGAAATGGTCGTCGCCATTCCTGGCGCGCTTGTTGCTTGGATTTTGTTTACGATTTTTGCGATTGTTGGGTTTCCCAGGCCCTTTTTTGTTTTCTGCGTTATCTGCGCGTTCGATGGATTCCATGCGCTCGCAGAAATCCACGAATTCCGTTTTGTATTGCAGGTGGACAATTTTTGCCCGTAGGTTTGGCTTGAACCCAATTTCAAATACTGATCCAGGATCGGAATTCAAAATCAAGTTGATGACTTAGGTCCACCTGAGTTACTCCATTGGAATTCGAGTACTTTTATTGGTTTCTTATTACTCGTCCTCTCGGTACAGTATGTATGTACCCTCCGCGCCCCACAAGAGTAGTAATTTCATTAGTTGGGGGCGCCTCGTAGGATTGTACGTGGTTTTAGTACTAGAAAACCTGTTTCCCAACAAAATATTCTGCGGCCCCCCCCCCCACAAAACTACGCTAAAATCCCCCCTACAGGGATAGATAGCTACTGTACAGTATCGTCTACGAATGAAAGATGTTGTACTGTATCAAGAAAAATCCAATCCTATGAGATAAACCGAAAATTAGTATTTGGGCCTAGCAATCACATTGACATTCTGAGCTCCCAAAGACATCGCCAGGTCCCGTGCTCCCGCAGCATACTCTTCCAAAACCCAGGTTTCCACCGCCATTCCTTGCTCGGCAGCTTCAGCAATAAAGCCGCACAGGATCCCAAAATCTTTTTCCGAGTTCGAACTTGCCGCGGCGTACTCTTTGGGTGATCCAGCGTAAAGGCTGACATGAAGAGTGGACAAACCAAGCTCTGCCACCGGTACATCTGAGGAAATCAAACCACTCGTGAATAGCGAAAATGGGACTCCGTGACGTTCCTCTTTGACAAGGGAGATCGAATCCTGAACCAATTCCGCATAGGTAAGCGGGTCGGAATTTACGCTGGCAAACCAGACTCCTGGGTCATCCTCGCCCATGCCGCCAACGAATTGAGTCTCTGTTTCGTAGTGAGAATTTACGTGCTGCAAGACGTCTTCGGACGTGAACACTGTCGGTTGCAATGGTTTCGGTACAGGAAGCAGCAGCGAAGATTTGGGCGTGTCAGAGTTATCACTTTCACCAAGCCACAAGAAGAGAGGGCGGGGTCCGCCGCCATCTGAAAAATATCGAAGGTTCCGAAGATTGCTGGTCGTCACCACCTTCTTCCGATACTGAAAGGCAAAACTCGAAATTCCGGATCTCATTGCTTGCATCTCTGATCTCCGATGGTTTTATGTATGTAGCGGTTATAGCCGCAAATGGTCGGGTGTTGGAGATGTAAACTACCATCGCCAGGGAGTGCAACGGGGGGGGGTTGCTTTCTGGCTGGTGGCGTCTTTGAGTTGTTGTCGTCGTCTTGGAGGCACAGCCTACCAGAGAACCATGGTTCTCTGCAGCCTACTACGGTCGGTAGCGAAAAAATCGAAAGAAGCCGTCGATCGCGTCATTGCGCGCTCTGCGCGTGGCAGTTTCGCGCCTCCCGTACCGGTAATGTACAGTACCGGTACCGTACAGTACACCGTACCGTACTGGTATTCCTTCCCGCCATAAAAATAATTAGAAAATGATGATGATGATGATGATTGCCAAACCGATGACCACAATGTTTCGGTCCTCGTCTGCTGTTGCGAGGCTGCGCTCTAAATTATTGAGACCCCGACAGTCCATGACAACTCCCATACATCGTCCCTTTTCCGCCTCATTGAACGATGGTATCCACAAGGTCGAAGTCTCTCACACCACAAGCAACAAAGCAAAATCGGTTGGTGAGTTGTTGTTGTGAAAGAAAATGATGTCCAGATGGCGGCGAACACTCGACGAACACGACTGGCGACAAAATCTAAAGAGTCATTTGAGTCGTCGCCATAGTGGTCCCAACAGTCGTCGATTATTGGAAGAACACTGAACCTCACTTTTTCATTTCCTCCCTCTTTTCCATCTCTCCAATATTCCATACCGTAGGTGCGAATGAAGACAATTCAACCAAAGATGAAAAAGTTGTATTGAGTGCTTGTGGAGACATTGATAGTGATGGCGACGATGAAGATGAGCAAGAGGAAATGTTCGTGGAAGCGCACGAATCTTTCGAACACAAAATGGTGGAATGGGGTGGCCCTCGACGTGGAGGTCGCTTGCCCGAACCCACCCGTTTCGGGGACTGGGAAAGAAAGGGTCGGTGTAGCGACTTTTAAGTTCCGGAGACTAGGTACCCGCTAGATTACTCTCTAGAATTGCGCATTTATTTGTTTACAGTCGGTGGTTGAATCCGTTTCTGCGAGTAGACGATGGGCGTCCCGCTGACACCAACAAGACAACATTAGGAATGGAGCAGAGACTTTCCAGGTCCCGAGGAAGAAAGATCCAAAAGGAAGAACTATTATAGTATGCAAGGCGGGCAACAGGCACTTTTCGATGCAAGCGCCAAATGCTGCTAGTGTTGCTTGTTGGTTTGCCTGGGTGAGACTGGTGACTGGATAATGCCACCTCTCCTTCCGGTACGAGAAATATTCTTCGCGTACGGTAACAAGCAAGAGGGTCGCCAATGTTGCGACGGATGCTATCTAGTAGAGAGTAGAGCTTCGTAGCTCCAATATACACTAACTGCATATCACGGCAAAAGATACAACTGAATACTCCTACGACACCTAAGGTCTACTAGTCGTATGTACTGCAAGGAACGGTAAGAGCACACAACTCTCAAAGGCACCACGTTTGGTTTCGAATTTCTATTGTTGGTATTCTATGTTACAAGTTTTTTTGGGTTTTAGAGAAGGGTGATCAGTTTACATCATGTCATCGCATGATAGATCTGGGCTGATAAGATTGGGATAGAATGCTTTGGGAGGTTCACTCGAAAAGCTTACCCGACGTCTTTTATAAGGCTCACCCATTTCGGGGCTAACTAGACGTACAGGCTGTGCAGGGGAGAGTGGGGGTGAAGAGCACCGCATGCGCTTGTTCTCGCAGTCACTGTCGACGGTTTCCACAGAGTCAAAGCTTCTTTTGCTGCTTAGCGACATGACGAGCGAGTCCTTGGCTGTCTTACCGAGCGAGTTGAGTCGGGTATTGTGTTCGACGACAGCTACCATACTAGAGGAAGGCGACAGCAGAGCGCAAATGGCAGGTGGCTCACGCAAGTCCTCTAGATCAAATGCAAACGACTTGAGCATGAATTGGGGAGCTCCGGGTCCTCCGAAACGGATCATAGAACCTCTTCGGACCTTGTACGGAATGACTACTCCTCCGTTTGGCGGAGACTGAACTCGCCTTCCGTTGACGTAAGTGCCATGAGCACTTCCGCAATCCACGAGATAGCAAGATCCGTTCGAATGGTGAAAAAGCATCGCATGTCTTCTGGACGAATTATCGTGAAACAACTGAATGTCCGCTTGGGGGGATCGACCTACACGGAACACAGCTCGAGCTGTCAAATCAACTGATGATTGCCTCATTTGTGTGTCAGTGATAGGCTGAAAACGAAAAAGGGGGAATGCGTGAGATTTGAATATGTCTACCGAAGAAGGCATGGAGAGGAACAAACTCCATGCTCACCTCAAGTCGAGATTCACCATTTGCCGGAACGGCCCATGCAGGTGCTTCGAACTCCGGGGAAGGGGCGTTACGATAGTGGTAATGATTCTGATGTTCCACTCCAGAGAGCTGTGAACTTAGTTGCGAAGCCATTTTCTCGTCTTCAATCTTGTGATGTGATGAGGTGGATGAATCGCCATCTCGCCCCGATAAGTACGAATTCGTGTTGAGGGTTCGGGAGGACAAGACACACTGGGGCACGCATTTTGAAAGCGATAAGGATTCAAGCTCTTGGCGGGGAACAGAGCCGCATAGTCGAACGTTCACTTTGACTGTGTTGAAAGCGGAGGACGATGGCGCGGTCAGTGTCGCCATTGTGATGTTGTTTGGTTTTTAAATGTGTAGGAAAGGAGTGGGAGGAGAGCTCGCGGGAGTCTTGGGAAGCGAAGCTCGGGAGAGATAAACGAAATAGGCCGCAGAGGCAGGGGTGAACCCAAAGCGCAGCGTATTCAATTGATCTGTAGTTCCAGAAGAAAGAAACGAAAGGTTAGACGTCAAGGTTTGTAAAACGAGACAGTGCTTGTACATCATGGTGGCAAGCAACATTCCTCCAACAACAGGCGGAACAAGAAACCACAAACAATCGAAACTGGACCATAATTAAAAAAGTCGATACCCAACTCGTATGTAGAAAATGTACTGAAAAACACGTTTCCTTCTTATGGCAATATTTTTCGTGGGAACCCGTGCATCAGCGCGTACTATCGTGCAGCCCTCCCGCACGAAACAAAAACAACCAAAAGCACTCCACCATGGCGGCGACTTACCAATTTGCTCTGAGTTTTGGACGACTTATTGCATATTATAGAGACAGGGATAAATTTATCTGATTTGATGGCTAATACCGATCAAAGAAAAGTGACACTGGGGGGAGAAAGGCGGTTGTTTGGTCGGTCCTTTGATGGACTTCGACGAGTTGGTTTTGTGAATTTGTGGGATGGTCGGGTTGGCTTGGTCTGCTTTGTGAGGAGAGTTTTGCGCTTGACGCCACCGACGGGTCGAAGAACGGTGTTGGGGCGACAGCTGGCCAACCAAAACGACGAGAACCCTTATGGCCGGCTAAAAAAATATCTGACACCTAGTGGAGTGTAAGAGGTCGTATTTTAAAACGAGCTTGACAAAGAGAGAAAAAGCACTCTATAGTATTATATAGCTAAATTTGTATGCAGTCGATATGAAAATATTAGGTCTGTTGCACTAATTGTCGCAAAAGTGCGTATGATACCGGTACCACTTGGGTTGTACCTGTACCTGGTACAGTACCTGGTACAGTATTCGCTACCGGTACCTGGTATCGTTCTTCGATAGATGGATCGTTTGCAACCTACACGTGGAATCTTCGCAGAAAATAGCAGCTAAAAAAATAAATCATGAGAAGAGTGTACGGTACCACCACTGTACCGGTACCGTACAGTGTGACATACTGCCCTATGCACGAGGTAGTCGACAAGAATAATTGGCTTTTGTGACATTCACGGGGTATGAAGTCCGGCCCCTGGACCAAATGTGGGAAGTGCCAGTCATGTAGTCTCGAATAGTTTACTAGTAGTAGTAGCAGCTAGAGTACAATTACAACGAACAAATACAATAGAGTGAGAGCGAGATACAAAGCAACGTTGTTGATGAAGAGTAATGTAGTCATGAATAGTGTTCTATCTGTAGTAGTGTTATTATTTTTTGTGTCATGAAGCACGAGAAAAAGCACGCATTATTATTGTATGTCATGGAGCACAAGAAAAAGAATGCAATATTTGAGGTTCCGACTTGATCATTTTTTTGAGTATTCTCCTCTGTCTACAAATTGTCACTGTAGTTACTTATTGATACGGATGACAGACAAACGGTACAAGAAGTCTTCTACTTTCCACGCTCACTCATACGTACCGGTACCTGGTACAAGTGCGCGGATGATGAGATGAAGAATGACGTTTGCTCGAGACGAGACGCGTCAAACTAAAGCCGATCTTTTCTGCGTCTCCTCCTTCGTCGGTGACGATGGCAACGAGTAACGATGATTGCAGCGCTACAAGTACTTGCAGAATGCCCCTAAGATTGTTGCAATAATATTTTCTCTGGAAAGCGTACAGCAAGCAACAGATACTGTACATCGGAGGGAAATTACCAGTCAGATATTCCAAAATGAAGTTTCCGTGCTGCTTTTTGTTGGGCCTGGCGGCAGTTGGTGATGCATTCAACGTTGCCGAAACAGCAAAGACCACTAACCGTCGTGACTTGATCCAGGGCCTAGCCCGGATTGCTGGTGCTGGTATCTTGTCGTCGGCCCTCCCAGAGGCAGCATTTGCAAGTGGTGGTGCAACCGCTGGAAAATACACGTGAGTTCAGTTTAGCTATCTCTCGCAGAAGAACGAGTCGGGGCCTCATCGCTGTTGTCGCTCACCGTGCCAATTGTTTTGACAGCACCATCCCAATCGCAAAGAGACGATATTATGGTCGAGTTCAAGCTGCAGTTCACGATTTTCTGATGATTGGACCTATTGTTGTAAAAGGAGATATGAGTGCACCAGAGATTCAGCAGTTTTTCGACCCAAAAGGTTTGGTCGTTGTGGCAGCTCGTCGTCAAGATGTGAACGGCCAATGTACCAAGAAGAATGCCGACTGTAAAGGTGCCGAGGTCAGAGACTCAATCTATAATGATATGAAAGCTAGCATGTATTTGTTGGGTAATGCTTTCCGAATCAATCAAACGAAAGCCCCGGACAATCTTCCGACGGTAAAGGCCGCAAAGGCATTTTTCAAAGAAATGGATGCCATGGAGAAGAAAGTGAAGAAAGGGAAAACAAGCGACAAGGACGCTATTGCTAACTACGCTACGGCGCTTGACATCTTGGATGGATACCTTGATCTGGTTGAGCTGCCTCCTATTGACTCGGGATACTATGAGAAAGAGTTCAGCAGAACCGTCGGCGAGTCTGCTCGCCTCACGTAAACCTCCAACACAACAACAATTGCAGCCGAAACGAATCGGTATATTTTAATTCCGAGAACTAGCCGAACTTTATATCTTTCGTCCTCGTCCTATCCTACGTGACCTATGGCATGCAGTTGTTCGATGCTTCTCTCCGACAGAAATTGTCAATGAACGAATGATCGCAGTCTGTAATGCCTTGCTTGACTGTGATGAAAATCAACGTTGCTATCCTGATCAAACGCCGGCATCACACAGCAGCATTCATGATATCTTGTTCTTCGCAGAGGTCCGTGATAGTATAACCAGCCTGGAGAAGCATCCAGCACTCCTCGTGGTACCACTGGGAGAAGAACCCCCACCACTATCCTCGTGCACGACACGGAACCCGCCTTTGTATTGAGATCGCTAGCCAACAACACACAACTATTATCGATTTCACTATCTTTTGCGAGCTCTCTCTCCTAGTAGAGGTGTTACTTTTTGTATCTAGATGAGCTCTCTATTACTAGAGTGGTCTCGTCGTGTACCTCTGCCGTAGCCACTCTATCTGGCTCTACTAGTAGCAAGAGTAGAGCCATCGCTACTCTTACTACCGGGGCAACCAGCAGCATCGTTGTTACGTACAGGGTGTACATAGGCGAAGGGAAAGACTCTCCCCCCACGGTTCTTCTCGACACGACTCGAATGACCAAATTTTGTCGCTTCTACGGGTTCTATACGGGAGCCCTCAACGCGCGCATTGTTGCGGGGCTTCTCGCGACAGCAACGGGCGGGCGACACGTTGCATCAAAATCACGAATCATCATCACGATTGATTGATGATTCTTCTTCTTCTTCGAACTTTGAACTCGTCGTCATCCATCTCAGCATTTTCTGATTTACCGGTTTCATTCCCCTTCTATGTGCAGCTGATGGACTTGTAGATTGTTCCACATCAACATAATACCAGAAACTTCATTTACAATAGAAATCAGATATAAAACTTGAAAATGGAGGACGACTTTGGGGAATCCTCTTCGACCACGCCGGCAAGCAGCTTGTTGACGTGTGCGTTCAATCAGGATGGTGGGTGTCTAGCAGTGGGCACAACCAGTGGCTTCTCTGTACACAATTTGCATCCCACATATTCCTTGTCAGTGGATCGTCCCCTTCGCGGTGGAATCGGACGAGTGGAAATGCTATTTCGGTGTAATTTGATGGCCCTAGTGGGTGGCGGCCCCACGCCCCATTCCGCTCCGCATCGAGTGCTGATTTGGGACGATCACTTGCCCAAGGAAATTGGAGAACTCAGCTTTCGCCAGGCGGTCTTGCAAGTCAAGCTACGAAAAGACGCCATTGCCGTGGCTTTGCGAGACAGAGTGTATGTCTATCATTTGGCGGATTTGAGCTTGAGAGACAAGATCTACACAGCAGACAACCCTCACGGACTTCTAGCATTGAGCACACAAGTGCAGGATATGGTACTTGCTTGTCCTTCCGTTACCCCGGGTCATGTTCGAGTGGAGTTGTATGGTATGCGTAAAACAGTGGTACGTCTAAGAGTTTGCGCTTTTGTTATTTCGGAATGAAATGTTATGTGAAACTCATATCTCATGAAAATTTGGAACTACAGCTGCTGGAGGCACACGACGGTCAACTTCGCGGGCTTTGTTTGACAGCATCGGGCAGTTTACTTGCCACGGCTAGTGAGAAGGGTACAGTATTGAGGGTTTGGAATATTGCTACACAGTCTTGTATCCATGAATTCCGGCGGGGAGTAGAGCGAGCAACCATTACCTGCCTTGCCTTTAGTTGGGACGACCAATGGCTGTCGTGCTGCTCAGACAAGGGAACGGCACATGTATTTTACTGTGAACAGAAGCAAGAGGAAAAGAAATCATCCTCTCTGACGAAACGGTTCTTTTCACCGATCCTAAAGAACGGGTCGGAGACGAAGTCCGTTTCCCAGGTCAGGGGAGTCCCCCACCCCTTGGCTTGTGCTTTTGTGGGCGACGCTCCCAATATCCTTGCAGTGGCGGGATGGGACGCTGATGGGAATGGTGTGCTCTTGATTTCGGAGTTTGCAGCACACCAAGAAGCTCGCCGTATTGCTTATCATGTGTTGGTGAAAAATGGTGTGGAAGAAACCGAAGAAGAACGAAGGAGACGGCGAGCCCGAGGTTGGAGACCTAGTGTTCCAGATACTCCAGACCACAGTTTTGGAAACTTGCAAATCACCGAGCCTGCCATGAACCACTTATCAACCAATGATGTAGAGGATGAAGATTTTTGTGAAGTGCGCGTGGAGACGACCCCGGCTCCTATCATTGAGACGAAAGAAGTCACAGCGACCGAATCTCCAACTAATGCTACTAGCTCAGCAGCACAACCGGACTCTGAAACCGCGTCAGAGAACGGCGCAAATATGCAAGACTCAATTCAAGCAGAGCCCTTGGATGACCCAACCGAAGAGCTTGAAGCTACGCAGTAGAAAGTATGTAGGAGTCGAGGAGTCTCGCGAACGTTCACTCATCCTCTGCCCATCCATTTTCTATGATTCATCCAGTAGAGCCAACTTTGTCGCCGGATGAATTATCCAGGCAGTAACTTTAGAATGGATTCCTTATACGCTGTTACTTTGGTGCTGAGAAGGGCCTGTCCACTACCTGTCAAGCTTTATTAGTTGAAATATGTACTCGTAGCCTACAGAGAGGAGGAGGAGGAGTCGATGACCACGGTATAGAAGTAGGATCCCTCTCTACTAGTAGTCTTTATCTCCAATCTCCAATAATCTGTGAAGAACGGCCATCTCAAACCTTTTCTTGAGATCGAACTAGTCGATTGTCTGTACGCCGCCCGCTGACACGCCCGCACACCATACATATCCAATGGATAAAATAGGCAAATCCAATCCATTGCGATAAAATTACTTAACGATTCTATGTCCTATGCGACTCTGGCACGCCAGCAACAAAATAAAACGTGATTCACAGGTAGTAGTACAATTGATTTTTTGTTTCTGTCATCAAACGTAAACTGACACAACGCTAGGTTGTGAAAGATCACGGTCGGTTGCATCGGTTGTAATACGACTTGCCATCCGAATGAAATTCCTCGTGGCGGCATGAAAAAATACTAATTCGGTCCCATCGATCACGTTATCTTGGAGTTGAGACGAAGTGATCGGATCGGTCACATTTTACCGAGGAAAGGGATGACAGACGGAAAAAGGACGAAAAGGGAGGAGAAGAACAAACAGACGCCGCAGACACGACAGACACTATCGATTGGATATATCATAAAAATTATTCGGATATGGAGAATTCTGAATGTTGGCCTATCCATTGGATATGCAAAACAGGCGACACGCCCAGTCCCCGTTCCCCGATTGCTTAGCGGTACATACACGTTTTGCTGGTTGGGTAGTAGGACTGACGCCATTCCCTAATGAGGAGGTTCAACCAAGCAGCCATTTTAAAACTACAACTAGCTTGGTAAGACGGTAGAAGCAAGTCAGCAATTGCAACAACAGGAGTTGAAATTGTGTGCCTTGAGATAGCTCTGTCCTCTTGTATCATGTTCATTCGGTGGTGGTCGACAGTGGAAGGGATCCTGTCGGAGGACAGACTATCTGACCGTCTGTCCTTCATCCTTTCAAACTCTTCAAGTACGAGTATCTGATGGTCGGTTCGTGGATTGTGGACACTCCAAGTTCTATAAGCATACCGGTAGATCTGTAATTTTTAGAATTGAAAATGGTCATCGTCAGTCGTCAGTCGTCAGTCTAGCTACAGTACGTAATTGCGCAGCGACGACGATCACAATGACAATCGCTCCGTGGTAACCGGAGACGACCGCAGTCCCAGTGAATCAGGATGAGCAGTCTTGGAAAGTTCCAGTAGTGGCACGACCAGCAACGCCAATTCTCACTCGTACGTGATTTCGGGAGGTATTGCATTTATTTGGATTGGCTGGCTTGGCTGCCGCTAAAATCACGCCGATAGTCGTGATGTGGAGTAGAATTGGTGAAGGGATCATTCCCGGAGGACATTGATGTACAGATACGATCGACACAACTCCCCGCTCCTGAACTGTAGCAACCTGGGAATTAGGAGCGGCCAAGGCACCTTCATTTCAAGACGACAGCAAGAATAGGAGAGGCATTCTTGTAAAGTGAGGGATTGACATTTTGAATTTGTATAATCTGGGAGTAAAAATGAGACCACGAACTGGAGTATCTTTGCTTCAACTTGCTACAACTTGCTACAACTTGTTCGATTGAGTGAAAGACGAAATGAAAAACCATTTTCTTTTCTCACAAATTCTCAAAAGTAGTTGCTTTCAAGGCATCAAGAACTGAACGAAGTACAAAAATACCAAGCAAGTAACCATGAAACTAACTTTGACCATTGTTGAATTCATGCTCTGCCTTCATGCTGCAGATGCTGGACTTCGCCAGACTGCTGGGCGTGTTCGTAACGTCGATGCTGCTGGCTGGAGCACCGTCCAAGATACAGCAGGAAGTACTGCCCTTATCGACGCATTGAAGCAAGAAGAAGAGCACCTTGAGGAGGAAGAGGCGTCGATTCTCGAGCTCGTGGAGGCAATGGAGGCTTTCAATTCTGGTATGAGTATGGGTCCAACTGTCGCCCCTACCGTCTCGACTGCCCCAAGTGCAAGCCCTTCGGTTTCAGTTCAACCATCTCAGGCTCCCACTGTTGCCTTCAACTGGTCGTTCTTTCCGACTACTTCGCCCACTATTCTGGTCACTGACAGTCCTTCTGTCTCTTCGGCTCCAAGTGATTCACCCACTTCGTCGCCTACCATTAGTGCGGCTCCCAGCACCAGTCCCACTCTCTCGGAATGCCTCATTACTCCCGAGGAACGCCGAGCCGGAATCTTGGGAATTCTTGACCAAGTCGCTGATTCATCTCTTATTCGCGACGTTTCTACTCCACAGGGAAGAGCCACGGAATGGATCATTTCACAAGATGCTCGTCGCTTGTGTCCTGATGAGATCAAAATTGTCCAGCGCTGGGTGCTTGCCGTCATGTATTTTTCCACTGGAGGCGACTCTTGGATTCAGTGTTTCGACGGTGACTTGGAGTGTGGAGATTTTCTTCCTTTTGTCAATGACGAAGCGTTCTTGAGCTCTTCTATTGAATGTGAATGGGCGGGTATCTCGTGTAACACGGATGCCTGTGTCACTGAGATTGAATTTGAAGAAAACAATTTGGTTGGAACCATTCCCAGTGAGTTGGGTCTTTTGAACGAGTTGGTACGTCATTTGCCGAATTCACGGGTAGTCGCTTGCGTATCCACCGCCGTCCTTTTTGATCTCACTTGTTTTGGAATGTCCCATTGCTTCAGGTGATTTGGGGAATGGAGCGTGGCAATCTAACTGGTACCATTCCAAGCGAGATGGGACAACTCGAAAAGCTCATCTTTATTGATCTTGACTTCAATCAGTTGACCGGGACCCTTCCCGAATCGCTTTACAACCTGGTGAACTTGACTCAGTTGGATTTGAACAATAATTTCTTGTCTGGCGATGTCGCAGGCATTGGCGTGTTCAGTGAACTGGAGTTCCTTCAACTCCACGCGAATAGTTTCAGTGGCACCATTCCCGATGCTGTTGGCTCCTTTACCCGCTTGAGCACATTCACTCTTCATGAAACTAATTTCACTGGAAGCATCCCCCCTGGGCTTTGTGATTTGGTGGACAACGGGACCTTGACAAGTTTGATTGCGGATTGTGGTGGTGATACGCCTGAGATCACTTGCGAGTGCTGCACCGATTGCCGTTTCGTCGAGGATCCCACGGGAGTATAAATGGTGCAACGCCCCCATGATCGTATACCGTTGTTTCGCGAAGGCCGTCGTTGGTTCTCACTTGGATTGGATCCAAATGAAAAATTGTCCTGCCAAAGAAATATTGCGATTTCCCAACTTTACCGTGTTGTTGAATTCAATCCAACCTTTCATACTTTGATTAAAGATTAACTCTTACATTAATACACAGATCAAATCTAATATTTATCATACCTCCCCATCAGAGGAGCGCGTGAGTGGTTGACGAGTTCTATTCTTGCTTGTTGGACTGACACTTCCTTCTTGGCGAGCGCTGTCTGCTCTTCTTCCATCGTCCATAAAGGTACGATAGGGCGTCGTCCTGCGACAGCCCCATCGAAACATAGAAGCCCTTGATATATAATATGTACCCCCGAATGATTGCATGAATCTAGCGGAAGCCATGCTCTACGAACGCGTTCTGCGGAGAATCTCGGCCTCTTCTTGTCTAATGACGTCCAAAGCAGCAGCGGCTGTATTGATAGCGGTCAGGAAAGGACCGGTTTGGTTTTGATGAACGAAAGGAAAGTTTCCTAGCACCGCATTGTCAAATTGTCCTGCAGCAAACTGGGAATCTAGCCAATGTCTGGTCATGTCTTGGGGTATGACAGGCTGGGGCGGGCCGAAGTTACTTTGTTGGGCAAGGCGCATCAAGGCAAAGGGATACGATGTCATTTGAGCCGAGAGGCGCCGCTTTAGTTCAGCCTCAAGGAAGATCTCGGCAGTATAGCGGGATGCCTGGGACTGTCTGAATTCGGGCAGGGATGGTTTGTTTGAGGTCTTGGCTGAATCCAATGGCTTCGTAGGGGCACCATTAGGCGGTGGCAACGCGCTAGGAGAGGTGTTTGCCGACTCGCGGGTAGCTTCAAGAGGCGATCCCTTGACCCTGACCCTTGACATGTTCTCGCAGAAGTCAGGATGTCCACGGAGGAAGGCCCTGTGTTGGCACGCCCCCTTATTGGGCCCTCGAACTACGCTTTGAAACCCCCATAGGTTCAGCGACCGTTGCCATGTCTTGTACTTGTCGCTGCTGAACCACGCAGGCATGATCATCTTGCAGAATTCCTCCTTCTTGTGGACCTTGAACGCCGTTCCATCTGGTAGCCATGATACGATGTGAGACTGCCCATCCTTCTCTGCTTGTTCCAGCATTTCATGGAGTTTCCAGGGAAACTGAATCGCACGTCGGTCATGCTTCGGCTTCCTGGTCGTCTCCTTTCCGGTGCCTGGCAATGCTGGCACGGTTGGACTTGGCATGTTATGGCAGAGTTCAGGGTGTCCACGGAGGAAGGCCCTGTGTTGGTACGCCCCTTTAGTGGGCCCTTCAACTACGCTTTGAAACCCCCATAGGTTCAGTGACCGTTGCCATGTCTTGTATTTGTCGCTGCTGAACCACGTAGGCATGATCGCCTTGCAGAATTCCTCCTTTTTGTGGACCTTGAACGCCTTTCCATCTGGTAGCCATGATACGATGTGAGACTGCCCATCCTTCTCGGCTTGTTCCAGCATTGTGTGGAGTTTAAAGGGAAACATAACAGCCCGTCGATCACGTTTCTGGCTGCCATTATTTTTCTTCCCAGTTGTCTTCTTTCTGGTCCCTGGCAATGCTGGTATGGTTGGACTTGCCTTTCTGCTCATCTTGTTGAATGCTTGCTGATGTTTATTGTGTTCAAAGTTGAAATGCTGTAAATAATCTAATCTTTTACAGCATTATTTTTTGAGAAGCCGTCTGCCGCTTGCCTACTGTACGAGTCAAGCAGAAACTCTACAGTACCGGTAGTAGAGGGAATACTGTGCGTTATCTGCTGGCTCTTCACAACAGAACTGTACAGTAGCAATTGGATGGGAGGTTCTGGTATGGTACCACGCACTGTTTCTACATACTTGCTAGTACCTGTGGAGCACGAACCGTTGGTAGAACATGCATGAAGGTATTTTATGTTTAACGAACATACTACCACGCACTTTCTCCTTCTGATGAAGAAGCTTGCATCTGCGATCTCCGCCATCAAAAAAATATTGTTTGTACACAGTCCAGTGTACTGTCGTACAAAATGAAAAAGGTTGGCTATTAGTGGGCTATCATGCAAGTTCAAAGCGAACTCCTCTGGCCAGATGGCTTGCTTGGTGCCATTATTTATTAATGATGATTCTCCT
The DNA here is from genome assembly GCA_956465555.1 of Nitzschia sp. pyKryTriq1. NCBI lineage: Eukaryota > Bacillariophyta > Bacillariophyceae > Bacillariales > Bacillariaceae > Nitzschia > Nitzschia sp. pyKryTriq1. The sequence goes on from OY101117.1 coordinate 858,436, forward strand.
TTCTCACTAGGAAATACAATTATTTGGACAATAATTATTGTCCAAATGCGTCTTTTGCATATCCAATGGAGAAGCGAACATTCAGGATTCTACATATCCGAATACTTTTTATGATATATCCAATGGTTAGTGTTGGTCGTGTCTGCGGCGTCTGTTTGTTCTTCTCCTCCCTTTTCGTCCTTTTTCCGTCTGTCATCCCTTTCTTCGGTAAAATGTGACCGATCCGATCACTTCTCATCCGAGCGGGGGAATAAAATGCGATCAACAAAATTCATGCCAAAACAGAAATATTCCATCCGCTTCACGAAATGCATTGTATGTATACTCATATGACGATACCGCTGAAATGGACACCGTGGATCAAGAGCGAGAAGCCGCCATGAACCAACTTGGTGTGGAACCATGGGAAATGAGGTTCTGAGGTTGTATGCTGGAGGAGATGATGGATGGCAAGCATCGTGGAAGTATTGCGTCGGGATTGTTGAAAAACCGAGTTGGTGGAAAGCGTCGTTTTGGGCCATCTTCGAGCCCATTTGGGTTTGGAGGCTCAAAAATGGTGAAAATTTGTGTCACTGGTGAATCACGTTTTATTTTGTTGCTGGCGTGTCAGAGTCGCTTAGGACATAGAATCGTTAAGTAATTTTAGAGATTGGATTTGCCTATTCTATAGATTGGATATGTATGGGGTGCTGTCCAAATGGTATACGACGTACAGACCGTACATGACGTAAGTTACTACGGTAGTGGTGCACCGAGAAATATCACGTGTGTTGCACCGAGCGAGAAGAAATATCACGAAACAACACGCGACATCATTACTAAACCAAATCCACCCGTAACTCACATCAATTTCATCATCCAGGACCGGCGCACTGGGGGCAGTACGAGTAATCATGACAATAGTACGAATATGTAGTTTTTATTCTATTTATACTGGACTACTTGCTCGTATGAGTACTCCTACTACTAGACTTTCTTGAGTTTCTGGGGGCCAACGACGAGCAGGTCTACTAGTAGTCGCTACTCGACTAGTAGACCGTTTTGAGCCATTCTTTTTTCATTTATTTCGTTATCAATATGTCGAAGTTGGTAATGTCAAATTTTCTACTTTAAGACCGCGGCGACAAAAGATAGAACCGTCGAGCTGTGGATTCGTTTTGGACTTTCAAAATTCCTCAGGCGCGAGCGACAAGCAGGTCTACTAGCAGTAACTACTCAACTAGTAGACCATCGGACGCCTCTTCCATCTTGTGCACATAGTAGACATCCTGAAGTTTCCTTGCCACTGGTAGTTCCTCGATTTGTGGTTTAGTGTCCTTCCTTTTGGTAAATTTGGGAGCTGATTGGGAACGTCTACTGCTCTGCTGCTGCGCTCCGTCTTGCCGGGGCTGATGGGCTCCTCTTGTTGCTGCTCTCCCGCTCATTGACTACAACTCAGCGACTCTTGGCCTTGCGCGCAGCAATCTTTCCCTCGATCCAAATCTTTCGCTGTACGGGATCGGATGGCATGGCTTATGAGTCGTTCAGGAGCACTGCAGCTTGTGAAATCGGTGCCGTGGATAATTTGATGAGCGAAATGCAAGTTACAGTTCTGAACTCCCTGCTCCTTTTTTCAGTTGAAAGGCAAACAAGTGTCCTTTCACAGGCTCACCCTTTTCTATTCTTGGTATGATCTCCTCATATGAGACGAATTCGTAACTCGCAGCATTTGCACTATCTACCGCGTGCTTCTTGGTGTGGGCGAATCGGCCACTTGAAAGTAATCGCCAACCCAAGGGAGCTTCGTCCTCAGTAGCCAATTCACAGCTGAAAATGAGACGGCCACCAGAAACTGACATCTCGGCGAAAGTCTGGAATATATTGTGAAGGTCTCCAAAATATACGAGTACATCTGCCGCTATGATCAAATCAAAGCCTTCGATTTTCTTCAATCCAGTGGCTTGAGAAAGTGCCTCGATCGACATCTCTTCTAGATCCATTTTCACCAGCCCATCATACAGGGATGAGTCAACGGAGTCGTCAGTGACTTCCAGCCCACACCCCGACGTAAGCGTGCATCTTTTTGCCTTGTCGAGCATTTTCTGAGAAGCGTCAACCCCTACTATGGGTCCGCTTGGAACTAATTGTCGGATGTACCGCCCTGCAAGTCCAGTGCCACAGCCAGCATCCAAAACAGCCATATACTCCTTCGACAATCGTTTTGCCAGATCGCCAACTAATGCAGGAACCTTGTAGTCCAATGTTTTCAGCAGCTTGTCGTCAAAAGTATCTGCAAAACTGTCGAAAAGTTCAGCGACAAACTCTTTCGGCTTGCGTTTGTGGACAGTGTCCTCTTTTCCAGTGATATCTGCAATCAGTTGGTCTGCCTCTTTGTTCGTCGCATCCAAGGACGCTGCATTGCGCAGGCTATTCTCCCCATTTTCGATGCAAATATGGGTGTCTGGTTTCTGTTTGTCGACTGTTTCTGCCCCGATCAAGAGTGTATGTGGATCCAAAGCCAGGGCCAGGCATTCCTGCTCATTCAACTGTGTCAATGCCTTGGCATAAGTGGTATACAACTTTGACAATGCAATATCGCGTGCGGCATTGGCACCTTCACCCTGCTGGAAGACTACCCGTTCAATGACAAGAATTGCTTCTTCCAGGGCGCCCACGATCTCGAGTCGATCATTTGCTTTCGGATCGACAAAACGATACCACAACTCACCACTAAACGTGTGCCATGCACTCCAATCATTTTTTGATGCCGTCGATTGCCACGAAACAACTGTGCGACGAAAAGTTTCCTCTGGACTTTCCTGTTCTAAGCTCATCGATACGCACGACGATATTACTATCCAAAGTACTTGTATGGTGATCAGCATCATTCGTCGTGTCGTCATAATTTCCCTCTCTGTTTTGTTGCGTTGTCTAGCGCCGACAATGGCCTTGTTTGCTTGAAGCACTTATGATTAGTCTGGGGGCGTTTCAAGCAACAGTATGGAAGGGCTGATACTGTCAACAGTGGGGTGGTGGATGGCACCTTCTTTCTTCTGTCAACAGACAGTGGGGTATGAGTGCCAGTGTTTTGCCGGTACCTGGCACTGCCGTTTTCGGCCTTGAAAACGACCCAATCTCATTGGCAGACTGTAACTTGGCCGGAGCAGCGCACCAGCTTCGCAGCCAAGCACATCCATGATGCAGCACTTCTTGTACCGGTACCAGGTACAGTACGTACGCGAATGTCCCGAGCCAGCGAGAACCGAGCGACCGCGCGATGGCTACTACAGTACCTGGTACCGGTACGAGTAGTAGTACCGGTAGACTGTACGAATGTGTGTTTCAAATTTGGGATTTGGTCTTTGGTCCCAATCGTTCGCATCGTACATACAGACAGACAGTAATTATTACGGCTCACGTGGTGAAGCACTTGCTTTTGCTGAAGAATTCAAAGGAATTCGTCAATTCGCATTCTCAACATGATGTTCGCAACATCTTAATAGCCCTGATGTGGACGGAATAAGCCGAACTCAGGAGTACTTCAAGACCGGCGTTTTTTTTAATTAAAGGGCACCAGAATCAAGAAGAATCCAAGTTTCACCAGCAATGACCGACGGACCGACCGCTCTACCGGTATGATGAGTACGTAATATATACGTACCGCTACCAGGTATGACCCGTACTCCTCGCAACTGCACGGAACGAGGGGACAGGAGGCGTACTTGTACCAGTACTTTACCAGTATGGTACCGGTAGAGTACCAGTACCCAGAGAACCATGGTTCTTTGCGAGTACTGGGCACTGGTACCTGGTACGAACAGTACCAGTACCGACCATCACCGGGTAGTAGTTACCTCTACTAACTGTACTACAGAACTACTGCAGTAGTAGCGAATAAAAACCCAATCGCATCCTTGCATTGGCATCCTAACTGCGGCATACTAATTCGTCTACCGGTACGACGACAAAGAGCCAAAGAGCCAAAAGCCACACATAATCAATCGTCCAGACTCCGCACCTTCTCGCGTATTACGTCATTCCAACAGTACTCACTCGCCAGCATGATATCATCTTTCTTCAAAAGGAAAAGTGTGTGCCGGAAGACTTCCGCTAAACCAGCAGCAAGCACGCCACAGCCCGAAAGCGAGATCAGTACTGGCACGTCCAGCAACGACATCAAAATTGAAGAAATGCAGCATCAGATAGAGACATTGAGGCAAGAGCTAGCTGCCAGTCAAGCTCAAAATGATACGAAGGATAAGCACATCGAATCGTTGGTAGAACAAATGGCAAAGAAGGACGCAATACTAGGAAGGAACGAAGGGCTCGAAGATAAATTGGCAAGCTATCTTCTCACTCAGTTGAAAGAGAAAGAGCCTTCACCGAATCCGCCGAGGGACAGAAAAACCAGAGCATTCCCGGCAATGACGTCGCACAAAGATCGGGCAAGATTGGCAGCAGGCGAGGCAGAGGCCGATGAGGGGGTAGTTTTTCCCGCAATGACGTCGCACACAGATCGGGCAAGATTGGCAGCCGGCGAGGCAGAGGCCGATGAGGGGGTAGTTTTGGATGTTGTCGGCCTCGTGGATCGATGGCTGCTCGTCGAGGGGGGTAATCTTCCTGATGTGGAGGCTCTGCTGACTCAATATGCTGACTACTGTCTGAGTTTTGGAATACCTCTGGATCGACTGGTCATCTTTGGAGCTATGCTACACCCTAAACTTTCCTCGTACATATGGAAGTGGGAGTTCGGAAAGCAATTTAAAGAGAAAGAGCTTCCTATTGAACTCGAGTTCAGACCCGATGAACCATTTACGAAGCTGATGGAAGGAGAAGCAATGGAATATCGAATGAAAGCTAATGATGATCAGGAAAGCCCGAGAGGATGTGCATGGTTC